>CM077084.1:163705774-164305774 GCA_039513925.1 Platanthera zijinensis
TTTTTTTATTTTCATCATGTCTTTTCCCTACCTTAGCTTGTATTTCCTAATGATGATGAGTAGCTAATTTTCATTTAGCACTTGATCATGATGAAGCTTGGAGTAAATAAACTCTTCCTTTTTATCAATATCTTGTTCTTATCTTGCTCACTACTTTATCTTTGATTTTTATATTGTCGAATTCATATTGTGCAGATATGATCTTCGATCTAAGATCCGTATCCTAAATGACCGAGAGGTTGCGGATACGAGGAGATCACTCAAAGATAAATGGAGTTGCATGCACTCCTCGAGAGAGGACGACATAAATCTTTCGGATTGGATTCAAATCCAATATTGGGGTTCACCGCCTAAAGCAAGCTTAGGAGTTTCGACTAGCCGAGAGGTCTTAATCGATAAACCTAAAATTAGTCAAAAGCATGAGCTCGAGAGAGATGCTTTTGTACCTAGGAACCTCGACGGTCGAGTGATTAATTTAATAACTTGCATTACTTTATTTTCAAGAAGGTTTATTTTATCCCAAGGGGATTTTAGATCAAGTGCTAGCTTCCCCAAAATCGAATTTCTCTTTCTTAGTGCAACGCTTCTTTTTTCCATTCAAACAAAACCAACTTTTTCGTCGATAAGAAAATAGCTCTTTCTTATGAGTACAAGTACTCGACAAGCCCCGAGTCGATATACGATACTTGATTCTATTCTCCGAATGATACGTATACTTGCCTCATCGATTGGATACACGCGTTAGCGTGAAGAAACTATCCATCAATACAAGGATTCTATTATCAAGAATCTTGAGGAGAAACTTGATAGGGAGAGGAGAGTTGTGGCTTACTTCTCTAAGATATATTCTATCAAGAGAAGATCTGAATCTGAGTTGATTTCAAAAGTTATCCATTCTCAGAAAAGAGGCCAAGTTCCTGTCAGGCCTAAGCCTACCTTTCACAAGGTAATTCTCCCCTCCAAAAGGTATGGCCAAGACCCCATGGATGGTCATTGGAGGAATGGGAATCATCCTTGTAAGACTACAAATATATCTTATAATGGAATAAGAGGAAATGGGTCTGAGTGCTCAGAAGGCTCCTCATGAAGAAGTGCAAAAGGCCCATCCTGGACCTTTTGTATTTAATGCACAAGCTCCATCTCTCTTGAGCAAGGCTGTGGCCTTTTCTCAAAATCTCCCTGCTCACACTCTGACCAAGGGTAAATATGCCAGGATGAAATACTTGGAATCTTCCAAGGGAACCAACAGCATGTCCTCTGTAAGGAGAACTGTTGTTGATAGACCTTGTGAAAAACCAAGCTCTTATCATGATAGACCTACTCTCAGTCAAACTGTGGCTAAGAGAATTTTGAACAAGGAAGCTGCTCTTCCTTCTGTTCTGTCTATAGTCAATCATGCTGCCAGACCTGCTTAGAAAAAGATACAATATTCATGAGTGCTGGTGTTGTGGAAAAGTGGGCCACTTTACCATAGATTATTGGCACAACCCTAGTGTGCTAAGGGAAAGAGAAAGTCTTCCTGACAGGGCTCCTATAAGTAGACATTTTCTTTTACAAGCTAACAAGAACCTAGGACCCCAAGTAAGCTTGGGTTCCTAAGAGAAGGTAATTCTGTCTTGCCGGATAGTCCAAGTTGCCATAACCATTTATGGTCCTTAGACAGTGTTGTACCAGACCCAAGTCTGGATACAAGAAATGATTCAACTTATCATCATGCACTAAATGTCAATGACAAGTGCAATTATTATGGGGGAGCTTACAAAGGAAAACCAGATGAACATCAAAGGCTATAGCTCAAAAACAAGGTTGCTGGTATGCTCAGAAACTGTAAATCCAACATGGACTTCAAGACTACAGAGCAGATATAAGTAGAATTCACCTTTATTTAATTCTACTATTTAATTTCAATATTGATTACTCATGTATGAGAAGGGTAATTGAAACAAATGACTAAGAAGATATAAAAATTACAACTCTTCTTAATACATGTGTTAGTGGCTTACATGTTCACCATGCCACAAAATGTAACTTGTCTCAACATACCCAAAGACATATTCCATATGGAATAGTAAGCTAGATTAGTATCAAAATTTGGTTGAGCCAATTGAGTTTGGGGCTAATACACTCTCAATTGAAATTATGTTTAATTGTACCCCAATAGAACACATTTTAGAATGTGTACTACAGATCTATATTACCCCTCCAAGTTGGGACAACACAGTTAGGGTCTAATTGAAAATTTAATTACTAAAGAAAACTTATGTTAAGCTAAATAAGCTCCCTTAACAAATACTAGAGTTGTTTGCCAACGCTAAAGCGGATGCTTTGGCTGGTAAAATTAAGACCATAGTAAGCGGAAAGAAGATAAAGATAACCCCCAGAAGGCTAAGCAAGGCTCTATAGCTGCCAAAGCTCTCTACAACTAAGGAAGAAGAAGAGCTATTACTGGACAATGCAAAATTGGCAATGAAATGGGTGGACTTTCCAAGAACACAACCGGATCAATTCAATGGAAAAAACTTAACCTGAGAGGTAAGTTTCTAGCCGATATCATTGGGAAAGCTCTGATATGCAAAACAGGCACCCAGGACAAAATATCAAAAAGTATGTTTGAACTGATGGCCAGGGTCATACTGTCCAAGAGAACTGATTGGGGAAGAGTGGTGTTTGAAAGAGTAGTGGACTGCATGGCTGAACCCAATTTGGGGAGAATCCTTTCACTATTTCTACGAGAAACTGCTCCAGAAAGTCTGAATCTGAAACTTGGTGCAAGAATACACCACATGAGAAGGATGAACATCAAGATGCTTGAGAGATGGGACAGGGTCCTTCAGCCCTGTGGTCTAGAAGCTATGTAGAGAAAAGGAAAGAGAATTGTTACTACTGAGCCCAACTCCTCTAGCAGCTGATCTGAGGACAAAGAGCCTCATGATCCTCATATATCTTCATCTACTGAAGTGTCTAGGAGGTATATAATATCCAGGTATCTGCCTCGTCTGATCTTACCCCTCTTAGTTGTTGAGCAGACTAGAGTCAGATTCTATTCATGAAGTGGATGAGATTGCTGCCGGGTTAGCTTGATCTGCTGGAGAGGAAGGAGATGATTTGCCTCCAGCCAAGGATGCTGGGAAAATAGCAGAGGAAATTTTTTACAAAATATCTGTAGAAATTGAGGATGATGCCTCTAGATTGGAAGATTTAGATAGGTATATAGGTAACATCCCATTTCTGGCTAGACCCCTAGGAGTCGGTCTATCGTGACAGAACCCTAGAAGCCCAAGAATTGCTGTACATCGACCGAGATTTCGGGTCACGGGTTGGTCACGCCCGTGACCTATGTGTCACGCCCGTAACCTAGGGCGTGACTCCTTCGACGATCGTCGATCTCCGTGAGACGATCGTCGAGCGTATAATTTGCAACACGGTCCTGTCACGCCCGTGACCTATGTGTAACGCCCGTGACCTAGGGCGTGACCCCTTCGACGATCGTCGATCTCAGCGGGATGATCGTCAAGGCGTAGAATTTGCGTCATGGCCCTATCACGCCCGTGACCCAGGTGTCATGCCCGTGACCAAGTACGTGACCCCCTTCCGAGATCGTCGATCTCAGCGAGACGATCGCCGAGCGTGGAATTTGCCCCTTGACCCTGTCACGCCCGTGACCCATGTGTCACCCCCGTGACCTAGGGCGTGACCACCCTTCGACGATCGTTGATCTCAGTTCTACGATCATCGAACTCAGAATTGGCCACCCGGGACTGTCATGCCCGTGACCTATGTGTCACGCCCGTGACCAAGGCCGAAACGTCAGCCAGACTGGAAATTTCCGTAACCGACGTCATAATCAATTCTGATTATGCGAATGTACATCAGGAATATTTATGAGCCGTTTCCTTCTCTAATTATTTAATAGAAAGAGAGAGTGAGGTCCAATAGGAAATCGCCATTTGGATCAGCCATTTCATCTTCCACCTTTTCCTCTTCTCTGCATCATAACCGAAACGTTATTAAGAGAAACATTCATGGCAATGAATGTTTCATCCTTTCCCCTCCCCATTGGGATATCTATAAAAGCCCCTTAGAGCAAGAGGAGAAGGTTACACTCTTGTCCAAACAAATTCAGATTTTTGTTCTTGTTGTTAAAGAAGTTCGGGAATACCACCACCGCGCCATGACAATCCGACGTTCATCTCGTCTTCAAACCGCGAACAAGGTCCTCCTCTACTTCTTCTCTTATGGATAGATCTTAGGATCATAGAAATGAAGTTCGTGCTCAACGGAGCCGATCCTATCACGAGTTTTTATGGATAAACCATGAAAAAATATATTTTCGGGTACGCCGGAAACCGCCACCTCCGGCGGCCAAACCACCGCCGACCGATAGCCATCGCCTCGACGGAGGTGGTGGTAGTGGTGGATGGCCAGGGAAGTGATCGGACGGCCGGCGATGGATCGCGGAAGAGCTACAGGAAATATGAGTTTTTCTGTGTTCTGGTTTTCGGATTCTGTAAAAGATGAACAGTAAAATCAATTTATAATATATAAATTGTGCATATAGTACATAATGAAAAGATAAATTAATTGAGTAAATTTTTAGGCTGCAAAATGAGGCACCTAGAGGCCGATTTAGGAAAAATGACTAGTCACGAAAGTTGTAACCCTTCGAGTCTAAATTAATTTAAAATTGGTTTCAACTCGTTTGGGTAAGCGGTTCAACAACAGAACCCATTTTAATGGGGGCTGTACCTAGAGTTGGGAAGAAATTAAAATGGATGCCCACTCTTCGTCCTTTGTCCAAATGACCTGAAAATTGGGCAGAGGTTTGCCCTTAGCCATATTTAGAGGCTTTCCAAAAATGGGAATATTTGGAGACATTTTGCTTAAAGTTTCTGTTTCAATTTAATAAAGTTAGAGTAATTTATTTAAATGGTCAAATGACCTCAAAACCCTCCCAAATTTTCGTCAGTGGTCCCTGGCTATAAAACCTAGTTCTTTACAAAATTTCAACTCATTTGGATGAGTTTTGAATAGGAAGTCACATATTCTTAACTAGGCAATAATGAGGCATTTTTGAGTAAAAAGTGCATAAGAGGTTAGATCGATCATATCACCTCAACAGAGGCGTATATTTTGACCACTGACTTAGAGGGTTATTATAACCCACTTTGAGAAAATGGTGTGGCTTAGGGTTGATTTACCGTAGGATCCAAACTCAAACCCAGATGGAGAGTTTTGAGGGTTGAGAAGGACATGGGGGCAATTGCTCTCGTATTGCCTTGAAACTCTGTAGAGTTGACATTAGCATGATAAGAATCATCTGAAAGGAATCTTGGAGAATTTGGTGACAAGTAGATACCTCAAAACCTTAATCTTAGCTTTAGGGTTAAAAACTAATTAAGCATAATCCATCACTAAACTTTATCTAAAGGCTGTGAAATTAGGGTAGAGTAAGTTTTGGAGTGGGTAGAAGCTATAGAGATTTTTTCTGGAATTTTATGATGTTTATTTCCAGCACTTCATTTGTAAAGTCTATTATAGCCCTAATTGATGTTTTAATTATTTGGATCTTTCTGTTCATTAAACCCCATGCAATCTTGGAAATAAATGTTTTAGGACAGAATAGTTACTCTTGAATTTTTGCATAATTTTTAGTTGAGTAAATCCAGTACTTCCTTCACAAATGTTAAAAAGGGGTTTTATGCTTTGAAAATTAATTAGGGATGATATTATTACTGAAAAATTATGAAATTGGGCCAATGCTACTTTTAAGGCTTTATTTGCATATTATAATTTATTTATAATTTTTGGAAGAATATTCTCTATACTTGGTTCATAAATGATGGAAGATAGTAAATATTGCTAAATAGTTTTAGTGCCCTTTTGATGATAAAAAAAATTATGATACTTTGGATTTACCCTATTGAGACAACCTACTATTTATAATAATTTTGTTGGACATCTTGCATGGGAACTTAGGGTAGTTCATGTTCAAACCGGTAGCCCTTGGGATTTTTGAGGAAATTAATTAAATGCCAGATAAATTAGGAAAATTACGACATTCTGGAGTTAGACTATTTATATCATGATAAGTCTCCAGTAAATAATTTAGGGCATTTGGATGAGTTTTGGGATTATTGCATAACCGGTTCGACATATAGTCTAGGTTGGTCTGCATATAGCAAATTTATGAATTGCAATAGGACATGATCTGAGAAAGTCGTTGGAGTTAGTCATTTTGTCTGGGTGGACAATTGTGGATGATATAACAATAGGATGATATGAGGAGTAGTAGAGAAGTAGTGATAGCTAGAGTTAAGAGGTGCTCGGGTTCGACGAAAGATCGTCTTTCCCAAAGAGAGGAAGGTTAAAAATCACCCTGGGATAGTCTATCGTAAAATGAGAAGGGAATGGGTAAAGGGGATCAACCAATAACAATAAGTGCCTTGCGAAGGGAACGATGGGCTTCAGCTACTATCATAGTTCCTAGTGCCCTTTGAGAGCCCTTCACGGGGAATACCAGAGGCAGTCCTGGGTTAACGTAAACTGTAATAACAAACTGACAAGAGTAACTTAGTAATTAGGGTTGCACCTTTCACAAATACTGTTAGCACAGGAAGATTGATGAGAGCTTCGGCTTGGTTGGTTAAGAGACGGACGGAATTGTCTGGGGAGCTTCGTCTCGGTTGGTTAAGAGACGGACGTTTTGGTCTGGGGAGCTTCGACTCGGTTTTTGTGTGTTTACGATTAAATTTGCATGTGCATAAAAGGAATGAAAATTAAGGTGGTGGGTCTTCGGTATTGGAGGGTCGATGCACCGACGCCAATACGCTGACTCGGCAGGTGTTGTTAGCACTTCGCCAACAGAAGTCCGGTGCGCCAGCCGGCAAGAGTACGCAGGCGTCGCTCCGCTTAGTGCACCAAGCGTTGATGCGTACGATAGGTCTGACCGGTAGTGCTTTACTGGTTTAGAGGTGGGCGAGGCCCAACCCACCGCTTCCGTATACCACTACGGAGGTATCTTGGGAGTTAACGGCTCCGAATGGGGGAACTAAAGGTCTCTGTGCACAGAGTCGGGTGTGTGAGTTGCACTTGCATGTTTCATCATACCCACTTGCATGTCATAGCATAATCGATTCATTTAACCCTGACACCTAAAGTATAAGTGGTATGAAACGCTTATACATTAGGACCTGCAAAACGACCCTTGGTCTATAAGCTTGTGTGGGCAAGTTTATAAATTAAGGTTAAATTATTTATATATATATATGCTGCTGTTTGGTAACCGACACCCCAACGTATAAGTGGTATGGGACACTCTATACGATGGGAGCCTTGCAGAATATCCTTGGCTTATGCGCTTCCGCACATAAGTTAAGGTTACTTTTCCTACTTTCTGTTATTGACATATTTATTATATAATTGCTAGATTAGTTCCGCTGCCACCTGTTTCTTTCATTAAATCTCCACCTTCATGTCCTTCCCTTTCTTCCTCTCCGCTCGGTACCTAGGATACATAGAGGAAGGGTTAGGGGATGATAGGCTTAGTCTTTATGACTAACGTTTTCGAACCGCATCATTTAGGGGATCGCGGAGCCCAGCATGGAGGAGCAGCCCCAGACACCGGTGCACTTGGAGATGGGGTAGTCTTGCTCCGGAGTTCATACAGTCGGGACCGTGAGTCTCGACCTTGAGTAGTTTCTGTTTTTGCTTCCGCATGAGAGATTTGTAGTGAGGATATGATGTACCGGTCATAAGCCCGTATTTATAGTACTCTGATTATTGTTATTCTGTGGACACTCCCTTAGTGGAGTTTTATTTCTATATATGTGATTTTCAGTGGACTTGCTCTTACTTCAATTATTATGCTACCTTTCTGTGATCGAATTGGCCGGCAGAATCGGCCCCTTGTGGTGATGACCCTTCAGGACGTGAAGGTGTCACCGCAAAGCGGCGATTCTGGGCCTAAGACCCGGGTTTTAAAAAGAAAAAAAGGGGGTCTTACAAGTGGTATCAGAGGGAAACATCGATCTGAAAAAGGTAGCAGTCCACTATCCCTGTGTCACCCCCGCTTGAGTTTAGTTTGGGGACAAGCAAAGAAGTGGAAGCAGTGGTGTGCCCATATGGGGATCACATATAAATTGTCCACTTTTATTTAAGATTGAACGTTTTCTCAGTATGGGTTTTTATTACGCAGCCTACGCCACAAGGCGGAGTTTAGCAGGCTCAGGTGTTGCACCACCTCCACCGTCCCCACTCCTTTCCTTCAGTAAGACATGGGACAGACTCTGACTGCCATCATGGAGGCTTTCAGGGCCCAGCAGGTTCCGGTCCCGCAGCCAAATCCGGGGGCCAACTGGCTGAGCATCTTCCGAGGACTGTCTCCCCATCCTACTTGGGGACAAAGTCGGAGGTTTGGATGGAAGAGTGGCTGGATATTATGTACGAGATGCTGACCGGGATACGGTGTCCCTGGGAGGAGAGGGTGGCTCGGGTTGTCACTTGCCTGGAGTCCCATGCCAAGAGGTGGTGGAAGACGCTGTTGGACACGACATTTGCCGATAGGGAGGTTGCAGAGGTTACCTGGGAAGAGTTCAGGGCAGCACTGCTGGAGCATTTCGTTCCGCAGTCGGCCAGGGATGAGTTGGAGGAGCGGTTCTTACATCTGAAGCAGGGCACCCGACGGTGGTGGAGTACCTTCGGGAGTTCGACCATCTGGCTCGATATGCAGATTCTTACCAGCTGGACGAAGCAGGGTACATCAAGAGGTTCTATAAGGGCCTGCGGGAAGACTTGAAGGAGGCTTTGTTGTTTGTATCTGACGGGCCAATCTCCCGGATTTGGAGATGGCAAAAAGGATTGAGGCTGATTGGCACACCACCCGGGGCCGGAAGCGTCCAGCAGAGGATCAGGGACGGAGAGTCAAAAATGACCAGCGGCAGTGAGGCATGAGCCGAGGGAGAAGGTGATATTGGCCCCTCAACCTCTTCGGATGCAGGAGATGTCGTGACCCGGGGGAATGGCGTATCCCCCCCACCAGAGTGCTTCCTTTGTCATCAGATTAGGCAAATCCAGAGGAACTGCCCGATGAGGGGGGCACCACCTCCAGCACCACAGGGTGGCCCACCAACTTAGCATTACGGAGGCCGAGGACGCGGCCGCGGTTGTGGATACCAGGAGGGAGACCGTAGATAGGGAAGGGAGCAGGTATATGCTTTGGACCTTACGCAGCCTCGGAATCTGGAGCAGGTCATAGCAGGTACGCTGCAATGCTTCTTTATTTTTATTGAATTTCCCTTTCAGTTGTAAAATCATAGAACCGCACTAAATAGATTAGCAAGGAAAGAAAACTCATTATAGAACCCTAAGACATCTAATCACCCCAGGTATAGTCTTCATCAGCGGCAAGCCTGCCCGCACGCTGTTCGATACTGGAGCTACTCACTCCTTTGTATCGGAGACGTTCGTAGAAGGACTGGAAGGCGTGGAGCGATTCACGGGCTCGAAGATGAGGGTGCGACTACCGGATGGTTTTGAGCTCCTTACCACGGACCACTGCAATATGGAGGCAGAAATTTGTGGAAAGACGTTCGAGGCTCCGACGACGATTTTGAAGCTGACCGACTACGACCTGATCCTGGGCATGGTATGGCTGCACTGGAACCATTCCCAGATTTATTGTCAAGCGAAGAGGATCACCGTGAGACACAGGGACTCTTTCATTATCATCGAAGGTATAAGACATGTCTCTCGTATACTCTTATCTTCGGTACAGGCCGTCAAGGCCCATTTGCAGGGAGACGAGGTTATCAGGTGATGTTCGAGATGACCGAGGAGAACGATCGGATTGCCAATATACTTGTGGTTTTTGATTACGCCGATGTGTTTCCAGAGAAGCTGCCAGGATTGCCTCCGCACAGGGAGAAGGATTTTCAGATTCAGTTGGTGGCAGGGGCTAAGCCGATATCCAGGGCTCCCTATCGGATGGCCCCGAAGGAGTTGGCAGAGTTTCAGACTCAGTTGCAAGAGTTGGTTGAGGCAGGATTTGTTAGACCGAGTTCCTCGCCATGGGGAGCCCCGGTCCTATTCGTGAAGAAGAAGGATAGGACACTTCGCCTGTGAATCGATTATCGGGCACTAAATAGGCTGACCGTCCGGAATACCTATCCGCTCCACGGATAGACGAATTGTTCGACCAACTGGAGGGAGCCCATTATTTCTCGAAGCTGGCCTTGAGGTAAGGATACTACCAGCTGCAGATCCAGGAGGAGGATATCCCGAAGACGGCCTTCAGTATTAGATATGGCCTGTATGAGTTCACCGTGATGCCCTTCGGGCGCACGAATGCTCTGTCGGCGTTCATGAGCCTCATGAACCGGGTTTTTGAGGCCTACTTGGATGTGTTCGTCATAGTATTCATAGACAACATCCTGATCTACTCTAGGACAGAGGAGGAGCACACTCAGCATCTGGCACTGACTTTGGAGAGGTTGCGGGAGCATCGCCTTTATGCGAAATTTAGCAAGTGTCAGTTTTGGTTGAAGGAGGTGGCTTTCCTAGGCCAAATTATCAGTGGAGCCGGGTTGGCAGTGGATCCGGCAAAGATTCATGCAGTTCGAGATTGGCCGCAGTTAAAGACAGCCACCGATGTATGAAGTTTCTTAGGACTTGCCGGTTATTACTGGAAGTTCGTGGAGGGGTTCTCTCAAATTGCCCTCCCCCTCACATCTTTGACAAAGAAGGAGTCACCTTTCGTTTGGACCCCGCAGTGCCAAGTGGCTTTCCAGGAGCTAAAGGACCGACTCATCTCAGCCCCTATTCTTGCCCTTCCATCTGGAAAGGAAGGATTCTAGGTGTATACCGACGCATCATACCCAGGGGATGGGAGCGGTGCTGATGCAGAACGGACACGTCATAGCATATGCCTCCCGCCAGCTGAAGACCCATGAGAAGAACTACTACCCGGTGCACGACCTTGAGATGGGAGTGGTCGTTTTTGCTCTGAAGGTCTGGCGCCATTATCTTTATGGAGGCTACTGTGACATCTACTCCGACCACAAGAACTTGAAATACGTGGACACGCAGAAGGAGCTGAATATCAGGCAGAGGCGCTGTGTGGAGTTCTTAGCAGACTATCAGTATGAGATGCACTACCATCCAGGGAAGGCAAACGCGGTGGCCGACGCATTGAGTCAGAGAGCTGCCACTTCCGAAGACGGGCCCCAGGTTATGTCCATGGAGCTAGTCCGGTCATTCAGAGATGAGATGCAGATATCCCTAGTGTCTGAGGATGATCTAGAGTTGTATAGGGAGTATCTGGCATCGATGGTGACCATAGATGATATTCGAAATCGCATTCGGGACGGACAGAGGACAGATGCATGGGCAGAGCCGATATTCCGAGCCTTGGAGGAGGGTTCGACAGGAGATTATTCCCTGAGAGATGGATTGCTTCACTTCAGAGGCAGAGTATATATACCGGCAGGAGGCCAGATCCGAGAGGATATTATGACAGAGGCGCATTGCAGCCGGTACTCTGTGCACCCAGGGATCACAAAGATGACCGCTGATCTGAAGAAGATGATGTTTTGGCTGGACATGAAGAAGGACATTACGTACTTCGTGACCCATTGCGAGGCGTGTCAGTTGGTGAAGGTGGAGTGCACGAACCCCACAGGACTGTTGCAACCTACTCCCAGTGCCGGAGTGGAAGTTTGATGATATAGCTATGGATTTTATACATGGGCTTCCCGGTCTCAGACAGGGAATGACTCGATCTGGGTGATTGTTGATCGGTTGACGAAGGTGGCCCGCTTTATACCAATCGGGAAGGATGACTCGGTGGGAGTGCTGGTACGGAAGTTCGTGGAGCAGTATATCCGATACCATGGCGTGCCCAGGACGATAGTGTCGGACCGCGATGGACGGTTTATATCTAGGGAGTGGCGGTCAGTGCAGGAATATCTGGGCACCCGATTGACTTTTAGCACGGCCTTCCACCCTCAGACGGACGGGCAGACAGAGCGCACCAACAGGACGTTGGAGGATCTACTACGATTGTGTATATTGGACCGAGGGGAGCCGTGGGAGAAGATGTTGCCGTTGGTCGAGTTCTCCTATAATAATAGCTACCAGTCCAGCATCAGGTTGGCGCCTTATGAAGCCTTGTATGGAAGAAAATGCAGGACCCCCCCGCTTTCTTGGGTTCAGGACGAGGATCCGAAGGTGTTAGGATCGGATTTTGTTGAATACACCGAGGCTCAGGTAAGGCTGATCAGAGACAGGATGTTAGAGGCGCAGAGCAGACAAGCTAAGTATTATGACGCCCGGCATCGTCAGGTGGAGTTTCAGGTGGGGGACCGAGTGTTTTTGAAGATCCGGCCCATGTATGGAGTTTCACGGGTGCGCGGTCGGAGGAAGAAGCTCAGCCCTAGGTATATGGGCCCTTACTAGATCCTGGAGCAGATCGGGCCCCTAGCTTACCGGCTGGAGTTGCCACCAGAGCTGGCAGCTCTACACGATGTCTTCCATATTTCTTCGCTGAGAAGGGCTCTACTATGCCCGGAACAGCAGATTTTGACCACCGATGGACCGGTAGCCTCAGATCGATCTGTTCACTTGGAGCCGGATTTCGGATCGACGACAATGGAGTATGGATCTTGCGCCGCAAGAAGATCCCCTTAGTCAAGGTTCTGTGGAGAAACCATGGTCAGGAGGAGCACACCTGGGAACCGCAGGACCTAATGAGGCAAAAATACCCGGAGTTGTTCAGTCAGGTATACCTCACCACCTCCTTGTATACTATAAATTACCTTTTTGTACTAAACCGGTAGGACTAGATAAGGAAAAATTGAGAACCTAGGCATGCGCAGGAAAGTAGGGGCTAATCTTTTGTTTATTGGGGAGATTGTCTTTGTTTATCAAACAAGTAGTCGCTTGAACCCAATAGAAAAACTGTATGGGATGTTACAAGTTTAATTTATTTCGGTAGAAATCCCCGTAGGCTCAACCTCAATTTCGGGGACGAAATTCTTTTTTTGTTTATTGGGATTTGTAACATCCCATTTCAGGCTAGACCCCTAGGAGTCGGTCTATCATGACAGAACCTTAGAAGCCCAAGAATTGCAGTATATCGACCGAGATTTCGGGTCACGGTTGGTCACGCCCGTGACCTATGTGTCACACCCGTGACCTAGGGCGTTACTCCTTCGACGATCGTCGATCTCCGTGAGACGATCGTCGAGCGTATAATTTGCAACCCGGTCCTGTCACGCCCGTGACCTATGTGTCACGCCCGTGACCTAGGGCGTGACCCCTTCGACGATCGTCGATCTCAGCGGGACGATCGTCAAGGCGCAGAATTTGCGTCATGGCCCTGTCACGCCCGTGACCCAGGTGTCACGCCCGTGACCAAGGGCGTGACCCCCTTCAACGATCGTCGATCTAAGCGAGACGATCGCCGAGCGCGGAATTTTCCTCTTGACCCTGTCACGCCCGTGACCCATGTGTCACGCCCATGACCTAGGGCGTGACCACCCTTCGACGATCGTCGATCTCAGTTCGACGATCGTCGAACTCAGAATTGGCCACCCGGGCCTGTCACGCCCGTGACCTATGTGTCACGCCTGTGACCAAGGCCGAAACATCAGCCAGACTAGAAATTTCGGTAACTGACGTTATAATCAATTCGGATTATGGGAATGTACAACAGGAATATTTATGGGCCGTTTCCTTCTCTAATTATTTAATAGAAAGAGAGAGTGAGGTCCAATAGGAAATCGCCACCTGGATCAGCCATTTCATCTTCCACCTTTTCCTCTTCTCTGCATCATAACTGAAACGTTATTAAGAGAAACATTCATGGAAATGAATGTTTCATCCTTTCCCCTCCCCATTGGGAGATCTATAAAAGCCCCCTTAGAGCAAGAGGAGAAGGTTACACTCTTGTCCAAACATATTCATATTTTTGTTCTTGCTGTTGAAGAAGTTCGGGAACGCCACCACTGCGTCATGACAATCCGACGTTCATCTCGTCTTCAAACCACGAACAAGGTCCTCATCTACTTCTTCTCTTAGGGATAGATCTTAGGATCATAGAAATGAAGTTCGTGCTCAACGGAGCCGAACCTATCTCGAGTTTCATGGATAAACCATGAAAAAATATATTTTTAGGTACGCCGAAAACCGCCACCCTCCGGCGGCCAAACCACCGCCGACCGATAGCCATCGTGAAAGTCCACCTAGTTCCAACTAGCTTCACCTATGGGGGGGGGGGGGGGAATAGGTGTCTTGCAGCGTATTTGCGGAATTAAAATTGTACCTGCACAAGAAAACAAAACAACACAGCACAGACAGGACACAAGCAATTTATAGTCGTTCCCCGATTTGGGTACGTCCACTTTCCCCCTTCGACCTATCTCCCAACCTGGGACGACTCAGTCACTTCACCAACAGGATTGAAATCCAATCCTTGCACTAACGGAAGGAACCCTTCCACACGTAGGAGTCACCACTCCCAACATACGGGTTGCACTCAACCCTTACAACTAGAGACCAATTGGTCCTTTACAAAGAATTAAAAATAGCTTGTAAGAAATACAAACAACGTATGGAGACTAAGGTGTCCCTCTTCGTTCGACGACGTGTTCTTGAAGTCAACGAAGAGTCCACAACCCTAGGTCTCACTTGGATTGAACCTTCCCAAAACCGGCGGCGGCTTGGAGTGGCGGCTAGGTTCACGGGATAAGCTGCGGCGACGGAGAGCTGCTGCCGTGCAATCGAGATTCAAACTTCGTAGCAAAGGAAGCAAGGTCTTCCAACGGTCACACTAGGATCGGTCGTCTCGATCGATTCGAAAGGGGAAGGTTTTTCCCCCGATTAACGAATCAAGAAACAAGGGATCTCTGGTTAGACGCATGAGACGCTATGCTAGCCTAAGCTTCTGTCGTCGGAGATCTGGAAGAACTTGAGATCAACAGCGGCGACGAACTGCTCGAGGGCGGAAACGGTCGGCGGAGCAAGATCGCGAACTAGGTCACGTCGGCGGCTGTTCTTTTTGAATTCGCATATCTGGTTGTGCTAATGTTCATACATACAGAGGTATACATATATTAGGTTAAGTATATGACCGTTGTGGGTCCCACTAGCGATACGACCTAAGTCCGGTTTGAAATACCGCAGGTAACGTGGACCGTCCAGAAAGAATCGGAAAATTGCCCAAGTCAAATTCGGCGAGAATCGTAGGTGATTCTCGACGAATCGACGAGAATCACCAACTATTCTTACCGAGTTCTACTTATCCGAATTCTGGCTGCGCTGATATAGAAGCCGGGGAGAAACGTCGGGAATCACACTTGATTCTCGCCGAATCGTCGAGAATGCAAAGTCATTCTTGACGAATCAGCGAGAATCACATAGTGATTCTCGACGATTCTGCCTTAGAGAAATTTCTGACGGTGTCGAGACTGTCGGCTCCAACCGGCGAGAATCAGCTAGTGATTCTTGGCGACTCGGCGAGAATCATAAGAGATTCTCGCCGATTCGGCGAGAATCACATAGTGATTCTCGTCGATTTTTACTTAGGCGATTTCTCCTCTTTCTTTCTGTGAGCTGGTCTTTGGCCCAACCTTGCTCCTTTTCTTCTCTTGCTTTATCATAGCCCTGTACTTGAAATTAAGTACACCCCAATAGAGAGAGTACATGTAGGCCAACACACTGATCTGCTCAACGAGGGATTAGATCGCGCAGACCCGTGTATATTGACCCACTGCACCCTGACATTGGTGTGTACTTAGCGTGGAATAACTGCAAGCACAACTTAAAAGATTTCATCAAACACATTGTCTATTTACCTTAGCTTGTTCAGGGGCTTCTTCAAATCAGGTACATTGTGGATACAATACCCAACAATCTCCCCCTATTTGAAAAAGCCTAAACCCTACAAGCTAAGGTGAATAGAGCATATAGGAATGAAAATCATAAACTTAAAATTGAGTTGAGAGAGATATTCATTACCAATTTCTTGAGAGCAAACTTTGAGCCACCTTAGCCTTAGCCGAGAGGGTAATCTCCCACTTTTCGGCTTCTGCAAATATGGGTCTGGTGCATTTGACACCATGCTCCCCCTCAGTTCTTGCACCTATGCTTACACTTGAGTTCCTGGCAGATGCTCCCCCTAGATGCACGAGCCAGGAGCTTCTGTAGTCTTCATTCCTCATAGTTGAGCATCCCCAATTCAGTTTTGAAGAGACTGAACTTGGCCTCGTCTAAGGGCTTTGTGAAAATATCTGCAATCTGCTTGTCCGTGGGGACATAGCAGAGAGAAATGTCCTTGTTCTCCATGTGCTCCCGAATGAAGTGGTAGCGCACTTCAATATGCTTCGTTCTGCTGTGTGATACCAGATTGTTGGCAATAGCAATTGCACTGGAGGAGTCGCAGTACATTGGTACTTCCTTGAACTGGAGGTCATAGTCTGCTAACTGATTTCTGATCCATAGGAGTTGTGCGCAGCAGCTGCCAGCCGAGATGTACTCAGACTCTGCAGTGGAGGTTGCTACACAGTTCTGCTTCTAGCTATTCCATGAGATGTGCCTTCTTCCGAGGAATTGACACGTCCCGGAAGTGCTTTTCCGATCATCCCTGCTTCGTGACGAAGCTCTAGCAGTCTGGCCTCTGGAGCTCTGACATCTTCTTGGGCTTATCCTTCTTCCGAAGATTTTCTCCATCCTTCTCGTCAACTTCTCCAGCTGACATCGAGGTGGAAACCTTGACGTACTTGGGAGTTGCACCATTAGCAGTCTCAACTGAACTTAGCTGTTTAAGCCTTGCACAATAGATAGCGTTATCTCTTTTCCCTTAATCTTATTCCATGGCAAGCCTGGGACATCTCTTGTCTAGGTCCCATCATGTACATGGGTACCTAGACTATCCTGCAAAAACGAATTACCTTTCCTTAGGAACCCAATATGTATTGGGTTCTAGGTTCTTGTCAGCATAAAATTTTGAAAGCCTTCCCACAGGAATCCTGTCAGGAAGGCTAACTCCGCCCAGAGGAGGTGGACATGCCCTTGCCCTTGACACAGAGAAGTTGTGCCAACAATTTATGGCAAAGTGACCCACCTTGCCACAACACCAACACTCGTGAATGTTGTATCGCCTTTTCAGACCTGACCTACTGACTGATGAAGTCATGATCTCAGGTTTAAATGGGATAGAGCCGGTTCTGCTCACAACTTTGCCTTTTCCACCTTGACATATAGGAGGAGGAAAGAATGCATTTGGTGCGAGTCATGAGGCTTGGGAGGTGGTGCCTTCCTTTCAGTCAGCACGCTCCCAAAGGCCCCACGGGAGCTTACCACATTTTTCCAGACCCCCTTTTCCAGTGTCCTAGGGTGGACAGTACTGTCGTGAGAGCTGGTTCCGGCAAATTCATGACGAGTTTGGGGCAGAGGCCGAGAATACAAATGGTTTAGGATGAACCTTAGGTATTCTCTCATGGGTGGCCATGACAGCCCTTGCACTGTGGGTGTTTCCACATGAGGGCTGGTCATCCTTGCAGTGACCACGGTTGTTCTTGTGGTCATACCTGAAGGCATAATGAGTGCCTTCCCTGCCTGGGGTGGGGGGTCTGAATACCGTTTCCCCATTTCTCCATGATTTGATAATTTAGGAGATCCACCCATTTTCTCCCTTTCTCTTGATAGCATCTACCTTGGAAAAGTTAGATACTATCCTCTTCTCATTCTCTAGACGACTCTCTAGATCTGAGATTTTAGAGTCCTTTACCTTGATGGATTCCAATTGGAGATCCATCAAGGTCTTCAGTCGAGCAATCTCCTGAGCTTGCTCCACAATAAGTAAGTTTCTCTTCTTAAGGGCACTCTCAAGGGAATCAGGATTTTCAATCTTTTGATTGAAGCTATCCATATCCCTTGCATCTCAGGAAGGACTACCCTCTGAATTGTTCCTGTCTTCAGGAACTTCAAGAGGAGGGGGGCATGAGGAAGAAGTTACCTGCTCCTAGGTTTGCTGTTCAGGGTTACCGTTAATATCGGCAGAGACTGTTGAGTCAGCTTCATCAGAACTGCTTTCCTCAACTTCTTCTTCAGTCTCTGACAAGGACACAGGTGCCCTGATACTGAGAAATTGGTCATCACTTTCTTCTTCAGAAATGCTGACCCCCATATATGCCTCATCCTCTTGCTAGCAACTTATCCCTGTTCTGTTTGATCCCTCCATGAGGTCTGATACAGTTTTCCACAAGGACTTGGCCGTCCTACACATTTCAAGTCCTGACCGGAAGGTCCAGTCCAGACATCTAGGATGATTTTACGAATCATTTTATCCAAGTTGAATGGAGAGAATTCAATCTCAGACATTTCGGTAGTCTCCTTGGGGATCTGCATATCCTTTCCAGAGCAGGAGGCCTTCATGGGAATGAATGGACCCTCTTCCAAGATGATTGATGCGCCAGGGTCGATGGCCTCCAAATAAAAGGATACCCTCATCTTCCAGATGGGATAATTGTCCTTTGTGCACGTCGGAAGTTTTAACGGAGAGATATCATAATCCAGCTCCATTCTTGTTGACACTGGTGGCAAGATTCTACTCAAGGTGTGAACCTTTTTGATGAGTAACCTCCCTCTGATACCACTTGAAAGTCCACCTAGTGCCAACTAGCTTCACCTATGGGGGGGGGGGGAATAGGTGTCTTGCAGCGTATTTGCGGAATTAAAATTGTACCTGCACAAGAAAACAAAACAACACAGCACAGACAGGAAACAAGCAATTTATAGTGGTTCCCTGATTTGGGTACGTCCACTTTCCCCCTTCGACCTATCTCCCAAGCAGGGACGACTCGGTCACTTCACCAACAGGATTGAAATCTAATCCTTGCACTAACGGAAGGAACCCTTCCACACGTAGGAGTCACGGGTTGCACTCAACCCTTACAACTAGAGACCAATCGGTCCTTTACAAAGAATTGAAAATAGCTTGTAAGAAATACAAACAACGTATGGAGACTAAGGTGTCCCTCTTCGTTCGACGACGTGTTCTTGAAGTCAACGAAGAGTCCACAACCCTAGGTCTAACTTGGATTGAACCTTCCCGAAACCGGCGGCGGCATGGAGCGGCGGCTAGGTTCACAGGATAAGCGGCGGCGACGGAGAGCTGTTGTCGTGCAATCGAGATTCAAACTTCATAGCAAAGGAAGCAAGGTCTTCCAACGGTCACACTAGGATCGGTCGTCTCGATCGATTCGGAAGGGGAAGGTTTTTCCCGATCAACGAATCAAGAGACAAGGGATCTCTGGTTAGACGCGTGAGACGCTATGCTAGCCTAAGCTTCTGTCGCCGGAGATTTGGAAGAACTTGAGATCAACAGCGGCGATGAACTGCTCGAGGGCGGAGACGGTCGGTGGAGCAAGATCGCGAACTAGGTCACGTCGGTGGCTGTTCTTTTTGAATTCGCGTATCTGTTTGTGCTACTGTTC
Source organism: Platanthera zijinensis (assembly GCA_039513925.1). Taxonomy (NCBI): domain Eukaryota; kingdom Viridiplantae; phylum Streptophyta; class Magnoliopsida; order Asparagales; family Orchidaceae; genus Platanthera; species Platanthera zijinensis. The sequence continues at coordinate 163,725,265 of CM077084.1, forward strand.
ATACATACGGAGGAATATATATATTAGGTTAAGTATATGACCGTTGTGGGTCCCACCAGCGATAAGACCTAAGTCCGATTCGAAATACCGCAGGTAACGTGGACCGGTCCAGAAAGAATCGGAAAATTGCCCAAGTCAAATTCGGCGAGAATCGTAGGTGATTCTCGACGAATCGGCGAGAATCACCAACGATTCTCGCCGAGTTCTACTTAGACGAATTCTGGCTGCGCTGATATTGAAGCCGGGGAGAAACGTCGGGAATCACACTTGATTCTCGCCGAATCGTCGAGAATGCAAAGTCATTCTCAACCAATCGGCGAGAATCACTTAGTGATTCTCGACGATTCTGCCTTAGAGAAATTTCTGGCAGTGTCGAGACTGCCGGCTCCAACCGGCGAGAATCAGCTAGTGATTCTTGGCGACTCGGCGAGAATCATAAGTGATTCTCGCCGATTCGGCGAGAATCACATAGTGATTCTCGTCAATTTTTACTTAGGCGATTTCTCCTCTTTCATTCCGTGAGCTGGTCTTTGGCCCAACCTTGCTCCTTTTCTGCTCTTGCTTTATCATAGCCCTGTACTTGAAATTAAGTACACCCCAATAGAGAGAGTACACGTAGGCCAACACACTGATCTGCTCAATGAGGGATTACGTCGCGCAGACCCGTGTATATTGACCCACTGCACCCTGACATTGGTGTGTACTTAGCGTGGAATAACTGCAAGCATAACTTAAAAGATTTCATCAAACACATTGTCTATTTACCTTAGCTTGTTCAGGGGCTTCTTCAAATCAGGTATATTGTGGATACAATACCCAACACATCGCCTCGACAGAGGTGGTGGTAGTGGTGGATGGCCAGGGAAGTGATCGGACGGCCGGCGACGGATCGCGGAAGAGCTACAGGAAATATGAGTTTTCTGTGTTCTGGTTTTCGGATTCTGTAGAAGATGAATAGTAAAATCAATTTATAATATATAAATTGTGTATATAGTACATAATGAAAAGTTAAATTAATTGAGTACATTTTTAGGTTGCAAAACGGGGAACCTAGAAGCCGATTTAGGAAAATGACCAGTCACGAAAGTTATAACCCTTCGAGTCTAGATTAATTTAAAAATGGTTTCAACTTGTTTGGGTAAGCGGTTCAACCGCAGAACCCGTTTTAATGGGGGCTGTACTTAGAGTTGGGCAGAAATTAAAATGGATGCCCATTCTTCGTCCTTTGTCCAAATTACCTGAAATTTGGGCAGAGGGTTTCCCTTAGCCATATTAGAGGCTGTCCAAAAATGGGAATATTTGGAGACACTTTGCTTAAAGTTTCTCTTTCAATTTAATAAAGTTAGAGTAATTTATTTAAATGGTCAAATGACCTCTAAACCATACCAAATTTTGGTGAGTGGTCCCTGGCTATAAAAACTAGTTCTGTACAAAATTTCAACTCATTTGGATGAGTTTTGAATAGGAAGTCACATATTCTTAACTAGGCAATAATGAGGCATTTTTGAGTAAAAAGTGCACAAGAGGTTAGATCAGTCATATCACCTCAACAGAGGCTGATATTTTGACCACTGACTTAGAGGGGTTATTATAACCCCTTTGGAGAAAATGGTGTGGCTTAGGGTTGATTTACCCTGGGATCCAAACTCAAACCCAAGATGGAGGGTTTTGAGGGTTGAGAAGGACATGGGGGCAATTGCTCTCGTATTGCCTTGAAACTCTGTAGAGTTGACATTAGCATGATAAGAATCATCTGAAAGGAATCTTGGAGAATTTGGAGACAAGTAGATACCTCAAAACCTTAATCTTAGCTTTAGGGTTAAAAACTAATTAAGAACAATCCGTCACTTAACTTTATCTAAAGGCTGTGAAATTAGGGTAGAGTAAGTTTTGGAGTGTGTAGAAGGTATAGAGATTTTACTGGAATTTTATGATGTTTATTTCCAGCACTTCATTGGTAAAGTCTATTATAGCCCTAATTGATGTTTTAATTATTTGGATCTTTCTTTTCATTAAAACCCTATACAATCTTGAAAATAAATGTTTTAGGACAGAATGGTTACCCTTGAATTTTTGTATAATTTTTAGTTGAGTAAATCTAGTACTTCCTTCACAAATGGTAAAAAATGGTTTTATGCTTTGAAAATTAATTAGGGATGATATTTTTACTGAAAAATTATGAAATTGGGCCAATTCTACTTTTAAGGCTTTATCTGCATATTATAATTTATTTATAATTTTTGGAAGAATATTCTCTTTACTTGGTTCATAAATGATGGAAGATAGTAAATATTGCTAAAATAGTTTTAGTGCCCTTTTGATGATAAAAAAATTATTATACTTTGGATTTACCCTATTGAGACAACCTACTATTTATTATAATTTTGTTGGACATCTTGCATGGGAACTTAGGGTAGTTCATGTTCAAACCGATAGCCCTTGGGATTTTTGAGGAAATTAATTAAATGCCAGATAAATTAGGAAAATTACGACATTCTGGAGTTAGGCTATTTATATCATGATAAGTCTCCAGTAAATAATTTAGGGCATTTGGATGAGTTTTGGGATTATTGCATAACCGATTCGACATATAGTCTAGGTTGGTCTGCATATAGCAAATTTTTGAATTGCAATAGGACATGATCTGAGAAAGCCGTTGGAGTTAGTCATTTTGTATGGGTGGACAATTATGGATGATATCACAATTGGATGATATGAGGAGTAGAGAGAAGTAGTGATAGCTAGAGTTAAGAGGTGCTCGGGTTCGACGAAAGATCGTCTTTCCCGAAGAGAGGAAGATTAAAAATCACCCTAGGATAGTCTATCGTAATATGAGAAGGGAATGTGTAAAGGGGATCAACAAATAATAATAAGTGCCTTACGAAAGGGAACGATGGGCTTCAGCTACCATCATATTTCCTAGTGCCCTTTGAGAGCCCTTCACGGGAAATACCAGGGGCAGTCCTGGGTTAACGTAAACTGTAATAACAAATTGACAAGAGTAACTTAGTAATTAGGGTTGCACCTTTCACAAACACTGTTAGCACAGGAAGATTGATGAGAGCTTCGGCTCGGTTGGTTAAGAGAAAGGCGGAATGGTCCGGGGAGCTTCAGCTCGGTTTGTTAAGAGACGGACGTTTTGGTCCGGGGAGCTTCGGCTCGATTTTTGTGTGTTTACGATTAAATTTGCATGTGCATAAAAGGAATGAAAATTAAGGTGGTGGGTCTGCGGTATTGGAGGGTCGATGCACCGATGCCAATACGCTGACTCGGCAGGTGTGGTTAGCACTTCTCCAACAGAAGTCCGGTACGCCAACTGGCAAGAGTGCGCAGGCATCCGCTTAGTGCACCAAGCATTGAGGAGTACGATAGGTCTGAACGGTAGTGCTTTACTGGTTTAGAGGTGGGCGAGGCCCAACCCACCGCTTCTGTCTGCCACTACGGAGGTATCCTGGGAGGTAACGGCTCCGAAAGGGGGAACTAAAGGTCTGTGTGCACAGAGTCGGGTGTGTGAGTTGCACTTGCATGTTTCATCATACCCACTTGCATGTCATAGCATAATCGATTCATTTAACCCTGACACCTAAAGTATAAGTTGTATGGGACGCTTATACATTAGGACCTGCAAAACGACCCCTTGGTCTACAAGCTTGTGTGGGCAAGTTTATAAATTAAGGTTAAATTCTATATATATATATGCTGCTGTTTGATAACCGACACCCCAACGTATAAGTGGTATGGGACACTCTATACGATGGGAGCCTTGCAGAAGATCCCTTGGCTTATGCGCTTCCGCACATAAGTTAAGGTTTCTTTTCCTACTTTCGGTTATTGACATATTTATTATAGAATTGCTAGATTAGTTCCGTGGCCACCTGTTTCTTTCATTAAATCTCCACCTTCATGTCCTTCCCTTTCTTCCTCTCCGCTCGGTACCTAGGAGCCATGGGGGAATGGGTAGGGGATGATAGGGCTTAGTCTTTATGACTAACGGTATTCAAACCGCATCATTTAGGGGATCGCGGAGCCCAGCATGGAGGAGCACCCCAAGAGACCGGTGCGCTTTGAGATGGGGCAGTCTAGCTCCGGAGTTCATATAGCCGGGAACGTGAGTCTCGACCTTCAGTAGTTTCTATTTTTGCTTCCGCATGAGAGATTTGTAGTGAGGATATGATGTACCGGGCATAAGCCCGCATTTATAGTACACTGATTATTGTTATTCTGTGGACACACCCTTCGTGGAGTTTTATTTCTATATATATGATTTTCAGTGGACTTGCTCTTACTTCAATTATTGTGTTATGATTCTGTGATCGAATTGCCCGGCAGAATCGGTGACTTGTGGTGATGACCCTTCAGGATGTGAAGGTGTCACCGCAAAGCGGCGATTCTGGGCCTAAGACCCCGGGTTTTAAAAAGAAAAAAAGGGGGGTCTTACAATATACCTATGTCTAAAGATGAGGAACTACAAGATAAAGTCTTGGAAATTCCTAGTGCTGAGGGGAGGATTGCTTAAATTGAGGGGAGCAACTGATGCAAGAGATAATGCATGATACATTATTTGTAGGGGAGCAACTGAAGGTTCCTCCAATAAAGGCTGCTGCTGCTGCTGACCTGCATGCAAATGAAATCATGGCAGAGTTAGAGGGGGAGATATAATCTGATCTTCTTGCTCGTGAAGTGCATGATCTAGTTTCCTAAGAATCAGAGGAAGAGGAATCTATCCATGAGAAGGAACAATCCTCAGCTCATATAGTGGATTTTCCAGCTCTAAGAACATGGGTTAGGCAAGTCCAGCAGACCAAAAATGAAGGCACACCAGCTAGAATAGATCAAATCTCACCAATACTCCTGGCCCAACTGAAAAGCTTATCAAATGAGCAAAGAAGATCCCAGAAAAATTTTGTAGATGATGCCTTAAAGAGCATCAGGAATGAGCTAGCTACAGAAATCAAATCAATACGATTTGAAGTAAACTTACTAAAGGGTGAAACTGTGAAGTTTTTCACCAAGACTGCACCAGTTGTCGACTATACAATGGATAAGATAGATGAGGCCAACAAGAATGTGATCATTACCATACAAAATAAAGACATTCAAGCCCAAAACTCACTAGCTGTATACAATGCTACCCATGTATTGTTGAATAAGCAGACTGCTGCTATAGTAACCAAAGCAGAGGAATGAACCAAACTGCTAGACGACAACTTACTGGTGGTCAAAAATAATATAATTATTGGATTTAATCATCTGGAGCTCAAGAGATCTGAAGCTAGCACCTCCCAAACTACTCAAGTAATTGAAGAAGTCAAAAAGGGGGAGAGAAATATTATCAGAACAAATACTTAGAATATGGTCTGTGCCATAAATATTGTGAGAGGCTCATTAGGAATGGAGCCACTGCAATATAATAACATCCCAATGATGCCTGACCATGTACAAGAAGCTTTGAACAATATGTATAGCAGTGAAGCCCAAGTTCAAGACCATCAAGAATATGTTCAGTACATTAAAGAAGGTGTTAGTTCTAATGCCCAGTGGGGAGAGAAGACTACTGGTGCTCAGAATACTTCCTTCAGCCCCACAATAGACCGGTCACTATAGGTCAAATAAAGAAAAACTGATGATGCTGAAGAGGAGGCCAGGCTAAGGAAAAAGAGATAAAGAGAAGAAATGGAACAGAGGCCTGATTTCGAGTTGTGGAGCCCAGAGTCCAGATCAATTATTCTGTTTGCTTGGGACCAGGTCAAGAATAAGAGATCAGACAGAGGTAAATGGTACAATAAGATTGAATGTGATAAAATGGAAAAGAGAGACATAGAAAGAAGGATTTTCTGGAGGAACAAAAAGGCAAAACTTCTCACTCCTGATGCTGTGGAACCATCTAAATACTTTCCCATGCCTTTTAGCTATTTTGAGAGATAAAAGGATAAAGTTAAAGCTGGAGCTACTAAGGCTAAGGCTGCTGATGAAGCTGATAAGAAAGTAAAGAAGATAGCTGGAGATGAAGACAAGCCGGCAAAGAAATCCAGAGGCAGTGGAATTATGATAAGGGAACCTGAAACTTAAAATGTTTTAGGTTCTACTTACAGGGCTAGGGATGAAACACTGTGCTTATATTGTTTAAAAATCTATTCTCTATATGATTAAATAGAACAACCATTTGTTATTATCGGTATAATTCATCATTTGTTATGATTTTGACTTATCTACTACATCATTTGAGATGTCTATAATTTTTCTGAATTCTGCTGTGATGATGTGTTTTAAATACTTATAATATGAGTATGTTAGTGTATACATTGGCTTAGGTTTTGACTTCTTCAAATAGGGGGAGATTGTTGGGTCCATTGATCCCAATGTCTTGAATTTGAAGAAGGACCAGCAAAATAATGTATACACATGTTGTGATCTAACTTCTGTTCAAGGTGAATGATTGCAGTTTTCCTGATAAGTTATGATGGGATAGGTAGCCTAAGTGGCTAAGACAGGTAAGTTCTTCCCAGAGTGGTGAAAATAAAGATAACTATCTAAGTCCACAGGCGTTGAGTGTAGATCAATCACTAAATGCCAGATGACTTATAGCGCTGAGTGAATCCTATACAGTCAAAGCCAAGGTAGTGGCAAGCTAAGAAAATGGCTAAGTCACAAGACGTTGAGTGAAGTCAACTCACTCAACGTCATACAACAAAATGCTGTGACATAAGCTAAAGCAGTAAAAGTCTAAAGTTAGAATGAGCTAAAATGTGGCTAAGTACACAGGCATTGAGTGAAGTCAACTCACTCAACGCCATGATACTAAAGAGATAGTTGGCTAAGTGTTTTGGCTTTGAGTGATGAATACACACTCAATGCCATTCAGCAAAAAGGATGTAAGTTGAACTGGTTGAACTAAGTTCAGAATTCGTCGGACTAAGTTCAGAGTTCGTCAAGCTCAGCTCACCTTTCATGGAGCTAATTTCAGAGCTTAAGTTCATATTTCATCGAGCTCAGCTCACCTTTCGTCGAGCTAAGTTCTGAGCTTGAGTTCTGAGTTCGTCAAGCTCAGTTGAGATTTTGTTGAACTGAGTTCAGAGTTCGTCTAGCTCAGCTCACCTTTCATCGAGCTAAGTTTAGAGCTTGAGTTTAGATTTCGTCGAGCTCAGCTCACCTTTCGTCGAGCTAAGTTCAGAGCTTGAGTTCCGAGTTCATCAAGCTCAATTGAGATTTTTTCAAACTGAGTTCAAAGTTTGTCGAGCTCAGTTCACCATTCCTCTAATTTAGTTAAAAATAAGACAATCCAAGCCCAGTGGTTTTAAACACAGAAAAATAGCTAAGGCAAAAAGCATTGAGTGAGGCGTGCTCACTCAACGCTCTCAACACCTTTATGAAAAAATGAGTTAAAAGCAAATAGCGTTGAGTGAGGCATGCTCACTCAATTCTCTCAATGCTTCAGTTGCTGAAGAAGCAGATATATGACTAAGGCAGATGATGTTGAGTGAGTGCTGTTCACTCAATGCTCTCAATGCCTAGAAACATATTTATATTCTAAGTAGTTTAACATTTAGTGAACGCTGCTCACTCAACTCGAAGAGACAGTAAATCTGTCCAAGTGTTTTGGTGTTGAGTGATGCTTACTCACTCAATGCCTATGCTAATGTTGCTTGATTTTTGGCTAAGTACACAGCTGGTGATGTCAGCAAGTCAACAAGTCAACATATTTTGAATAATTGGAGGGATGGCTATAGTACACGACAAAGGTTGTCGTAGACCTACTATACGATAGTTGGTGTTAAAGAAAAATTTCAGCCATCATTAAAAGTGTGGGACCCAATGGTAAAAGAGTCGTTGGGTCTCAATAAATAAATGGAAGTGCTCTTTACAGAAAAAAAAAGAGAGTTAGTGATAGTTGTTCTTCTTCTCCGACATTATTGTGGAGCTAAAGAACAGGAAGCTCAAGTCAGAAAGACAAAGAGCAAGTTAGCTGTTGAGATCAACATCTTCAATGACAAGTTTGCTGGTGCCATCTTCATCTGCACCAGTAAGCAAGTTTAGGGTTATTCTCTGAGAAAGAGATAGCAGCAAGAGCCAACCCTTGCTGCAGGAGCTTCACAGATCTAGCCAATACATTCTAAAATAACATACATTGTAGGAGCTGTGAAGAAGAAGGTGGAGCTGAGCAGTTAGCTCAGTTCAGAAAGGAGCAGAGAAACAGATCTTCTAGTTGCTTCCAGCATAAGCCAAAGCTTCTACATCATTATTGCTATGAAGACGAGAGAGTTGAATCTTTGGTTCAGTTTAGAAAGAGGCAGAATAGTATTCTACAAGTTTCTTCCAGCTCAAGTGCATAAACTTATTGATGTGAAGTAGATAGGACCGAGGTGCACTCAATATAGTAAAGTTGAAATAGGAAAACTCTCCTAGTGTCATAGTGGGGGGCTGAGTCTAACTCACCCAAGGCTGATTGTCACTGAGGAATTCCTCTTGTGATCAATCAAGAACCCCATCAACCCATTTCCATCTTTTAGGATCCTCCTTGATCTGAGCTGTAGGAGTGCTGCAACACTCTGAGAGTAGGGTCTAGTGCCTGAAATTGTAGGGCTGAAAAGCCTGAGTTATAGGCCTTAGAGATAAGGCTGAGGTAGGTGGTTTGAGGACCACTGAGCTATAGGAGCACTGCAGGGCTCTCAGGTAGGAACCTTTGTGGTTTTGAGGTAGGGTTCTTAAGAGAACCTGAGTGTAAGGCTGAGGGTCTGAGGTGTAAGCTCTTTGGAGCATTTTGGAGAAGTGCCTAGTCCAACAAGACAGTTGGATAGGTGGGAGGAAAAGTGGATGTACCTAATTGCGGAACCACTATAAATATATGTGTGCTTTGCTGTGTTGTTTTCTTTGTGCGGGGTAAATCATCTTGAAAGCAGAAATTAACAACCACTCAAGCAGCAAACCAAAATTAAAGAAAAGAACTAATAAAGAGACCAATAATCTATTCACCCCCCCCCCCTCTAGGTGATTTAGCTATCCTTGAAATTAAAGACTTTCATCTTCACTCAATGTTTTTGGACATAGCCAGTTTTCTTGTCAGCAACTCTGAGGTTTTGACTACTTGTGGTTCTGACAATGCTTTTAGCCTCTTAGCATTGAGAGAGCATTCTTCACTCAATGCTTCTGGCCTTATTGGATTTTCTTCCTGTCCAGTAACCTGTCTTGAGTCCAACAATCATTGTGACTCTGACTTCCTATCAAATAAATATAATAGAGTACAATCTGCATACAATGAACTAGAACATATATCAAATACATTCATGTGTATACCATTAACTTATGGGCCTTCTTCAAATCTAGGATATTGTGATCAATGGACCTAATAATTGGGGTGTGAGACTCTCTTCCGCGAATGACCTCCCTTTAGACTCCCATCCCCATTAAGGTTAAAAATCTCCAAGCCCTTGGTCATATTTGGCAGTGTGATGGCTAATATCAAGCTGTTCCTATGGTAGTAGGTGGGATGCTATTCGATCTGGATTTTGTAACCGATCACGTCGGCCCTCCTTCCTCTTCCTAGAATCCTCCATCATCACAGCCTTCATCTCCAATGCGCGACTCTTTGTCCCATTAGGATAATCAGTTCGCATCCCTTCATACGAGAATGGACCGGTCAGATGCCTACCATGACACCCGATTTACCCAGCTCGAGGATAGGCTCGACACTATTGCGTCAACCCAGGAAATTATTAAGACACTTTTTTTAGAAGGAATTCGAACTTCTGTGCACTCAATTCCTGCCCAACAGGGATGATAGTGACGAGGAGTTGTTCGTTTGTTTTCTTTCAGCATTACATTGTATGTTTTTTTGTTATGTTTTCAATTAAACTTTGCAATCAATTTGTTTTCTGTTTAAGCTGTTTTTTGGATCACTTTTGTGCTCCACTCGCCTATTCTTCAGGAGAGTTCTTTTACTTCTACTTTTCTCAAACATTGGGTACATTGTTTTATTTAAGTTTTGGGGGATACTATGAGTACTGTGTGCACTTCTTTTCAAGAAAAAAACTTTTAATTATCTTATTAATAACAATTTATATTAAGAAATATATTTTTTAAGAAAAATATATTTTATTAATTTATCATAAATATTTATCTATTAAATTTTATTTAAAATATTTTTATCAAATTTTTATAATCTTATTTTGAGAAATCTTTATTTTCATGCCTATGTTATGTTGGTCATGTTATGTTTCTAGTTAAGCGCGCATGTTAGTAGAATTTTGTGTAGAACTAACTATTCAGCATACTGTCAGGTTTATCTTTTTCTTAGTACGTAGATACGGTTTATTCTACTTAAAATTTGAAATCGGTCGAATTCAAAATTGCATAAATGAGTTTGTATAAGTTGACTTGAGATATATTAAGCGAGACCAAAACACATTTTATTCTTTCTCGGTGTCTAGAACATTCCCCAAGTGACTCTCAAAACATTAGCAAAGTTAATTCATTAGCATGAAAAACATTTAGGCATTTCTTTTGGCTCGTTTGATCTTTTGTTATCTGCACCCCAATATTTTACCTTTGCTTAGCCACTTTGAGCTTATCTTTTCTTTTGTTTTAGCCCCACCATAATAATTTAACCAAGGCCTAAAAGTCTTCCTATTTGCACACTTTTTATAAAAAAAGAGGAGCTTGAAAATTGAGAAATGTGTATTGTTCACAAATCTTGGTTATGGTTATGATGATATTTGATATTCTTCAATTTACTTGAAAAAATGAAGTGCGAAAAAAAACAAAAATCTTGAAAAAGGAAAAAAATTCAAGTATATAGAAAAAGTATGTATGTGATGTTCAGAAAAAAAGAGAGAATGTCAAAGAGTTTGAACTACGCGTTGATCTACTTAAAAGCTCGATGTTGGTTTATTGTGTGTTAGTCATCGTGTTTATCTTTGTTTACCTTACCTTCAACCTAAGCCTTACATTTCAACCAAAGTAAGTCCTGTTGATTTGTGTTTATGAGTTGTACTAGTGTCATGGCGAGAGTGTAAAAGGGCAATCCTATGTCTATCTTCATTGATGGACTTCTTTAAAGATTATCCCGATTTTAGATTTTGCATAATATTTATTGTAAAAAAAATACTACTCTCTCTCTCTCTTTAAATTCAATCTTTGGATTTACCGAGTTTCTTTTTGAAAGTACAAATAATAAGTAGAAACGTGTTTTGAAATTTATAAGCTAATTTGTATGCTGAGTAGGACTTTCTGTTGAAATTGCTACACAAAGAGATGTAAGACTTCACATTTTACTCCTTAGATTAAAAAATTCTATTATTTTTTTAAATATTATCTACTCCCTATAAGAGGTTGCTTGCTCGGGACTAGTAAACGGTTAGGTATGGGTTATTTGATGACTCATATTTTATCTTATTTTTACTATAGTTTTTATTTTATATTTTATCGAATTTTGTTTAGTTTTCTCTAATTTAAGTACCTAATTATCTTCTTTTTGAAATTCAGGAAATTCTAGACTGTTAATATAAATTTGGATCTCACTTATTTAAATAGGGCAAAATTCTAAAGGTTTTCTAAGAACTCAAGTTTTACATGCCTTGGTCAAGGGCGTGACCGGGGCGTGACCTCGGCGTGACCTCAATCACGGACCGTGTACCACCTCTGCTCCAAAAATTTGTTTCCACAATAGGTAAATATTACACGCCCTGGTTACAGGCATGACCAGGGAGGCATGTCCCCTATTCAGAATGAAGTGCCACATCATTTAAAGTTATATGGCCCTGTCACGGGCATGACAGGCAAGGTATGTCATCAAGGACCCAGGCATGATCCTGAGTTATGATAGCCAGATTCAGTAAATGACTGTTTTGAACAGTCATGCCCAGGTCACGGGCATGACCCCTAGCGTGACTACATCAGTAACCTCCACTATCATTCCAGATTGAGTCGTTGTTCCCGCCGTTTTCAGTACCTTACGCTACACACCCTAGTAACGGGCATGAACAAAGAATGTGACCCATAAAGAAATTACCCTAGGCGATTTTGCTCTCATCGTTGCCGGGTTTTTATGAAATCTACGCATCAGCGAACCACTCAGGCACCTCTCGTCGTGGCAAAATAGAGACAGTAGAATGGGCAACTCTGCTACTAGTTTGGTATGCACACTACCATACCTAGTCCTCATGTACGCCTCAATGCTAAGAAATAAACAACGGAGTCCATGCGTACTTGCTTTGTCGTCTGAGTCTTAAAAAGACACGAAAGGGGTCTTTGGGAAGTAAGAACCAAAGAGCCCAGCCCAACCATCCTGAAACTATCAGTCAGCTCCCGTTTATGTGATGACTAGCAAGCCCGTAGACCCACCACAAGTAATGCTCTCAGTAGGATCGTTATGCAATTGTATATCTACCATGCATATACATATAATTCCCATGGTCAAGCCATGCTAACAAACACTCAAGGATTTCAACCAAGTCCTTACCCAATTCATTATTTTATTAGTCTACTCGGTGTTAATTAGCACCAAAGGACCTACCAACTGGGTCCTTAACATAATACTCTATGATATAACCATATCCTACAATCTGCATCAAGACATCACTGCTACCCATAGTGAGTTGTCATAACTCTAACGCAGTGAAATGTATAAGTCATGGAATTACTCTTAAGATCCTATAAGACTACTTGTATATCTAACAACAAGTTTAGTTTGCCAATATTATATGTCCCAACAATTTGATCCGCAATTTTTAACATCAAACTAGAATCAGATTAAAAGCTTGGATATAATTAAAATTAGTGACCCTAATCTTCTCATACTTTATTATTACTTTTCATTACAAGTTGAATCTCTTAGTGAGCCATAAGTTAAGTAAATAATTAAGGGATTATATCAAAACCAAATCCCCTGAATATTTTACCATATGCCATAGTTAGTATTTTGAGTATTCCCACAAAATTTCAACCCATTCAGGTAACATAATCGTTATTTATGGCACAATTATTTATATGTTACGACTATCAATATCGAAGCAAATATATATCCAAAAACTATAAAACATAACTGTGGTGAGCCCATTGTCATCAAGTATACGTCTACAAAATTTCACAAGCATCCGATAATTATTTTAAGAGAAATTTGTGAAACATCAAAATTTGTACAATTGCAACACAGTTTACTGAAACTGGATTTTCGGGGGCTACATTCTGCCAAAAATTATGTTCCACCACAATCTGGAAATATATTTTCAAGGGCTATTGTTGGAGCATGTGTCCCGCACTCCTTGGTTTGAATATAACAAATCTCGAATATATTTGATCATAGTGTTCATGTGGTCTGCAGATATAACCGGTACAACACTCAGATGATTTAGGGTGGGAAACGTACAATAAGTTTTATAAAGAAGAGATATCGCAGATGATATCCACTTTTGCCAAGCGATAGCGTGCATACATCAGCCATGATGTAGGCCATGATTCTCAATTATTGGCACGAAGAGCAAAATTACACGATATTACTAGGTGATATCGAGCTATCCCAACGCGTGTAATACCCCTGCTCATTCCAAGGAATATAACAGTGGGTCCGGCCGGGACCCTATGCCATATTGAATGAACAAATGTAAGAGTTACTCAACGAATACCAATCCATAACACAAAGCAATAATGCATAAAAGAAATATACGATAACGAAAGCACATAAATAAACTTGAACCGGAATGTCCACACTACTATAAGAATGATTAAACAATAATTATATTATCTTGCTTGGGCCTTAAGGCAATACACACGAGTAAATGTTTAACTACTACATTATTTTCATACATCAGCACGCAGGTCGACAAAACATTAATACCTAAAAAAACATGGGCCTTCGAGGGCCTGCATAGCTTGGGCGCCCGCCAGATATTTCTTGCTTGGCTCCCAGCACTTGTACCTTTACGAACCACAAAGATGTGGCAACAAAAGAAGTTAACGAGTCAACTTTTGCTAACCACTATCTACAAACACGAGGTATAACGACCCCACCTCATTCTCGGGACGGTGGAATTCCTTCCCTGCATATAAGTCCACAATAATAGCGTATATATACAATTAAACAAGAAAGAGCAATGATAAGCAGTCAAACACTAACGATATATGCACAATCATCACAAATATTGCAACTCACGTCAACACGCTTCGTGCACTCATGACACATTTTTAGTGTACTCCTTGAGTCTCATCACTATCCCTTGTCCCATACATAGATGATCGTACCTTGAGCATTCTTTTAGTCCGACCTAAAGTCAAGGGCTCTCTCCTATGCCAACAACTAAAGCCAAGTACGTTAGACACTCTAGTAAGATGACATAGTGCAGGTATAGTTCAGTTCATTCCTATTGCTCAACTCACCATGCCAATCAATAACAACGATGCAGGTCAGCCTCACCTTTCCCGTAAACAACTTAAATAACATTATGTCTTACGGTTGGCACTCACGGCCACACCAAGCTGGGCGCAATAGGCTCCATAGCTTAACAAACAAACAACTTATCACATTGATATAGGCCACACACAGCTCCCAGGGAGCTACCGCCAGCGGTAACAATACCGTCGGGTGTTACCTAACAGAACTTTGATTCTTCTTGCTTTTCTAGGTATTTCCTAGAGTTAGCCTCCAAGATTCCCTATCATGCTCTACAGTACTCAAAACCCAAAAATGGCATACAACACTGAGTCTTCTCCGGAACACAAATATCAATGTAAACATCACCATTCCAAACTAACTTGTCTGGATGGGCTTCACACATCATGACTATATCTGAATTCAAAAAGGACGTCTATATACAATACATGCCGAGGACAAACTCAATCGACCCGGAGAAAGTCTAGTTGTATGCTAATTAGCGAATGAGGAACTTTCATGTTCGAATATAGAAACAAAAGAGGGCATGCATGTCCTAACAAGAGAAGGAACATTGTTACCCTGTAAGTTCTCTTTGGTGCCATGAATCAAAAATCCACTCAGTTGGAAATTACCGCACTAGGTTGCTCTCTGTGGATATGAAGTCAGCTCGTAATTTGGAGCTTCGAAGCTCCAGCAATGGCAGAAAACTCCTTCTTTTTCCTCTTCCTTACTCCCCTCTATCTACCTCTAGAAAGAGAAAGACCAAGATGAAATGAGGTTTAAATCCTCAAGTCCCAGCCTTAACCCTAAAGGAAACACAGCACAACCATCGAATCTTACTTGAAATCGACAAATGACCACGATTGAATCCAGATTTCCTGTACAGAGTGCTACCGCCGCGCGGTAATAAGTTGTCGCTGATAGGTAGCTCGGTCTGTGGCTTCTTCATCAAGCCCACCGCTTAAACATGACACTCGAACCCCAACACGTAGCTGCCAGTACCTATCATACTACTACCACGTGGTAATATACTACCGCTGAGCAGTAGCAAATTTTATATAACGTTACGTCAACTACATCGAAAGGGCCATTTCCGCAAGCAGTATCACTATCGTCGGGTGGTAACTCACAGAGAGCAATTATAATTAAATCAGCTATGCTACCGCCAGGTAGTAGCATTCAGTGAGCTATTTCTGTGTAAGATTCTGTGTCATTACAACTCTCCACCCCTTAAAAAAAGTTCATCTCGAACTTCCAGAATGAAAGGAAACAGCAAAATATAAGCAAAAAAATTGAATGGTACCTTGGCGGAATAGCTCAGGAAACTCCTCAAGCATAGACTACTCTCGTTCCCAAGAAAGCTCTTCAAGTTTGCAATTGTCCCAACGCACTTTGACAATTCGGATCATTTTGTTTCACAGCTATTTAACTTTTGTGTCTTCGATGCAGATAGGCTTGACCTTAGACTTTAGCCCCCATCGACCGACACTTGATCAATAGTAACCACTTGAGTAGGCTCTTTCAATGACTTCCTCAGTACTGATATGTGGAACACATCGTGCAAGCTTCTCAACTCTGTCAAAAGAGCGAGCTGATAGGTAGCTTCACCAACACGATCAACAATTTCAAACAGTCCAAGGTATCACCGACTTAGCTTTTTTAAGTGTCGAATCCTTGACACACCCTTGAGTGGTTTGATCTTTAGATAAACCCAATCTCCTACGATGAACTTGATGTTCTGGTGCTTGACATTATATTATTTGGCCTGCCTATCCTGACCGATCAACAATCACTCCCGGATTATTTGTATGGTTGAAGTAGCATCTTCAACTTTGTTTCTCTTAAACAACTTAGTTTTACCCGTCTCCGCCCAAGCAAAGGGGGTACGACATTTTCTACCATAAAGGGCCTCGAAGGGCGCTGTTGAAGCCAAAAACTGGCCTCAACGAGAGTTCGTACCTTGGGATGTAGCTGGCACCTACTTCTCCCAAATCTTGACCTTTGACGAGTAACAAAGAGCCTGGAACTAGCCCTAAGCCTCAGCTGGGAGGTCCCTCTACTAACCCGGATGATCTCTGAGTGCTTACCCTCCAAAGCCAATTATTGGGCTTGGAGAACCTCAAAAAGCACTAGATAATTTCAGGAATGATGGAAAAGCTTGCTTTCTGAAGAACTCCATTGATCTATTTATAGGTTTTTTGTATCTGGTCTGTCAAAAGCGTAATTCTACTGCCCAAAAATTACTAAAATGCCCCCAGACTGGCCTGCCAATAGCTAAACTCTGCTTTTTTGAGGCACTAAATGCAGACCCAGGTCTATTTAAGTAATTTCATGTCTGGGTCCCACCTAGTAGGAACCTTTCCGCTGAGCTCTGCGGGAACCCCGCTATCTCTAAGCGCAAACCCTCCCGCTAACACTGGGCGGGAGTCCAAGAAGACAAAAAATGGGGGGCCTTGAGTGGGGAAACATCAATCCATGCCGAGGGCTGGCGGGAGCGTTGAATGGAGAAGCATCACTGAACGCCAACCGCCATCCTGAGGCACGAGCCCTCCCGCCTGTATAGGGCGGGAGCCATCCCTCCTCCCCTGGTTCATTTATGGCCTGAACCCAGACCTGCTCGACAAAAATAACTTAAATTAAAGGCTCAGTTTGACGAAATGGCGTTCTACAAATAACATTCGCAGACCCCTTGGGCGAGAGCCTTTCCACCCACTTGCGGCAAAAACCCTCCTGCTAATTTCTCATCTGATCCACTTTTAGCCCCAGGTTAGCCCAATCCGGGTCCTTGGGGCATCTTGGTTCCATCCAATGAATATGGGATTGTACACAATCCCCGCTCTTTGTGAGCTAGACTTGCGCTCAGAAAGACACATCCAACCCCTAATATTCAGTGGGTGCTAGCTGACCTGGCATGGAATCCTTGGTGGACCTCCACTCTGGCCCGGTATATATATGCCGCCAGAACAGCCTCAAGGCCATCGTCGATGTTATCGTCCTGCACTTTAACCCCGCGAGTTTGTCAAAATATATGCCAAGCGCAAGGAGAAGACGCTCTCGTAAGGATTCCAAGCCCTTCTTGTCGCGGCCCAGGTGAAATCTCGTGCCAACTGTGCTTGGGTTGACCATAGCTCATGCGCGAGAAGCCCACCAGCGCTCCATCCCAGGCGGAGAAAAGGCCAGCCAGTACGCCTTCCTGACAATAGAAAAGGAAAGCCAAATCGGTCAGGCGAGACCACTCGAAGAAAACGACTGCCTTGCCCTCCCTGACCCCTGAGCGTGTCGAGAATCAGTCCCCCCTACAAGAGGTACTTATCTTCTCACTTTTTGGTGTATTCCACTTTGGTACGTTTGACATGTTCCCCCTCTCACTGATAGGTCCCGAAAGCTACATCCGAGAACCCTCCGGCAGATACTGAGCTGATTTATTCCCTGGCGTGAACTCGCCGCTGGTCTCGGAGGCCATCCGCCTGACTACCCAAATCCAGCCTGTTAATTTTTCCTATTAATTTATCATGCGTGACTTGCCGTCCTCCCGCTGGCTCGTTTCCTTGAAGCTCCTACCATCGATATCCCCAGTCTTACCCAGCGGAGCCTCCAAACTCCAGCGCCCAATTCTCCTGCTAACGATGTAACCGACCACCCCCTCTCTCTTGGAATGGTTATAACCACACTAGAGGCTCCCATGCCAAGGTCTCGACAGTTGGCGAAAGAAGGTACCGCTGCCCTTCAGAAGGTCGTGAGCAATACTCTGGTGCATGCAAGGCAACATCCAGGATGGGGTAAGCCGATTCATCTGCTCTTTGGTAATGGCACGAAGGGCGCGGAAGGGCAGCCTGGCCCTTCTTGCCAATCTACTGTTAAGAGCCCATCCCCTACTATAGGTAAGCGGTCCCTTGCCTAATCTCTTCGTCCTAATTTGGCTTTGACCCAATTTTCCCTTTTAGATCAGATAGCCTCAGAGGCAAAAGGGGAAGAAGAGGAGGGAGCGAGTGAAGAGGGGGAGGCAATTTCACCCCTACCCTACCCCAGCGATATGGAGGAGTATCTTGACGTCGAGGGGAATGGCCAAATCCGATGAAGGCGAATCACAAAAGTTTTGATGAAGCTCGTCGAGATGTGCCAAGCCGACTCGCTAGCATTGACAAACCTTAAAAAGTTAGTGGAGAGACGGATGTCGACAATCGAGAGGGACTAAACCCATGTTCTCGGCGAGCAGGAGCGCCAGGTGGATTGTGAGGAGACCTCCCCTTGGAGGCACATCCCGTGAGTGCGAGATCAATTGTGCTTGGCCAACCAGGGGCTCACCGCCATCACCGACTACCACTACCCGTGAGTGCCTCCAAGATAGGGAAGGCAGGATCGGGGCTGATGGTGCTGGGAGCAATACTGAAATCACACATCATCTCGAGTTTCCCTCCCCAACCTCTCAGCCCATCCTTCACCCGTTGTATCCCCAAGACATTTGTGCAATGTTGTTTGATCTTTATTTTAGTAGGGTTCTCGCTCGGCGAGACCCTCTCGACATTTTTCTATGTGTTCTATTTTATTTGTCTGTCAATCGCTTGGTTCCCGCACCTCTTTTCATTATATTTATATGCTGCCTTGCTCTTACTTGGGATCAATCTCGGAGGCTCTTCACTATCTATAGGTGCGAGAGATGTCGATGAGGCGGGCGGGAAACGAAGAGACAACTGTCAAAATCAGCCAACCGTTGCCCCATAAGATTTTCCTAATTATTACTTCTCTTTCTATAAATAGATGACTCCACCCACCGCATTTATTCCATCCTGATTTTGCACTTTTGTCTTCTCCAGTGCCCCACTCACGTTACCCTTCTGTGACCTAGGTATTCTCGCTCGTCAACCCCTTCTTTCCTTTCCCTTCATCACCAAGCCTTGCGAAACCGAGGGTCGCTCAAGGAGTGCTCAGACCTTCTTAGATCACCGCTTCCCGCCCTATTGGCTCACGCAGGCAGAATTCCTCACAATAACCGAGAACCATATCTCGCAAGGGTTTGTCGCGTGAAACCCTGAGAATGATAACAGGGTAAACCTCGTGCTTGAAGGGGAGCTTTTCATCCCCTTGGAGCATTTTGAGGTAGGGTTTTGCCTTCCTCTCTGGACAGAAGTACACCAAGCCCTATGCTATTACGGGGTTGTTCCGGCAGAGCTCAACCCCAACTCTGTCGCCATGCTGGTGGCTTTCCCCTGTTACATACGGGCGGAAAGAATTGAATTCAGCCTGCCAATTTTTCAGAAGTTGTTCAACTTCAGGGCCAAGGGAGGATCAATCTTCCTTTCTGGGAAGTTGGTGAAGACAGAGGGTCTCACCAATAAACATCACCACTGGGTGCAGAGGTTCGTCTTCGTCTCTGGCCCTTTCGGCAATATACCTCTCGCACCTATCCAGTACGACGATGCTACTTATAAGCCTCCATCCCTTTGGGGCGGGAGAGTTCTCTGGCCGAGTTCTTTGGGACGAAAGCCTTCAACGTCCCGTTCCTGCGGCGAGACATAAACTCTCTTTAGCCAGTTCCTCCAGGGGAAGGTATTATTTTGGTCTAACCTTGCAACCTTTTGTTTCGAGACGCTGGTTTAATTAGCTATGGGTCCCGCAGGTGAGCGAGAAATCCCCCTTCCCAACCCTTTGACGAGACCAGGGTGCTCGCCGACCCCTTAGGTCTCGCCAAGTCTGCCGCCACTGTCTGCCGAGAGGAGCCGGGACCTTCTTCCGAACTGAGTGTCCAGAAGCGGAAACTCAGTTCCCTCCCTGCCCCCCTTCCCAAAAATCAAAACAGACAGCATCAGATAAGGGTAAATCCATTATACCTACTTCCGTCGAGACCCCCGCCAAGGCCCCATCAATCGCAGGCAAGAAGGGTGTCGTCGAGTCGAACGTCAAGACCCTTGACGAGACTCCACTCAAACTAATGTTGAAAGGGCACCAAAATTTTAGCTTCGTCGAGAAATACCTGGATGCGGAGGGGAAGCCTTTGATCCAGTGGTACCCTAACTCCAACTGCATCGCGGTCTCCACACTTCTCCCCTCCTGGCGGGAGAGGGACATGATCACCGGTGATGCCTTTGTGCTGGGTTATGGTCTATACGGTCGGGAGGACACCGACACGTTCGACCGGACGACTACCAGAGCCCTCGTCTACGACGCCGCCCAAGCCCAACTTTGCGCGGTCCAATTCTCGTATATGGCTTGGCATCATACTCTCACCATCAAGAGCAATATTGTTGACATGCTCAGGGCCAAATTGGCCACCTTGAAGGATGAATTGGCGGCTTCCCAACAACTCCTCGCCATGCGCCCGACAGCTGAGGTATGTAAGCTCTCATAGGCCTTCCCTCCTACCATGATCTCTTACTAGCTCTTAGCCGAGAGTCCTCGCAGGATTCCGCTCAGGCCGAATTTTTGCGGGCAAAGGTTGCTAACCACGAATGCGAGAATAAGCTGCTAAAGACGGAGCTCAAGGTTGCACAAGGGGTTAAGGTGCCACCCCCGCCCTTACTGGATGAGAGGCTCAAAAGCCGCTACTTCTTCGAGTACGACATCGAGGTAATGATACAGGAGAATTCTCATAAGGCGTGCGAAATGGCGATCATTATGCTGCAGTACGCAGGAGTCCTGGACGAAGGTGACGAGACCCTTACCGTGAGAGGACTCCTGCCCTGTCTATTCGATCCCATACCGAAACCTGCCGGAGAGGGAGAATCTCGGGTAGACAAGGCGCCGAACCTTGGCCAGGTAGATGAGTCCGGAGGAGAATCCTCCAGCGAGTCCTCCTGCGAGAGCTCTAGCGGGACCTCCAACAACTCTGACTGATGGCCTCCACTTTTTGATTTTTACCTTGTAATTTTTTCTCCTTTGTAAACTTCTCTTCTTTTTTTCTCTTTTTTCTTTGTAAGGGGGGAGATCCCCAAAGTTGATGTAATAACTATGATATTGATGTGATCTATCTTTTTGTTAAAATAGTTGTTGTTTTTCGCGCTCTTCTTTTCCCTTCGCGTGTTTTTTGCTTTTACACGAGCCCTTGGATCTTAGTTGGCGACCACCTCCCGTTTGAAGAGTTGGCTAAGTTAAGCATGCTGGTAGGAACCTTCTGAGAATTTTGCCAAAAGGGGAGTGTCGGGAACCCTGTCGTGAGGTTCTTTTCGGGACCCCTAGCGAGAGGATTATGGCGAGAGCCCCGCCGAGTCCCCTGCCGGGAGCGTTATGCCGAGAGCCCCGCCGAGAGGGGTCTAGGTTATCCCATCCTTACTTAGAACTGGTGGTAGCTGTTTGGAAACTTGTTATTAGGAGCTTCGTAACACCATCATGATTTCAACAGCCCTATCTTCTTTATGTGAGCCTAGCCATTGGGTCCACCTTGGACTACTAAAACAAAAAAATCCCTTTCCCCTTCTCCCCCTAAGCGAGCCTACGACCTATTCAGATAGTTAAAGCCCGACAATGGGTCTACTTGGGGGTCTTTTAAGATACCACAATCCTATCTCCCTTTCTCCCTTTCCCCCCAAGCAAGCCTACGACCCTGCCAGCTGGTGAGAGCCTGGCAGCAGGTCTACTAGGGACCGAGTATGACTTCTAGCCCTGCCAGCTAATGGGAGCCTGAGCAGCGGGATACTCATAGGGTATTCCCTTACCCCCCAGGAGGGCCTACCGACCTGCTAGCTAGTGAGAGCCTGGATAATGGGTCTACCCGGGGTCGAGTGTGCCTTCCAGCCCTGCCAGCTAATGAGAGCCTGAGAAGCGGGATCCTCTTGGGGTCTTGCAAATTACTATCTCCCTTTCCTTCTCCCGAAGCGAGCCTACGACCCAACTAGCTAGTGAGAGCCTGGAAGCGGGTCTACTCAGGATCGAGTGCGCCATCCAGCCCTGCTAGCTAATGAGAGCCTGAGCAGCGGGATCCTCTCGGGGTATTCCCTTACCTCCAAGCGAGCCTACGGACCTATCAGTTGGTGAGAGCCTAGACAACAGGTCTACCCAGAGCCGAGTCCGCCTTCCAGCCTAGCCAGCTAATGAGAGCCTGAGCAACGGGATCCTCTTGGGGTCTTACAAATTACCATCTCCCTTTCCCCCCAAGAAAGCCTACGACCCTGCCAGCTAGTGAGAGCCTAGAAGCGGGTCTACTCGGGGCCGAGTGCGCCTTCCAGCCCTTCCAGATAATGAAAGCCGGAGCAGCAGGATCCTCTCGGGGTATTCCCTTATCCCCCCCCCCCCCACCCCCACTCGAGCCTACGGACCTGCCAGCTAGTGAGAGCCTGGACAGCGGGTCTACCCGGGGCCGAGTGCGCTTTCCAGCCCTTTTAGTTAATGAGAGCCTGAGAAGCGTGATCCTCTCGAGATATTCCCTTACCCCCCAGAATAGTCTACGGATTTGCTATCTAATAAGAGTCTTTACAGCGGGTCTACCTGAGGCCGAATGCCCCTTCCAGCCCTGCCAGCTAATGAGAGCCTGAGTAGTGGGATCCTCTCGAGGTCTTGCAAATTACTATCTCCCTTTCCTTTCCCCCCAAGAGAACCTACAGCCCTGCCAGCTTGTGAGAGCCTGGCAGCGGGTCTACTCGGGGCCGAGTGCACCTTCGAGCCCTGCCAGCTAATGAGAGCCTGAGTAGCGGGATCCTCTCGGGGTATTCCCTTACCCCCCCCCCCCCACCCCCAACTGAGCCTACGGACCTGCCAGCTAATGAGAGTCTAGACAGCGGGTCTACCTGGGGCCGAGTGCGCCTTCCACCCCTGTCAGCTAATGATAGCCTTAGCAGTGGGATTCTCTCGAGGTCTTGCAAATTACCATCTCCCTTTCCTTTCCCCCCAAGCGAGCCTACAACCCTGCCAGCTAGTGAGAGCCTGGAAGCTGGTCAACTCGGGGTCGAGTGCCCCTTCCAGCCATGCTAGCTAATGAGAGCCCAGCTAATGAGAGCCTGAGCAGCGTGATCCTCTCGGGGTATTCCCTTACCCCCCCCCCCCAAGCGATCCTATGGACCTGCAAGTTAGTGAGATCCTGGACAATGGGTCTACCAGAGGCCAAGTGCGCCTTACAGCTCTGCCACCTAAAGAGAGCCTGAGTAGCGTGATCCTCTCGGGGTATTCCCTTTCCCCCCAAACGATCCTACGTAACTTCCAGCTTGTGAAAGGCTTGACAGTGGGTCTAACCGGGGCCGAGTGCGCCTTCCAGCCATGCCAGCTAATGAGAGCCTGAGCAACGTGATCCTCTCGGGGTCTATCAAATTACTATCTCCCTTTCCTTTCCCCCCAAGCAAGCCTACGACCCTATAAGCTAGTGAAAGCCAGGCAGTGGGTCTACTCGAGGCCGAGTGCGCCTTCCAGCCCTACCAGCTAATGAGAGCCTAAGCAGCTGGATCCTCTCGGGGTATTCCCTTACCCACCAGGCGAGCCTACGGACCTGCAAGCTAGTGAGAGCCTGGACAGCGGGTCTACCCAGGGTCGAGTGTGCCTTCCAGCCCTGCCAGCTAATGAGAGCCTGAGCAGCGGGATCCCCTCGGGGTCTTGCAAATCACCACAATCTCTTCTTCGTCCACCAAGCGAGTTTATATCCCTGCCAGCTTGATGGAAGCCTAGACTGCGGGTCTACTCGGTACCGTCTGAAACCACAAACACTTCATAACCCGTGAAGAAACAATCCTTAGAATAACTATCATAATTAAACATACAATCTTACCCCTGCTAAGGTTAGAAATGCTTTAGATCGTCTCCACTCCATGTGTGACCCATAGATACACCTTCCACATTCTGGAGGTGGTATCCCCCTGACCCCAGGGCCCTTTCTACAATGTAGGGTCCTTCCAAATTGGGGTTGAGCTTACCCACGGCTGCCGACCTTTCGGCGGCGTCGACCTTCTTTAAGACCAGATCCCCCTCCATGAACTGCTTTATCCTGACATGCTTGTCAAAGTACTTGGCCATCCTTTATTTAATCTCCTCTTGCCTGATAGCGGTCACATCATGGAGCTCCTCGATCATGTCCAGCGAGAGCCGTAGCTCCCCATCATTCTCTTCCCTCCATGGCCCATCTCCTTTGCTGGCAGCCACAACTCGTGGGGATAGAACCTCAAACTCCACAGTCACAACCGCCTCACAACCTTGCGAGAGCTTGAAGGGGTCTCTCTAGTGGTCGTGTTTGTTATTATTCGCAGAGCCTACAACACCGAGGGGAGTTGCTCCACCCAACTCCCCCTCAAGTTCACCACCTTCTTCTTGAGCAAGTTCACGATGATTTTGTTTGTTGCCTCCACCTAGCCGTTGCTCCCGGGGTGGTGGATGGAGGCAAACTTGAGATCGATCCCCAGCTGGGTGCAGAAGAAGATGAAATCCTCACTTGCAAACTGTGGTCCATTGTCCATGACAATGGCCTGAGGCAACCCATTCCTAAAGATTATCTCTCCCAAAATTAAGTTTTTGATGACCTGGGAGGTTACCTTGGCCAAATCCTTGACCTCCAGCAACTTTGAGAAGTATTCAATCATAACTAAGAGGAACCTTCTTGGTCCACTCGCCGGGGGGTGCGACCGGACCAAGTCCATTCCCCATATGGTGAAAGGCCATGGCGGCGTGATGCTTCTGAGCCTTTGAGCAGGTAGGAGTTGGAGGTGGGCATATAGCTGACACTTTTGACACCTATCGTATAAAAAGTCCAATACCGATTTATATGTTGGGGTGTAGATTGAATGCAAGTATGAGTATAGTAATATGTTATGCCATGATTCATGCAAGTGAAACTCATGCACACGACTCTATGCGCACAGACCTTTAGTTCCCCCCCTTTTGGGAAGCTAGCTTCACTCCCAGGAACCTCTGTAGTGGCAAATAGAGACAGTGGGTCGGGCCCCCACTCCTAGACAGGTATCAACACTACCGGGCCTATCCCTTTTTTACGCCTCTAGAAGGATATAACCTAGAGTCACCACGTACTAATACTGGCTATATCAACCAGACTTCCTTTGGCTAAGTGTAAACCACACCCGCCGAGTCAGCGTATCGACGTCGGTGTGAACAAAAGTCCGATACCGAAGACCCACCACCTTTTATCTTATGCACATGCAATAGTAATATATTATCCTACCGAGCAAATGGCTCGTCGGGCTAACCTGCCCACCACTAAAACCACCGAGCCTACTGCTCGTGAGACCCAACCTAACTCCCACGATATCGGGAATTGTGAGTGTATGTAATCCCAATTATATTAATTACTCATATCATTGCTTATTCTTACGGTTTACGTTAACCCTGGACTACCCAAGGAATTCCCCGTGAAGGGCTCTTGAGTGCACTAGGAACTATGACGGGCTGAAGCCCAAAGCATCCTTTCGCAAGGCACTTACTATTATTGGTTAATACCCAATCCCTGATCCCTTTTAATGTTACATTAGATCTAACCCTAATGTATTTGACCCTTCTTCTCCGCAGGAAAAACGATCTTTCGTCAATCCCGATCACCGCCTACACAAGTCAACCCATCATTATTCCCAATGATGAACTCCTTAGTACCTGACCTTAACCGATAGCCAAATATCCCTACTCTCTATGTTCATTTTGCAATTTTACTATGTGCGGACCATCCTAAGCCATATGATGTACATGATAGGAGGTACTCCAAATTTTCATCCAAAAGCCTTAAGATAATTAATGAGAGTCTATCATGACATGATTTGCCTAAATCCAGAAATTTATAGTTTTCTAATTAAATTTTATATTTAATTAATTTTTCCCAAAATTAATCCATAGGTGATTTGAATATGAAGTACTAGATTTACTTAGGGTAAGATCATACAAAAATTATGAACAATATAGGATAACAAGATATTAGTGAATACTAAATATCATAAACGTTCATAGAAAATTTAACCTCTAAATATTTAATCCAAAATAATTCATATAAATAGGGGTATTGAAGGAAGTACCAAAAATACTAGTCCAAAAATTCCTTAAAAATTAACAGAGCTACATTATGATCATAAAACTTTACTTCCTAAGTTTCATGAAATTCCCAAGTCAGTAAACCAGGTAAAAGATTATCCTAAGGAAAACCATCATAAGGCACTTTAAGAAGACACACCCTTGTAATCTCAATTAAACAACATTCAACAATTTTTCATGCTTCTATATGCCCTAATATGTTCCTTGGCTAAGTATTACAATTTTTCAGCAAGCTATAATATTTGTTTCCTATTTATCCATGTAAGGTGCACTATTTTAATTTACAAAGGAAGTAATACAAATAAATCTTTAACCACTCCAAATAAATTACTAGTGCAACCTAATGTAATTTTATTATCTATTCTAGAATTTCAAACCATTCTACCACCTATACATCATATTTTCATCATTAACATAAAAAAGGGCAATATGGAAGCTACTACTACAAGGATGATCTACTGATCTCTAAACACCCTAAGATAAATACCAGAGGTTAATAATACTATTAAATTATCCATACCAAAATATCACCAAGATTCAAGGTCATTTGACCCTTAAGATAATTTCTAGGGTTTAAAGTCCTAAATACTTATTAAGTGGTTTATGTGGGGTGCATGTGTCTGAATACCACCATATTCCTTCCTTGGGCATTTCACCATACTAGAATCCCATGGACTAATCCACAAGTCCATCTAAGAAGATAATCCCTTATCTCCTTCACAAGCCCCCAAGGTTTAACCTTAGGGTTATCACTAGGCTCCTAGGGCAAATACACCCTAATCCACCTCATAATCCCTATGAGGGTGTTAAATGTCATGTCAAATCAGTGTACCAAATTTCAACCTCTGTTGACGTGGTTTGGCCACTCAAACCCACAAGGGGCAGTTTTGACCTAAATACCCCTTTTAGGGCAAGGCTAGGGTTTGCTTATTTCCAAACCAAGTCCTACCAGCTTGATGGGAGCCTGGACAGCGAGTCTACTCGGTACCGTCTGAAACCACAAACACTTCATAACACCTGAAGAAACAATCCTTAGAATAACTATCATAATTAAACATACAATCTTACCCCTACTAAGGTTAGAAATTCTTTAGGTCGTCTCCACTCCATGTGTGCCCCATGGATACCCCTTCCACATTCTGGAGGTGGTATCCCCCTGACCCCAGGGCCCTTTCTATAATGTAGGGTCCTTCCAAATTAAGGTTGAGCTTACCCATGGCTGCCGACCTTCCGGCGGCATCGAACTTCTTCAAGACAAGATCCCCCTTCATGAACTGCTTTATCTTGACATGCTTGTCAAAGTACTTGACCATCCTTCATTTAATCTCCTCTTGCCTAACAACGGTCACATCAAGGAGCTCCTCAATCATGTCCAGCAAGACCGTAGCTCCCCCTCATTCTCTTCCCTCCATGGCTCGTGTCTTTTGTTGGCAGCCGCAACTCGCGGGGATAGAACCTCAAACTCCATAGGCAGGACCGCCACACAACCTTGCGAGAGCTTGAAGGGGTCTCTCTAGTGGTCGTGTTTGGTGTTATTCGCAGAGCCCACAACATCGAGGGGATTTGCTCCACCCAACTCCCCCTCAAGTTCTCCACCTTCTTCTTGAGGAAGTTCACGATGATTTTGTTTGCTGCCTCCACCAAGTCGTTTCTCCTGGGATGGTGGATAGAGGCAAACTTGAGATCGATCCCCAACTGGGTGTAGAAGCAGATGAACTCCTCACTTGCAAACTGTGGTCCATTATCGGTGACAATGGCCTGAGGCAACCCATTCCTACAGATTACCTCTCCCCAAATTAAGTTTCTGATGACCTGGGAGGTTACCTTTGTCAAAGCCTAGACCTCCAGCCACTTTGAGAAGTAGTCGATCATAACCAAGAGGAACCTTCTCTGCCCACCCGCCGGGGGGAGCGGCAGGACCATGTCCATTCCCCATATAGCGAAAGTCCATGGCGGCGTGATGCTTCAGATCCTTTGAGCAGGGAGGAGTTGGAGGGAGCATATAGCTGACACTTTTGACACCTTTTCGCAAACTCCGCTGCCTCCTTAATCAAGGAGGGCTAGAAGTACCCCTGCCTAACCACCCTTGCTTCCAACGTCCTACCCTCCGAATGGCAACTGCATTCTCCGGAGTGCACTTCTTCCAAAATTCTTGGGATCTCTTCCTCAGCCACGCATCGCGCTAGAAGGCCCGATAGCATCTTTCGATGTAATCTCCCTTCATGCATAAGATAATAAGCCGCTTTGTACCGAAAGCCCTTTGCTTCCTTGACCCCTTCAGGGAGGCTGCCTGTAGTGAAGAAGGTCACAAAGTGATCCACCCACGAGGGTCGTCGATCCACTTCCATTAGCTCCCCCTCCTCGATCGTTGGATGAAATAGCTTGGTCAAGGCCCCCCCCCCCCGGGTCCAAACTTGGCCAGTCGGTCCACTGCTTCGTTCTCTTCCCTGGGACGTGCCGAATTGAGAACGCTCGGAACCCACCGATGATCACCCTCGCCTTGGACAAGTACTCTTGAAGGGTTGGCTCCCGAGATTCATATTCTACACTGATCTATGACGCCACCACCATTGAATCAGTGATCACTTCTACGTCGTGAACCCCGAGTTCCTTAGCCAACTGCAACCCGGCTATGATAGCCTTATACTGTAAGACCCCATTTTTTTTCTTTTCAAAACCCCAGGGTCTTATGCCCAGAATCGCCATTTTGCGGTGACACTGACACTCAGGAAGGTCGCCACTACAAAACGCCGATCATGCCGGCCTTTTACGATCACCAAAGAGAAAGAAGCTTAAACCAGTTTTGATAAAACTAAGTGTACAATCACATATATTATAAAATATGAGAAATCATATCAATTCCACATGATAAAAGAAGTACCAAAATAGAACAGTACGATGAAATATAAATGGGCTCAAGCCCGGTACATTAATCCTCACTACAAACTCTCACGGAAGCTAAGTAAACAAAACACTCACGGAGCCAGTAGCTGCTGTTCCTATGCTAGACTGGCCCACCTCCATATGCACCATACTCCGCTGGTACTGTATCTCCTGCCGCTGCTCCCTGTCTCCCATCTAGAGCGCCTTGAATGTTGTGGTTCGAAAATCGTTAGTCAAAAAGATTAAGTCATATTATCCCCTACCACTCCCCAATGGCTCCTAGGCATCAAACGGGGAGGAGGAAAGGGAAGCTATGAAGGTGGATAATAAACAAAGTAGGTGATGGTGGAACTATTCTAGCTGTTATTTATAATGTATATACAGTTAAGGAAGAAAGGTACATGCTAGTAGTTCAATAATATCGAGCAGTAAGGTAAACAGGTAAAGTATAGCAACATGTGTAAGAAAGACATATTAAGGAATAAGTAACCTTAACTTATAAGAATGCTCATACAAACTTATAAGTTAAGCGGTCTTCTGCAAGACTCCCATCGTATAAAAAGTCCAATGCCGATTTATACGTTGGGGTGTAGGTTGAATGCAAGTATGAGTATAGTGATATGTTATGCCATGATTCATGCAAGTGAAACTCATGCACACGACTCTATGCGCACAGACCTTTAGTTCCCCCCCCCTTTGGGAAGCTAGCTTCACTCCCAGGAACCTCTGTAGTGGCAAATAGAGACAGTGGGTCGGGCCCCCCACTCTTAGACGGCTATCCACACTACCAGGCCTATCCCTTTCGTACGCCTCTAGAAGGATAATACCTAGAGTCACCACGTACTAATGCTGGCCATATCTACCAGACTTCCTTTGGCTACGTGTAAACAACACCTGTCGAGTCAGCGTATCGACGTCGGTGTGAACAACAGTCTGATGAGTCCTCTTTATATACCTATTTTCGGACTCATCTAGGCTTATTTTCTTGTCTTTGCACACCGTTTAGCGTCATTTGCACTCCTTTTGGTTCGCTACGGTTATTCCACGTCTTGTGCACTTTATTAGCCTATTTCTGTGCGTGTGTGTATTTCCCTTTTTGCTTTGCATAATATTTATGTCTGTGATTGCCATGTCGACTTCCCGTCCAGTTTTCCTGCAGGTTCTGGGATCGCGTGGGCGTCCGGGGTAGGATTTTCACCCTGCTTGGCAAAGGAGTCAATGGTCGTGCGTTTTTACCCACGCACGACCGTCGACCTCTTTGGCGCACGATCATCGGTCGTGCGCAGCCATGACCTCTCCTGTGAAAGTTCTGTCCCGGCATATCGCACGATCACCAGCCATACCGCGCACGATCACTGCTCGTGCGTTGCCGGTCGTGCGCAGTCACACTTTCTTTTCCCACTTTTCTGCCTCCATATCGCACGATCACAGGCCATACCGCGCACGACCACTGGTCGTGCGCCTGTGATCGTGCGCGCTGTTTAAATCTGTTTTCTATAAATAGCGCAGGTCCGCCCTAATTTAGATCGATCCGGGATCACGCGATTTTTCCGCCGTTTCTCGTCCCGAACGAGGGTTTCCGCCGTCTTCCTCCATCTCCCACCTTAGGGAGGGTCTCCGGGCAAGCTTTCAACGCCAAATCAACGCCGGAGCATCCTCTCGGCCTCCTCCTTCATCCTCAAGCTTCAAGCGGAGTTTTGACCGAGCTTTCTCCATCAAGCAAGGAAGGGCCGGAGCCGCAATCTACGGATCATTTCAACGAAGAAGACGGGTCCATTGGGAGTGAGTGACAGCCTCCTCTACCCCGGACGCAGTTGAGGACCGAGCTTGGACTCGGATTGACAACCCGGGATTCCAACCGTGAACCCTCAACAAGGCTTCGGATTCGGTCGATTCGCACACCTCTTCCTCTTGTTGTTGTTAGCTTAGTTATTCTCTTTGTATTGATGAAGAATGTTTATTTGTAGTTAACTTTTACTCTAAATCATGTCTTTGTGATTTGTGTTTTCGTTATTTATTTACTTGAGGTGCGCCTTATTATTCCGCCATCCCTCCACCCTTGCCGCACTAGCAATTGCTAGTGGCGTGCGTTGCGAAGAGGTGCTTACGACCCTCATTCCGCCGTTCTCTCCACCTCATCCGCTAGCCTACTCGCCCATCCGCCTAGCGATTCGGTGCATAGCGGCCCGACTAGTCTTCCATCCCGCCTGGCGAAGCATCGCATAGCGGCGTTGCATAGGAGTAGTTGTTAGATTTTTGCTTTATTTTCCACAACCATCAAAACCCCCCCATCATTACCTTCGCCCCGAGGACTTCAATCTCAAGTCCTCCTCGACATTAACTCATCCCTTACTGTGTTCCTCAAGAGACCGACACTCGGGGATTTATTCCCAAACTTTATTACTTGTGCGACCGGTGCGCTTGCCGTAATCCACGCATCAAGTTTTTGGCGCCGTTGCCGGGGAACACAGTCGTTTGAGTTTTTGGAGAGGAAGATTTAGATAGTTGCCCTTTCCATTTGTATATTTCATGTTTTACTTTTGTTTTGGTTTTTAGTTGTTGTTTTTATTTTATTTTATTCCCTTTCTAGTTTTTATTTTGCTATAGCAGGCTGTTCCACTCTTTATTTGCTTGCGAGTACTTAATTTTTGCTTAGAAAATTCTTGTGGTGAATTCTTTCTTGCTGCACCATGTATTCTTATGCGAATATTCGTTGCCGTTGGTGCGGGGATTATAGGCATAACAGTGATGAGTGCCCCACTGAAGAATGGGAGCATAATTCTCGTGGTTCAGTGTATGGAGCACCGCTGTCTTATGGTACTTCATACACCGTACCTCAGTCTTATGGTCACTACTCTTCTCCGCCTTCACCTTTTTCATATTCCTCTCCGGTCCCACCTGGACCGAGGAGTAATGGAAAACGGTGTTTGTGTTGTCATAGCGCCGACCATGTGTTGAAAGATTGCGCAGAATTTCAACGCCAGTTGGAGGCGGATGATGAACCGGATATCCGGATCGTCTCATCCACCCCTCAAATGGCCGCTCCTTCTGATTCTGAGGATGTATCTGCAGTACCACCTTGTCTATGGGGGACTGCTGTGGATACACCCATCAGACTTTCCACTGATCGATGTGATGATATTGTGGTGCTGTCACCCTCTATACCTTCTTCCCCTATTTTTGATTCACCCCCGGAGGAACCTGCGCATAATATCTCTGATGATGTTGCTCCTCCGCTTTCTTTGCATGAATTACCTACTCCCATTTCTAGTGAGTTGGTTGTTGATGTTATGCCCTTTGGAAATTGGGAACATGAGGATGCGCCGTGGTGTGACGAGGACATTATTCTCATCAATGGTGAGTACTATGTCTTGGAACACCGTGACGTACCGAGGTGTGATGAGGAAATCCTTGCCGGCGAGGAGGTTTCTACTTCCTTGTTAAATGAGGGGGTCCAAACCACCACCGAGGACCTCGTGGTTTCATTTTCCCCTCGCCATGACTCACATGACACCGACAGTGATCTATGCTTGGATCCTGCTGAGAGTGATTCCGGGATCACTCTCCCTATTTCCGCTTCTTTTAGTTTTTCTTCTCCTTTATTCCTTGACCCCCCTTCTCCTTTTGCGCCTGTGCGGGGTGACTCCCTGCAGGTGAGTTGGGTTGACATTGAGCCTTGCGCTCAGGTTGTGGGCGGGTACCTCAGCTTGCATGAGGAGTTTCCTACTCCTTTTGCAGTTGAAGCCTCTACCTTCACCTTCGCCCCCAACGAGCTTGTGGTGGACGATACCTTGCTAGGCAAGGATTCTTTTTGTGATGAGATGAGCGAGGACCAGGTCTCCTCCTCATCTTATTTCCTGCTTCCTCTACCTGAGCTTTTCAGGTATTATTATCTAGGTAGAGGGGTAACTGTGCTATCGCCGTATCGGTACCCGTTACCGACACGAATATTAGGACAGTTGCCTGTGCACTTTTCTTTTCATAGGCCCATTAGCTAGAACTTTTCTTTTGCTGAATAAGTCGTGCTGGGATGACAATAACCCCAGTGCTTATCTTTCATTTTCTGCATTTTTCTTTTTTTTTATGTCTAGCTTAGTTTAGTATTTCTTTTTGTATATTTTTCTTTTGTTTTTGCGGAGCTCACCCCTGCAGGTATTCATGGATACTACGCATTGGCGGGGTTGTGATTCTTCGTATGGCGGGCCTGCTCCTAGTTTCCACGCATCTTCTGGTATGCTCACTAGCTGAGCATTGGGTAACCTCTTCCCTTAGCTCTTTTTGATTTAAATTTCTCTATCATTTGATGTGTTGTTTAGTTTAAGTCTGGGGGAGAGTCAGTTTACCTTTTGCACGTACACATTTCTTTTGCATGCTAGAAGCTTTTTGTATTTTATTTTGTTTATGTTCATTGCATCGCACACCACTGCACCCACATGAGCGCGAGCTTAGCGGTTTGCGTGTCACGAGTTGAACCTGTATCTTTGTTCGCTTTGGAAAATTTATGTGCTAGTTTAGGATTGTGCAACGGAGTAAAATGTTGGCCCTGCTGTGTTTCTAGTCAACTGTTCTCGTTTTGTATAGAAATTTGTGTAGATTTAATTTCTCAGTATGCTTATAGTTTATATTTTTCTATCTGCGTAAATTCGTTTATTCTACTCAAAAGTTGGTGAATCCGGCGTGAATCAAACGGTAGCGTAGGAATGTGTGTAGCCGCCACTAGACTCGTATTGCTTGAGTTGGGAGGAAGGATTATCTTTCTCGGTTGCTAAGAACTTGCCCCAAGCTATTCTTGAAGCATTGGTACACGGTTAGTCTAGCGTGAGAGTGATGTAGGCCACCTTTTGGCCCGGTTGAGCTTTGTACCCATTCCTAACATCGCCCTTGCCTGCCCCTTTGTGCCTACCCTTCTTTTTGATTCAGCTCCACTATATTCGCCAAAGCTTCATAGCCGTTCCTAGTCGCACACCCAAGTCGAGCTTAAAGTTTGTATTTTCAAGTTGGGTTGTGATGTGGTGATCCGTATTTGTGATATGTGGTTGTGCCCAAAAGAAAAATGTGCTGATTTTGTAAAAAGAAAAAGAAAATATTGAAAAGAAAAATATTTGAAAAAGAGAAAAAGAGAAAAGAGAAAGAGAAAGAAAAAGTTTGATTGAAAATCTTTATTTGAGATGATTTGGATTTGGAGTAGGCGGTGCACACACCCATGTTGTAAAGTTAAGTCTGGGGGTGTGGTGCACCCGTGTTTATTTTGTGGGCAGCGGGTACTAGTTTTGTACGTTAGCTCATTTGGGTTAGGTGCATACCCATCATGTTTATCGTTGTTTTCCTCACCATAACCCAAGCCCCATTATTACCCGAAGTCCTATGGACTTGCGCTTGAGTTGACTAGTGCCATGGAGAGAGTGCGAACGGGCAAGCTTATGGTTCCCGACATTGGTGGATTCCTTTGGGGGTGATCTTGAGCCCCGGTCTTCGGCAATGCTCACCTTAGTGGCCTGTCTACTTTCTCCCTGCGTGGGACCGGATGATTCACCGTGATTCCACTTTTGAGTAATAATAAATTTTTGTTACGCATTGTGAAAAATAAAAAATATTGTGTATACTTAAGAATTTCCTCTACTTTATTTTTATGCACGCGAGCATGCGACTTCGCATGGTACTCCGTTTTGCAATTTCTTTGTTAGCTAGTTCATTTTCCCCGTCTGCTTAGGTTTTGTTTGCTCGGGACGCGCAAACGGTTAAGTCTGGGGGTGTGATGAGTCCTCTTTATATACCTATTT
Source organism: Platanthera zijinensis (assembly GCA_039513925.1). Taxonomy (NCBI): domain Eukaryota; kingdom Viridiplantae; phylum Streptophyta; class Magnoliopsida; order Asparagales; family Orchidaceae; genus Platanthera; species Platanthera zijinensis. The sequence continues at coordinate 163,760,230 of CM077084.1, forward strand.
TCGGACTCATCTAGGCTTATTTTCTTGTCTTTGCACACCGTTTAGCGTCATTTGCACTCCTTTTGGTTCGCTACGGTTATTCCACGTCTTGTGCACTTTATTAGCCTATTTCTGTGCGTGTGTGTATTTCCCTTTTTGCTTTGCATAATATTTATGTCTGTGATTGCCATGTCGACTTCCCGTCCAGTTTTCCTGCAGGTTCTGGGATCGCGTGGGCGTCCGGGGTAGGATTTTCACCCTGCTTGGCAAAGGAGTCAATGGTCGTGCGTTTTTACCCACGCACGACCGTCGACCTCTTTGGCGCACGATCATCGGTCGTGCGCAGCCATGACCTCTCCTGTGAAAGTTCTGTCCCGGCATATCGCACGATCACCAGCCATACCGCGCACGATCACTGCTCGTGCGTTGCCGGTCGTACGCAGTCACACTTTCTTTTCCCACTTTTCTGCCTCCATATCGCACGATCACAGGCCATACCGCGCACGACCACTGGTCGTGCGCCTGTGATCGTGCGCGCTGTTTAAATCTGTTTTCTATAAATAGCGCAGGTCCGCCCTAATTTAGATCGATCCGGGATCACGCGATTTTTCCGCCGTTTCTCGTCCCGAACGAGGGTTTCCGCCGTCTTCCTCCATCTCCCACCTTAGGGAGGGTCTCCGGGCAAGCTTTCAACGCCAAATCAACGCCGGAGCATCCTCTCGGCCTCCTCCTTCATCCTCAAGCTTCAAGCGGAGTTTTGACCGAGCTTTCTCCATCAAGCAAGGAAGGGCCGGAGCCGCAATCTACGGATCATTTCAACGAAGAAGACGGGTCCATTGGGAGTGAGTGATAGCCTCCTCTACCCCGGACGCAGTTGAGGACCGAGCTTGGACTCGGATTGACAACCCGGGATTCCAACCGTGAACCCTCAACAAGGCTTCGGATTCGGTCGATTCGCACACCTCTTCCTCTTGTTGTTGTTAGCTTAGTTATTCTCTTTGTATTGATGAAGAATGTTTATTTGTAGTTAACTTTTACTCTAAATCATGTCTTTGTGATTTGTGTTTTCGTTATTTATTTACTTGAGGTGCGCCTTATTATTCCGCCATCCCTCCACCCTTGCCGCACTAGCAATTGCTAGTGGCGTGCGTTGCGAAGAGGTGCTTACGACCCTCATTCCGCCGTTCTCTCCACCTCATCCGCTAGCCTACTCGCCCATCCGCCTAGCGATTCGGTGCATAGCGGCCCGACTAGTCTTCCATCCCGCCTGGCGAAGCATCGCATAGCGGCGTTGCATAGGAGTAGTTGTTAGATTTTTGCTTTATTTTCCACAACCATCAAAACCCCCCCATCATTACCTTCGCCCCGAGGACTTCAATCTCAAGTCCTCCTCGACATTAACTCATCCCTTACTGTGTTCCTCAAGAGACCGACACTCGGGGATTTATTCCCAAACTTTATTACTTGTGCGACCGGTGCGCTTGCCGTAATCGACGCATCACAGTCCGATACTGAAGACCCGCCACCTTTTATCTTATGCACATGCAATAGTAATATATTATCCAACCGAGCCAACGGCTTGCCGAGCTAACCTGCCCACCACTAAAACAACCGAGCCTACTGCTCGTGAGACCCAACCTAACTCCCACGATACCGAGAATTGTCAGTGTAATTGTAATCCCAGTTATATTAATTACTCATATCATTGCTTATTCTTACGGTTTACGTTAACCCTGGACTGCCCAAGGAATTCCCCGTGAAGGGATCTTGAGGGCACTAGGAACTATGATGGGTTGAAGCCCAAAGCTCCCTTTCGTAAGGCACTTATTATTATTGGTTAATACCCCATCCCTGATCCCTTTTAATGTTACATTAGATCTAACCCTAGTGTATTTGACCCTTCTTCTCTGCGGGAAAGACGATCTTTCGTCAATCCCGATCACCGCCTACACAAATCAACCCATCATTATTCCCAATGATGAACTCCTTAGTACCTGACCTAAACCAATAGCCTAATATCCCAACTCTCTAAGTTCATTTTGAAGTTTTACTATATGCGGACCATCCTAAGCTATATGATATATATGATGGAGGTACTCAAAATTTTCATCCAAAAGCCTTAAGATAATTAATGAGAGTCTATCATGACATGATTTGCCTAAATCGAGAAATTTATAATTTTCTAATTAAATTTGATATTTAATTAATTTTTCCCAAAATTAATCCATAGGAGATTGGAACATGAAGTACTAGATTTACTTAGGGTATGACCATACAAAAATTATGAACACTGTAGGATAACAAGATATTAGTGAATACTAAATATCATAAACGTTCATAAAACATTTAACCTCTAAATATTTAATCCAATATAATTCATAAAAATAGGGGTATTGAAGAAAGTACCAAAAATACTAGTCCAAAAATTCCTCAAAAATTAACAGAGCTACATTATGATCATAAAACTTTACTTCCTAAGTTTCATGAAATTCCCAAGTCAGTAAACCAGGAAAAAGATTATCTTAAGGAAAATCATCATAAGGACTTTAAGAAGACAAGCCCTTGTAATCTAAATTAAACAACATTCAACAATTTTTCCATGCTTTTATATGCCATAATATATTCCTTGACTAAGTATCACAATTTTTCAGCAAGCTATAATATTTGTTTCCTATTTATCCATGTAAGGTGCACTAATTTAATTTACAAAGGAAGTATTACAAATAAAGCTTTAACCACTCCAAATAAATTACTAGTGCAACCTAATGTCATTTGATTATCTATTCCAGAATTTCAAACCATTCTACCACCTATACATCATATTTTCATCATTAACATAAAAAAGGGCAATATGGAAGCTACTACTACAAGGATGATCTACTGATCTCTAAAAACCCTAAGATAAATACCAGAGGTTAATAATACTATGAAATTATCCATACAAAAATATCACAAAGATTCAAGGTCATTTGATCCATAAGATAATTTCTAGGGTTTAAAGTCCTAAATACTTATTAAGTGGTTTATGTGGGGTGCATGTGTCTAAATACCACCATATCCCTTCCTTAGGCATTTCACCACCCTAGGATCTCATGGACTTATCCCCAAGTTTATCTAAGAAGATAATCCCCTATCTCCTTCACAAGCCCCCAAGGATCAACCTTAGGGTTAGCACTAGGGTCCTAGGGCAAATACACCCTAATCCACCTCATAATCCTTATGAGCGTGTTAAATGTCATGTCAAATCAGTGGCCCAAATTTAAACCTCTATTGAGGTTTAAATTGGCCACTGAAACCCACAAGGGGCACTTTTGACCTAAATACCCCTTTTAGGGCAAGGCTAGGGTTTGCTTATTTCCAAACCAAATCAAAACCAAATGGGATGAAAATTTGTACAAAGGCTTATATGGACCCCAAGAACCCCTCACCAAAATTTGGGAGCATTCAGAGGTCATTAGGTCCCTTAATTAATTTATTCATGATTTAATAAATTTTTATAAAAACTATAGGAAAACAATATCCAAAAATTCTCATTTTTGGATATGTTGTTGGTATAGATTAGAGGGACACACAGGCAAAATTTTAGGTCATTTGGATTGCTGGATTGGTAGGGGAACACAAACCAAAATCTTATCAAGCCTATGTATAGACCCCATTATAATGGGTGTTGTGGTCAGACCACTTACACAAATGGGTTGAAAAAAATTTTAAATTAAATTTGACCTCAAGGGGTACAACTTTTGTGTTTACCACTTTTCATTAGAAGCACCTAGGTATTTTTAATAATTAATCTAGAATGACTGAAAATAGGAAGCAAAAAATCATTAATTAATTTAATTAGAAATGATCTAGCACAGATCTTGACGCATGATCCAACGGCGTATGGATCATCTTGAAACTCCAGCCGATGGTCCAGATTCCCTCTTCCTAGTCCAACTTAAAGCCGCTGCTGCCGGCAACCCGACCACCTCCCTGGCCGTCCACTACCTCCACCACCTCCATTGAGGTGGTGGCTGTCGATTGGCGGCGGCACGGCCACCGGATGGGCCGTCTCCGGCAATCCCGTAAGGTGAGTTTTTCACGTGAAAATCAGGAAAATGCCTCCCCCGATCGGGCTCAATTGAGCCCGATTCCCATCCTAAATGATTCCTATGATTTACCCATGGAGGAAGGAGTAGAGGAGGACCTTATTGGAGGCTTGGATTCGCGTCGATCGTCGGGTTGCCATGGTGGTGGTGCCACCGGTCGGGTTTCTGCAACAGTATAGTGGAATTCCTCGTCTCCTTCAAGTGAAATGTGTAAATGGCTCTCGTGAGTCCAGTGGTGCTTCTAAAAGAGTGAAATGGGGGAGGGGAGTGGTCATGTCATCAAAGTCATTATTGGCCTTGAAAGCATATTTCGGCCATGGATGAGTGCACTGTTTCGGCCATGAACAGCCACCAAAATGGCCCCTGACCTTCCTCAAATTTAATGGGGAGTTGAATCAGCCCCCTTGGAGGTGGAGGGAGGGGCTCTTGGCCTCCGTTCACCACTTTCTCTCTCCTCCATTAAACGATAAAATGGAGTTTTCTCTCTCCTAGTCATCAAGGCTAAATTTGCACATCCCCTTAGCCTATTGGCAGCCCACTAATTCATACTATCATATAATTAGGAGGTGGTTTGCCCAAATGGAAAAGGGCTTGAGCTTGGGTTAGCCCATTTGTGCTTAGTTTGACCTAACCTAGACTAGGGTTGACCTTGGTCAATTTGACCTTTTGAGGCACCATCAATGGGTCCTTGGTGAGCCATTGGCCTCCCCTAAGGTCTAGGTAGGTCTAGGTAGGGTTGCTTTGGCATCTTGAAGGTCATTTGACCCTTAGTAAGGGCACTTTGACCACTTTGGGACTATAGTTGACTTGGGTCAACTTTGCCACTTGGGTTGACCCTAATGGGTCCATGTTGACCCATTGACCTCACTTTAGGGTTAGGAGGGCATGGGTGGGGTCCACTTGGCTAAGGAAGGGTCAACTGACCCTTAGTAGGCAAGCTTGACCCACTTAGGATTAGTGTGGTCTTAGGCCAACTTGGCTACTTTGACTGCCGCCAATAGGTCCTCAGTGACCCTATGGACCTCCCAAGGGGTTTAAGGGTATTGTGGTCGGGTCATGGGGTCAATTTGGAGCCTTAAAGTCAAAACCCTAGGCCTGGTGGTGAGGTTGTGCTATAGGCAGACCAAGGTGATCTTCACCTTTTCCCTTGTTCACCTGACCCTTAAGCTTCTTATGGTTTTGTCATGACCTAGTAATGACAAAACAAAATCTAGGGGTCTAGTTGTTTGAGGGATGTTACAAATTCCAATATATAAAAATAAAAATTTCATCCCCGAAATTAAAGTTAAGCCTACGGGGTTTCTACGTAAGTAAAAGTATGTAACATCCCTAGGAGTTGAGGGTATACCTTACTCGAAGAGATTCAGGTACTTTTGTTGCATCAAGTCTTGTGGCTCCCATGTGTGCTCTTCTTGCCCATGGTTTCTGCACAGAACCTTAACTAGCGGAACCTTCTTGCATCGCAAGACCCGTACTGCCATATCATCGATCCTGATCGACTCAATGCTTACTGAATGATCTGAGGCCACCGGGCCGTCTGCAGTGGAAATCAGCTAATCAGGGCATAGTAGAACCCTCCTAAGTGAAGAGACGTGGAAGACGTCATGCAATCCCGCCAACTCCGGCGGTAGCTCCAGTCTATAAGCCAAGGGGCCGATCCACTCCAGGATCCTGTACGACCCCATGTACCTCGGACTGAGTTTCTTCCGCCTGCGAACCCGCGAGACTCCATGCATCGGTCGTATCTTCAAGAAAACCCGGTCTCCTACCTGGAACTCCACCTGACGATATCGCGCATCGTAAAATTTAGCCTGTTTGCTCAGGGCTTCCAACATCCTGTCCCGGATCAATCTAACCCGAGCATCAGTGTCCTCCACAAACTCTGAGTCGAGTGCCTACGGATCCTCATCCTGAATCCAAGATAGTGCGGTCCTGCACCTTCGTCCATATAATGCCTCGTAAGGAGTCATTCCTATGCTGGACTGATGGCTAGAGGGGGGGGGGTGAATAGGTTCTAATCTTTTTAACTTTTAAGCAATTAACAAGTTCTAACACAGCATATAAAATAACAGTTCTCAGAAAAATAAACACAGCGCAGCACAACAAGATTTATAGTGGTTCCCCAATTTATGGGTACATCAACTTTCCCCCTTCGCCTATCCAATAGAAAACTGAATTTCGCCAAACTTCCTTCCACTATCTCAGATCCACAGATCTTATAACTCAGAACCTGATCGGTTCCTACAGCTTAGACTTCTTCAATTCCTACCTCAAATTCTTCCAAAGAACCCTATCTCAGGCAACAGCCCTACCTCGGCCTTTATCTCCAGGCCTACAACTCAGACTTTAACAAGTCCTACACCTCAGGCACTCAGCCCTACCTCAGTCTTTATAAATACAGGCTTAAAACTCAGATCTATATAAGATCTTACAAGAAAAAGTTTATTTAAATAAATAGAAATTTCACCCAGATTGAAATCTAAATGGGTGAGAGCTTCTTGATCATTTCTTGAATGACTGAATACTTCAGATCCAACCTGACCTAGCTTCTTCAAAGCTTCTTGAATTTGAATAAAATAAGGTTGATCTTTACTTAATGTTGAAGTTGACCTTTAATCAGCTTTCTCCTTAAATTTAGAATCAGATCTGAATCTTTCTTGCAGACTTGTTCAGGATCTGCCTTCTTCCGGGTCAGCCTCTTGCTCTCCAATACTTGTTGTTAATTTTATATAATTTGTTCTGTTCGATTTGATTATGGTTGTTATGGATCAGCCCTTTATATAGAGTTCATCCATGATTACCGGGTGATCCGGTTTATAACGGCCTTCTGACAACACTGATAGATATGTCAGTCTTGTTACTTATGACAGCTGTCAAGTCTTCAGTCATGACAACTGACCCTTCATTGAAATTCATTCTCAGCAGGACACTGTCAGCAAACTACTTCAAATGTGTCGATACAAATAGACCAAGTGTCGACACAATTCTTGATGATGTCGACACAGCTTCCAATGTGTCGACACAGTCATTCTTTATCTTCTCGACACAGCTTCTGTTGTATGTGTCGACATAAGTCCTGTGTGTCGGCACAACTGCTCCTGGTCTGGACATAGCTGATGCTGACAGATGGCGTTGAGTGTATGTCCAGGCGTCATTGAGTATGTGTTGACACATGTCCTGTGTGTCGACACAAGACTTTCAGACTCAGTATAGTTGTTGTTGATAGATGGCATTAAGTGTGTGTCGACACAAGTCCTGTGTGTTGACACAAGCCTTTCAGACTCAGTATAGCTGTTGTTGATATATGGCGTTGAGTGTGTGTCGACACAAGTCCCGTATGTCTACACAGCTCCTTCTTCAGGTGTCGACACAATTCTTGGGTGTCGACACATGCCTTGCTTCAGGCGTCGACACAATTCCTGGGTTTCGACACAGCTCCTGCTTCAGGTGTCGACACAATTCCTGGTTGTCGACACAGCTCCTGCTTCAGGTGTCAACACAATTTCATACAAGTGTCGACACTTGTACTTTGAAATTTTCCTGCATTTCTTAAACCTGCACACTGAAACTCAACATCCCATCAAATACAAATTAATGTATATCATTGAGTACAGAGAGGCTTCTCCAAATCTGGTTAACAATTTCCAGTATACCCAACAGATATCGTGCAATCACACAAACTATGGCGGTAGCTCTAGTCTATAAGCCAAGGGGTCGATCCGCTCCAGGATCCTGTAAGGCCCTATATACCTCGGACTGAGCTTCTTCCGCCCGCGAACCCATGAGACTCCATGCATCGGCCGTATCTTCAAGAAAACCCGGTCTCCCACCCGGAACTCCACCTGATAATGTCGCGCATCGTAATATTTTGCATGCCTGCTCTGGGCTTCCAACATCCTATCCCGGATCTATCTAACCTGAGCATCAGTGTCCTCCACAAACTCTGAGTCGAGTGCCTTCAGATCCTCATCTTGAATCCAAGATAGTGGGGTCCTGTACCTCCATCCATATAATGCCTTGTAAGGAGCCATGCCTATGTTGGACGGATGGCTATTTTTATACGAGAACTCGATCAGCGGCAGCAGTCTCTCCCAGGGCTCGCCACGGTCCAGAATGCATTGGCATAGAATATCCTCCAGTGTCTAGTTGGTGCGTTCCGAATGCCCATCTGTCTGTGGGTAGAAATTCGTGTTGAACATCAACCGAGAACCCATATAAGTCAGAACCGACCCCCACTCTTTGGACATAAAACGCCCATCCCGATTAGACACGATCGTCTTGGGCACTCCATAATAGCGAACAAACTGTTCGACGAACCTCCGCACTAGAAAACTGACTGGAGCGTCCTTCGCAACTGGAATAAATATGGCCAATTTCGTCAGTCTATCGAAGATCACACAAATCGAATCATTCCCCACATGAGATAGGGGTAGCCCATGTATAAAATCAATAGCTATATCCTCAAACTTCCATTCCGGCACAAGAAGTAGTTGTAGGAATCCGTCCGGGCTCTTTCACTCCGCCTTTACGATCTAACAAGCCTTGTAATGCGTCACAAAATATGAAATATCCTTCTTCATGCCTAGCCAATACATTGTCCTATTCAGGTCCGCTACCATCTTGGTAATCCCCGGGTGCACTGAGTATCTACTATAGTGTGTCTCTGCCATGATGTCCTCCCGAATCTTGTCTCCTACCGGTATATTGACCTTGCCTCTAAAACATAGCATTTCATCTCTCAAGGATTAATACCCTACCGTGCCTTCCTTCAAGGCCCTAAATATCGGCTCTGCCCTCGCATCCAGCCTCTGCCCGTCCCTGATGCGATCCTGAATGTCATCTGTTGCAATCATCGATGCCAGGTACTCTGAATATAGCTCTAGATCATCCTCGGACACTAAAGATATCTGCATCTCCTCCAACATCTTCACCAACTCTAAGGCCATCAGCTGAGGGCCTGCTCCTGACGTAGTGGCTCTTCGGCTCAGAGCATTTGCCACCACGTTTGCCTTGCCGGGATGGTAATGCATAGTATACTGATAGTCTGATAGGAACTCTACCCAGTGCCTCTGCAGAATATTCAGCTCCTTCAGAGTGTCCACATACTTCAGGTTCTTGTGATTTGAGAAGATATTATAATGAACCCAATAGAGGTAGTTTCTCCAGATCTTCAGAGCGAAAATCACCCCTCCCAACTTTAAGTCATGCACCGGATAGTTCTGCACATGTTTATTCAACTAACGGGAGGTGTAGGCTATCACGTGCCCGTTCTGCATAAGAACGGCACACATCCCCTTGTATGGCGCGTCGGTGTACACCTAAAACCCTTCCTTCCGGATGGAAGGGCAAGAGTAGGAGCCTAGGTGAGTCGGCCCTTCTGTTCCTAGAAAGCAGCCTCGCACTGTGGCGTCCAAACGAAAGGGGTCTCCTTCTTCGTTAGAGATGTGAGCGGGAGAGCAATCCGGGAGAATCCCTCCACGAACTTCTGATAATAGCCAGCAAGTCTTAGAAAACTCCTCATATCTGTGGTTTTCTTTAGTGGTGTCCAATCTCGAACTGCTTGAACCTTCTCCGGATCCACTGCCAAACCTGCTCCACTAATAATATGGCTCAGAAAGGCCACCTCCTTCAACTAGAACTAGCACTTGCTGAACTTCGCATACAACCTGTGCTCCCTAAGCTTCTCCAAGGTCAGTACCAGGTGGTGAGCATGCTCTTCCTCCATCCTCAAGTAGATGAGGATGTCGTCTATAAAAACTATGACAAAAATGGTAAGATAAGACTTGAATACCCGGTTCATCAGGCTCATGAACGCGTATGGGGCATTCGTGAGGCCAAAGGGCATCACTGTGAACACATATAGCCCATATCTACTGCTAAAGGCTGTCTTCGGAATGTCCTCCTCCTAAATTCGCAACTGGTAGTATCCTGATTGTAGATCCAACTTCGAGAACCAATGAACTCCCTCCAACTGGTCAAATAGCTCATCAATCCTTGGTATAGGATACGTGTTTTGGACTGTCAGCCTATTCAAAGACCGATAGTCAATGCATAAGTGGAGCGTGTCATCCTTCTTTTTCACGAATAAAACTGGAGCTCTTCAATGCGAGGAGCTCGGCCTGACAAATCCTGCTTCTACCAGCTCCTACAACTAGCTCTGAAACTCTACCAGTTCCTTCGGGGCCATCCGATAATCAGCTCTGGATGTCAGTTTAGCCCCCAACATGAGCTGTATCTGGAAATCCTTCTCCCGATGCGAGGGTAGCCCTGACAACTTCTCCGCGAATATGTCAGCAAAATCTCGTACCACTGGGATATCAAGAATGGCATCCTTGGCCTCAGCCATCTCGAACAGAACTTAGTAGACCTCGTCTCCCTGCATGTGGGCCTTGACGGAATGTACATACGATAGAAAGAGGTGGGAGGTAGATCTAATACCTTTGATGACAATGAAGGAGTCCCCGTGCCTCAAGGTAATCCTCCTCGACTGGCAATCGATCTGGGCATGGTTCCAATGCAACCATCTCATGCCCAGGATCAGGTCGAATTCTTACATCCTTAGGATCGTCGCTGGTGCTTCAAATGCCTTTCTGCCGATTTCCCCCTCCATGTTGCAATGGGCAGAGGTCAATAGCTATGATCTGTCGAGTAGATACACCCTCATCGTCAGGCCTGTGAATCGATCCATGCCTTTTATTCCTTCCATGAAGGCTTCTGACACGAACAAGTGTGAAGTACCCGTATCGAACAGTATATGAGCAGGCTTGCCACTGATAAAGACTATGCATACTATCACCTGATTTGGGTTCTGGGGCTGAGCCAGGTCCAAGGCATACACTTGCCCCCTATCCTGCCTGCAGTCTCCGCCCTGAAATCCACGTCCTCGGCCGCGTCCTCGATAACCAAACTGCCATGGAGGTGGGGCATCCTGAAGTGCTGGTAGGGGTACTTCCCTAATGGGGCAGTTCCTCTTGAAGTGCCCCGGCTGGTTGCACTGGAAACATACATGTGCCCTTTCCCCTGCCTTTGGCATCTCCCGTATTTGTAAAGGTTGTGGAGCCAATACCACTGGGTCCCTCTATTCCTGCCTGTCCTCCTGGTGGGGTTGATCCCCATTCCTCCTTTATCCGATGACATGCCCTCTGGGATGGTCCCTCCTACCACAAATCACTGCATCGTTAACCAGTCTCTTCCGGCCCCTGATTGTAAGCTGGTCTGCCTCTCTCTTCTTGGCCATCTCCAAAATCCTGGCCAAGCTTCCCTCAGAGACGAAGAGGAGGCCTTGTCTCATGTCATCATGATTACCCTTGTAGAATATCTATGCGTAGCCTGCGTCATCCAACTGATACGAATCTGCATAGCGGGCTAGGTTAGTAAACTTCTGGTAGTACTCTAGTACGGTCCTGTTTCCCTACCTTAACTACAGAAACATATCCTCCAACTCGTCCCTCGCTGACTGAGGTACAAAATGTCCCAGTAAAGCTACTCTGAACTCCTCCTAGGAGATGACTGCGCAATCCACTCCAGCAAAGTTGGTGTCCAGCTATGACTTCCACCACCTCTTCCCATGTAACTCTAGGCAAGAAACTGCCAATGCAACAGCCTCCTCTTTCGGGCATCGAATCCCCGCAAGCATCTTGTAGATGCTGTCCAACCACTCCTCTGTGCGGACTGCTGACTCCGTCCCTAGGTAGGATGGAGGAGAAAGCCCCCGGAAGGCACTCATCCAGTTTGCCCCAGGATTTGGTTGTGGAGTCAGGGCCTGCTGAGCCTTGAAGGCCTCCAAAATGGCAATAAGTGTTTTCCCATCTCTGTCTGCTGGAATGGAGCAGGAGCCTGCGGGGGTGGAACCATATTTTGTGCCTGAGGTGTCCCCTGTTGTAGGGTAGGGTTCATTACAGGCTACAAGGAAGAATTCCAATTGTTAGATAGCGTATAAATGTAATGAACGGGAGAGATAAAGTGGACTTTTACATGTAATTTCCCTTACGGGCCCACCACTGCTTCCGCTGCTAGTTTGTCTGCAAACTAAGCTCGTGCGGGGTGGCCTAGGGTTTTTGTGGGCTACTTTTCTTAGATCGATGTTTCCTCTAATACCAGTTTGTAAGGCCCCTTTTTTTCTTTTTAAAACTTCGGGGTCTTATGCCCATAATCGCCGTTTTGCGGTGACAGCGACACTCGGGAAGGTCGCCACTACAAAATGCCGATCCTGCCGGCCTTTAACGATCACCAAAGAGAAAGAAGCTTAAACCAGTTCTGACAAAACTCAGTCCATAATCACATATATTATAAAATATGAGAAATCATATCAAGTCCACATGATAAAAGAAGTACGAAATAGAACAATACGATGAAATATAAATGAGCTCAAGCCCGGTACATCAATCCTCACTACAAACTCTCGTGGAAGCTAGGTAAACTAAACACTCATGAAGCCAGTAGCCAGTGCTCCTGTGCTAGACTGGACCACCTCCATGTGCACCGTACTCCTCTGGTGTTGTATCTCTTGTTGCTACTCCCTGTATCCCATCCGGAGCCCAAGGAATGTTGTGGTCCGAAAACTATTAGTCAAAAAGACTAAGTCCTATCATCCCCTACCCCTCCCCAATGGCTCCAAGGCACCGAGCAGGGAGAAGGAAAGGGAAGCTATGAAGGTGGAGAATAAACAAAGCAGGTGACGGTGGAACTATTCTAGCAGTTATTTATAATGTATATACAACTAAGGAAGAAAGGTACAGGCTAGCAGTTCTATAATATTGAGCAGTAAGGTAAACATGTAAAGTATAACAACATATGTAAGAAAGACATACTAAAAAATAAGTAACCTTAACTTATAAGAATGCGCATACAAACTTATAAGTTAATGGGTCTTCTGCAAGGCTCCCATCGTATAAAATGTCTCATACCAATTTATACGTTGGGGTGTAGGTTGAATACAATTATGAGTGTAGTGATATGTTATGCCATGATTCATGCAAGTGCAACTCACGCACATGACTCTATCCACACAGACCTTTAGTTCCCCCCTTTTGGGCAACTAGCTTCACTCCCAGGAAACTCCGTAGTTGCAAACGGAGAAAGTGGGCGGGCCCCCCACTCCTAGACGGGTATCCACACTACCAGTCCTAGCCCTTTCATACGCCTCGAGAAGGACATAACCTAGAGTCACCACGTACTAATGCTGGTCATATCCACCAGACTTCCTTTGGCTAAGTGTAAACCACACCCGCCGAGTTAGCGTATCGACGTCGGTGTGAACGACTGTCCGATACCGAATACCCACCACCTTTTATCTTATGCACATGCAATAGTAATATATTATCCTACAGATCCATCGGCTCGCCGGGCTAACATGCTCATAACTAAAACCACCAAGCCTACCGCTTGTGAGACCCAACCTAACTACCATGATACCGGGAATTGTGACTGTAAGTGTAATCCCAGTTATATTAATTACTCATATCATTGCTTATTCTTACGGTTTACGTTAACCCTGGACTGCCCACGGCAATCCCCGTGAAGGGCTCTCGAGGGCACTAGGAACTACGATAGGCTGAATACCAAAGCTCCCTTTCGCAAGGCACTTACTATTATTGGTTAATACCCAATCCCTGATCCCTTTTAATGTTACATTAGATCTAACCCTAGTGTATTTGACCCTTCTTCTCCGCGGGAAAGATGATCTTTCGTTGATCCCGAGAACCACCTACATTAGTCAACCCATCATTATTACAAATGATGAACTCCTTAGTACCTGACCACAACCAATAGCCAAATATCTCAACACTGTAAGTTCATTTTGCAGTTTTACTATGTGCGGACCATCCTAAGCTATATGATGTACATGATAGGAGGTACTCCAAATTTTCATCCAAAAGCCTTAAGATAATTAATGAGGGTCTATCATGATATTATTAGCCTAAATCCAGAAATTTATAGTTTTCTAATTAAATTTTATATTTAATTAATTTTTCCCAAAATTAATCCATAGGTTATTTGAACATGAAGTACTAGATTTACTTAGGGTATGACCATATGCAAATTATGAACACTGTAGGATAACAAGATATTAGTGAATACTAAATATCATAAACTTTAATAAAACATTTAACCTCTAAATATTTAATCCAAAATAATTCATATAAATAGGGGTATTAAAGGAAGTACCAAAAATACTAGTCCAAAAATTTCTCAAAATTTAACAGAGCTACATTATGATCATAAAATTTCACTTCCTAAGTTTCATGAAATTCCCAAGTCAGTAAACCAGGTAAAAGATTATCCTAAGTAAAACCATCATAAGGCACTTTATGAAGACGCACCCTTGTAATCTCAATTAAACAACATTTAACAATTTTTCCATGCTTTTATATGCCCTAATATGTTCCTTGACTAAGTATTTAAATTTTCCAGCAAGCTATAATATTTGTTTCCTATTTATCCATGTAAGGTGCACTAATTTACATTACAAAGGAAGTACTACAAATAAAGCTTCAACCACTCCAAATAAATTAATAGTGCAACCTAATGTCATTTGATTATCTATTGCAGAATTTCAAACCATTCTACCACCTATACATCATATTTTAAACAATAACATAAAAAGGGCAATATGGAAGCTACTACTACAAGGATGATCTACTGATCTCTAAACACCCTAAGATAAATACGAGAGGTTAATAATACTATGAAATTATCCATACAAAAATATCACTAAGATTCAAGGTCATTAGTCCCATAAGAAAATTTCTAGGGTTTAAAGTCCTAAATACTTATTAATTGGTTTATGTTGGGTGCATGTGTCTAAATACCACCATATCCCTTCCTAGGGCATTTCACTACCCTAGGATCTCATGTACTAATCCCCAAGTCCATCCAAAAACATAATCCCCTATGTCCTTCACAATCCCCGAAGGTTCAACCTTAGGGTTAGCACTAGGGTCTTAGAGCAAATCCACCCTAATCCACCCCATAATACCTATGAGGGTGTTAAATGTCATGTTAAATCAGTGGCCCAAATTTCAACCTCTGTTTAGGTGGTTTGGCCAATCAAACCCACATGGGGCACTTTTGACCTAAATACCCCTTTTAGGGAAAGGCTAGGGTTTGCTTATTTCCAAACCAAATCATCACCAAATGGGATGAAGATTTGTATAGAGGCCTATATGGACCCCAAGAACCTCTCACCAAAATTTGGGAGCATTTGGAGGTCATAAGGTCTCTTAATTAATTTAGTCATGATTTATTAAATTATTATAAAAACTATAGGAAAACAATATCCAAAAATTCTCATTTTTGGATATGTTGTTGGTATAAGTGAGTGACCCCCAATCCAAATTTCAGTTTACTTGGATGGTTGGATTGGTGGGGGAACTCAAACCAAGATCTGATCAAGCCGATGTATAGACCTTACCATAATGGGTTTTGTGGTCAGATCACTTACCCAAATGGGTTGAAACAAATTTTAAATTAAAGTTGACCTCCAGGTGTAACACCTCCCCTATAAAGACCATATAATATGGGTCCGGCCGGGGCCCCACAACATACGGACGCCACAGCTTTAGTATTAAAAGATGATATTGAAACTACCCAATCTCAAAACTCCAGACAAACAAAGCGGAAACAGAACATTAACCGACAGAAGTTATCCACTAACAGAAGAGTATCAAATGGCCTTAAGTCCTTACACAATATAAGTCCAAAAATAAAAAGTGCCAAGCACCCCTAGGCTACCTCGGCATGCAAGCCGGACATAGTCAAACAACAGCAGCAAAGCAAGGTAAAGAAAATAGTCAGGCGCAGCAACACTTCATGAGGCTTAGGGCTTTTTGCCCGGGGCGCTAGCTCCTGCATGCGATCCTTGCCCTGTAAGGATTTGAAGTAACGTGGGTCAGTAAAGGCTGACCTGTACTATGTAACAAACACATCTCCTCCCGGCCGTCCCTAACGGACCCCGGGGTACCACTCCACCTGCAAGTTAGCACTTCGTATACCAAAATAGTTTATATATTAAAGCGGTAAAACAGGCTTGGATGTCTCATACTGCATACATGTTTTCTATGTTTGGTACAAGGTGAAAGGGGCCTACTATGCAACATGAATGCAACCCGGGTTTCACCCAAGGCACCCTAGCTCGTATGCATCTAGCACAACATCAAACACTGGGTACTTCCGTTTCCCCATTGGCTTAAAGCCGCAAAAAAAAGGGAACCACCATGTCCCTAACGGCACACACGCCGTCACACGAAACCTTGCAAAGGCCCCACCCGCACAAAGGTCATAACCCCAGGGCTTGCCCGCACAATCTGACTTCGCTCGTCAGGGTTCCGCCTCACACTGACCGATTCTAAGAAACCTTGCTGGACCCCACCCGCTCATGGCAACATTGCCCGGGCTTGCCCTCCGCTCGGCATTCTCGTCAGTCTCACACAAGGGGCTAGTCTCGCCTGGACACTTTCCCCACATGACTTGCGCGTCACGGGATAGCCAACCGACCACGGAGACATAGCCGCGTCTTAGCACAGCACAAACAAAGGTTTCCCCACCCCAATCGCCACTTGCACCGTGTCTTTCCCGTGCTCCAAGGAAACCATCTATCGCACAAAGCGGAGCTAACCTCGTCCGGTTCCGACTACGAGTACTCACTCAAATATAAGGGGGAAAACGCATACATACAACGGTGTATTGCCGCAACGGATTTCTACCGAATCCTCAAATCTCGCTATGCAACATCACCGGATCGGACTAACGGTCGCGACCACGGCTTCACCCACAATGCCTAATCTACTAACGGAGCGGATCTCTAATGCAAAGCATGCCGGGATGAACATACTCAACCCGGAGGTTCCTCTTGAACCTAGGCTACACGAATCCCTCTCATTTGAGAGATTCGGTGCTCAAAATGCATAAGGAAGGGGATGCTATTCATGCATCCTAAATCCTAAAAACCGAGAGGAGAAGGGTCGTTACCTTCCGTCCCCTCTTCCTAGCCATGGAGAAGATTTGCTCGGTTGAACACCACCGCAATGCTCCCACCTTCGCGGATCTGAACTCCGCTCGCGAAACGGACCTCCGAAGCTTCGCCGACGGCCTGAACTTGGCCTCCTTCCTCCTCCTTGCTCTCCCTTCTCTCTAGAATCAAGAGAGATAAAGCCAAATGGAAAATGAGGGTTTGCAACCCTATTCCCGGTCTTAAACCGCCCTGGGACGCTCCCCACCGTTGGATCTTCCAAAGAAAAGAACGAACGGCCACGATCGGAACCCAAAATAGAAAATCTGGGCCGAACACGGGTTGCAACACGGCCGTGTGCATGGCCGTATTAGCCATTCGCCGTCTCGACCGTTTCGAAAACCAACACACGGCCTTTGACACGGCCTTTGACACGGCTTCCGACACGGCCGTGTCGCCGTTGACACGCCCGTGTCGAGGCCCGTGTCACTCCCCCTACCGACCAACATTCCCAGTCAGAGAAGGACACGGCCCAAGACACGGCCAAAGACACGGCCCTCGACACGCCCGTGTCAGCCCCGACACGGCCGTGTCGTGACCCGTATCACGCCTAGCAGAATAAATTCTGCGAACAGCCCGAGAAGGACACGGCCAGGGACACGCCCGTGTCCAAGGCCGTGTGCCTTCTCGCCGATCGTCGATCAACACGGCTCGACGACCCAGGCACAAAACGGCTCGACGACCCAGGCGCAATACGGCTTGTGACACGGCCGTGTCACAAGCCGTGTGCCTACCCCCAAAACCCAAACTTGGACAAAACGACGTCGTCTATTCCTCTTCTAAGTTTTGGGGTGTTACAATTCTCCCCCCTTACAAGAATTTCGTCCCGAAATTTAAACATGGAAAGTAAACAAAACTAAACGGTACCTGAGGAGAAAAGCTCGGGGTACTCCTCCAGCATGTCCTGCTCTCGCTCCCATGAGAGTTCCTCGCAGCCACAGTTGTCCCAACGGACCTTTACGAGTCTGACTTCCTTGTTCTGCAATTGCCGAACCTCTGGATCTTCTATCCCAATTGGACGAACTCGCGTCCTCAAGTCTTCCTCTACCGGCACCGCCGTCGGCTGAATCACCACGCTGGCTTCTAACAAAGCTTTCCTCAAAACGGAGACGTGAAAAACGTCATGCAATCCACTTAGCTCTGTGGACAACGCCAACCGGTACGCTGCCTCTCCCACTCGCTCGATGACCTTGAATGGTCCCAAAAATCTCGGACTCAGCTTCTTGAGTCGGCGAATCCATGAAATGCCTTTGAATGGCTTGATCTTAAGATAAACCCAGTCGCCCACCGCGAACTCCACATGCCTGTGGCGAGCGTTGAAATACTTAGCTTGCCGATCTTGAGCTACCTTCATGCGCTCTTGAATGGTTCGCACGAGTTCACTAGCGTCGGCTACCACCTCTTTTCCCAAAAGTTTGGTGTCTCCCGCCTCTTGTCCAAGTCATCGGTGTTCGACACCGCCTCCCATACAAAGCTTCGTATGGCACCATCTTGATACTAGCTTGGTAACTATTATTATAAGCAAACTCTACCATGAAGAGGTGATCCTCCCACTTCTTGCCGAAGTCGAGAGTACACATCCTTAGCATATCTTCCAAAGTATGGTTCGTTCTCTCAGTTTGCCCATCGGTTTGAGGATGAAAGGCCATACTGAACTTGAGTTTGGTGCCCAAGCTCTTCTGCACCAACCGCCAATCCTTAGACGTGAAACGTCCATCCCGGTCGCTGACTATACTCTTCGGAATCCCATGAAGTCGTACAATATTGCGGACGTACAACTCCACCAACTTTTACACACCGTCCTCCTTCCGGTTTGGGATGAAATGTGCCACTTTGGTCAAGCGGTCCACAATCACCCAAATGGCATTATTACCCTGCTGCGATCTAGGCAACCCATGCACAAAATCCATGGAGATGTCATCAAATTTCCATTCGGGGATTGGAAGAGGCTTCAAGAACCCGCCCGGCTTCTAACACTCGGCCTTCACCAAGGCACAAGTTTGGCACCGACTCACACACAAAGCTACGTCCCGCTTCATCCCAGGCCACCAATAGGACTTCTTCAAATCCAAGTACATCTTTGTACCACCCGGGTGAATGGAGTACTTAGTGAAGTGGGCCTCAGACATCAACTCCTCGCGGAGCTTGCCGAACTGCGGTACACAAATCCTTCCGCCCTTCCTTAGAATCCCATCAACCATCTCCCAGGCGCTACCCTCGCCCTTTAGAGCTTCCTCCACGAAAGGATGGAACTCCGCATCTACACGGGTCGCTTCCCGAATACGATCGCATAAGTCACTCTGCATCTCAATCCAATTTAGTCGAGCCACGCTAGACTCGCCTCTTGCCACACATTCCAAACCAAGGGACTCCCAGTCCCGCCTTAACCGCTCATCGTGAGCTTCAATCCAATTTCCTTGCCACGAGTATTTCCTACTCAAAGCATCTGCCACCACATTGGCTTTCCCTGGCGTGTACTGAATCGCCACCTCGTAGTCCCCAAGGAACTCGACCCACCTGCGCTGCCGCATATTTAGGTCCTTCTGGTCTAGGAGATATATCAGACTCTTGTGGTCCGTGAAGATCTCCACCTTAGCACCATAATGGTAGTGCCTCCACAACTTCAAAGCAAAAATTACAGCCGCCAACTCCAAATCATGGATGGGGTAATTTCTCTCGTGGGGCTTCAGCTGCCTCGACCCAAAGGCTATCACACTACCATGCTGCACCAACACGCACCCTAAATCGCATCCGGATGCGTCGCTGAAAATCCGAAATCCTTCGGTCCCCTTTGGTAGACTTAGGATCGGCGCCGTCATTAGCCTCTCCTTCAGGGTTTCAAATGCCTGATTGCACTCTTGAGTCCATACAAACTTCTGATCTTTGCGAGTTAGAGAAGTGAGGGGTAGAGCTATCCGCGAAAAGTTTTCCACAAACCTTCGGTAGTACCCGGCTAGTCCAAGAAAACTCCGGACTTCCGCCACGGTCCTCAAAACTGGCCACTCCCTGATGGCTTATACTTTCGTTGGATCCACTGCCACCCCGTCCCCACTGATTACAATGGCCCAAAAATGCCACCTTCTCCAACCAAAACTCGCATTTCGAGAACTTCGCATAGAGCTGGTTCTCTCTCAACACTTGTAACACTATCCGCAAGTGCGACTCGTGCTCCGCTTTTGACTTGGAATACACCAATATGTCATCGATAAAGACGACTACGAACCAGTCCAAATATTCGCGAAATACTCAGTTCAA
Source organism: Platanthera zijinensis (assembly GCA_039513925.1). Classification (NCBI taxonomy): domain Eukaryota; kingdom Viridiplantae; phylum Streptophyta; class Magnoliopsida; order Asparagales; family Orchidaceae; genus Platanthera; species Platanthera zijinensis. The sequence goes on from CM077084.1 coordinate 163,780,561, forward strand.
CAAGTCCATGAACACGGACGACGCGTTCGCCAGCCCGAACGGCATCACCGAGAACTCAAAATGACCATACCTCGTACCAAACGCGATCTTGGGTATGTCTTCGTCACGAATCCACAACTGATAATACCCGGTCTTCAGGTCCAACTTGGAGTACACCACCGACCCCACCAACTGGTCGAAGAGATCGTCTATCCGAGGAATCGGATACTTATTCTTGACAGTCAATTTGTTCAACTCTCGGTAGTCTATGCACAGACGCATACTACCGTCCTTCTTCTTTACAAATAACACTGGCGCACTCCACGGTGAAGAGCTGGGCCCGATATACCCTTGCTCCAAAAGCTCCTGCAACTGAACCTTGAGCTCGGCCAACTCCTTTGGTGCCATCCTGAAGGGTGGATGCGACACGGGTCTAGCCTCGGGCACCAACTCGATGGAGAAATCAATCTCCCGCCGAGGAGGTGCTCCCGGTAACTCCTCAGGAAATACATCTCCAAACTCCGCCACCACGGGCACTTCTCCAAGAGACAGCCTGGAAAGGCTAACCTCCAACAACGCTACTAGAGCTACACCTCCCTGGTTAACAGTTCGCACTAACTGAAGTGCCGAAACTAGGGAACAGGCCACTCCATGCAGGCCTTCAAACTTGACTTCTGCTTGCCCCACGCCCCTAAGGGTTACCACCTTGGACAAATAGTCGATACTGGCACGCTGCTCCGCTAGCCAATCCATCCCCAAAATCACATCGAACTCGGAAAATGGCAAGATCGCCTCTACCAACATGAAGTCGACTCCCTCAAGACTCCAACAAATTCGGCCCCTAGCCCTTGGTAGTCATAGATGACCCATTGGGCATGCGCACTTTCAACTCGGAGTCCGTCGAGAAAGACTCCACTCCGATCCTCTGGATAAAGCCTTCCGCAAGGAAGGAGTGCGACGCTCCCATATCAAAGAGTACCCTAGCGGGGTACCCAGATACCATTACAAAGCCTACACACATGCAACAAACATAAAGGCTTGAAAGGCAGGAATCTAAGGTGCAGGTTGAACTCTCGTACATGTCACCACATCGATTTGGCGGATTGCTTCCTGCTGCCCAAGGTTGTAGGCCCTTGGCTACACTGGTTGAAACCGAGAAGCACTCGACTCCGCCATCTTCCCCTTCTCTACTGCACTGGGTCCGGAGCGCACAGTTTGCTCCTGCCTTGGCTCTTGCTCCGTGCCCCCTTGGGTACAAAATCTTGCTATGTGGCCTGGCTTGCCACAACTATAGCACGTCTGAGGGCCCTTAGAGCGTGACCCTCCGGACGTCCAATTACTCTTCTCGCCCGACTTATATGAGGAAGGCTTCTTCTTCCATCGGCTCCCTTCCGCCTTTCCGTGGGACTGAGCAGGCTTCTTCTCTTCCCCCTGTTTGGGTGTGAAACCCTTGCGACGCTGGGATCGCTCCATGTCACTCTCCAAAATTCGGGCCGCCTCCACCAATTCTGAAAGTGAAGGGATAGATACGATTGCGGAATTAAAGATTATAGATATTGAATAAGAACCCTAAAGCCTAACACAAGTGTTGTGCACAAAATAAAGCTAACTGTAATTACAGTTAAGCTTGGGGTCCTATCCAGCAACTAGCAATCCTAGTTAAAATCTATTCACAGCCACAATGCAATTAATTCATTAAGCAACCAGACGACACAAGCTATTATAGTGGTTCCCCAAACACTGGGTACATCCACTCTTCTACCCACACGGTAGGAATCCACTACAGGTTTTTGATCAGGTGCCCTGCCACCAACAAGATCTGCTTCAGGTAGATCTAGAGACCCTTTAGACTTTTGATCAGGTGTCTAAAAACCAAGCTTTACTTTTGAAGGGAGTAAACAACCCTTTACAGGAGGGGGAAGAGGGTTAGAATGTCTTCTCTATTTTAAATAGATTAGAGAAGCACAAGAGACTCTTCAGAACTCAAGACAGAATACTGTCTTGAAGTTCTGAAGGAAAAAGCTTGAAGAAGACTAGAGATCTGGAATGGATGTTCTTCTTCAGCTTCCTTCTTCTTCTTCTTCTTCTTCAATATCTCTGAGTGTATCTTCCTGGAACAGGAGCACTCAGGTTGAATAAGAGTGAAGAGATAACTTCTCAGTTGGATGAATATTGCTGAGAGCAGCTGTGCTGTAAGATGGTTCTTTCTCTGTGTGTTGTACAGGATTCTTCTCACTTGTTCTACAGCTCCTTTTTTATTCTTTCAAAAGAACTCCTTTAAATAGGAGCAGCAGCAACGGCTCTAATATGAGCTTTTGTCTTCTTCTCAGATCTTGAATCTGGGCTGCAATTAACATAAAGATAAAACATATCTTGCAGATATATATTTCTATATAAAGAAATAAAGCTTCAGCAGCTGCAATCTGATAAAGGATATTAGATAAAGTCATATCAGAAAACTCTTTACAGCCAACGGCTATAAAGGACAGGTGCATTAATAAATCAGTCAGAGAGTCAACTAATGAGACAAAAACACTTTATCTGATAGGAAAGACTTAAGCATAAGAATAGCAAGAATTGCTTTGAAGTATATGAAGTAAATCTATCAGATAATATATATTAAATATATCAGATAAAATAAGAAATAAAATACAGAATAAAACGCATATAAAATTATATATGCAGACAGCCGATCGTCGAACGACCTTCGACTATAGTCGAACGACCGGCTGAGATCGTTGAACGACCTTCGACTATAGTCGAACGACCGGCTGAGATCGTCGAACGACCTATCAATAGATAGTCGACCGACTCAGATAGTCGAACTATCCAGGCAGGTAGTCGACCGACTCAAGACAAGACAGAAAGCGTCGAACTATCAAGAGATAGTCGACCAGAGCTCGACGATCTAGCAGAACGTCGAGCTGACCAGAGACAGACGATCGTCGACCGGCTGATCGACGATAGTCGATCGGCGTTCGACGATAGTCGAACCCGAAAATCCCTTAGCCAGAATTTTACTGGGAAAGAGAATACTCTACAACTAGACTTTGACCATAGATAAATCTTGGGTCAAGGATTAAAAGGAAAGACTTAACTCAAATCCAAACTAGGGTACCAACAATCTCCCCCTATTTGGGTTAAGTCTTTCAAAAACTAAAACTACTAAAGAAATAAACTAAACTAAGACAACCTAATAGAGATCCTAGCCCAAATCAGAACCAGGGTTCCAACAAATTCGTTGAAACCCGCACGTTTCATCGATATGAGGGGTTGTCTTAGATTCTCCCTCAATCCATGATAGAAGAGATTGTCCCTCTCTTCATCGTCTGCCATGGTCGTTCCAGCATAACGACCCAAGCGAGTAAATTCCTGAACATATTCATCCACTGACTTGTCTCGCTGCACCAGATGTAGAAACTACCTCTGGAGGGCTAACCTTGTTGATGCGGGAATGTACTTCTTCAGAAAGGCATTCCCAAACTCCTCGATGGACGGTATACGTCCTTGAAATTTCCTGCCACTATGGCTCACCCACCATAACTTGGCATCTCCCTCCAACATAAAGGCTGCGAACTCTGCCTTTTTCTCATGTGGCGCCTCTGCCGTCCTCAGAAGCTCCTGAATTCTAGCCCACCAATCCTCTGCATCCGTGGGCGTGCCGATTCCCTTGAAGGTTGGAGGATGGAAACTCAGAAAGTACTTCATTTGCCGGTTCCCATGCCCGACAACCACTCTCTTGGCCTGCGGCTCTGCCCGCCTGGCTTCCTCAACCGGCACGGTCGCTACCGTGTCCGGGGTAGCAGGAGTTGCTACTTGAGCAATGGGAGCTGCCACCTGAGCTGTCGCTGCAGCTTGGGCCGCCACCATCGCTTCTGCAAGCATACGACAGAAGTCGGCCGGTGTGACCCCCATCCCTAGCGGACCTTGCGCAATCGCACTACTTGCCGAGAGCTCTTCTATTGGCCTCGAGGTCCCAGCCTCGTTGCTTGCACTCTAAACACAAGCAAGAAACAAAAATCAGTCTCTAATCGCAAGACTCGAACACAAGGACACTCATGGTCCTGCGATACTCCTATGTGGATAACTTCTAATAAGCGACTCGACTTATACTTTCGACCGCGAAACTTCTCACTGGAACGCTAAACCTCCCTCTGATTCCAAATTGTAACACCTCCCCTATAAAGACCATATAATATGGGTCCGGCCGGGGCCCCACAACATACGGTCGTCACAGCTTTAGTATTAAAAGATGATATGAAAACTACCCACTCTCAAAACTCCAGACAAACACAGCGGAAATAGAACATTAACCGACAGAAGTTATCCACTAACAGAAGAGTATCAAATGGCCTTAAGGCCTTACACAATATAAGTCCAAAAATAAAAAGTGCCAAGCACCCCTAGGCTACCTCGGCATGCAAGCCGGACATAGTCAAACAACAGCAGCAAAGCAAGGTAAAGAAAATAGTCAGGCGCAGCAACACTTCATGAGGCTTAGGGCTTTTCGCCCGGGGCGCTAGCTCCTGCATGCGATCCTTGCCCTATAAGGATTTGAAGTAACGTGGGTCAGCAAAGGCTGACCTCTACTGTGTAACAAACACATCTCCTCCCGGCCGTCCCTAACGGACCCCGGGGTACCACTCCACCTGCAAGTTAGCACTTCGTATACCAAAAGAGTTTATATATTAAAGCGGTAAAACAGGCTTGGATGTCTCATACAGCATACATGTTTTCTATGTTTGGTACAAGGTGAAAGGGGCCTACTTTGCAACATGAATGCAACCCGGGTTTAACACAAGGCACCCTAGCTCGTATGCATCTAGCACAACATCAAACACTGGGTACTTCCGTTTCCCCATTGGCTTAAAGCCGCAAACAAAAGGGAACCACCATGTCCCTAACGACACACACGCCGTCACACGGAACCTTGCAAAGGCGCCACCCGCACAAGGGTCATAACCCCAGGGCTTTCCCGCACAATCTTACTTCGCTCGTCAGGGTTCCGCCTCACACTGACCGATTCTAAGAAACCTTGCTGGACCCCACCCGCTCATGGCTACATTGCCCGGGCTTGCCCTCCGCTCGGCATTCTCGTCAGTCTCACACAAGGGGCTAGTCTCGCCGGGTCACTTTCCCCACATGACTTGCACGTCACTGGATAGCCAGCCGACCACGGAGACATAGCCGCACCTTAGCACAGCACAAACAAAGGTTTCCCCACCCAAATCGCCACTTGCACCGTGTCTTTCCCGTGCTCCAAGGAAACCATCTACCGCACAAAGCGGAGCTAACCTCGTCCGGTTCTGACTACGAGTACTCACTCAAATATAAGGGGGAAAACGCATACATACAACGGCGTATTGCCGCAACAGATTTCTACCGAATCCTCAAATCTGGCTATGCAACATCACCGGATCGGACTAACGATCGCGACCACGGCTTCACCCACAATGCCTAATCCGCTAACGGAGCGGATCTCTGATGCAAAGCATGCCGGGATGAACAAACTCAACCCAGAGGTTCCTCTTGAACCTAGGCTACACGAATCCCTCTCATTTGAGAGATTCGGTGCTCAAAATGCGTAAGGAAGGGGATGCTATTCATGCATCCTAAATCCTAAAAACCGAGAGGAGAAGGGTCGTTACCTTCCGTCCCCTCTTCCTAGCCATGGAGAAGATTTGCTCAGTTGAACACCACCGCAATGCTCCCACCTTCGCGGATCTGGACTCCGCTCGCGAAACGGACCTCCGAAGCTTTGCCGGCGGCCGGAACTTTGCCTCCTTCCTCCTCCTTGCTCTCCCTTCTCTCTAGAATCAAGAGAGATAAAGCCAAATGGAAAATGAGGGTTTGCAACCCTATTCCTGGCCTTAAACCGCCCAGAGAGGCTCCCCACCGTTGGATCTTCCAAAGAAAAGAACGAACGGCCATGATCGGAACCCAAAATAGAAAATCTGGGCCGAACACGGGTTGCAACACGGCCGTGTGCATGGCCGTGTTAGCCATTCGCCGTCTCGACCTATTCGAAAACCAGCACACAGCCTTTGACACGGCCTTTGACACGGCTTCCGACACGGCCATGTCGCTGTTGACACGCCCGTGTCGAGGCCCGTGTCACTCCCCCTACCGACCAACATTCCCAGTCAGAGAAGGACACATCCCAAGACACGGCCAAAGACACGGCCCTCGACACGCCCGTGTCAGCCCCGACACGGCCGTGTCGTGACCCGTGTCACGCCTAGCAGAATATATTCTGCGAACAGCCCGAGAAGGACACGGCCAGGGACACGCCCGTGTCCAAGGACGTGTGCCTTCTTGCCGATCGTCGATCAACACGGCTCGACGACCCAGGCGCAACATGGCTCGACGACCCAGGCGCAACACAGCTTGTGACACGGCCTTGTCACAGGCCGTGTGCCTACCCCCAAAACCCAAACTTGGCCAAAACGACGCCTTCGATTCCTCTTCCAAGTTTTGGGGTGTTACACCAGGTCTATAACTTTGGTGTTTACTACTTTTTCATTAGAAGCCCTTAGTTATTTTTTATAATTAATCTACAATGACTAAAAATAGGAAGCAGAAAATCATTAATTAATTTAATTAGAAATGATCTAGCACAGATCTTGACGCATGATCCAACGACGTCTGGATCGTCTTCAACCTCCCGCCAATGGTCCCGATTCCCTCTTCCTGGGCCAACTTCAAGCCGCCGCTGTCGTCCACTCGGCCACCTCCCTGGCCGCCACCACCTTCACCACCTCCATTTAGGTGGTGGCTGTCGATTGGCGGCGGCATGACTGCCGGAGGGGCAATCTCCAGCGATCCCGTAAGTTGAGTTTTTCATGGAAAAATCGGGAAAACGCCTCCCCTGATCGGGCTCAATTGAGCCTAATTCCCATCCTAAACGATTCCTATGATCTACCCATAGAAGGAGTAGTGGAGGACCTTATTGGAGGCTTGAAGTGGCGTCGATCGCCTGGTTGCCATGGTGGTGGTGCCACCAGTTGGGTTTTTGCAACAGTACAGTGGAATGCCTCGTCTCCTTCAGGTGAAGTGTGTAAACGTCTCCCCTGAGTCTAGTGGTGATTTTAAAAGAGTGAAATGGGGGAGGGGAGTGGTCATGGCATCAATGCCATTAATGGCCTTGAAAGCATATTTCGGCCATGGTTGAGTGCACTGTTCCGGCCATGAACAGCCACCAAAATGTCCCATTACCTTCCTCAAATTTAATGGGGAGTTGAATCAGCCCCCTTGGAGGTGGAGGGAGGGGCTCTTGGCCTTCCTTCACCTCTTTCTCTCTCCTCCATTAAAGGGTAAAATGGAGTTTTCTCTCTCCTAGTCATCAAGGCTTAATTTGCTCATCCCCTTAGCCTATTGGCAGCCCACTAATTCATACTATCATATAATTAGGAGGTGGTTAGCCCAAATGGAAAAAGGCTTGAGCTTGGGTTAGCCCATTTGTGCTTAGTTTAACCTAACCTAGACTAGGGTTGACCTTAGTCAATTTGACCTTTTGAGGCATCCTTAATGAGTCCTTGGTGAGCCATTGGCCTCCCCTAATGTCTAGGTCGGGTTGACTTGGCACCTTGAAGGTCATTTGACCCTTAGTAAGGGCACTTTGACCACTTTAGGACTAGAGTTGACTTGGGTCAACTTTGCCACATGGGCTGACCCCAATGGGTCCTTGGTGACCCATTGACCTCACTTTAGGATTAGGAGGGCATGGGTGGGGTCCACTTGTCTAAGGAAGGGTCAACGTACCCTTAGTAGGCTAGCTTTACCCACTTAGGGTAAGGGTGGTCTTAGGCCAACTTGGCTACTTTGACTGCCCCCCAATGGGTCCTTAGAGACCCTATGGACCTCCCAAGGGGGTTAAAGGAATTATGGTAGGGTCATGGGGTCAAGTTGGAGCCTTAATGTCAAAACCCTAGGCCTGGTGGTGAGGTTATGCTATAGGCAGACCAAGGTGATCTTCATATTGGCCCTTATTCACCTAACCCTTGAGCTTCTTATGGTTTTGTCATGGCCTAGTCATGACAAAACAAAACCTAGGGGTCTAGTTGTTTAAGGGATGTTATACATACTCCGCTTGATTGTTTGTCACCGGGAAGCGTAGCGCCACTGCTTGCTATATGGTGACCCCATAAGGGCTTACAAACACTACCCCTCACCCAGGGAGTGCTTCACCGAGGCTCCGTCAACGAACATCTTCCATGCATTCCTTGGAAGTTCTCCCCCCCCTTCTAGCTCTATGACGTAGTCAGCCAAGAAGTCTGCCACTGTCTGTGCCTTGATGGAGAACCTTGGCACGAAGGAGACATCAAACTCGCTGTGCTCAATGGACAACTTGGCCAACCGCCCTAAGTGTTCCACACCCTTAATGATCTTACGCAATGGATGATTGGTCACCACCTATATTGAGTGAGTTTGAAAGTATAGTTTGAGATTCATGGCTGAGACGATTAGAGAGAAAGCCAACTTCTCTAGGATGGGGTAACGAATCTCTGCCTTATTCAAGATTCTGCTGACGTAGTAGATGTGGATTTGTTTCATCCCTTCATCCCTTACCAAAATGGAACTCACAACCTCCGCTCCTACCCCAAGGTTCATGGCTAGATCCTCTCCCTCCTTCGGGCTATGTAGGAGTAGTGTCTGAGATAATTGAGCCTTCAAGGCCCGGAAAGCCTCCTCACATTCCTCCGTCCACTCAAACTTCTTGTTCCCCCGAAGCATTTTGAATAAGGATGAGCACTTCTCCCCGACACAGGAGAGAAAATGACTCAACTCGGCTAGCTTACCTATCAAGCGCTGAACCTCCTTGGCATTGCGAGGCGATTCCAATTCCACGATGGCCTTCACCTTATCCGGGTTAGGCTCGACCCTCGCCAGGGTTAGAATGTTCCCAAGGAACTTTCCTCGACTTGCCCCAAAGACACAATTCTGGGGATTTAGCCTCATCTTGAACTTTCATAGGGTCGCGAACGTCTCCTCCAAGTCAAGTAGGTGAGAACCCACATCCCTACTCTTTACCATGAGATCATCTACGTAGGCCTCCAGGTTCCTACCCCTCTGATCTTTAAACACTCGATCCATCATTCGCTAGTATGTAGCCCCTGCATTTTTTAGCCCAAGGGGCATCATTTTATAGTTGAAGCATCCCTCCCTTGTGATGAAGGAGACATCCTTGACGTCGGGGGGATGCATGCGGATCTGATGATAACCTTAAAAAACATCCAAAAAACTCATAATAGAAAAACCGATGGCTGAATCAACCAGCGCGTCGATCCGAGGCAGGGGTAGCAATCCTTAGGGCATGATTTATTCAATAAAGAGAAATCTACACACATGCGCCATTTCCCATCACCCTTTTTTACAATTACTACATTGGAGACCCAACCTTGGTACTGGATATCCGAGATGAAACCGACATCAAAAAGCTTCTTGACCTCCTCATGTATGGGCTCCTCCAGCTTGGTGGAGATGGTTCTCATCTTCTGGCGAATGGGACGTGTCTTGGGGTCAAGGTTCAGACGGTGGAAAGACACATCGGTGTCGATGCCCGGCATGTCCTCCGTGCTCCAGGCAAAGATGTCAACGTTCTCTTGGATGCACTCCTGCATCCTTGCCTGGTCTTCCGGGCGCAAGCCTCCGCTTACCCTTACCCTCTCCACCTTCCCTGCCCTGCTGATGACCTCCAAATTCACGAATTCTTTGGCCGGCTCTAGCCGGGATTGCTTCCTGCCGGCTCTTTCCTCCTCTTCTCCCAACTCCTCCTCGCCTTCTACCCTTTCAACCTCTATCGCCTCCAACAGGCTTTCCCTAGACAACTCCACCTCTTCACCCCTCTTGGTCTCACCCCCAGCTTCTCCCTCTACCCCTTACTTCCCCGCAGCTTGCTTTCCAGGCTCACGACTTCTCTCTCCATAACCTCCTCTTCAGTCTTCCTTTCAGCCTCACCTAGGCTCATCTCTCCTTCCACTAAAGCTTCTGCCTCCCTCTCCATCTCCTTCTACAACTCCTTTGCCTCCTCCATCAAGGAAATGGTATTGACAGCAGTCACGTAGCAGTGCCTCGCCACCTTTGGATCCCCCTTGATCCTGGCCTGCACTCCTCCACTGCTAAACTTCAGGCACTGATGAAACGAGAAGGTGACACAACGAAAGGCACTGATAAGCGGCCGCCCAAAGATTGCGTTATAGTTGCTCGGAGCATTAACGATGACGAACTGATAGTTCCTCGATACCCCCTCCCCCCCAACGTCATATGTATCCCTACCCCTCCTTCAACTTCCTTCCACTCCCCAGAGAACCCAAGCAGCTGTCCATCCGAGGCTAAAATCCTCTGAGCCTCCACCTTCATCTCGTCCAAGGCTTTCTTGAAGATTACATTTACGGAGCTCCCGTTGTCTACCAGAATCCTGGAGACCGTGAAATTTTCTACCGCCGTCTAGATCACTAAGGCGTCGCAGAACGGGTCTTCATAGTCTGGCATATCCTTTGACGAGAAGGTGATACTTTCTTCCTCCTTGGGCGGGGGTCGTGGGAGTTTGAGGCAACACTCCTTCGATACATGGTCTGGAAGCTCCCCTTACAGGTGGCTTTGATCCCCACTCCCCCATGGATCACCCCGATCCCTCCTAGGGCCCCCACATCTGCCCGGTCTTCGCATCTATCCTCTCCTCTTCCCGGCTGAACTTCCTCAATTCTTACGGACTACTACTGATGGACTTGCCCCCTTGCCCCTCTCATCTCCAGGAACTCTGGGTTGGTGGCCGTTGCATGACCCACTTCCTGGTGAAAGTCACAAAAGGGCAATTCCACCCTACTTTCTCTCCTCCTGGCTCCTCCCTGAGCTCCTATCCTTCCCCCTCTTCCTCTCACGATCTCCATTGCCTCATTCTACGGTGGGAGGGGGCCCTCTGCCCTTACCTCCAGGCTGGCGGGTTGAACCTCCTTTGCTTATGGAAGTATCCCCTACCTTGTCATCCTCCCCCTGGCCCTGGTAGTGACCTTCTTGGGTCCTCCAACCCAACCAGTTGTTTGGCTCCTTGCGCCCCAAGCCATGAGGCTGCCCTGGTGCCCCTGGTCTCTGGGCTCTTCCCTTCCCCTCTCCTCCCTCTGCTCCCTTTGCTATCTCTGCTCTCACTGCCTCCCGGCTCTTGTCTCTTTCACATCTTCCTCCACCAACTTGGATAACTTCTTGGCAAACGTCGGATTGGACGCCTCAATCTTAATCTACTTCGTTACCCTCTATATCAACTCCTCAAAGGAGAGGGGGAACTCTCTTTAACTCTATGCTAAAGAAACTGGGCCTCAAACCCAAGGTGAAGGCAAACATCCCCGTGTACCCTGGCATCTCCTGAACTTGCAGAATCTCCTCTTGGAACCTATTAACATAGCATCCATGTGTTTCCTCCGACTTCTGCTTGATCGTGAATAGGCACTCCTCCCCCTCCTTCATCTTCTTCTACATCAAGAAACTCAGCAGGAACCCGTGCTGTAGATCCTCAAAACTGTAGATAGAATTCGCCGACAACTGGTGGAACCAGTCCCTCGCCTTCTTCTTCAGCTTGATGGCAAAGAGCCTACACTTGAAGGCGTCCGACATTTTTCATAGGGAGATGTCATCTTTGAACCATTGCACATGCTGCGTGGGGTCGTCCCTGCTTGTATAGTATGACATGTCTGGCTCCCAGAACCCCTCTGGAACCGGAGCCGAGATGATAAGCTCGCTAAAAAGGCTCCCGCCCCCAGCCTGTCGTGGGGGCTCCTCCCACTGCCTCGGCTCGCTGGCTCTGTCGATGCTTGCCTGCCCTGGGAATAGCTCCTGCCCGGCGAGATCCCTCTCAGCACCCTTTGCTGAAACCTCCTTCCCGGGATGCTGCCTTGGAGCATTCTTTCCTAGATACAGAACGACAACCACCAGGACCTAAGGGGCGGCTGATGAGTTGTAAATATACTTATTTTTTAGTGTATTTATTTTGTCATTTTAATTTATTTTCATAGTTTTTAGCTTGTTTTATTCAATAAAATGTTTCTTTTTTTGTAAAAATATATTCTAACTTAGCATTTTTTATTTTCTGAATTTTTCCAGAAAAAATAATTTTCGGCCTTGTCACGCCCGTGTCACCCCCCGACACGGGCGTGTCAGGCTCTCAACGCAATCAGCCAGTCAAAACTCAACAATTTCACTATTCCGATCCCGACATGCCCAACGTCACGCCCGTGTCAAAGCTTGTCACGCCCGTGTCGAGGCCGACACGCAACGCTTAGTCAAACAGTCAACGCTGCCGACATCAGGATGCCAGCTGTCCGGGTCACGCCCCCTGTCACGCCCGTTACAATCCTGTCACGCCCGTGTCCGCCACGTGGACCGCCCCGAAGTCAAAGCTCGCGTCAAATCCCCAGATCCAGCTCCCCGTCACGCCCTAGTCACGCCCGTGACTGACACCTGTCACGCCCGTGACCTGGGGCGTGACCGCCACGTTTTCAGCCGAATTCAAAGCTCCAGTCAAATCACCCGATCAACTCATGAATAGTAGTGACACGCCCCCCTGTCACGCCCGTGACCTAGGGCGTGTCACACCTGAATTTTTGCATATAAATACAAGCTTCCAGGAAGCTTATTTTGTCTCCTTTTTTGACCACTTCACTTAGGGGAGGTGCAGCCCAAATGGATCCAAATGCTTATGTAAGAGAATTTTCTCCCCCTCCCTTAGTTTGTTTTAGCTTTCTAGCTTTAGCTTTCATGTAATAGCTTTTTCATAAATGAAATATTAGTTTTTCTCTCTTTACATAGTATGAATGTTCATTTGGAAGCGCCTTTCTTAAGTGATTTTTCGTTCCTTTTTGTGCATTTTATCTTTGTTTTCAATTATAGCTTTTATAACTGATAGTTTAACTTTCAAGGCAGCCTAAACACCTAGAGGGGGGGTGAATAGGTTCTGCTTCTCTTTCTAAAACTTCTAGACAGAATTCAATTTATTAACTAATATGAAAACACAGCAATCACAGAAAACAAAACATCACAGATTGCACTATGTTTTATAGTGGTTCCCCAAGGTCTGGGTACATCCACTTTCCCCCTTCACCTATCTAGCTGTATGCTAGATTCGGCCAAACTTCCACTTATCTCAGATCAATAGATCTTACAACTCAGAACCCAACTGGTTCCTACAACTCAGGCACAACTGCCCTACCTCAGCCTTGCCCCAAGGCCTACAACTCAGAGAATATCCTTCTCCTACACTCAGGCAATCAGCCCTACCACTCAGAGTTCAACACTCCTACACTCAGCCTTTATAACATAGGCTTACAACTCAGATCTGTATAAACAGATCCTACAGAAATATAGAAAAGATTGTTTAAATTGTCTTGCCAAGTTGAGAGAGAAAAGGCAATGACAATTCTTAATCAGCTGATGCAATCAACTGTTTCTTAGCCTTCTTCAAAGCTTCTTGAAAATGTACTTAGCTGAGTTGATTCCAAACAGCTTCTTGAGAATCCACTGGTGGATTCCTTCTTCTTCTTCAAATTCTGACTTTATCTCTCTCTATCCAGAACTTTGAATGATTCTTCTGAATTCTGATTAGAACTCTTCTTAGATCTACCCTTAGATAGTCTTCTTAGATCTCCCGGAGAAGATCTTCTTAAGTGCCTAGCACTTTCTTGAAATGAGAAGAATGTAATCCTTCTCCACTTTCTGATCCAATGTATTTCAAAGGGTCAGTTCTATATGTTGTTCATTATCTTCTTCTCCTTCTGAATCTGTCTATTTATAGACATTCTTCATGGTAACCGGCTGATCCGGTTTCTAACCGTTTTCTGACAAGTCTGACAACTTCAGTTAACTGGTGATAACCCACAGCTGTCAAGTCTTCAAACAAGTCCTGTGCCTTAGTGTTGAAACAGTCTGTCAGAAAGTGTCGAGACCATCTGTCTATTTGTGTCGACACAATTGACTTTGGTGTCGACACTGCCTTCAGTGATGTCGACAAAATTGCCTTTGTGTCGACACATCTTCTTCTGAAAATAACTTGGTCTTTGACTCTGCAGTGTGTCGACACAAGTCCTGTGTGTCGACACAGTTGTTGTAGAATCATAACTTTAGTAAGTGTTGACTTAGCCTTCAGGTGTCGACTATTTTCTTCTGTGTCGACATATTCAGATGATGTCGACAAACTTGAGATCGACTATACTCTTCAGTGTCGACGCATTCTCCCAATGTTGAGGTCGACGTTTTTCTTCTGTGTCGACACAATTTCCCAGTGTTGTGTTGACTTACTTCTTCTGAGTCGACACAATTTCCCAGTGTTGTGTCGACTTACTTCTTCTGTGTCGACACTTTTTCCCAGTGTTGTTGTAGACTATGTTATGTGTCGACACTTTTTCCCAGAGTAGTGTCGACTTACACCTTCTGTGTCGACACACTTTCCCAGTGTTGTGTCGACAACTTTCTTCTATGTGACGACACATGTTCCTTTGTGTCGACACTTGGACTTAGAATTTTTTCCTGTAAACTTTAACAATTCTTTACCTGCACATGTCAACTCAAAACAACATCAAATACAACATGATGTATATCATTGAGCTAGGTTGGGCTTCTTCAAATCAGGTACACATTTTCCAATGTACCCAACAATCTCCCCCTATTTGGAGAAGTCATAACCCTTATAGCCAATGATATACACCATTTATAAATAGTATAAAATGATGATATATGACAATACACAAGGATACTTAATTATAAACAAAATAATAAGAACATCATGGATAAAACAATCTATCACAGATTTTAACAATATTTTGTTTATTACTAGGTAATGTTTGATTACATGGTTTTTCTTTGACTGATCACATTACATCATTACAAAACATTATGAAAGAACTAAAACATTATTAGGATTGATCAGGCTCTCTAATAACAATCCCTTGGCCAGATTTAATTTTAGCTGTCACAGGAGCTTCTGATTCTTCAGCCATCTTTTTTCCTTTAAGATCAGCTTTCTTCTTAGCTTCTTCCTTGAGCCTTTGCCTTTCAAAATAGTGAAAAGGCTTTGGGAAGTATTTGCTTGGCTCCATAGCATCAGGTGGAAGTCTTCCCAGCTTAGCTTTCCTTCTGAATTGTACAAT
Organism: Platanthera zijinensis; assembly: GCA_039513925.1. Lineage (NCBI taxonomy): Eukaryota > Viridiplantae > Streptophyta > Magnoliopsida > Asparagales > Orchidaceae > Platanthera > Platanthera zijinensis. Next base: position 163,795,671 of record CM077084.1, read on the forward strand.
GGCTTCTTGTCTTGCCTCATACTTCTGCCATTCCTGCTCATTGTACCACTTGCCCCTTTCATGAACTTGATCTTTGACAGCTTTCCATGCAGTGAGTATTATATTTCTGGAAGTAGGACTCCACTGCTCAAAATCTGGCTTCAGCTCAGCCTGCTCTCTAAATCTTTTCTTTGACAGTAGAGCATCTTGCTGTTCTTGCAAATTTACCTCAGGCTTATCAACCTTTCCAAAGATAACATTTACAACCTCCTTTGAAGGACTATACATATATTGCACTTGCTGATCCAATATATCAAAATCTGGAGGGGGGTATATGACTTGGGCAACCTCAGGTTGGTCACCTTCAAGTAGTCCTGTTTGCAGACCTGACTCAGCCACCATGTTATCATCACACAATGGTGGATATCCCAATGTGGCTCTTATACTATTGGTCACCCATTTGGCATGCTCAGAGCCTGCATGAATCAGCATCCTCTCCCCCTTTATGGCTTCTCTTCATACATGATCTCTAAGATCTTCTTTCTGGAATCGAATTTGGCCATCCAAATAATTCACTCCCTCTTTGAAAAATGGTCTTAACTTTTGAAGCTTTTCAGATATTTCCTGTTGAGAGGTTGTGATGGCAGTCTTAACAGATGCAATAGCAGCTTGAAAATTCTTATCAAATTCTTCCATTTCTTTGGCTTTATTTGCAGGCATCCCTGGCACAATCTTCTTCACCTCTTGAATGATCTCATTATGAGATTCAGTTAAATTGTCATTCATTCTTATTTGATTTTCCAGAACATAACCTTGCTTCAAAGCAATATCATCCACCTTTGTAGAGATAGCCTGCTGTTGTTTAGCCAGATAAACTACAGCATTGCCACCCTTGTGGAAGCAATCTGTCATTTCAGTTTTATTCAAGTTGACTTGAAATTGGATAGATTTGATATCTTGGGCTAAGTCAAACTGCAGATTTTTGTTGCTTTCATCAACATATTTCTCAATGGCCACCCTGTGGTCATCCAATTTCACCTGTAAATCCACCAAGAACTTGTTATAATCAACTTCAGGAGGTGGTGGTGGAGGTGATGTCTGTAAAGCCTGTTTATAAGTCTTGCTTCTTCTTTTAAATACAACCAGTTTTCTTTTCTTAGCCAACCTGGCTTCTTCAGTTTCAGATTCAGAAGTACTCTCAATGTGAACTCTATCTGCTTCAGTGCCATGTTGCTCAGTTTCAACATGTACTGGCTCCCCCTCAATTCTGTGCTCCTCCTCTACTTCTTGTACTTTTTCAATCTCTTGAACTTTCTCCACTCCTTGTTCTAGCTCTATGTCAAGAGGCTGCTCAACATCTTGGTCCTCTTCTATTCTATCAGTAGCTATGTCATCATTAGGAAATAACTCATCCAGAGTGTATTCTTTTTGAACTGGAGCATCTGAAGATAAGTCATTAGGTGCATCCTTGTGCACATTCTCAGGCAGCTGCATATCTGGAGTAGGAGAAGACACATGCTCCCCTGAACCTGTGCAGAGAAAAAAAACTTTTAGAAAGTCTTTTATAGTAAAATACATTTGCTCCCCCTACACCTGTACCACTTGTACCTGAGCAGGGGTAGATACATTTTGAGCAGGAGATTGAACTGGCTCCCCCTGCATCTGTGCAGATGTATCTACTTGATGAACTATAGTGGAGGCAGGTTGTTCTTCACTCTGTATCCTAAGTGGGTCCTCTTGTTGTTGCTCAGTCTCGTGAGCTGGAGAAGGGGATTTCACAGGGGTGTCTGGCCTGCTCTCTTCAGGCACATCCTTAGACAGCACCCTTTCCCACCTGGAGAATAGTCTCATGTCCATCCTTCTCATATGATTGATTTTAGATCCTGGCAGTTGCTGCATCACTTCAGGAATTGCTCCATTGAGATATAGACTTATGATCCTAGCCATGTTAGGCTTCTTGATCCCTTCTTTAATCTTGTCAAATAGGATTACTGACCAATCAGTAGGAATTGTAAAGGCAATCCTGGTCATAAGGTTGAACATATAGGCAGAAATCCTATCATGTCCACCTGTCTTGCAGAGAATTACTTTCCCAACTATTTCAGACAAGAACTTTCCTTGCTGATTCATACCCTTCCTATTGAATGCAGCACCAATCTTCATGTTTGAATCCAAACCACACCATTGAAGGGCTTCCCTTGTCTTAGAACTAGGAACCTCTTCTTCATTTTCAACTACATGTAATTGCAAAAACTTTCTCAAACCTCTTTGGGTAATCTTAATCTTAGTCCCGTGAACAATGGACTTGATCTTGAGTTCAGTAGAATGGACTGATGCTGAGATAAAGAACTCGTGCACCTCCTTCTTCCAGATCTTGGATGGTTCTGAGACAAGAAATTCTAACCCTGAGTCGGAGAGGAGGGTTATAACCCCTTGAACATCGGGCTGCGCATCTGCAAACGCCTGGCGCACCAACTCATACCCTTCATTAACATTGTCTTCAATCCTTGGCGCCATCGAGTCGTCGAGAAGGCTTGAGAGAGGAGAGAAAGAAAGATTGTCGACACAGGGTTTGAGTCTCGAAAACCTTGAAAGCGTGTCGACAATAAGAGCTTTTGACCTATTTATAGCTTCTGTTGAAAGAAGTTCAAAAGGCGCCAAAAACAGTCTAAATGTGTCGACACAGACGGAATGTGTCGACACAAGCTTCTATTAACTCGACATTTCTTCAGTCTACTATGTGTCGACACCAATTTGTGGTTATGTCGACACCTTGGATACATAGTAGAAAGACAGAAATTCTGTGTCGACACTAAGGACAAGTGTCGACACATATTTTGTAAGTGTCGACACCATAATTCTGGTTGAGTCGACATTACATTTCTGGTTAAGTCGACAATAAAACTCTTAAGTGTCGACACATATTCTCTGTGTCGACACAATATTTCTGACTTGTCGACATAATTTCTCTGAGTCGACACATTATTACTGAATGTGTCGACACATTCTTACTTAGCCAATTTCTGTAACTTCAATGTGTCCTTTTTAACACTTGATTATTGTTGTTACTACTTTTACTTACTTATAAACCATTTCAATAGCATTGTTAATGATTTTGTTTAATACATTAATCAATGGTTAACATACCTAATTCAATTTTGAATTTATTGAATTTGGTTTCATCTAAAGGCTTAGTAAATACATCTGCTATTTGATAATCTGTTTTTACAAATTCCAATGAGATGTCACCTTTTTCTACATGTTCTCTAAGAAAATGATATTTGATTTCTATATGCTTAGTTCTACTATGAGAAACTGGATTATTAGCAATAGAAATAGCACTCTTAGAATCACATAAAAGGGGTGTTCTACTTACCTGAATACCATAATCTTTAAGCTGATGCTGCATCCATAATAGCTGTGCACAGCAGCTTCCTGCAGCAATATACTCTGACTCAGCTGTGGAAATTGCCACACTAGTCTGTTTTTTACTACTCCAAGATATTAGTCTTCCTCCCAGGAATTGACAAGTACCTGTAGTACTCTTTCTATCCTCTCTACATCCTGCAAAATCTGCATCTGAATAGCCTGTTAGTTGAAAATCTCTATTCCTAGGGTACCAAAGACCTAGAGTAGGAGTGCCCTTTAGATATCTCAGAATCCTTTTTACTGCAGTATAATGAGATTCTTTAGGGCAGGCTTGGTACCTAGCACAGACACATGTTGCATACATAATGTCAGGTCTACTAGCAGTGAGATATAGTAGTGACCCAACTATTCCTCTATACAATGATTCATCAACAGGTTTACCTGCCTCATCTTTGCATATTGGCATACTTGTGCCCATAGGAGTTCTCATGGAGAAGGATGACTCCATACCATATTTTTTAATTAATTCCTTGGTGAACTTAGACTGGGATATGGACAATCCATCATCAGTCTGTCTTACTTGGAGTCCCAAGAAGAACTTAAGTTCTCCCATACTGCTCATCTCAAACTTCCCTTGCATAAGTTTGGCAAACTTTTTACAAAGGTTGTTTTCAGTAGATCCAAAGATTATGTCATCAACATAGATCTGGACTAAGATGATCTTTCCTTTGGATTCCCTAAGGAATAGAGTTTTGTCTATCTTTCCTCTTGAGAATTTATTCTCAATGAGGAAGGTAGACAGGGTTTCATTCCAAGCCCTTGGAGCTTGTTTTAACCCATACAAAGCTTTCCTAAGCTTGTACACAGAATCAGGTTTAAGAGGATCTACAAAACCTGATGGCTGCTCTACATATACTTCTTCTTTAAGATCACCATTCAGAAATGCTGACTTTACATCCATCTGGTATACTTTGAAGTCTTGGTAGGCTGCATAGGCAAGGAACATTCTGATTGCCTCCAGCCTTGCTACTGGAGCAAAGGTTTGATCAAAGTCAATCCCTTCTTCCTGCCTGTATCCTTTTGCAACCAATCTTGCTTTATTCTTTATTATTATTCCACTTTCATCTAGCTTGTTCCTATAGATCCACTTAGTCCCAATTATGTTGTGGCCTCTTAGTTTAGGAACAAGCTCCCAGACCTTGCACCTTCTGAACTGATTCAGCTCCTCTTGCATAGCATCAATCCAGTGCTGGTCTTGGATAGCTTCTTCAAACTTCTTAGGTTCCATTTGAGACAAGAAACTAGAATGCAAAACTGTGCTTTGATTTCTGCTTCTAGTTTGCACTCCTTGTCTTGGATCACCAATTATCTGATCAGTAGGATGATCTCTTAGATATCTTATAGCTGGAGGTAGATTCTCTTCAGGTTGAGCATCTCCAGCTTCTTCATTCTGCTGTTCCTCTTGGTTTTCATCAGCTTCCATTATCTCTTGTACTCCCCCTGGACAGCAGCCTTCATTTTCCAATGCTCCCTCTTCCTTTGAAGCTTCAGCAATGGAGAGCTTGTCCATCTTCTTGCTTATACCTGTTGAGTCATTTGATCTACAAGACAATTCACAATTGATTAATCTTGTTTCATCAAATACAATATGCACAGATTCTTCAACAACTTGAGTAGTTAAGTTGAAGACTCTATAGGCCTTACTATTTGTGCTGTACCCAACAAATATCCCATCCTGGGATTTGGCAGCAAACTTAGTCAAATAAGACTTACCATTGTTAAGTATATAGCACTTGCAGCCAAAGATCCTAAAATAGGATAGATTTGGTTTTCTGCCTTTCACAATCTCATAGGGAGTCTTCCTGTGGCTTTTGGTGATAGAAGCCCTATTGATGACATGACAAGCAGTGTTAACTGCCTCAGCCCAAAAATATTCTGGGAGAGAGGTGTCACTCAATAGAGTTCTACCAGCTTCAATTAATGATCTATTCTTTCTTTCAGCAATTCCATTTTGCTGAGGTGTTCTAGGTGAGGAGAACTCTTGGAAAATCCCAAAGTCTATACACAAGTTTGTCATGCTTTCAGATTGAAACTCAGTACCATGGTCACTTCTGATTTTGACCACTGTACTGTTCAGTTCATTCTGAATTTGCTTTACAAACTTAAATAATACACTTGGGGTTTCAGATTTTTGTCTCAGAAAGAACACCCATGTAAATCTAGAATAGTCATCTACAACCACTAGTGTGTAGACCTTCCTACCTAGACTGTGAACTGGCATAGGACCAAAAAGATCCATATGCAAGAGGTATAAGCACCTCACAGAATCCTTGTTTTCAAGGCTTTGAAATGAGGTTTTTGTCTGCTTGCCCTTTTGACAAGCTGAGCATACCCCTTCCTTTATACACTTAACTTGAGGCCCATTCCTCACTAGTTCTTTACTAAAGAGTTGGCCAATTGTCTTGTAGTTTAGATGAGCCAATCTCTTGTGCCACTTAACACAATGAGAAGCATTGTCATCAGCTACAAGACAAATGGGGGATGCCTTATTCTCACATTCAAAATTAAGGCAATACACATTTCTCTTCCTATACCCAGTCAATATGATCTCTTGATCACTTGACCTTTTGATATGACATCCATCCTTACCAAATGAAATGTCATATCCTAGATCACTCAGCTGGCTTATGCTTATTAGATTATGTTTCAAACCTTTTACATAGGCCACTTGGGTGATAGTAATTAGGTTTGAAGAGATGTTACCAAATCCTTTGATGACTCCTTTTTCAGATCCACCAAAGATCACTTTATGTCCATCTTTGACAGATGAATACTCCTTCAGCAGCCCCTTTGTTCCAGTCATGTGCCTGGAACAACCACTATCCAAGTACCATATAGGGGCATGGTAACTTGGATTCACCTGCAATACAGAATTACTTACCCTTAGAACCCAAGTAAGTCTTGGGTCCTTGGTTCAGGTTAGCCTTAATAAAGTTATCATAACCTCTTCTAACAGGTAGACTCTTATTCTTTATAACACTTGTGTTATACCAGCAGTCCAATGCAAAATGACCCCTCTTGCCACAGCACCAACATTCAAACTTATTGTATCTAGATCTAGATACATCCTTGTCAGAAGCATTTCTGTTCATTGCTGGTGCTGTTGCAACTTCTCCTACTGGTTTCTTAAAACCATAGGGCTTATGACCATAGGTAGGCCTGCTTGCCTTAACACCCTTGTTCTTCAGAACATTTGTCTTGATATGATCCTGAATGTCTTCATGATCATATATGTTAGAAGGCACTTTCTCCTTACCAAACCTTATGGGGACTGAAAGGTTTAGTGGCTGAATAGGGGCTTTGCCTTTCCTCTTGAATCTGCCAGCCCTGGAGTTACCCTTAAATCCTAATCCAGCCTTACCCTTCTGAGTGACAAATTCATCTATCAAGGGTAAGACAGATTTTGGCTTAGAGTAACTAGCCACTAAATCCCTTTCAATTCTCAGTCTGTCCTCCAGACTCTTCACTTGATCATTAGTATAATTAATTGTGCCCATCTGAATAATAGTTATATTCTTCAGCTTGGCAATTTCAGCTAACTTTTGATCAAGGACTTTTTCTAACTCAGTTGTTGCAACCCTTAGATCAGCAATTTCCTGAGCCTGTGATTTAACCAGGTTCTTGCTTTTCTTAAGGGCCTGCAACAAGTCCCCATACTTGTCTATCAATTGATAGACATCTCCTTCAGATTCAGATGCATCTTCATCACTTGATGCAGATGTAGCTGATTCTTCACTTGTACTACAAACATATGTACTGGAAGGACAGTTTACCTCATTAGGACCAGACTGATTCTGGCATAGGTCCTCTTCTGATCTAGTCATCAAACCCATGCATTGATGTTCATTGATGGAGTCTAGCAACTGCATAAACTCCTCTTCCTCAGATGCAGCATATAATCCAATATATGCTTCAGCTTCAGATCCTGATTCTGAAGTTGACTGGTCTGACAGACTTTTATCTTTCTTTGCTACAAAGGATTTCTCCTTCTTGCCTTTCTGATAAGTCTTCTTCTTTTCTGAAGATTCCTTCCTTTTGTCAGGACAATCAGCCACTACATGTCCAGGCCTATTGCAACAATAGCAGACAATCTTTGAGGTAGTGGCTTTGCTGGGCTTTGACCTGCTTTTCTCTTTCCTAGATGACCTTCTTTTCTGATAATAGTCATCTACTTGCTGTGATGAGGAAGGCCTAGACTTCCATTGCTTCTTTTTCAAGAACCTTTGAAATTGCCTAGTGAATGCAGCAAAGTCTGCATCTGAATCACTGCTGACTGAACCCCTATCTGAATTTTCAGAACTACCTTCTTCAACTTCCTTAGGAGGAGATGGTGATTTCCTCCTATTCTTTCTGGTGGCTTCAGCATTAAATGCCACAGTCTTTTCTCTATGCTCTCCTCTTGAGTTTCTTTCCTCCTCCTTCCTTACCATAAGTTGCATTTCATAGGATAGCAACTTTCCAAACAGAGTTGGAGGAGATATCTCTGCCAATTTTGCCACTTCTCTTATGGCACAGATCTTTGTATCCCAATCCTTTGATAAGAATCTTAAGAATTTGTCATTCAGTTCATAGGTACTGAAGACTCTTCCATAGGAAATTAGCTCATTCACAATTCTATAGAATTTCTTATAGCACTCAGTTATGCTATCAGATTTTCCTTGTCTAAAACTTTCATACTCCTGATTTAGCATAGATTTTCTGTCCAGCCTTACTTCTTCTGATCCCTCCATGTAGACAATCAATGTGTCCCACATCTCCTTGGAGGTCTTGCAGTGAATCAGATTCTGAAATGTTGAATCATCTATGGCACTGACAATGATGTTCTGTGCCCTTTTGTCCATGGTTGCCAAGATGATTTCATCCTTGGTCATTTCAGAATAAGTCTTTGGTGTTTGGATATTTGCATCAAGAACAGATATCTTCATTGGTATGAAGGGGCCTTCCTGTACTGTGATGTAAATCCTTGGGTCAGATGCTTCCATAAACAATCTGACTCTTTCTTTCCAGATCCCAAAGATTTCCTTCTTGCATATGGGTAATTTCATTGACCCTAGCTCCTTATGATTCTCTCCAGAACCCATCTTCTTGATTCTTGAATCTGCCTATCAGATCTACCTCAGACTGTTAAGTCCTTTTTGAGGAACCTCCCTCTGATACCACTTGATAGTTTAACTTTCAAGGCAGCCTAAACACCTAGAGGGGGGGGGGTGAATAGGTTCTGCTTCTCTTTCTAAAACTTCTAGACAGAATTCAATTTATTAACTAATATGAAAACACAGCAATCACAGAAAACAAAACATCACAGATTGCACTATGTTTTATAGTGGTTCCCCAAGGTCTGGGTACATCCACTTTCCCCCTTCACCTATCTAGCTGTATGCTAGATTCGGCCAAACTTCCACTTATCTCAGATCAATAGATCTTACAACTCAGAACCCAACTGGTTCCTACAACTCAGGCACAACTGCCCTACCTCAGCCTTGCCCCAAGGCCTACAACTCAGAGAATATCCTTCTCCTACACTCAGGCAATCAGCCCTACCACTCAGAGTTCAACACTCCTACACTCAGCCTTTATAACATAGGCTTACAACTCAGATCTGTATAAACAGATCCTACAGAAATATAGAAAAGATTGTTTAAATTGTCTTGCCAAGTTGAGAGAGAAAAGGCAATGACAATTCTTAATCAGCTGATGCAATCAACTGTTTCTTAGCCTTCTTCAAAGCTTCTTGAAAATGTACTTAGCTGAGTTGATTCCAAACAGCTTCTTGAGAATCCACTGGTGGATTCCTTCTTCTTCTTCAAATTCTGACTTGATCTCTCTCTATCCAGAACTTTGAATGATTCTTCTGAATTCTGATTAGAACTCTTCTTAGATCTACCCTTAGATAGTCTTCTTAGATCTCCCGGAGAAGATCTTCTTAAGTGCCTAGCACTTTCTTGAAATGAGAAGAATGTAATCCTTCTCCACTTTCTGATCCAATGTATTTCAAAGGGTCAGTTCTATATGTTGTTCATTATCTTCTTCTCCTTCTGAATCTGTCTATTTATAGACATTCTTCATGGTAACCAGCTGATCCGGTTTCTAACCGTTTTCTGACAAGTCTGACAACTTCAGTTAACTGGTGATAACCCACAGCTGTCAAGTCTTCAAACAAGTCCTGTGCCTTAGTGTTGAAACAGTCTGTCAGAAAGTGTCGAGACCATCTGTCTATTTGTGTCGACACAATTGACTTTGGTGTCGACACTGCCTTCAGTGATGTCGACAAAATTGCCTTTGTGTCGACACATCTTCTTCTGAAAATAACTTGGTCTTTGACTCTGCAGTGTGTCGACACAAGTCCTGTGTGTCGACACAGTTGTTGTAGAATCATAACTTTAGTAAGTGTTGACTTAGCCTTCAGGTGTCGACTATTTTCTTCTGTGTCGACATATTCAGATGATGTCGACAAACTTGAGATCGACTATACTCTTCAGTGTCGACGCATTCTCCCAATGTTGAGGTCGACGTTTTTCTTCTGTGTCGACACAATTTCCCAGTGTTGTGTCGACTTACTTCTTCTGAGTCGACACAATTTCCCAGTGTTGTGTCGACTTACTTCTTCTGTGTCGACACTTTTTCCCAGTGTTGTTGTAGACTATGTTATGTGTCGACACTTTTTCCCAGAGTAGTGTCGACTTACACCTTCTGTGTCGACACACTTTCCCAGTGTTGTGTCGACAACTTTCTTCTATGTGACGACACATGTTCCTTTGTGTCGACACTTGGACTTAGAATTTTTTCCTGTAAACTTTAACAATTCTTTACCTGCACATGTCAACTCAAAACAACATCAAATACAACATGATGTATATCATTGAGCTAGGTTGGGCTTCTTCAAATCAGGTACACATTTTCCAATGTACCCAACAATAACTTAGCTTAGTTTAGGATTTTCCGCACTTTCTAGCCGTTGTAATGTCCATTTTATTTTCATTTTTCGCACCCGTTTAGCTTTAGTTTATTTTTATTTTCACTTTTTATGCATTTCTACCGCATTCTAGCGGTAGAAATGCAGTTGTTCTAATTTTTCGCCAACTTCCATTTTGCGTTTATTTGCAAAACTTTTAGCTTCGTTTAATTTTTATTTTGTCTTTTTATGCATTTCTACCGCATTTTAGCGGCAGAAATGCAGTCATTTTAATTTTCCGAGAACTTAGCTTTTCGTTTTAATTTTCAAAACTTTTTGTCCGGTTAATTTTTATTTGCACTTTTTATGCATTTCTACCGCATTTTAGCGGTAGAAATGCAATTGTTTTAATTTTTCAGTAACTTTGTTTTTCTTATTTTTGCAAGTGTGCGTGCGTGTATGAGTTAGATTTTATTGCTTTATTTCAATTTCTGTAGAGTGTGTGCGTATGCATTTATTTCCGCCTACTCGTTAAGAGTTAAATGGCGCTCTGCTTTCATTTTCCGCCCACTCGTTTGAGTGGGACTTGTCTTTTTACTGCTTTCATTTTCTTCCTACTCATTTGAGTAGGAAAACTTAGAGTGCGTGCGTGTGTTTTCTTTCAAGTAGAGTGCGTGAGTGCGTTTCATTTCTGTAGAGTGTGTGTGTGTATGAGTATAAATTTACCCCCGCCCACTCGCTCGAGCCGGGATTCGCATTTACTGCTTTCTTCAGTCCTACTCGTTTGAGTAGGACTTGCAATTTTCAGCTTGTTTACTGCTTTCTTATTGCTTTCTTTATTGCTTTCTAGCGTAAGTATCCCCATTCCGATGAGTGGCTAACCACCCTTAGCCCTCAATATCGAAGAGCATTGGGACAGATAAAGTAGCTTTAAATAATTAAAGGTCCTGTTTTCTATTTAATTAAATTTCTTAAGGTTTGCCCCGGGTTAACGACGCGTATGACCGCATATCGATGTGCGGGCACTATTTCCGTTATCCATACGCAACGCCGAGAGGCCGCACGTATGGACCGATCACCCTTGGGTAAAGAGAGCTCCGCGCTAACCCTCGAGAGAGGACGCGCTTGACTCTACCGGATTGGGTTCCCCACCCAATAGCGGGGTTCTCAGCGTAATGCGGGCGTTAAGAGGAATCCTTCGTCGGTCTAGCGATCGGTCGAATAGTCTTAGCGTTCAGGTGAGCGATATCCCTAAACCAAGGTGAGCTCGTATCTAAGGAACCTCCACGGCCGAGTCTCCGCCTTAATTAATTTGAAAATTAGGATCTCTTTTTATTAAAAGTTATTTTAGTTCAAATTCTCTTTTGATATCGTCGCGCCGAGTTCTTCGTCGGCCTTCTGCACTTTATTTCTTGTTTTCATTTTCTGTATTATATTTATTTTTATGTTCGCCATTTCATTTTTTATATAATCCACCTAAGATATTATCGGTAGAATAGTAGGCTTTCAGGGAAAGAGTAGATATAGCTAAGCCGGCCCCGAGAACAATACGCCCCCAATATTCCTCCACACGGGAATATCCTGTACTACACGCGATAGGTGCACTTGCCTCCTTTTCGTTAAAACTCGGTTTCTAACAAAATAAAAACGCTCTTCTTTTTCTTTATAAAATAATATCCCACTCATCTTTAAATAAAATAAAAAGAAACCTGCGCGTTTTAACCATCAGCGGCCCACTCGCTCCTTGCCGAGAAGGCTAGGTGGGCGGTCTACAGGACTTCCCGCTTGAAGTCCTCAAACATCCCTAACGTCACCCCACCTCCCGGAGAGAGGGTACCTCCTGAACCAACTCCTTCACCTTCGCCTCCAGCCATGAGACTTAGCTTGAGATTTTCTTGTACCAGCTACGGTCCACGCTCACCGCACCAGAATGTTGAAGACAAAAACTTGCCTCAATGAGGGTTCGTACCTTGGGATGTAGCTAGCACCTACTTCTCCAAAATCTTGACCTCTGACTAGTAACAAAGAGCATTGAACTGACCCTAAGCCTCAGCTAGGAGGTCCCTCCACTAACCCGGAAGATCTCTTAGCGCTTCCCCTCCAAGGCAAGTTACTTGGCTTGGAGAACCTCAGAAATCACTAGATGTAACGTCCAAATTTGCGTTACGCCCCACGTGTGCGCTTTTGAGTCAGGAGAAACGATTTGGGATCAGGGAGTTCTGGCAGCTAGGCTTACACTTGTGTATGGGCAGAGAAGTCTGTCTAGAAAATGACACAGGTAGTGACACGGGCGTGTCCCTACCCGTGTGGTGCTCTGGTACCTGGGTTGGAAATTTGTGGAGTTTATTGAGAAGGACACGGGTAGTGACACAGGCATGTCCCTACCCATGTGTATGTGGACATAGGTAGAGACACGTGCGTGTCCCCTACTCGTGTGTGTAACTGCCGTCGTCGATTGATTTTCCTGAGCACTATACGGGTAGAGACACGGGCGTGTCCGTACCCGTGTGCATATATTCAGAAAGCGGTCGTGTCTCCCGAGCAGGACACGGGTAGAACAGGGGCATGAACGCGGTCGTGTCACGTGACATGGGTAGTGTACACGGGGGTGTCCCTACCCGTGTTGGTGTCCAAATGACAATGTAACCGTCGACGTTCATTCACCCGAGCAGGACACGGGTAGGGACACGGGCGTGTCCCTACCAGTGTTGGTCTTATAAATAGAATTTCTAAAGCTTGGTCGTTTTTCATTCTCTTCCCAAGCCTTTTCTATGGAGAGACTGGTGCTGGAGCAACTTTATTCCAGTGGAGAATCGACACCACCGAGGAGAAGGAGATGCCACCTCGAAGGGTGACATCTAAAGAGTCTTGATGGTGGAAACGCCGGAATTGAGGTGAGATTTCTCCCCTCTCCCTTGATGGTAGATCTCTAGTTATTCCTAGGCGAGATATCGACTCTAAAGAGTCTTGATGTGTGAGATGAAGGTTTCTAGGAAGAGGGCATGCTAGAACTTGTATTCTAGGGTTTAGTCATCTTCAACCTGTCCATCCTTCAATGTGATGATGGGGGATGATATCATGAAGAGAAATGTCCTTATGAGGGTGAATAAGGGTGGAGGAATTTCTTGTTGTGATTTGGGAAGATCGGCTAGAGGAGTAAGATGGACCGATGTCGTTCGTTCCGCCTTAAGATGCGCGCAGAAATCTGCTTTCTGCGCGCAGCGATCTTCGTGGCCATTTTCAGATATGAAACAACCAGATCTGGGCTTTTGACTAAACACGAAAGTCATAGCCCATGGAAATACCTTTCCAATGAGTGGTTGCATGTCTTCAGAAGAGGTATGTAGCCATGGGAAAGCCTGATTGAAATTGATGGCTGATAATGTAAACGTGTAGAAACTGTAATCTGAACGTAGCAGACTTTGAAGTCGATTTCAAGCATGAAACGACCAGATTTGGCCCTCTGACTAAAAATGAAATTCGTATTTCTTGGAAATACCTTTCCAATGAGTGGTTAAACATTTTCACCGGATTCTTGTAGCATCAGGAATCCCCAGTTGAAGTTCTGTACATTATACAATTCCTGCATGCTTGTTCTTTTGTTTATGTAAACCCTACTAGAATTAGCAGAGAGATTGTGGGTAGTTAGCTTGAAGGATTATTGTGAGATGTTGGTTGATCATTTATAATCAAATGATGAAGTAAAACCTACTTGAACGAAATGGTTGGTTGATAGATCCCTAGGTAAACTAGTGGGTAGACGAGTTGGATTGTATAAATAAACTAGTTATGTGAATCGGTAAAGATGAGCTTGACATTAGCAGTGCATGATTATGTGGAAGGGTTTAAAGTACGTGATTGTTTGCGGAACTTGATCGATTATGTTGATAAGGGACTTGGTGAGGAGCCCTTGTGAGCTTTTGAGCTAGAAATGTGAGATTGCATGCGGTGTGAGTAGACACGTGGTATCGTAATCATGGGTTAAGGATAGTGTGGAAGGTCTACGGGCTCGCCAGTCATCACACCGACGGGAGTTTATTGTTAGACCTTGGGAGGTTGGGCTTGTTCCTCGGTGCTCATTCCCGTTGCTCCTTCCATGCCAGGTGAACGGTTGGTCTTGGTCATCGTGCTTTTCCGAGGGTCCTTCTGGGTCACATCTTAGGTCAGTTCGGGGCTTGGTTCTCGGTGTACATCTACCCGAGACTCCCGCTGAGATGTAGTACGCGTGTGAGCTCCGTTGTTGTGTTCTTAGTGTTGAGGTGTATAGAGGCCTAGTCCAGGTAGTGTGGAGACTAGCCTAGTAGTGGAGATGCCCGCTCTACTATCACCGTCTTGCAACGACAGATGACGTCTGAGAGGTTAGCTACCTGCTCGAAAAGTGGGAACTAAGAGTCTGGGTCGACATAGCAAATTCTTGTGCGTGATCATGGGTAAGTCATTGCATAGCATTTATGGCATTGAATTATATTGCATACACAAGATCCTCATCATATAAGTTTGTATGAGCACTATTATACGATTAGTTACTTTAATGTTGAGTCGATCCTCAACTTATATATCTGTATGGGCATTCATATAAGTTGAGTTACTTTCTGTTGTAGCTTTACTCTTTAATTTTTTGTAGTAGATGTTAGAACTGTTAGGGCAATGTGTTTGCTCATTTACTATGCTGCTATATATATATATTATTTACGGATCACTTCATTCCACCTGTTGTACTATTGCTTATATACATATATTGTACACTGTTCCTTTCTCCGCTCGGTGTTGAGGAGTCGTCGGGGGAGTGGATGTGATAGCCACTTACTCTTTATGACTAATGGTTTCTATGTCTTCCTTTTTAGGAGGAAACCCCGCAGATGGAGCAGCAGCAGGTTATGCAGCGGGACAGCCAGGCCAGGATGATAGGGCCTGAGGGGATGGTACCGTCACTACTGTCAATGACTGATGTGAGTATTTGAGAGACTCTTGATGTAGCCCTTTTGTGCGAGTTTTAAATCGTACTCTGATAATGTAGAAGCTTGTTGTAGCTTCTTTTATATGTTGTATTTTTAGACTATTATATGCTTGTGTGGATTTGAATTCTCATTTTATATGTTTGGTTGGGTTGGCAATGTTTGATATTGGTGAAGGCTGGCAGAATAGTCGTCTTGTAGTACAGGCTAGCCTGAGTGCTCGTGCTATCAAGAGGCGGCTGTTCTGGGCATAAGACTCCCCTCGAGCCGTGTTTTGTGTTCCGGGAGGGGGGTCTTACACTAGATGA
Source organism: Platanthera zijinensis (assembly GCA_039513925.1). Taxonomy (NCBI): domain Eukaryota; kingdom Viridiplantae; phylum Streptophyta; class Magnoliopsida; order Asparagales; family Orchidaceae; genus Platanthera; species Platanthera zijinensis. Next base: position 163,811,234 of record CM077084.1, read on the forward strand.
TTTCAGGAATGATTGAAAAGCTTATTTTCAGAGGAACTCCCTAGGTCTATTTATAGGTTTTTAGTATCTGGTCTGCCAAAAGCATAATTCTACTGCCCCAAAATTACTAAAATGCCCCCGGACTAGCCTGCCAATAGCCGAACTCCGCTATTCTGAGGCGCTAAATGCATACTCAAGGGTATTTAGGTAATTTCAGGTCTGGGTCCCACCTGGAGGGAACCTTTCCGCTTAGCTCTGCGGGAACCCCGCTTGTGCTGAGCACAAACCCTCTCGCTAACAACGAGCGGGAGTCCAAGAACCAAAAATGGGGGGCCTTGAGTGGGGAAACATCAATCCACGTCGAGGGCTGGCGGGAGCATTGAGTGGAGAAGCATCACCGAACGCCAACCGTCGTACCGAGGCGCGAGCCTACCCACCTACACACGACAGGAGCCTTCCCGCCTCCCCTGGTTCAGTTATGGCCTGAACCAAGACCTGCTCAACGAAAATAATTTAAATCGAAGGCTCGGTTTGACGAAATGACGTTCGACGAATAACATTCGCAGACCCCTTGGGCGAGATCCTTCGCTCCCACTTGCGGCGAGAACCCTCCTGCCACTTTCTCATCTAATCCACTTTTAGCCCCAGGTTAGCCCAATCCGGGTCCTTGGGGCATCTTGGTCCCACCCTGCGAATATGGGGTTGTAAAGGCACCATTCATGTACTCTCCTGGTAGCTATTGTTGTAAGCAAACTCGATCATAAAGGGATGATCCTCCTACTACTTTTTGAAATCCATGGCACACATGAGGAGCATATCCCTAGTCCTATAAGTCCTTTTAGTCTACCCATTAGTTTGAGGATGGATGGACGTATTGAACTTCAACTTGGTTCCCAATAGTCGGTGGATTAGCATCCAATCATTTGAAGTGAAACGCTCATCATGGTAACTTACGATGCTATGAGGATACCGTGCAATCGTACTATGTTATCCACATACAGTTGTGCTAGCTTTTCCACTGAATTATCTTTCTGGTTTGAAATGAAGTGTGACACCTTTGTCAAGCGGTCTACAATTACCCAGATGACATTGTTCCCATATTGCAATCTCGATAATCTATGGATGAAATCCATTGATATGTCGTCAAACTTCCATTCCAAAATCAACAAAAACTTTAGAAACCAATCAAGCTTCTGACATTTAGCTTTCACCAGTTCGTAAGTATGACACTTTGCCATGTGGTGAGCTATGTCCTTCAAACCCAATCACCAGAATAGTATATTCATGTCTTTATACACTTTTGTGCTCCCCGTGTGGATCAAGTACTTGGTAAAGTTAGCCTCGTACATCAACTCCTCCTATAAAGTGCTAAACTGTAGGACTCACAAACGGTCGTCTTTCCGCAAAAGAATGTCTTCATAAGAAATCTTAGCATTATACCCATTTACGGTCTCTACTACATAGCACTTCATGCTTTCATCAAGCTTTAATGCTTGTCAAATTTGTCCGCAAGGTGACACTTCACCTCGGTCCAATTCAATCATGTATTTGTCGTTGTACTCCTCTAAACGTGAGAGATTCCCAAGGCTTATAAGTCACTAATGAGACGCTCATCAAGCCTCAAATTTAAGTTTTTCTGTAGAAAAGTCATCTGGCTCAATACATCCGCAACAACATTTCCCTTGCCAGGAATATAGTGAATCTTGAAGGTGTAGTCTCTGAGAAACTCCATCTACCTCCGTTGTCACATGTTCAAGTCCTTCTGATCTATCAAATACTTTAGGCTCTTATGGTCAGTAAAGATATTGATCTCCATGCCATACAAGCAGTGCCTCCAAAGCTTGTGAGCGAATATCACGGCCGCTAACTCCAAATCATGGATCGGATCGTTCCTCTCATGCACTTTCAATTGGCAAGATCCATATGTAATAACCTTCATGTGCTAAAGAAGAACGCATCCTAAGCTGCTCCATGAGGCATCACTATAGATTTCATAGCCTTCCGTACCACACGTCGAGCACAGAGTAGGCGTCGTGGTCAAACGATTCTTCAATTCCTCAAAATCTTGTGCGCATGTCGGTGACCAAACAAACTTCTGATCCTTACTTCTCTAAGTAGTGAGAGGTAGAGTTTTCTGCGAGAAGTTCTCTACGAAGCTCCTATAGTTGCCTGCATGTCCTAGGAAACTTTGGACTTCCACCACCGTAGACAACACAAGAAACTCCCATATCGTAACTATCTTTTTCAGATCCACCGCAACTCCCTCTCCACTGACCACATGACCGAGGAACGCTACTGATGACAACCAGAACTCACACTTCGAGAACTTGGCATACAACTGACTCCTCCTCAAAGTTTCCAAGAAAATGCGTAAGTTATCCATATAATCTTCTTCCGACTGAGAGTACACTAGGATATCGTCAATGAAGACTACTAAGAACTAGTCCAAATACTCCCTGACATTATGTTCATCAAATCCATAAACATTGAAGGCGCATTTGTTATGCCGAACGACATAACCATGAACTCGTAATGCTTATAACACGTGTTGAATGCCATTTTGGGAATATCACTTTCCCTGATTCTCAACTGTTAATAACCGGACTTCAAATCCTGCTTGGAATATACAGTTACCCCAACTTGTTTATCGAACAGATCATTGATTCTTAGAATCGAATACCAATTTATCTCTGTTAGCTTATTTAGTTCACGGTAATTGATACACATCCGCAAGCTTCTATCCTTTTTCTTTACAAAAATGACTAATGCACTCCAAGGTGATGAACTCGGGCACACAACCTTGCTCTAACAATTCTTGCAACTGAAATTTTAGTTCTGCCATCTCCTTTGGATCTAATCGGTATGGGGAGCGTGATACAGTCTTGGCACCTGGTACTAGCTCAACAGAAAAATTGATCTCTCGCTGAGGTGGAGCTCTAGGGAGATATTTAGGGAATACGTCATCAAACTTTGATACAACGAGAATGCTACTCAAATACAGTTTGGGCTTTCAAGCCACCACTACCGTGAAGAAAAACTCCACGCCTTTACAGGCTACCTTGACTACTTGGAGAGCAGATATTAGTATCTTGCTCGATCCCTTCATACCTGAGAAGGTAGTCTAATGATCAGTATTCTGCCATAGCTTGCTCCTTAAGATTGCAATTGATTCTTACACGCTTCTTTGAGAGTCAGTTCATGCCAAAGATCACATCATACTCAGAAATTGATAGTATTGACACTTCCAAGTTGAGCTCTTGACTTCCTATACGTGCCTTAACAAAACAACACCTATCTACATGCATCATACACCCATTGGGCAGCAACACATCCAATCTTTCACTTAATATGGAGGAATGCACTCTGATACGCAAAACGAAATCCTTAGATAGAAACGAATGAGATGCTCATATATCAAAAAAGTGCTCTCGATGGATAGTCAAGGATTAGTACAAATCCTGAGGTACACACCTAAGTAAAATATATGTATGCAAGGTATATAGTACGTAAAATACATAAGCTATATAAATCTCATACCTCTCACCACGTCACTTTGTATCATGGTCTCTTGCTTGCCCATATTGTACAATCGGGGTTGCACTGGGGTGTGTGGGATGCAGACGACTCCGCTGCTTTCCCTTTTTCGGCATACAACGCACCCGCCTTTTTATCCATCTTTAAAGGAAGACTCCAACAATATCGAGCATAATGTCACATTTTGCCATAATTGTAGCATGTAAGTATACCTTGCCCCGTAGTAGCTCAAGAAATAGTAGAAGGAGCTGGCCCTGATGGCCTAGACTTCTTCTTACACTTGCTTCGGAACCCAGACTTTGAGTAGCTCAGCACTTTGAGCTCATGCTTCTTTACACCAAGGTCCCTCGTGCTCTGGACCCTTTTAATGTCTTGTTCCAACAATCTTGCAGTACTGACCAAGGTAAGAAAACCTTGGGTCATCGGGCTTGCTAGAAGCAACCGTAAATTATCACGCAGACCATCATAAAATTAATTGGTCTTTAGCTCCTCATCTGCAAAAGTGGAGCCTGTATACCATCCCAATCTAGTAAACTCACGCAAGTAGTCATCAACACAACTCTCACCCTTAGTTAACCTCTGGAACTTATTCTCTATAGCAATCCTCTATACAGATGGGATATACCAAGCCAAAAAAACCTCGAGAACTCGTCCATTGAGATATCAGCAAGTTGACTTCCTGCAAATAGGTGCAACTACAACTCGCCCCACCATAGCCTTACATCTCCATCCAACAAGGAAGTATCCACGGAGTCAATTGTACAACCCATATTCATCGAGGGTTGACCCCTCCAGAGCCAGGTCAACAGGAGTAAAAGTTAGCAAGTCAAGACAAAAGTTGGAGTCAACACGACAGGCAACAAAAGGTCTAAGAGAGTATGGCAAGCTCCACTCGCATACTAGTCAGGTAGGCAACAAGGCCAGCTACTCGCCTAGCTATGCAAGCTCTCCCAAGAAGCCTCCTAGTCGCCGGGAAGTCGGCTATAAATAATACCCACCACTCTCTTTGGATTTGCCTATAAATAGGACCCAGGGATACTAGAAGACGGACTTCAGAATCTCGCAAAGATCTCGAGACCTCTTTCTCTTGAACTTCAGCAGAGCCTTTGGATTCCTTTCTCAGATAGAATAGGTCGTGACCTTGCGACTATCTCTATTAGTCACCTTGTGATTATCCCTATTAGTCACCGCGACCTAGTTACCAGCTAATCTTCCTAGTACCCTGCTCGGCCATCTTTGTTCACGGAGGGGTTGCTTCTTTTAAGCTTCCGGGTACGTGGTGGGACCTCCCTGCCGTAGTGTCTGGGTTCCTATTTGTTGTTCGACAGTTTCCGTGTATTTATCCGTTAGCCATCTATCCCAATCGCTGAGTCGGTAACCCTAGGTTACCTTGATCCGAATTTTGGAGTAGGAATTTTGCCAGCTTCAATACTTTGGTGCGGTGAGTGTGGATCATATCCAAGGAGGAATGTTTCGAAGGTAGGCAAGATGGTGCTTGCAGGAGGGCAAGGGGAGATAGTTGGCAACTCAGCAGGAGCTGGTAACTTTGCGCGAGGAGGCAAGTTTATGACTGTGGCAGTGTTTGAGGATTTTGCAAGGAGGGTAGAGAGTAGCATCCTCACAGGGTTTTCACATCGCCCCAATATCACGGCGACCTCGCCCCGTCGCGTGACACCGTAGGATGAGGAAGCACTTTCGAGGCGACTTGGGAAGGAGCGTGCTAGGGAAAGGGAGGAGAGACCGATGCAGTTGCGACATCATCCAATGAGCAGCCAAGGAGTCAGGTTCTGAGAGGTGTAGCAGCAGACGAGATACTGTGATACTCACTGTGATAACGAGTATGATGAGTATGCAAGAGAGGATGAAAGTACACACAGTCGTGGAGGGAGGAGCCCCTTCTGTGAAGAGATCCTTGCAGTCCCAGTTCTCGAGGGCTTTAAAGAACCCGTACTTACCTACTATTCCGGCAGAGATGACCCGATCAGGCATATCCAGTGGTTTGAGTATGTGGTGTCCATCAACAACATGTCAGAATCCTTCAAGTGTAGGTTCTTCTCCATTACCTTCAAGGGTAATGCGAGGGATTGGTTCTATCAGTTGCCTTCCAAATCCATCTACTACTTAGAGGATATGCATCGCGACCTGATGTCAAGGTTCGCGATATCTAAGAAGAGGAATAAGGAGGAAACTTCTCTCTTACAGATCACACAGGGGCAGCATAAAAGTCTCGATCACTACATCGACCATTTCTAAGAGGAGATCCTGGAGGTCGAGGAAGTGGACAGCTTCACTCTGAAGCCGGCCTTGAAGTTCAGCCTGAAGCAAGGTCTCTTTAGCTAAGAGATTGGGTCCAAGCCCCTGAGGTCTTTTGAAGAGATGGTTGAGAAGGAGAATACTTTCGTCTAGGGAGAAGAGAATAACCAAGACTTCTTGGCAAGGTTGGATGGAGAGGAGACAGTGAGAAGGGAGAAAGGAGGACCTTCAGAGGTGAGGGCTGGAAGGCTGCCGGAGAGGCTGGTCGAGAGGAGAAGGGAAGATCCGAGGAGAAAGGAAGAGTAGAGGAATAGAGAAGAACACAGGAGGGCAGAAGTCCAGAGGAGGTAAGAGAGGCCTCGGAGGAAGGAGAGGCCTCAAAGGCAGGAGGAGAGGAGCCCCGTGGAGGCTCTAGAGAGGGGTGAAGCGTGGTGATTCCAGTATCCCGAGAATCGGCCCAGTGGAGACAATCTATTAGGCCTCAGTTCCAACAGGAGGAGAGGTGGAATAGTCACCAGCAAGATGGAGGGCAATGAGGAGAAAGAAGGGAGTCGATGATCATTACCAGGCAGGGTAATAAGCGGCGCAAGAGGGAGTAGCAGGCGAGGCGCAAGGAGGTGGAGGTTCCCCTCTACTACGATTTTCACCGAGTATAGGGGCATGATGGACTGCCCGGATTTTTGGGAGGCAAGGAGGAGATTGGAAGCTAGAGCAGTGGAGAGGAAGTAGCCTAGATAAGAAGTGTCAGTAGGACTGGTAGTGTTCTAAGCTCCGAGGCAGAGGAGGAATGAGAACAGGGTCGACTAGGGAGGTTGCGGAGAAGTGATCCACAACCCAGGAGGTGGGAAGGTTGGAGTGATTAATGGCGAGGCCTGGCTCGGAGCTTCCAGCAATGGTATTCTCAATCAGATCAATCGGAAGAGTGTCACCTCTACCTCTTAGAGTGTAGCCTTGACTACTCAAGTTCCGTTGCAATTGGAGGATATCACCTTCTCCAAAAAGACATGTTGGGGAATGAGAACTCCTTTCATGATGTCATAGTACTCCAAGATTCCATCGAGGACTTCACCGTCGATCGAATCCAAGTGGATAAAGGGAGTTATGTGAATTTCATTTTCAAGAGGACATTCGTCGGGCTGTAGGTGGAAGCTTCCAGGATTCAAGTTATAGACAGACCCCTCTTTGGCTTCTCGGGAGAGAAGAAAGAGGTGGATGGAGGAGTGGACCTTCTTGTCACCCTGGGAGGAACTTCTATCCGATGTCATTTCGTCATAATCGATGCACCACGCTGTTATAGCGTTATCTGAATGAAAAGGGGGGAGATAATATCTGAATAACTCTAGAGGGGGGTGAATAGAGTTTATATAAAACTTTTTGTCTTTTTACAAATATTATGTTAAGTGACAAAGTAGGTGATTATATATATATATATATATAGCTATGCAATGATATATGAGATAAAGTAAAAAAACTAAACTAAGCTAACCACAGCACAAGCACAAAGGAAACAGCAAGCACAACTCAGACAACACAAGAACTTTATAGTGGTTCCACAACTGGGTACATCCACTCTTCTACCACCCTTGGTAGGAATCCACTACATGTTTTGATTAGGTGACTGCCACTAATAAATCTATTTTTAGGGAGATATAGCAACCCTTTGAGCTTTTGACCAGGTGCCCAAAAACCAACCTAAAGTCTTCTTGAAGGAGACTTGTAAAATAGTCCAACTTTTGAAGTGAATTAAAACCCTGTACAGAGGTGGAAGGAAAGGTTGATGAGATTCTTCTCTTTTCTCAATAAACTGAGAAGACTTTGTGGATTCAGAATGTTGTCAAAGCTCCCCCTGAGATATTGATGGTTCAGGATGAGCAGCTTGCTAAGGGTTAGGTAGGCCTTCAGATTTGTAAAACCAGATCCAGGAACTCAAGACAGATGGAGATTTTTTGTCTCTGCAAGATCCTAGAAAAGAAGAATAAGAAGACACTGGATATGTTATTGTTGTTCTTCTTCCTTCTTCTTCTTCAGAGCACTGAAAGAATAGAGATTGAGAGCAGCTCTAAAACAATGAACCCGAGAAAACTTTTCTTCTTCCTACACTGTACTGTTAGAAAACTATGTTGTGCTTTCTTGTTCTGTAAAAACTCTTGTGTCTAGAATATCTCTTTCTTTTAGATTATATCAAAAACAAACAACAAAAACTCTCTTTTATGAATTCAAATAATGCAATAAATGCGTTGCAATAAAACTGGGAAGGAAAACAGCAAGCGTGCCTTTTCAATATTCATTTCCTCATCTGTCCCGAGAAATATGTCAAGCAAATTCTTTGATGAATACCATAATTAATGCTGCCATAAACGGCTATATTCATAGGGAATATAAGCATTGATTACTCAGCGAAATTACAACTTAATGTAATAAAGGAACATATATGGAAAGAATAAAGAACAAAACATCTTACAGTTTTCATCGACCAGGGAACAGATTTCGTCGAGCTACAATCGGAGATCGTCGACCTAAGAAATCATATTCTTCGACCTGAGCTCTGCGAACTGAATAATTGAATAAACTAAACTGAAACTGTGCTCCAAGTTCGTCGACCTAAGAGTCTGCTCTGAACTGAAAGAACGTCGACCGCAGAACTTGAATAACCAGAAATTGTCGAGCTGAGAAATTAACTGAGAGAAAACGTCGACCACAGAATAACTTCTTCTGAAGGTTATCGTCAACCAGAGTTCTACGATCGTCTTGCTCAACTTAGAGAAGGATCTCCAAGTTCTTCGAGCTGAGTTCGACGAACGTCGATCTAAATTCCCAGACTGCATAGAATCTTCTAAGGCTTGAATTTGAGGCACTTTTTAGGCAGGTCTATGGAGATAAACTTTGGAGGATTATCCTAAGACCTAGAAACCAAAACACTAACCCTAACTATAAAACATGGGTCAATAAGCCTAAGAAGTGAACCTAGCCCAAATCAAAACAGGGGTTCCAACAATTTCCCCCTATTTGGGTGAGGTTACTTCAGAAAACAAATAACAACAGAAAATCATAGCAAAAGATATAGAGCTGATAGAATAAATAAGCTATCAGCAATTATAAAAGCTATGGACAGATATTGTTCAAAAGACAATAAAAACAGACAACAAAAATAAATAAATCAAGGGTCCTTTGGAGGAGCAGAATATTTTGCAAATAAAATGGTTCTGTTGGGATCTGTTGCTTCTTTGATAGTCATCTTCATATCAGCATCACCAAGGGTCTTCTGGGTAGTAGCCCTTGGAACTACAGCTTCTGGATGGAGATCCATGTATTCATCAGGATTGAATAAATTTCTAACTTGGTATCTCTCTAATTCCTTCTTCCTGTAGGAAGACATAGTTGAGAACTGAGAGGCATCCTTGCCTTCTTCTTTGGCTTTCCTTATCTTAGAGAGAGCTACCAGCTCATTGAATCTTGCCATTCTAGTATTGGGGTCCAATTCTGGATCATATGTTATAATGGGAGGACTCTCTAGGCTTTTGCTTTTTCTGGGAGAGAAAGAAGCTCTAGGAGGGCTGAACTACATAACTGGAGGAGGAGCAAAACTTCTGGAAGAGTAAGAGTGTTTATGAGGAGGATACCTGCTTCTAGAAGACTGAGAAGATATTCCTTGCCTGGAATAAGTCTGAGTGACATTAAAAGATCTCTAGCTAGCAAGTCCAGTTGCACCAGCAGCTGGAGAAGGAGGAGGAGGACCTCTCCCATCCCTTTTTGGAGGAGGAGGGGGAGAGTATCTCCTTGATTTCTTCCTAGCTTTCTGATCATTCTTTGAAAGCTTCATCCAGTGAGGCATACCTAGATAAGGCTTGATCTTATTGAGAATATAGAAGGGGATATCATTTTTTTGATTAGGGTTGGGAAATGGTACTGAAATTTTTTTCGTAAGCTTCCTTTTCTTTGAACTTGAATCTTCTTCTGAATCATCATCATCATAAGAAGAAGAAGAAGAATCTTGGAAATCATATAAATCATCTATTGCCTTGAGATATTTTGCTGTAATCTGGAGAGGAGGAGCCTGAGGAGAAGGAGCTTGAACTGGAACTGGAGGAACAATTTCTGCTTGAGGAGGCACAGCTGGCACTGGATCAGTCATGAATACATCTTCTGAATCCTCTGATAGAAAGGAGTCCAGATCAGGCAAAGGAGACTCATCTATCACATAAGTGGGATAAGACATAACCTTGGGCTCAGCCTCGGATATTTTCTCAAGAACAACTGTATCTAGCTTAAGGATTACATCAAAACTGGCCTTAAAAGTAGCTATCATCTCTGAGCTAATAGAAGCTATAAAACAGAAAATATCTATACAATACTGATTGGAAACAAAATAAATAACATTTATGTACAGGAGGTAAAAAAGATCAAAACTGAAAGCAGATCAACATCTGGACCGATGAAACAGTCTCCAAAGTAAATGTCAAGATCTATATCAAATGTCTCAGATTTTGTATCCAAAGAGTCAGGAAGTTCTGAAAGTAGTTCTGCATCAGGTAATTCTGTATCAACAATATCTTCACCTGTTGTTATTATTTCTACTGCTGGAGCTACTGGAGATGCTTCTTCATTGAGCATCTCCCCTTGCCTGGTTTTAGTAGGCACTGGAGTTGGTTGCCTGACAGAAGAAGGAGGTATAGGGAGGGCAGTAAACTAGGCAGCAAGAATAGAAATGGAGGAAGCAAGAGGTGAAATGGCCTCTGCTATGAGTTATTTTAGAAGGGTTGAGATGGATTCTAATATGGAAGAGATAATGGGTAAAGGGAATTTTAAGAATTCTGGTGGGTTTTGGGTAGACACAGATGGATTAATGGTAGAAGATGAGGGATGAGAAACTGTCATTTGCTCATCTGGAGGAGATGGAGAATGACTTGGAGAAGAAAGAAGATCGAAAGAGGGTAGGGATGATAAATTATGAAGTGGAGGAATGTCTTTAAGATGAGAAGGAAGGGGGGACAAAGGAGGGGTAACAGAATCTGGAGATAAAGCTTAATGTAGGTGTTGAGCTGGAGAAGAAATGGGGTATAGAAGAAGTGTAGGTTGATGAACTGGTGAAGAGGGGTGGATGAGGGAACTAGGAGGTATAAGTGTAGATTGATGTGCTGGAGCTGAGGAGATTTGTTGGAGGGATGTTAAAGGAGTTTGGGCAGGAGGAGGAGGAGGAATAGAATTTTCCTCTGCAGGGTGGGGAGTGGCTGTAACTGCCCTAGTACTCTCAGAAGACTTTAAGGAGGAAGCCCATGAAGTCTTTGGGATGTTCCTCTCCCACCTGCTAAATAGAGCGCAGGATAGCCTCTTGGAGGCATTGATTAATACTGTCGGGGTGACAAGTAATCATCAGCCTTGGCCTTCAGAAATAGGCCTAGAATCCTGGCAAAACAGACTTCTTTCTTAGAATTCTTTCTCCTAATCAAATCGAACAACACTTGCCCCCAGTTAACTTCCTTTTTGTTAACCAAGGCGCACATTACAAGGAATTGGTGTCTTGTAATATATTTGTGGGCAGTGTGTTTCCCAAACAATACTTTACCCATAACATATGCCAGAAACTTATACGCCGCCGACAAGTTCTTCTTCAGTAATTTGTTAGGGTTTTCTTCTGAGTTACCCATCACAACTAGCATGTTCTCAAATTCACCATGCTCTAACTCGATATCATCTGAGCCATTAACAAAACCAAAAACTTTGGAAAGAATTGTTGGGGTTAGAGAAACCTGAGTTCCAGTAATAGAACCAATCATTTCTTCATCAGAGGACGAGGACGAGTAGACCCACACGAAAATTTCCATAGCCGGCAACTTTATCCTATCAGACATCAAACGCTTCAGATTCTGGTCCTCAAACAACTGGAGGATGTCGGGGAAGATTTTGTCCGAAAGCTTGAATGAATCAAAGTCTATATCAAAGCTGGTGTCGAACTTCATTCCAGCGAGAGTAGATCCTTACGAGGCCATCATTCTAAGAGAATCACCTACACAAGTAAAGGCAATCAAGAGCGAAGGGAACTAAAAGCGCGGGATAAAGCTCAAAGAAGAAAGCCTAATAAAGGTTCTCAGAATATGAATCGACAAGCTCAGCCCGGCGAAGAAAAAAAATCTTTGATCTCCGGTCGATGAAATTTCCTAAAGAGGTAAATTCATCGATCTCAGAAATGAAGAGATGGAACAATTTCATCGTCCTTAGAAATGTTTCTTGAAGCAGAATCGTCGATCTCTGGTCGACGAACCTGACTTCACACAGAGATTTCGTCAATCTCCGATCGACGAACTCCCAACGAAATGATTTCAAATCATCGATCTCAGGTCGACGAATTATTATTAAATCGATTCCACAAGGACAGATTCAAAATTAAGCCTTTCCATTTATCATTCCAAGCTGTTTCATAAAGAACAGATGTTTGGTTTCATCCAAGGGTTTGGTGAAGATATCTTCCCTTTGCAAATTAGTGGAGACAAACTCAAGTTTAATTTTCTGCTTTTCCACACAGTCTCTTATGAAATGATGTCTTATATCTATATGCTTTATCCTAGAATGATGCACTGGATTATGTGTTATAAATATAGCACTGGTACTATCACAAAATATGGTTAAATTATTTAGATTGAAACCATAATCAAGGAGTTGGTTTTGTATCCACAAAATCTGTGAACAGCAACTAGCAGCTGCCATATACTCAGCCTCAGCAGTTGATGTAGATACAGAAGTTTGCTTTTTGCAAAACCAGGATATAAGTCTATCACCCAGGAACTGGCATGTTCTTGAGGTACTCTTTCTGTTCACTCTACATCCAGCATAGTCAGCATCAGAAAATCCAGTAAGCTCAAATGTTGACTCTGTTGGATACCAGAGTCCTAGATTAGGACAACCCTTTATATTTCCTAAAATTCTTTTAATAAAAATAAGATGAGATTCTTTAGGGGTTCACCTGGAACCTAGCACATAAACATGTAGCAAACATGATATCTGGTTTGCTTGCTGTGAGATATAGTAGGGATCCAACAATGGCCCTACACTTGGTCTGATCAACAGGTTTTCCATGTTCATCAGAATCTATTATAGCATTTGTAGCCATGGGAGTCTTCATAGAATAGGCATCTACCATCCCAAACTTCTTAATAAGCTCATTTGCATATTTAGACTAAGAAATTAATATGCCATCAGGAGATTGCTTCACTTGAAGGCCTAGGAAATAAGATAGCTCTCCAATGCTACTCATCTCAAACTTTGAATGCATTAGATCAGAAAATATTTTGTATTGTTTGGGATCAGTAGAACCAAATATTATATCATTTACATAAATTTATACTACTAGAATTTTATCATGATGCAATTTAGTTAAAAGAGTCTTACCTACCATACCTCTAGAGAATTTGTTTTCCAAGAGAAAGCTGGCTAAGGTTTCATACCAAGCTCTTGGACCTTGCTTTAGACCATAGAGTGCCTTATGGAATTTGAAAACATATGAATGATGAGTTGGAAAAATAAAACTTGGAGATTGTTCAACATAAACCTCTTCCTTTAGCTCTCCATTCAAGAATGCACTCTTGACATCCATCTGGTAGACCTTGAACTTTTTAAATGCTACATAAGCAAGAAAAACCCTGATAGCTTCTAGCCTTGCAACAAGAGCAAAGGTTTGATCATAATCAATCCCTTCCTCTTATCTATAGCCTTGAGAAACAAGCCTAGCCTTGATCCTCACAATCACACCTTGAGCATCAAGCTTGTTCCGGAAAACCCACTTGGTCCCAATTACTGGAAAGCCTTTAGGCCTTAGAACAAAATCAATAATCTACATCTCTCAAACTGATTGAGCTCCTATTGCATTGCAATAATCCAGTGGGGATCTTGTTCTGCATCAGTTATATATTGAGGCTCAACTTGAGAGATAAAGAAGGCATGCATCACATCATGGTTGAGTTGATGCCTTGTCTGTACACCAACTGACATATCTCCAATCACTTGAGATCTAGGGTGATCCCTTAGTGTGACAAGATCAGATGGTGGAGTTGGTTTAGCAACATCATTTAGAATTAATTCCTCTTGTGGAATTACATCTGCTGTTGGAGGAAGTTCAACTACTTCCACAGTTTCTTCTTCACTTCTTCATCACATTGTGAGAGGATGTGATATAAACCTTTGGTGTAAGGTTTAGTTCATCCATTTTTCTTACACAAGTGAGGTACCTGAATATCTCATTGGTATAAATTTCTTTCTCCTTGCAAAACATAATTAGCTTCATCAAAAGTTACATGCACAGATTCCTCAATTTTAAAGTTGATTATTAAACCCCTATAAGCTTTGCTGACTTGGGAATATCTTAAAAAATTCTCATTGCAGCCTTTGTTTCAAATCTTCTAATATATTTCTTGTCATTGTTATGAATATAGCATATACAACCAAATACTTTAAAATAGGTGACTTTAGGTTTCTTCCCTTTTATTAGCTCATAAGGAGTCTTATTCTTAAGTTTTTGTATAAGACTTCTATTCAACACATAATTTGTTGTGCTTACAGCCTCTACCCAAAAGGATAGGGGAAAAAAAGCATCTGCAAGTAATGTTCCTGCAGATTCAATTAGTGTTCTACTCTTCCTTTCAACAACCGCATTCTGTTGAGGTGTTCTAGGAGCTGAGAAGCAATGTCTGATACCTTCCTTCCAACAGAACTCTTGCATAAGAAGAGACTAAAACTAAGTGCCATGATCACTTCTGATCAATGCAACTGAAGTAGAGTACTCAATCTGTATGTTCTTGAGAAAATCTGTAAGAACCTTGAAAGTATCTGACTTAGATATAAGAAAGAATACCCAAGTGAATCTAGAAAATTCATCTACATTCACTAAAGTATAAGATTTCTCTCCTAGGCTTTGTACTGCTATAGGGCCAAAAAGGTCCATATGTAGTAAGTACAATATCATTGGTAAGTCACTTTAATTTAATGATTTAAAACTAGATTTATTTTGCTTACCTAACTGACAAGCCGTGCAGAGACTTTCCTTCTTATAGGGGTAAGAAGGCAATCCTCTAACAAGGTTGTCTTTAAAAAGCCTAACAATGTTTCTCAAATATATATGACTTAATATTTTATGCCACAAATAATTTTGATTGCTAACAAGATTAAATAAACAAATTTCTAAACTGGCAGATTTAAAGTATAGTAAGTATATGTTACCTTGTCTAATTCCAGTTAAAACAGTTTGATTGTTTGTAGAAATAATACATTGAGATTCAGAAAAGCAAACCTGATAACCTGAATCACATAAATGACTTATGGATATGAGGTTATGCTTGAGACCATTAACATATGCCACCTTTTTGAAAGTGACATCTCCACTATTGAAGTCTTCATAGCCTTCAGTCTGTCTAAAGCTAGCTTGAATCTCCAATGATTTCCCTTGGACCAAGCTTGGCCTTGAAGTTGATGAGGCTATCCTTGCATCCAGTCATGTTCTTAGAGCACCTCCTATCCAGATACCACTTATTTTGAGTGATAGGATAGGTATTTACCTACAATAAAACAAATTTAAAGTTCTTTACCCATGTAACCTTGGGTCCTTATTTCTTCTCAAATGAAAAACTGGATATAAATGAACATTCAGGTTGGCTCTTATAACCTAAGGGGTGAAATCTTCTAGGAGGAATTATCCATTGGGTGAATGGGTTGATGTTCTCCCTATGTTGGTTAGGTTTATTGTTACAATTTCTGATGGAATTTAAGTTTCTGTAATTTTGATTAGGGATCGACAAATTCTGGTGAGTTCGTCGACCTAAGATTGATAAATTGGAATGAGATCTACAATCTCTGCTCTAAGAATGAAAGTATTCATTCTCAGGGCACCAATGTTGTCGATCTCTGGTCGACGAACCATACTAGTTTTGTCGATCGAAGATCGAAGATCGAAGAATTCTTATTATTATGGTTTGTGTTCAGAGTTCGTCGTTCTGAGGTCGACGAACTGTTCCCGTTTCGTCGATCTAAGTGCGACGAAAACTGTTGAACATTGTTATATCTATTATTTTTCTTGTTCTTAGATTTTTGTTTTAATTCCATTTGCTTTAGAACTTTATTAACTTTATTAACCTGTTCAGTGTTCTTCTTGCCTTTATCAGAAATGAAATTTACAGGTTTTGATAGATTGTTCTTCTAGATTAGAGGTGGTTCACTAGATGAGGAACCTAATCCTAGTTTACTGTTATTAGTCTTAGAATTTAAGGTACTAGTTATATCTAGCAATTTCATGCTCCTGCCATTTAGAGATTCCTCTAGTTTCTTGGCCTTACTTAGTTCAATTTTCTGAAAAACTATTTGTTCATTAGCTAAATTGAGTTCAATTGACAATTTAGCATTTTCAGCGAAATATTTATCTTGAGCAGTTAATTTCTCTCTAAGAATTTTTATTTCCTTATCAGAGCCTATTAAGTCTAAGCACAGATTTTTAAATTCAGATTTAAATTCATCTGATTCAAAATCATAAGAAGCAATTACTTGGTCTTCAGTAGACATTGATTCTTCATTATCTGAATCTTCAGCATCTGATTTGCTGCTGCAGGAATCAATTGCCATTAGGCAAACTTCCTTTGCCTTTTCCTCTTCTTCATCATCACTGGAGCTGGAAGAAGATGACTCTTCTTCTGTATCACTCTAGGTCTCAGCAACAAAACCCTTTTCCTTCCTCTTATGCTTGCTTGAGGAGGGTTTGCTGTGATGAGTTCTTCTTGACTCTTTTTCTCTTCTCCTATCTTTCTTCTGAGCTTCTAGACACTTAGAGATGTAGTGTCCTTGATTCCTGCAACCAAAACAGACAATTTCTTTAGAAGGTGTTTTGTCATACCTTGGTTTGTCATCTTGTCTAGATGACTTCCTTCTGAAGTCCTTCTTTGCCATTTTGAAAAATCTCTTGGCAAATAGACTAATCAGTTCTTTATTAATTGGAGTCCCTTCAGAGTCCTCAGCAGCCTTTAAAGCAATGATGTGCTCCTTCCTGGTAGGTGTTTGATGGCCGCGGAACAGAGACCTACTGTGGTTGGTTCGAAATGGTCAGATTCTGCGGGCCGATTAGAAGATCGAGTTTTCTAACGAGAGAAGGCAAGTGCACCTATCGCAAGTAGTACTCGGTATTCGGAAAAATACCGAGGTCGTATTATTCTCGGGACGCGTTGATTATATCTACTCTTCCAGAACACTATTATCTTACTAACAGTAAGGTGGGAATTTTTTGTATAATTAAAACGGAAAGAAAGAAAGCAGAATTTTGCTAAGTTAGTTCGATGACGGTTAACGCTCGGCATCGAATCGGATTAAGACTAAAATAATTCTCAACAATTATTAAACTTTTTTTCAAATTAATAAAAGGCACTTGGCCGTGGGGGTTCCAAAAATATGAGCGCACTTATCTCTAGGAATATTACTCACCTAAACATTAAGACTATTCGACCGATCGTTAGACCGACGAAGGATTCCTCTTAATGCCCGCTTTACGCTAAGAAACCAGCTATTGGGTGGGAACCCAATCCGCAGAACTACGCTTCTCCTCTTTCGAGGGGGCGTACGCAGTTCTCTTTACCCAAGGGGGATCGGTCCATACGTGCAGCCTCTCGGCGTCGCGTATGGATAACGGAAATAGAGCCCACACATCGATCATGTGGTCCTATGCGTCGTTAACCCGGGTAAACCTTAAGTCCTTAAATTAAAATAAAAATAAAGTTTTTTAATTATTTCAAATCATTTTTTATGTCCCAATGCTCTTCGATGCCGAAGGCTAAAAGAGATTAGCCACTCATCGGTATGGGGATGGCTTTATGTTTTTAGGTGAAACGTGAGTGTTAAATTAAGCACTGAACAATTATAAGAGAAAACACGAAAAATAGGACAATTAGATAAATTGAAGGCTAATTGATGCAGGCACTCTCACACACACTCAAAACCATAAAGAAAATTAAATAAAACAAGCCCTACTCAAATGAGTAGGCGGAAATAAATGCACACACGCACACACTCTTTCTTATTGTAGAAAACGATAAATAAAGCGTAAAATTATCTCCTACACACACGCACTCTACATAATTGAGAAAGCGATAAAATTGCAAGTCCCGACTCAAATGAGTGGGCGGGAGTAAATTATCTCATACACGCACGCACTCTACTTGAAAGTAAAACACACACACGCACTCTACAGAAATGAAAACACACGCACCCACAAAAAGTTTTCCTACTCAAGTGAGTAGGAAGAAAATGAAAGCAGTAAAAAGACAAGTCCCACTCAAACGAGTGGGCGAAATGAAAGCAGAGCGCCATTTAACTCTTAACGAGTAGGCGGAAATAAATGCATACGCACACACGCACTCTACAGGAGTTGAAATAAAGCAGTAAAACCTAACTCATACACGCACACACACTTGCAAAAATAAGAAAAACAAGTGCTCAGAAAAATTAAAACGACTGCATTTCTACCGCTAGAATGCGGTAGAAATGCAGAAAAAGTGAAAATAAAAATTAACCGAGCGAAAATGTTTTGCAAATAAACGCAAAATGGAAGTACTCGAAAAATTAATACAATTGCATTTCTATCGCTAAATGCGGTAGAATGCATAAAAAATGAAATAAAAATTAAAGGGACTAAAAGTTTTGAAATTAAAAAGCTAAAAATGAAGTGAGCGAAAAATTATAACGATTACATTTTTATTCATAAGTTTTTATAAAACCTCCAAAAAAGTGAGAATAAACTAAAAAGGAACGAGAAGTTTTACATTCCTAAGAGCCTAAGTTAAAGAAAATAAAAACGAACACTTTTAGGGAGTTTTTATAAAACCTATATGAATGAAAATGAAAAGAAGAAAAAGCTAAAGCTAAAAAGTGCAGAGAATGAAAACTAAACGGACGGCACACGGCTAGAAATGCCGATAAATCCTAAATCTAACTAAGTTATGAAAGCTAAAAAGATGAAAACTTAAAAGAAACACAAAAGGGAACGAAAAAGTTAACTTAAGAAGGGCGCTTCCAATTGAACATTTCAACTTTGCAAGATAGAAAATCTACCATTTTATTGAATAAAAAGGCTATTACATGAAAAAGCTAAAACAAACAACCTAATACAAACTAAGAAAGATAGGGAGAAATTCTCCTTACATAGCTTAGAAGCCAAACGGACAGCACCTCCCCTAAGTAAGAGGGACCAAAAAAGTGGACAAAATAAGCTTCCTGGAAGCTCTTATTTATAGACAAAATTTCGGGTTGGTCACGCCCGTGACTAGGGCGTGACAGGGGGCGTGTCGACACTATTCATGAGCTGATCGGATGACTTGACTGGAAAGTTGACTTCGCCTGAAAACATGGCGGTCACGCCCTAGGTCACGGCGTGACATGTGTCAGTCACGGGCGTGACTGGGGCGTGTCGGGGAGGTCGATTTGGGCGCGGTCCGGCCGCAAAGTCGCGCGCGTCACGTCGGGCCAGGTGGCAAGGTCACACCCGTGTCACACCTTGACACGGGCGTGTCGAAGGGCGTGTCGAGCTGGGTTTGATGATCACCGATCATCGAGCTGGCACCTATGGTCGGCGATCGTCGAGGGCATGACACGGGCGTGTCGGTCATGTGACACGGGCGCGTTAGTCAACTTTTTGACTATTTTTGGAATTTTTCTGGAAATTTTCTGCAATAAAAATAAAGCTAAGTTAGAAATAATATTTATAAAAATAAATAATTTATTGGATAAAACAGATAAAAAAAGACAAAAAAAACAATCAAAATTGACTTAAATAAAATACGAAAATATAGTATATTTACAACTCATCAAAACCCCCCATACTTAAGCTTTTGCTATTCCAGAGCAAAAGTTTGAGGTGAAATTATAAGGAATAATAAAAAACCCTAAGTTCTGCTACCGCTAAATTAATTATAAGAGAGATCAAATAAAAATATACGGGGTATAAGAGTTAAGTCCTAAAATTATTTAGATGATTTAAAACAGGGCAAAAGTTTTGGCCAAAAGACTTCTTGATGTAATCAAATAGAAAGCAATAATTGTATTGGTTAGATTAAACAAAAATAGTTTGGAGTTATACGAACTTTAGCTTATAGGAGTGTTATCGGAAATAACGCAATTTACGAATTATGCTCTCAAAAAGATTTTTGAATTAATTCTAGAGTCATGAAATTGGCTAAGGGGGGTTGATGTTGGTTTATGAAGATGCTTGGATTTTGAGGCGAGGATATTTTTTCTCGAACCTCCAATTTTTTTGATTTGGATGTTAAAGAAAAACGAAATCTTATTTTCCTTAACAAAAATTTTTTTTTTCTTCTTCATAAATAAAAATAACCCAATGTATATGTGTTGGAGTAATGAATTTTATCCTCTTACTCCGTAACGTAAAATCTTTTAATTTATTGGGTGCCTATGTTTACGGAATGAAATCTATTCCCATTGACATAGATCTTTTTGAGGAAATATTTTTATCATACCGAGTAGGTTATGATAGGTAAGAGGGAGAAAAGAGAACTAGATTTTTAATAAAAAAATATTGAGAGCAACCTTTATAAATTGTACGTTCCAATTTTTCAGAAAGCTAAAAGCAAGGATAATTGAATTCTATAGTCGTTATTTTCTAATATGGTACACATGCTCCTATCTATGAAAAATTAGAAGTAGTGCCTAAAGCGAGTCCCCTATTTTTAACAAAGTATAATAAATTCTTTAAAACTTAACCCCGGCTATTTAAATTTTCAATCTATAATTAACAAACGAATAGTGAACAAAGAATTGATCAAATTCGCATATAAATAAACTCAAAACGAAAGTTTTGGATAACAAGAAACTTAAGAATGAAATGTTTGATTTATTTTTTCAAAACTTACATAACAAATTTTTTGTTGTTTTTTGAAGTTATGCTCTTTTTTTGTATTTTCGTATTTATATCTTTAATATATACATACTAAAAAGAAAGAAAAAAAGCGAAAAAAATTTTTTGGTTTTTAAGTTTTGTGAATTTTTTTGTATTTTTTAAATTTTGTGAATTTTTTTTTGTATTTTTAAATTTTGTGAATTTTTTTTGTATTTTTAATGAAATTTTCATTCTATTTACAAAAATTTGGGAAAAAGAAAATATTTACAAGGATGAGGGGAAAAAAGGAGAGGGGAAAGAGAAAGAATATTTACAAAAAGTATTTACAAAAATTATTTACAAAAATATTTTACAAGAATATTTACAAAAATACAAACTAGGTAGCCGCGAGATGACTCGTTATGTGGATGGCTCGATGAGCCGGATCTCGCGGACCGAGTTAAAAATAAGTCAATGTTTCAAAAATTAAACTTCAAAAATTTTTAATTAAAATTTTTTTGATTTTTTTTTTGTGTTATATATATTTTTTTTTGAAGTTTTTTTTTTTTTTTAAATTTTTTTTTTTTTTTTTTGTAAGTGAAAAAGAAAGTACGAAAATACAAAACACCCCCATACTAGATCCAACATTGTCCCCAATTGTGTATGCTAAGCAGGAGGAACAAGACAACAGGTATATGTACAAAAAGGAAAAAGAGGGGGCAGAAGACGTCCTGATCCGCGCTCGGGGAAGCCCATTAGAAACCCTGCATTTATTAGAAAAATAGAAAACATAATAAATAAAGACGTAAAAAAGATAGACGTGGGGTGCCTCCCAGGAGCGCTTTGTTTATAGTCGCATAGCTTGACTATAGTGGCGGGTTTATAAGTTGAGGAGGGATATGGTTTCGCTATACTCGATCACATGGTCGCCCGCTATGTAAGTCTTTAATCGATGACCGTTTTACTTTAAACTAGCCTTTTTCCGGGTGGGAGACGAGTACGGTCCCATATGGAAAAACTTCTTCAACTAAGAAGGGACCGGACCAACGGGATTTGAGTTTGCCAGGAAAAAGTTTAAGACGAGAATTATAAAGAAGGACTAGATCGCCCGGAGAAAAAATTTTGGGGGTTTTAATTTTTCGATCGTGATAAAACTTAGAACGCTCCTTATAGAACTTATTGCTCTCGTAAGCGTTCGCACGCCATTCATCGAGCTCGTTTAGTTGCAGTTTTCTATTCTGAGCGGCTAAGTTAGAGTCGAGGTTTAAGAGTTTTAATGCCCAAAGTGCGCGATGCTCCAGTTCTACGGGTAAATGGCACGCTTTGCCATAGACTAATCGAAACGGGGTACAACCGGTGGCGGTTTTGTACGCCGTACGATACGCCCATAACGCGTCGTCGAGCTTAGCGGACCAATCTTTCCTATTAAGTGAAACGGTTTTTTCTAATATGCGTTTTATCTCTCGATTTACTACCTCAACTTGGCCACTTGTCTGCGGGTGGTAGGGGTGGCAAGCTTGTGCGTGACTCCGTATTTAGCTAACGTCTTAGACATTAGAGCATTACAGAAATGCGTTCCCCTATCACTAACAATAGCGCGAGGCGTGCCGAAACGAGAAAATAATTTTTTTAGAAATGTAACGATGACTCGCGCATCGTTGGTGGGGAGAGCTTGCGCTTCCGCCCACTACGATACGTAGTCGACCGCTACTAAAATATACATATTTTTATAAGAAGGAGGTAGGGGGCCAACAAAATCTATGCCCCATAAATCGAAAACTTCGCATTCTAAAACATATTTTGGGGCATCTCGTCGCGACGTGAGATGTTACCCGACCGCTGACAGCTATCGCATGCGCGCACAAAATTGTGCGCGTCTTTGAAGAGAGTGGGCCAAAAGTATCCCGCCTCTAGCGCCTTCCTAGCGGTCCAGTTGGCTTGATAGTGCCCCCCGGCTGGACCCTCGTGGCAGTGCCTCAATATTTGTGTGCACTCCACTCCCGCGACGCATTTTCGAACCGCTTGGTCTGCGCAGATACGGAAAAGAAATGGGTCATCCCAAAAGAAATTTTTCAAGTCGGAAAAGAATTTCGTTTTTTGATGACTTGAAAAATCTTTTGGAAGTACCCGCGCGACTAAGTAGATCGCAAAATCTGCGAACCAAGGCAAAGATGACGAAGACGAACGAATGGCGAGAAGGCGTTCCTTGGGGAATCTGTTATTTATTTCAGATTCGACGAGCGCTTCCGCACCCGGATTTTCTAAACGGGAGAGGTGGTCTGCCGCTATATTCTCCGCGCCCTTCTTATCTCGGATCTCCAAGTCAAACTCTTGTAGGAGGAGAATCCAGCGAAGAAGGCGGGGCTTCGCGTCGGTTTTGGCTAGTAAATACTTAAGGGCGGAGTGATCGGTAAAAACGATAACATTAGATAACGTAAGGTACAAGCGAAACTTATCGAAAGCGAAAACGACGGCTAAGAGTTCCTTTTCCGTCGTCGTGTAATTCACTTGTGCGGAAGTGAGCGTCTTGCTAGCATAATAAATAGGATGAAAATGTTTTTCTATGCGTGGCCAAGAACGGCGCCCTAAGGCAATATCACTAGCGTCGCACATGATTTCGAACGGAAGGGACCAATTAGGCCACTAGAATCTGAGAATTGATAAGTTTTTGTTTTATAAAATTAAAAGCAGAACTCGCAATCGCTACTAAAGACAAAAGGTGATTCCTTTTCCAAGAGGTGAGTAAGCGGCTTTGTTATTTTTGAAAAATCTTGAATGAAGCGCCTAAAAGCCCGCGTGGCCTAAGAAACTCCTAATGGATTTTATGTTTGTCAGCTGAGGAAGTTTTTCTATGATTTCAACTTTGGCCTTATCGACCTCTATCCCCTTAATCGAAATCTTATGGCCGAGGACGAAACCTCCTCGAGCCATAAAGTTACACTTTTCCCAATTTAAAACAAGATTCGTGTCCTCGCATCGTTGGAGGACAAGATCGAGATTACGAAGACAATCCGGAAATGAGCAGCCGTCGAATACAGAAAAGTCATCCATAAATATTTCAATAATATCTTCTACTAGCCGCCAAGATTTGCTAGCATACATCTTTGGAATGTAGCCGCACATTGCAGAGGCCAAATGGCATTCTTCGATAGGCGAAGGTGCCAAAGGGGCAAGTAAAAGTTGTTTTCTCTTGGTGTTCGGGGGAAATAGGGATTTGGAAAAACCCCAATAAACCGTCGAGAAAACAATAGAAAGGATGACCGGAAAGACGCTCAAGAATTTGGTCAAGGAACGGTAGTGGAAAATGGTCTTTGCGAGTGGCATCATTAAGTTTGCGATAATCGATGACCACACGCCAACCCGTAACAGTACGAGTTGGGACGAGCTCGTTGTGCTCATTCGCCACTACGGTTAGACCGCCCTTCTTGGGCACGACATGAATGGACTAACCCATGCACTATCAGAAATGGGATAAATAATCCCCGCATCTAATAATTTAATTATCTCAGCTTTCACGACGTCTTTCATGTTTGGGTTAAGACGCCGCTGCGGCTGAATGGTTTTGCGGCAATTATCGTTTAAGAAAATTTTGTGAGTGCAGAAAGAAGGGTTAATCCCCTTTAGGTCAGAAATTTGCAACGCAATTGCATGACGATGTTTAAGCAAAACCTCCAATAAATTGGAGGTCTCCGAATCGCTTAAATACGAAGAAATGATTACCGGGAGTGTATCATTTTTCCCCAAAAAGGCATATTTTAGGGATTCGGGTAATGGTTTGAGTTCTAGGATGGGCGGTTCTTCTAGTGAGGTTTTTGTGCTAATGTATTTTGAACCAATTGGTTCAAAAGGCATGTTCGTAGACGCGTCCTCATCGCAATAAAAATTTCGAGTGAAAAAATATTTTCGTTTAAAAATTCGGACTCGAAAACCGGAGAAGAACAATCTCCATAAAAAGAATTTAAAGAATAGCAGAAATCATCGCTCGGCGACGAGTCTTCCATAGAGGAGTTAATAGAAAAAGTAACTTGGTCGTCTCCTACCCGAAGGAGAAGCTGACCATTACTTACATCAATTAACGCACGTGAGGTTGCGAGGAAAGGGTGACCAAGTATTATTGGTACGTTGGCGTCTTCCTCGATGTCCAAGATGACGAAGTCCACCGGGAAGGTGAACTTGTCTACTCGGACAAGGACATCCTCAACAACCCCGATGGGGAACCTAATCGAGCGATCCGCTAGTTGGATGCGCATATTGGTAGGAGCAGGAGTACCCAAACCTAAACGCAGGAAGAGCGAGAACGGCATCAAATTAATGCTCGCGCCTAAGTCTGCCAAGGCGTATTTTACTAATACATTGCCAAAAAGGCACGGGATGGAGAACCTTCCCGGGTCATTTTGTTTTAAGGGCAATTACTAGTAAGAGCCGCCGAGCAGACAGCGTTGAGAGATATATGCGAAATATCCTCGAGTTTGCGTTTATTAGAAATAGTTCTTTTAAAAATTTCGCATATTTAGGCATTGCGAGATAGCCTCGCAAAAAGGAACATTAATATGAATTTGTTTAAGTAATAAAATAAATTTTTCATATTGCGCGTTTACTCGCTCATTATCTAACTTATGCGGGTAGGCAACGCCTTGTTTAAAATAGTTTTATCGTCAAAAATCGGTAAGGGTTGCGTAATCGAAGAAGAGGGAAGAGGGGTCGGAGGTGAAATATGTACCTGAGGATCGATCCGTTTTGGATCGACCACCTCCTTACCGCTACGGAGGGTTATAGCGTTGGCGATTTCCCTTGGATTGGGCTCCGTGTTCCCTGGCAGTGCCCCCAGGGCGCGTTCTGACATAAGTCGCGCCAACTGTCCAACCTGGAGTTCTAAATTTTTAGCGATCGGTGATGTTCCGGATATTAGACTCGTTGGACGCGACATAACGATTAAAATTTTCCTCCACCGGGGATGGCTTCATAGGAGGGGGAGGAGGAAACGTTGGCGCAAAAGGAGGGGGAGGGGGACGCTGCGCGTTGTTCGGGTTGCTCCAGGAGAAATTCGGATGGTTCCTCCAACCCGGATTATAGTGGCTACTATAAGGTTGTTTGAAATGAGGGACGCACCGGATTTCCCATGTAGTCCACGAATTCGTCGACTACGCAGACGTTGGAGGGGGGAGAAAACAAGGCGGAGTGGAGGAGGCAACAGACATCTCCGCCACCTGCTTAGTTAGCCTCCCCACTTGGAGGGCTAGCTGAGCAGTGGCATCCACTTCAAAAATTCCCGCCTGCTTAGGGCGCGCCCCGGGACATTCCACTGGTAGGCGTTCACCGCCATTTCCTCGAAAAGGCCTGGGCGGCCTCGGGGGTCATATTGTTCAGAGTGCCCCCGGCAGCCGCGTCAATCATTTGACGCGTCTGACTATTCAGTCCATTATAAAAAATTTGTACCTGCAACCACGTTGGCAGAGCGTGGTGCGGGCACTGGCGGAGAAACTCCTTAAAGCGTTCCCAAGTCTCGTAAAGAGACTCAGAGTCGTTTTGGACGAACGAAGATATGTCCGCCCGCAGTCTTGCAGTTTTCGCGGGCGGAAAATACTTCGTAAGGAATTTCTCAGCCAATTCCGCCCAGGACGTGATGGATCCCCGCGGGAGGGAGAGTAACCACGCCTTAGCCTTGGACTTAAGAGAGAATGGAAAAAGGCGCAAACGAATGGCGTCATCAGTGACGCCATTAACTTTAAAAGTATCGCAAATTTCAAGAAAATTAGACAAGTGATTATTGGGGTCCTCATCCGGCAGTCCGTAGAACTGCACGGCATTTTGGATCATTTGAATCACACTTGACTTAATTTCAAAATTATTGTTGGCCACAGCGGGCCGAACAATACTCGACCCCGTATCATCCAAGTTGGGCCGAGCGTAGTAAGACATAGTACGCTTGGCCGGTTGGGCATTATTCGGGTCGGCCATAGAAGAAGAAGAGGGTTCTCCGATAGATTCTGCGGGGTCTAAAAAGGGAATTCGACGGAGAGATCAGATACGCGCAAGAGAGCGGTCGATCTCGGGGTCGAATTCAAGATTTTCAGAACTCGAAGGTTGTCCACGGGTCATGCACCCTAAAAAAAACGAAAGGGGGAAGGAATTTTTTTGTATAAAATTTTTTATTTGAAAATAAAGTAAAATTAATAGAGTCCCGGATTCAATATAACAACTGTGTATCCCCGGCAATGGCGCCAAAAACTTGATGGCCGCGGAACAGAGACCTACTGTGGTTGGTTCGAAATGGTCAGATTCCGTGGGCCGGTTAGAAGATCGAGTTTTCTAACGAGAGGAGGCAAGTGCACCTATTGCAAGTAGTACTCGGTATTCGGAAAAATACCGAGGTCGTATTATTCTCGGGGACGCGTTGATTATATCTACTCTTCCAGGAACACTATTATCTTACTAATAGTAAGGTGGGAATTTTTTGTTTAATTAAAACGGAAAGAAAGAAAGCAGAATTTTGCTAAGTTAGTTCGATGACGGGTTAACGCTTGGCATCGAATCGGATTAAGACTAAAATAATTCTCAACAATTATTAAACTTTGTTTTCAAATTAATAAAAGGCACTTGGCCGTGGGGGTTCCAAAAATATGAGCGCACTTATCTCTAGGAATATTGCTCACCTAAACATTAAGACTATTCGACCGATCGTTAGACCGACGAAGGATTCCTCTTAATGCCCGCTTTACTCTAAGAACCCCGTTATTGGGTGGGGAACCCAATCCGGCAGAACTACGCTTCTCCTCTTTCGAGGGGGCGTACGCAGTTCTCTTTACCCATGGGGGATAGGTCCATACGTGCAGCCTCTCGGCGTCGCGTATGGATAACGGAAATAGAGCCCACACATCGATCATGTGGTCCTATGCGTCGTTAACCCGGGGTAAACCTTAAGTCCTTAAATTAAAATAAAAATAAAGTTTTTTAATTATTTCAAATCATTTTTTATGTCCCAATGCTCTTCAATGCCGAAGGCTAAAAGAGATTAGCCACTCATAGGTATGGGGACGGCTTTATGTTTTTAGGTGAAACGTGAGTGTTAAATTAAGCACTGAACAATTATAAGAGAAAACACGAAAAATATGACAATTAGATAAATTGAAGGCTAATTGATGCAGGCACTCACGCACACTTCAAAACCATAAAGAAAATTAAATAAAGCAATCCCTACTCAAATGAGTAGGCGGAAATAAATGCACACACGCACACACTCTTCTTAATTGAAGAAAACGATAAATAAAGCGGTAAAATTATCTCCTACACACACGCACTCTACATAATTGAGAAAGCGATAAAATTGCAAGTCCTGGCTCAAATGAGTGGGCGGGAGTAAATTTATCTCATACACGCACGCACTCTACTTGAAAGTAAAACACACACACGCACTCTACAGAAATGAAAACACACGCACCCACACAAAGTTTTCCTACTCAAGTGAGTAGGAAGAAAATGAAAGCAATAAAAAGACAAGTCCCACTCAAACGAGTGGGCGGGAAATGAAAGCAGAGCGCCATTTAACTCTTAACGAGTAGGCGGAAATAAATGCATACGCACACACGCACTCTACAGGAGTTGAAATAAAGCAGTAAAACCTAACTCATACACGCACACACACTTGCAAAAATAAGAAAAACAAAGTGCTCAGAAAATTAAAACGACTGCATTTCTACCGCTAGAATGCGGTAGAAATGCATAAAAAGTGAAAATAAAAATTAACCGAGCGAAATTGTTTTGCAAATAAACGCAAAATGGAAGTACTCGAAAAATTAATACAACTGCATTTCTACCGCTAGAATGCGGTAGAAATGCATAAAAAGATGAAATAAAAATTAAAGGGACTAAAAGTTTTGAAATTAAAAAGCTAAAATGAAGTGAGCGAAGAATTATAACGACTGCATTTTTATTCATAAGTTTTTATAAAACCTCCAAAAAAGTGAAAATAAAACTAAAAAGGAACGAGAAGTTTTACATTCCTAAGAGCCTAAGTTAAAGAAAATAAAAACGAACACTTTTAGGGGAGTTTTTATAAAACCTATATGAATGAAAATGATAAAGAAGAAAAAGCTAAAGCTAAAAAGTGCGGAGAATGAAAACTAAACGAACGGCACAACGGCTAGAAATGCCGATAAATCCTAAATCTAACTAAGTTATGAAAGCTAAAAAGATGAAAACATAAAAGAAACACAAAAAGGGAACGAAAAAATTACTTAAGAAGGGCGCTTCCAATTGAACATTTCAACTTTGCAAGATAGAAAATCTACCATTTTATTGAATAAAAAGGCTATTACATGAAAAAGCTAAAACAAACAACCTAATACAAACTAAGAAAGATAGGGAGAAATTCTCCTTACATAGCTTAGAAGCCAAACAGGCAGCACCTCCTCTAAGTAAGATGGACCAAAAAAGTGGACAAAATAAGCTTCCTGGAAGCTCTTATTTATAGACAAAATTTCGGGTTGGTCACGCCCGTGACTAGGGCGTGACAGGGGGGCGTGTCGATACTATTCATGAGCTGATCGGATGACTTGACTGGAAAGTTGAGTTCGGCTGAAAACGTGGCGGTCACGCCCTAGGTCACGGGCGTGACTGGGGCGTGTCGGGGAGGTCGATCTGGGCGCGGTCCGGCCGCAAAGTCGCGCACGTCACATCGGGCTAGGTGGCAAGGTCACGCCCGTGTCACACCATGACACGGGCGTGTCGAAGGGCGTGTCGAGCTGGGTTTGATGATCGCCGATCGTCGAGCTGGCACCTGTGGTCGGCGATCGTCGAGGGCATGACACGGGCGTGTCGGTCATGTGATACGGGCATGTCAGTCAACTTTTTGACTATTTTTGGAATTTTTTTGGAAATTTTCTGTAATAAAAATAAAGCTAAGTTAGAAATAATATTTACAAAAATAAACAATTTATTGGATAAAACAGATAAAAAAAGACAAAAAACAAACAAAATTGACTTAAATAAAATACGAAAAATATAGGTATATTTACAACTCATCAGTGTTGGATTCTTTACTTTAGTTGCTGCTTCTCTGGTCTTCATCAGTTGTACATATGATTTGAGCTTTCCAAGGAGAGACTCAGTTGAGATTTCAGTCATGCTTCTAGCTTCTTTGATAGGCCAGATCCTTGAATCCCATGTGTTGGGGAAGCACATAAGGATCTTGTCAGTCACTTCAGTCAGATTCATTTCCTTGTCTAAGGTCCTTAGCTCATTGATGATTGAGCTTAGCCTGTTGTACATATCACTGACTGACTCAACTTCTTCCTTCTTAAAGTTCTCATACTAAGAGATGAGATTGGATCTTCTGTCCTTTCTCTCATCAGCAGATCCAGCCACCATCTGGTTGAGGGAATCCCAGATGTCTTTGGCTAAAGTGCACTCAGACACTTTTTGAAAAATATCATTAGACATAGTCTGAGCTAAAATGTTCATGGCTCTTGCATCTACAATCTTGGATTTTCTTTGTGCATCAGTCCAGTAAGGAGGTGGAACTACACTCAAGTTGGTTGAAGTAGAAGTAGTAGAGGCCACTGGAGCTGGTGGTCCTGTCAATATAGAGTTGAAAATATCTTTCATCAATAGAGTTCATATAAAGTTTTATTCTTGCCTTCCAGATGGCAAACTTAGAAAGATTGCACACTGGAGGTCTGGTGCTGGCATAGTCCTTATTTTGTGCCATGGTATCAGAAAAAAGATTTAATCAGAGATTATCTTAGGGTTTTGCTTAGTCCTGGTGTAAGCCTGTATAAAATTGACTAACCTCCCTCTGATAACAATTGAAAGAATAGGGGGGAGATAATATCTGAATAACTCTACAGGAGGGTGAATAGAGTTTATATAAAACTTTTTGTCTTTTTAAAAATATTATGTTAAGTGATAAAGTAGGTGATTATATATATATATATATATATAGCTAAGCAGTGATATCAGATATAAAGTAAAAAACTAAACTAATCTAACCATAGCACAAGCACAAAGGAAACAGCAAGAACAACCAAGACAACACAAGAACTTTATAGTGGTTCCCCAACTGGGTATATCCACTCTTCCACCACCCTTGGTAGGAATCCACTACAGGTTTTGATCAGGTGACTGCCACCAATACATCTATTTTTAGGGAGATATAGCAACCCTTTGAGCTTTTGACCAGGTGCCAAAAAACCAACCTCAAGTCTTCTGGAAGGAGACTTGTAAAATAGTCCAACTTTTGAAGGGAATTAAAACCCTATACAGAGGTGGAAGGAAAGGTTGATGAGAGTCTTCTCTTTTCTCAATAAACTGAGAAGACTTTGTGGATTCAAAATGTTGTCAAAGCTCCCCATGAGATGTTGATGGTTCAGGATGAGAAGCTTTGCTAAGGGTTAGGTAGGCCTTAAGATTTGTAAAACAAGATCCAGGAACTCAAGACAGATGGAGATTTGTTGTCTCTGCAAGATCCTATAAAAGAAGAATAAAAAGACACTGGATATGTTATTGTTGTTCTTCTTCCTTCTTCTTCTTCAGAGCACTGAAAGAATAGAGATTGAGAGCTGCTCTGAAATAATGAACCCGAGAACACTTTTCTTCTTCCTGCACTGTACTGTTAGAAAATTATGTTGTGCTTTCTTGTTCTATAAAAACTCTTGTGTCTAGAATATCTCTTTCTGTTAGAGTATATCAAAAACGAACAGCAAAAACTCTCTTTTGCGAATTCAAATCATGCAATAAATGCATTGCTAGAAAACTGGGAAGGAAAACGGCAAGCATGCCTTTTCAATTTTCATTTCCTCATCTGTCCCGAGAAATATGTCAAGCAAATTCTCTGATGAATACAATAATCAATGATGCCATAAACGGCTATATTCATAGGGAATATAAGCATTGATTACTCAGCGAAATTATGACTTAATGTAATAAAGGAACATATATGGAAAGAATAAAGAACAAGACATCTTGCAGTTTTCGTCGACCAGGGAACAGATTTCGTCGAGCTGTAATCGGATATCGTCGACCTAAGAAATCCTGTTCTTCGACCTGAGCTCTGCGAACTGAATAACTGAATAAACTAAACTGAAACTGTGCTCATAGTTCATCGACCTAAGAGTCTGCTCTGAACTGAAAGAACGTCAACCACAGAACTTGAATCACCAGAAATAGTCGATCTGAAAAATAGACTGAGAGAAAATGTTGACCACAGAATAACTTCTACTGAAGGATATCGTCGACCAGAGTTCTGCGATCGTCTTGCTCAACTTAGAGAAGGATCTCCAAGTTCTTCGAGCTGAGTTTGACGAACGTCGAACTAAATTCCCAGACTGTATGGAATATTCTAAGGCTTTAATCCGTGGAACTTTTCAGGCATGTCCATGGAGATAAACTTTGGAGGACTTGCCTAAGACCTAGAAACCAAAACACTGACCCTTACTATACAACATTGGTTAATAAGCCTAAGAAGTGAACATAGCCCAAATCAAAATAGGGGTTCCAACACTATCTTTGGGCGACCCCTCATCAACTACTTCAAGGAGGTTCTATCGTCGTATCATTAGTGCCTGAAGTTCTGTCGGGGAGATATCCAAGTGCGGATCAGGGGCGATCTTATGGCTGCCAAGGAGTGTTATCTGAATGCCGTCAGTACCATCAGATGGATGGAGGATGTGAAGAGGATAGAGAACCTGCTGTAGAAGGAGGAAGGTCTGAGAACTGTCGAAGAGCTGGAGGAGCTGTAGATGATCTACCAGAGAGGAGAGCAGGAGTTGTTGAAGATCGGGGGATCTCTGACACTGGAGGGGAAGTTGGAGATGGCTGTATACCTACATGAGAATATGGAAATCTTTGCTTGGAGTGTCGCGGAGATGTCAGGGATTGATGCTGATGTTGCCTGACATCGCCTCAACCTGTATCCCAAAGTCACCCCCGTAAGTTAGAAGCAGAGGAAGAGCATCGTCGTGCTGGACGAACCGATCAGAGAGGAGGTGGAGAAGCTACTGAAGGCAGGTTTTGTTTCGGAGATCCAGTATCCTGGTTGGGTCCCCAATGTTGTAATGGTGAAGAATTTCGGAGGGGGCTAGCGTCTATGTATTGAATTTTCCTTTTTAATAAAGCTTTCCCGAAGGATTGCTACCCCTTGCCTCAAATCGACGCTCTAGTTGATTTAGCCATGGGTTTGCTGTGATGAGTTTCCTTGATGCTTTTTCAGGGTATCACCGGATCCGAATGCATCCCCCTGAATGGCACGACATCTATTTCTTCACTAGTGATGGCTGCTACAACTACAAGATGATGTCTTTTAAGCTAAATAACGCGGGTGCGACCTACCAGAGGATGATAAATCTAGTCTTCAAGGAGCAGAAGGGGCAGAATCTTGAAGTATATGTAGATGACCTCCTCGTCAAGAGCAAAGGCACCACAGAATATATAAAGTATCTGGTGGAGACCTTCGCTACCCTAAGAAAGTACAAATGTGACTCAACCCGTTTAAGTGTGTTTTTGGAGCCAGGAGGGGGAAATTATTGAGCCACATCCTCACTCCTAAGGGGGTGGAGCCAAATTCCAATAAATTGAAGGCCTTTCTGGAGATGACATCCCAAGGAAGTCTAGAGGCTGACTGGATAGCTGGCAGGCCTTAGTCGCTTTTTCACTAAGGTAGGAAAGAAGTTCTCTCCTTTTTTCAATACTCTCCAAGGCAACCAGAAGTTTGAGTGGACTGCATAGTGTGAGGAGGCTTTTGGAAATCTCAAGCAGCAGCTAACTCAAGCTCCTCTTCTCCAAGGGCCATAGGGAAGCGATGACCTCCCCCTCTATCTAGGAGTTGGAGCGGAAGCAGTCAGCTCGGTGTTGGTCAGGGAAGAAGGAAGGAAGTAGCTCCCCCTCTACTATGAGAGTAGAATTCTGAAGCAGTCAGAGGTAAGGTATCCTATCTTGGAGAAGCTGGTTTTTTCCTTGGTAGTCTCGGCTCGTAGGCTCCGCCCATATTTTCAAGCCCACTCTATTAAGGTCATCTCTGATCATTCGTACTATCTTGGAAGGAGTGGAACATTCAAGCAAGTCGGCAAAGCGGGCAGTGGAGCTCAATGAGTTTAGCATTTCTTATTCTCTGAGGGTGGCGATCAAGGACCAGGTAGCGGTTGACTTCTTGGCTGACTTCTCGACCGATATGGGAGGAGACGAAGGCTCTTCCAGCCCAGTCTCGTGGAAGATGTCCATGGATGGGGATTCAGGTAAATGTTCCATAGGAGCCGGAGTTGTGCAAGTAAGCCCACAAGGAACTAGGATAGAACAAGCCATTGTGATCCTCTTCCCCATCACGAAAAATCAGGCAGATACGAAGCTATGGTTGCAGGCTTGCGTCTCGCCAAGGAGTTGGGAATCCAGGATCTTAGAGCCTTCACCGACTAAATGGTGGTCATGTCGCAGACCAGAGGAGTGTTTGAGGTGTACGACCCCATCCTGCAAAAGTACTTAGTAAAAGTCAAAGGTTTGATCAGATGTTTATAATCCTTTTTCATCGAGCATGTCCCCCGAGAGGCTAACTCGGAGGCATGCTATCACGCCAGGTATGGTCCCAGAGCTGGAGGGATAGTGGCCAAGTTACTTTGACCATCCATCAAAGAAGGAAAGATGATGGAGATCGAGCAAAAGGCTTCTTGAAGGGATTTTTCATTACGTTCTTGACGACGGGTCGGCTTCCTGCCAATGAGGGGAATCAAATAAATTTATGGTACAAGGCTTCCTACTACCTGCTGTACAAAGTAAAACTTTACCGCAAGACAATTTCAGGCCCTCTAACGAGATGCCTGTCAGAGGCTGAAATCCCTCGAGTTCTAGAGAAGATACATTCAGGAGAGTGTGGCAGCCACTCGGGGACTCGAACTCTGAAATAGAGGATTCTAAGGCTCGTCTAATTATGATCGACCATTCAAAAGTACGCAGAAGCCTTCTCGAAGAAATGTTTGAAGTGTCAGCTCTTTGCACCTCTTCAGTTGCATCCAACTCAGCAGCTTCGCTCAATCACTGCACTCTGGCCCTTTTCCATCTGGGGAATGGATTTGATTGGACCTTTCCCCCAAACTTTCGGTTCGAGGAAGTTTGTTCTCGTCATGATCGACTATTTCTCCAAGTGGATCGAGGCAAAATCTCTAGCCAAGACCACATCTCAAGTTGTGAAAAACTTTATTTGGGGAGATATTGTCTGCAGGTTCGGGATCCCTCTCGCCATTATCACCTACAATAGTCTGCAGTTTGCCAGCTTGGAGCTGAAGGACTTCTACAGGCAACTAGGGATAGATCTTTGATTCTCCTATGTATATCATCCTCGGAGAAATGGTTAGGTAGAAGCTGCTAATAAGCTGATCATCAACCTCCTGAAGAAGAAGGTCGTCAACTTGAAGGAAAACTGGGCAGTGCAACTCCCCTCGGTCTTATGGGCTCTGAGAACAACTCCTAAATCAGCCACAGGGGAAATACCCTTCAAGTTGTCCCACTGGTCTAAGGCACTCATCCCTATCGAGTTCGAGGTTCGGAGTCTGAGGGTCGTAGTAGCAGGATAAGGCAGTGAATAGTGGCGCTCTGAGAATGAAGATGCTCAAAAGCTCTTGTCGGACTACATCGAGGAACTTCATGACTTAGCCACCATCTTCCAGGAGGAAATCAAGAGGCGAATTGCAAAGCACTTCGATAAAAATGTTCTCCTTAAACATTTCCTCAAAGGAGACTTGTTCATGAAGAGGATAGATATGACAGGAAGAGGAGCTGCTTTTGGCAAGCTGCATCCAAACTGGGAAGGACCTTTCATCATCCAGGAATCCCTAACCACTGGAGGATATCATCTACAAGACTAGGAAGGAGAGCAACTAGGGAGTACTTGGAGCAGGGATGACCTGAAAAGGTTTTACCCTTAGCGGTAACATGTATTGCCCCTATAATGTTATTTCAATATTATCTATATATATTCTCGCCCCCGGAGCCACGGGTGGTTGCGAGTTGTCTTCTTTGTGTTGATTCATCTCAACATAAGCTAGAAGCAGTGAAGTCCAACTCCACTATCGATTTAGGAAATGAGCCTTCGACCTGTTTCTCCTAAATAGCTAGGGTGAACGATGGGACGGTTATTCGAGATTTAAGCGTCCTTATAAGATCGAGCCCCTGCATTTACGGTCAAGATCAGATCTCCCTTATATGTCGGCCTAGCTACTCCTGATTACATCTCTCCTCCGACTGGAGGAACTATCAGGAATAGTTCCGGCTACTAACCTCCTAAACTTGATGAAGGATCGACCTCACAAAGTGATCCCTTGTGTAAAGGCATCATCAGTCTTTGAGAAGACTAGAAGGCCCACTCATAACAACTGTTTGTCTTGTGAGATAGGACGCTCTTTGTTGATGTTAAGGCGGGATAACCTGTCGAGCTCCAAAAGATACAAGTTCGCGGAAGGATGGTGAACTCGGGTGTGTGTCCTATAAGAACTCCTGAGGGCCATTTCCCTTCGCTTGTACGATGGCCTTGGAAGCCAAAAGTCAGAGCTGGAACCAATCTGCACGATCAGATTGGGAAATAAGCCTTCTACCGGTTTCTCCTAAAAAGTCCAGGGCGGATGAAGGGACGATGCATCAGGATTTATTTGTCCTTGTAAGACCGAGCCCCTGCATTAATGGTCGAGATCAGCTCCCCCCTTGCATGTCGGCCTAGGTATCCCTGACCGCATCTCTCCTCTGACTGGAGGAACTATTAGGAGCAGGTCTGGATGCCAACCACCCAACTTGATAGAGAAGATCGTCATATCTTTGGAACTTCCCTTCATTCTCATAGATATTGGTGCATTTAATTCTTTGGCTATCTTCTGAACAATAGGGTGAATCGCTTCAACACCGATAAAAGTCCGCGAGTCATGCCGTTATTGTAGTTCGAGCCCCTGCACAAACTCCTCTCCATCATATTGGCTACCAACCCCCTCAGGTGAGATAGATTCCTCGTGTGGGTTGTTGATGTGGTCCAAGTCCCCTGTACGAGCTTCCATCCTATAGGCCGACTACGAGCTCAACCCGTGTCGACCCACCTCCGGTTGAGTTCGGCTCCTGTAAGATGTTGCCTCCGCCTCTAGTTGAGCGCGGCTCCTAAGAGTTTTTGACACATATCTAGTTGAGCTCGGCTCCTGTAAGATGTTGCCTCCACCTAAAGTTTAGCACTGCTCCAGATAGCTATCGACCCATCTCTAGTTGAGCTCGGTTCCTATAAGATGTTGCCTCCACCTCCCATTGAGCGCAGCTCCTGAGAGCTGTGGACCCATCTCAAGTTTAGCTCGGATCCTGTAAGATGTTTCCCCCACCTCCAGTTGAGCGCGGCTCTAGAGAGCTGTCGACCCATCTCTAGTTGAGCTCGGCTACTGTAAGATGTTTTCACCACCTCTAGTTGAGCTTGTCTCCTACTAGGTGTCGACCTATATCTTCCACCGCCAGTTGAGCTTTGCTCCTGCTAGGTATCGACCTATATCTTTCACCTCCAGTTGATTTTATTCCGACCAGGTGTTGGCTATATTCTTAGACGCAAATGAGCTATGCTCCGATGAGGTATGTGACCATGTAGGTACAAGCAACGATATACGAGCATGCAACTACGACCATGCAAGTGTGAGAATTAGCAGACAAGTAGTCGGAACGATTTAGTCAGAGCAAGTGTTAGATGCGCAAGTACGAGTGGCACCAACGTGCATGTAAGCGTATGGCGAGCTCTCAACCTCTCCTAGCCTATGAGGCTAGCGAGCATCGTCAATAGGGGAGTACATAAGTATGCGAGTAAAAAAAGAAGATAGGTGCAAAGTTCTTGTATTATCTGGTGAGTATTACAAAGCTTAAAAAAATCTAGCGAGTATTACAAAGTTTACAAAAAATTTAAGTTGTACAACTGCCTTTACAAATTTGGAAGCAGGAGGTTGCCGACCGACTAGATTCATCGTTGCTAGTATCGGGTTGTACTCTTCATCTTCAATGATAGCATCTTCCTCATCCTTGGCATCATCCTCAGCATCGTCCTCATCATCGCTACTATCACTCTCTCTGTTGTTGATGTCGCTGCCCCTAGAGCCGAAGTCCAAGGAGAGGACACGGTCTGGCGAATTAGACACCTCGGCGAGTAGGCATGTAATGAGGTCTGCGACTGTCATATGGTCGGCTTTCGGGCCAAAGAAGTCGTCAATCCTCAGCTTGGCAAGCATAGCTTCCCCCATCACATGTGCTATCCTGCGATGAATATCCGACATCTCATCCCTATGCATGTATATCCTTGTGCCCATCCCATGCGAACTCAGCTCCAACTGCGACCCAATCGGGTGAGTAGGGACCCGAGCGATCTTTGATGGTGACCGGGCGAGTCTCTAACTCGGTAATACGGATTTGAGAGTCTTCCAGCTCGGCTCTTGTGTTGGCAAGTTCTTGTTCGAGCTCAGAAAACTTCTTCCCCGTCTCTTCTTTACAGTCTGCGAGAATCGACAACAATCAGTTAGCAGAAGGATTCAAGTATAGAGTCAACTAAGTCGCGCCAAGGAGGCGACCTACCTCGTACTCTTTCCACCGAACCGATTGCATCCCAAGGTTGATCGCCTTCTTCGAGACAATCTTCAATGCCTTCATCATCTCAAACAACTTCCTTACCGTAAAGTGCCCTAACTCGGTGGTTGACGGATCGAGCGAGAAGTCTGGTGGGCGAGCTCCTCCAAGCTGAGCTCCTGCATCGCCTCAGCATCTGCTCGCCCATATAGCGCAAAGGGGACATCAAAGCCTCCTTCGTGTCCTCCCAGTCTTCCGACCAGTTAGGTAGGTTCATGCTCAACGTCACCTTAAGCTCGCCTTCTGACAAGGAAACCAATGGGAGACCAAAGGTTTCCTTGCCTTCCCGCCCAAGGTTGTAGTTCGGGTGGAAGTAGGGCGCCCCGACGTCGACTGGGGATTCATTCTCGTCAAAATGTTCACGAGAAAACTTTGCTCGCTTGCTCGTGCGGTCCAGGGACTTGGATTTCTCTTTCCCCTTGTCAAGCTTCTTCTGTGGAGAGCCTTTATCAACGGCGCATGGCTGACCCTTGCTGCTCTCTAGAGGAGGGTTCTCCTCAGCCTCGGATGGCAGATTCAAGGTGTCTTGGCGCAATGTCGTAACCTCCTTCACAGGTAGAAGCTATTCTCGTGGAAGTTTGTGAGTAGTTGCGGGCGACAAAGAGCAGTTAGCACAAAAAACTACAAACAGTCGTTCAGTTCCGCGAGTACGGCAGAATCTCACCAGGTTATACCTTTGCCGGGGAAGACTTATTCCAGCACATTAAAGTTCAGATGCTAGTGATGATGTAAAATTGCCGGCCGCAGAATGCCTCGAATAGCTTCTCGCATGCGCCTTTGAGGATGCGCGGCACGAAGGCGACTTCCAGCAACTTTTGGAGCCTCCTTGGCACCCCCTCAAAGTAGTCGGCGATGATGACCAAGTATTCGCCCCACCGGCGAACTTTGTTCGTCGTGCCCACCAACGTACATACATGGCTACTAAAGAAGACAACTCCCTCTGAAGTCGAAGCAAAGGCGAAGACCTTCCGGAAGACAGAGATGTCGAACTCGATCTTCTCTTCCTGATGGAAGCAGAGGAAGCCCATAATAATCGTCACGCCATTGGGGTTGATCTGGGCAGGGATGATTCAAAAGTATCGCGAGATTTGGCGATACTCGGGTCACAACTGAAGTCGTGTGCTGACTTCAAAGTCGCGGAGTGGTGGGACTAGCTCACCTTCTAGGATGGTGTTTATTAGCTTGGTCTGGGCGGGGAGCCTGGTCGAGTATTCCTCTGGCAAGTGTCTCTAACAAAAATCCTCAAGATCTCGCTCGGTCGTGATGGACTTCTTGAAAACTATTTTAGTGAAGTTGATCTCATGGGCCTGTCGGCGAGCGTTGGCATCATCGCTGACCATTTTTGAGTGAGTTGCGTGATCAAGAAAGAAGGTGCGAGCAAAAGAGAGCGATAAAGAAGATGCAAGCAAGAAAAAATACTTGCGGGCTAGGGATAAGAAATCGCAACAGCGTACTAAAGGCTCACCTACCCTTTCTATTTATAGTTTGAGGCCAGGGGGTATATCAGCCTCATACGAGTATCTTCCTAAGTCTCATGCTAGCCAAGAGATCGTTCCTAACTACAAGACCTTTCTCACACAACGTTTCCCAGGATCTCGCTATCTCACCAGAACCTGCACAAGACAAACTCAGAAAGTCACAGAAAGAATACGAGCATACAATAAAAAGAGAAACCAAAAGAACTAATACGAGATTAAAACTCGGTTATTGCAATAAAGAATATTGTTCATTACAGTCGCTAGAGTCGAGTTCAAATAATAGAAAGAAGAAAAAAGAATCTAAGACATAGGAGGCCCACGTCAAGAAGATGTAGACGTTGCCTAGCCCAGCCCATCTCACGAGCTCGTCGAAAGTGCTCGCTAGCTACCGCCATTGTTTCATCGCATTACCGTAGCTATTCTTCCATCCTCTCTAGTCGCCTAATAGATCCCATGCTCTCTCACATGCTGGCCAATTCCTCCGCAAAGAGCTGGACTCGATGGTCAATCATCGCTTGCCGTCTGTCCATCTCTTGAATTATGTGGAAGTGGGCCTCATAGGCCGCCAGGCTTTCCCGCAGTTCTTCCATCTTCTCCAACCTCACCTCCAGTGCTGAGATTCGGTGATGGGGCTCGCAAATGGTGAGTTGGTCAAACTTGACCTCCAACTCGAAGTAGGCATGAGCAGCAGCTTGGCAATACTCATTCCTAGAAAGTCCAATAAAGTCGATGAAAGCCGCTCAGGGAGTTTAAGGGCGACCTGTCATAGTATAGAGAAGTCGCTAAGTCAGAAAGAAGTCAGCAGCAGCAGTAAGATCAAATCAGCATCAGTGCGAGTTACCTTACCGAGGAGACCGAGATCGCTGAGGGGAAGGGTTTCGGCGAGTTAGTTCTTGCAGGCCAGATGACGAGCAGCTTAGGCCCTCGGCGGGCTGCCCCTGTCCGCGACCTCCATGGTCGCGGCCTCCGATCCTCGGAGATAAGTAGTTTGGGCGCCATCTCTCTGAATCTCGCGTCGAGCTCTTTGGTGAGATCCGATAGACTTCAACTTTCGGGCATAGTTGAGGGCGAGCTTCGTTGCTTGGCGGTAAAGGAGGGGGTGGCGGCAGTATATTACTCCCTAGTTGTTGCGAGCTCATCGGAGGAGGTGGCGGCGATAGTGGTGTGCTCGATTTTTACAATTTAGTCAGAGGAGGAGGTGGCGATGGAAAAGGAGTGCTCGCTGCTGGTAGTGTTGTGATAGTTGCAGGAGGAGGAGGAACTTTGCTCGTCCCAGGTTGCGGAGTCTTAGTCATCAGAGGATCCTTCTTCCTCGCCTAGGAGATTTGTTTTTCAGACCCCTTCTTCGAGCCGATGTTGATACGGACGGTGTGCGCAGTTCGGGGCTGTTACTGAGCTTTTAGGGAGACTAGTGGAGTCGTCCGCAGAGGGATGACATCGAGAACCTCGCATATATTAGTCGGCGGAGGAGCTGTGAAGGCAAGGAACAATTTAGTAAAGAGAGGTACAGAGCGATAAGAGAATTTTTGTAAAAATCACGCAAGGGGGCAACCTTGCGAGGCAGCGAGATCTGACTGCAGCTGTGCTTGGGACCCAGCGAGTTCAAGGACAGGAGTAGTCGGCGGAGAGAGGAGAGAAAAGTCAGGAAAGGATATCTTGGGATGTCGCTCAGCCCGAGATCGTCAAGGAGTTGTTGAGTGCTGGTAGAAGGTTCGGGACGGTTAGATGTAGAGGTGGCATTATCAGCCGCTAGAGGCAGATTTTGACCTTAAAGGCGAGCATCTTCTTCAACTTCTTTAGTTTCTTCTTATTAGAAGGCGGCAGATCGGCGGCGACCTTGCTTTCTAGCGGCCTTTTCGGCCTAGAAGGCTAAAAAATTCCAGACAGCGCGGCAAGGCTAACTTGGTAATCTTCCTCGATAAACTTCGACATTCCGTGTGAGTTCCAAAAGCATGCCTTAAAGACCAGCCACCCCCTATTTATAGAGTTCAGCAGGCTTCCATCAAGAGCGAGTAACTCAGATACTCGGCCAAGAAGCTCGTCAAATAAGCGTTGGATGATTCTTTCTGAGTTCCTATGTCGCTCAAAAAGAGCAGGGATTATGTACAACCCATATTCGTCAAGGGTGGACCCCTCTAGAGCTAGGGTAGCAAGAGTCAAAATCAACTAATCAAGACAAAAGTCAGAGTCAACACGCTAGGTAGTAGAAGGCCTGAGCGAGTATGGCGAGCTCCACTCGCATACTCACCAGGTAGGCGACTAGTCTAGCTACTCGCCCAACCGTGCGAGCTCTCCCAGAAAGCCGCCTAGTTGTTTGGAGTTGGGAATTAAATAAGACCCACCCACTCTATTTGGATTTGCCTATAAATAGGACCCCGGGGGTATGAGGAGACAGACTTCGGAATCTCGCAAAATCTCGAGACCTCTTTTTCTTGGACATCAGCTAATCCTTTGGATTCCTTTCTCAGAGAGACTAGGTCGTGACCTTGCGACTATCTCTATTAGTCACCGCGACCTAGTTACCAGGTAGTCTTCCTCGTAACCTTCTCAACCATCTTTGGTCGTGGAGGGGTTGCTTCTTCTAAGCTTTCGGGTACATGGTGGGACCTCCCTGCCGCAGCGCTTGGGGTCCTGTTTGTTGTTCGGCAGTTTCTATGTCTTTTCCTGTTAGCCATCGAGCCCAACCACTGAGCCGGTAACCTTAGGTTACCATGATCCAAATTTTGGAGTAGGGATTTTCTCGGCTTCAATATTATTCTCTATAGCAATCCTCTGTGCAGATGGGAGATACCGAGCCAAAAACAACCTCGAGAACTCGTCCATCGAGATATTAGTAAGTTTTCTTCCATCAAATTGGTGCAACTCTAACTAATCCCACCATAGCCTCACCTCTTCATCCAATAGGAAAGTAGTCACAGTGAATTTCTGCCACTCCTCCATCTTTGTTGTCGTCATGGTTCTCTTAATCCGAGAGAGCAAATCTTCGTCTTGTATTGGGTTTTCAGTACCCATAAACTCTAGAGGGTTGAAACTCATCACATGTTTTATTTGTTTCTCTATTACTCTTCTTGCTACTAAGGGCTCTACAACCACTTGCTCTGTCACCACTGGCTCAACAGCGCCAACCGGCATCTGGCCCACTACAGGAGTAGGAGGTTGCACTTGCCTCCCTTGGTTGGCATTGATCATGGCAAACACGACTTTAGCTACTAACCATATCATTTTAGCAGAAGGAGGGGTTGCAGGCACATCATTATATGCATTACGCTGTAACATCCCATTTCCGGCTAGACCCCTAGGAGTCAGTTGGTCGTGACAGAACCCCAGGAAGCACATAAAATTGAAATAAAGCGATCAATATTTCGGGTCACGGGTTGGTCACGCCCTTGACCGACCCGTCACGCCCGTGACTTGGGCGTGACTACTTCGATGATCGTCGATCTCCACGAGACGATCGTCGAACGTACTGCCTGGGCATGTCACGCCCGTGACAAAGGTGTCACGCCCGTGACTAAGGGCGTGACCCATCGACGATCATCGATCGTCGTGAGACGATCGTCGACCTTGCGGCCCGGGCATGTCACGCCCGTGACATGAGTGTCACGCCCGTGACCTAGGGCGTGACCAGCCTTCGACGATCGTCGATCTCAATTCAACGATCATCGACCTCGAAATTTGCTGTTCGGGCATG
This sequence comes from Platanthera zijinensis, assembly GCA_039513925.1. Taxonomy (NCBI): domain Eukaryota; kingdom Viridiplantae; phylum Streptophyta; class Magnoliopsida; order Asparagales; family Orchidaceae; genus Platanthera; species Platanthera zijinensis. The sequence goes on from CM077084.1 coordinate 163,854,627, forward strand.
TCACGCCCGTGACCTAGAAGTCACGCCCGTGACCTAGGGAGTGACCAGCCTTCGACGATCGTCGAACTCAATTCGACGATCGTCGACCCCAAAATCTGCCGTTCGGGCCTGTCACGCCCGTGACCCAAGTGTCACGCCCGTGACCGTCCTTCGACGATCGTCGATCTCAGTTCGACGATCGTCGAACCCAGAATTGGCTATTCGGGCCTGTCACGCCCGTGACCTATGTGTCACGCCCGTGACATTGGCCGAAATGACGGTTCAGGCCCGAAATTATTCTAACACGCGTGGTAATAAATGCTGGTGTGGGAAGTTACACCAGGAGTAACTTCCGGCCGTTTTCCTTCTGTAATTATATATTAAATGAGGAAGATATGGTCCAATAGGAAGCCGCCAGCTGGACACACCTGTTCAGTTTCCACCGTTTCTTATCCCTTCACTGTAACCGAAACGTTAAGGGGAGAACCGTCATGGCCATAATGGTTTTACCCATTCACCTTCCCACTTCCTGATTTATAAAAGCCCACCTAGGCAAGAGGAGAAGGTTACATGCTCAAGTAATCGGATCAGACCTTTGTTCTTGCTGTAGGAGAAGTTCAGCAAACGCCACCACCGCGCCATGGCACCCCGTCGTTCTTCACGCCTTCAAACCGCGAACAAGGTCCTCCTCTGCTCCTTCTCTTTCATGGGTAGATCTTAGGATTCTTAGAAAGGAAGTTCGCGCTCAACGGAGCCGGACTCATCTCTCGTTTTCATGGAAAACCATGAAAAAGATATTTCGAGTTCGCCGGAAACCGCCACCTCCGGCGGCCAAACCACCGCAGACCGCTAGCCATCGCCTCAACGGAGGTGGTGGTGGTGGTGGCTGGCCAGGGAAGTGACCGAACAGCCGGCGACGGATCACGGAATGCTTACAGGAAAAATGTTTTCCTGTGTCTGTTCGGGTTCATGAAGAAGATGAACAGTAAAATTTATATATAATACATAGATTATTATATAGTACATAATGGAAAAATAGGTTATTTGAATGTATTTTTGAGGCTGCAAAATGAGGCACTTAGAGGCTGAATTAGGAAAAATGACCAGTCACAAAAGTTGTAGCCCTCTGGGTCTACTTTAATATAAAATTGATTTTATTCAATTTGGGTGAGTGGTTTGACCACAGCACTCATTTTGGTGGGATCAAGACCTAGGCTAACCAGAAATTGAAATGGTTGCCCACGGTTCATAACATGTTCAACTGACTTGAAATTTGTGCTGGAGGTCTATAATATGTATATCGAGAGGCTGTCCAAAAATGGGAATTTTTGGAGATACTTTGCCTAAAGTTTTTGTTTTAATTTAATAAACTTAGAGGAATTTATTTAGATGGTCAAATGACCCCCAAACCCTCCCAAATTTTGGTGAGTGGTCCCTGGCTATAAAACCTAGGTCTGTGTATAATTCCAATTGATTTGGAGGAGTTTTGGGTGAGAAATCTTCTACCCTTAACTAGGCGTAGGTGTGACACCTTTTAATAAAAAGTGCACTGAGAATTTGGAAAGGTCAAATAGCCTCAACAGAGGCTGATTTTCTGATCTCTGATTTAGAATGGTGTTATAACCTGCGTGGAGAAAAATGAAGTGGTTTAGGGTTGGTTTACCCTAGGATCCAAACTCAAATCTTAAACGAAGGGTTTTGAGGTTTGTGAAGGACATAGGAGCAAAAGCACTTGTATGCCCTTGAAATTTGGAGGAGAGTGGCATGATATGCTGAAAACCCTCTGGTTGAAATGGTGAAGGAATTGGAGGTAGTTGGGTACCTCGGAAGTTGAGAGTTTGAATTAGGATAGAAATGTAATTTAGTTATTTTAAGCACTAAATCTAATCCAAAAATTATGAAACTCGGGAGGAGGGAGTTTTAGGATGTTTTAGACTTATGATAATTTTCCTGGAACTTTATGATTAATAAATGTTATACTTCATGTGTTAAAGGATTATTTGCCCGATTTATTGTTTCAATTATTTGGAGGTTTTAAATTAATTATAACTAGTTGAAATTCTGGATTTAGATCTTGATTAGTAGCACATTGATCACTGGATTTTTATAGAATTTTATGTTGAGTAAATCTAGTACTTTATTCACAAATGATAGAAAGGGCTATTATGTTTAAAAAATTAATTATGGATAAAATACTTGCTGGAAAATTATGAAACTTGGCCAGTACTAATGTTAGGCCTTTATTTGCATGGCATAAATTATTTATAATTTTTGGAGGAATATTTTCTGTACTTGATTCATAAACAACAGAAGTTAGAGGTTATTTCTAAAATAGTTTTCATGCCCTTTTATTGATAGAAAAATTATGATACTTAAGATTTAACCTATTGAGATAACCTAGTATTTATTATAAATTTGCTGGACATCTTGCATGAGAACTTAGGGTAGTTCATGTTCAAACCGGTAGTCCTTGGGATTTTCGAGGAATTTAATTAAATGCCAAATAAATTAGGAAAATTACCATTTTCTGGACTTAGGTCATTTATATCATGGTAAGTCTCCAGTAAATAATTTAGGGCATTTGGATGAGTAATGGATCATTGCATAACCGGTTCGACATGTTGCCTGGGTCGGTCTGCATATAGCAATTGTGAATTGAAATAAGACATGATTTGAGGAAGACATTGGAGTTAAATAACTCATTTTGTTTGGGTGGGAAATAGTGGAGGAAAACGCAATAGGAAGATATAAAGAGTAGTGAGTAGTGGTGATAGCTAGAGTTAAGAGGTGCTCGGGTTCGACGAAAGATCGTCTTCCCCGAAGAGTGGAAGGTTTAAAAATCACCCTAGGATAGTCTATCGTAATGTGAGAAGGGGAATGGGTTAAGGGAAATAAACCAATAATATTAAGTGCCTTGCGAAAGGGAACTTCGGGTCGTAATGTCGCCGTCTTGGTTCCTAGTGCCCCTTGAGAGCCCTTCACGGGGTATACCGGGGGCAGTCCTGGGCTAACGTAAACTGTAATAATAAACTGGCAAGAGTAACTTAGTAACTAGGATTGCACTTTTCACAAACACTGTTGGCACAGGAAGATTGATGAGAGCTTCGGCTCAGGTGATTTGGAAACGGACGTTTGGGTCCGGGGAGCTTCGGCTCGGTTGGTTAAGAGACGGACGGGATGGTCCGGGGAGCTTCGGCTCGGTTGGTTAAGAGACGGACGGGATGGTCCGGGGAGCTTCGGCTCGGTTGGTTGGAGACGGACGTTTGGTCCGGGGAGCTTCGGCTCGGTTTTGTGTGTTTACGATTAAACTTGCATGTGCATAAAATAGGAAAAGTTAAGGTGGTGGGTCTTTCGATATCGGGGAGTTCGATTGCACCGACACCGATATCGTTGACTTGGCGAGGTGGTTAGCACTTAGCCAATAGAAGTCCGGTGCGCCAGCCGGCAAGAGTACGCAGGCGTCCGCTTAGTGCACCAAGCGTTGAGGCGTACGATAGGTCAGACCAGTGGTGCTTTTACTGGTTTTGAGGTGGGCGAGGCCCAACCCACCGCTTCCGTCTGCCACTACGGAGGTATCCTGGGAGGTAACGGCTCCGAAAGGGGGAACTAAAGGTCTGTGTGCACAGAGTCGGGTGTGTGAGTTGCACTTGCATGTTTCATCATACCCACTAGCATGTCATAGCATAATCGATTCATTTAACCCTGACACCTAAAGTATAAGTGGTATGGGATGCTTATACATTAGGACTTGCAAAACGACCCCTTGGTCTATAAGCTTGTGTGGGCAAGTTTATAAATCAAAGGTTAATTTCAATATATAACAACCATTGCTGTTTGATAACCGACACCCCAACGTATAAGTGGTATGGGACACTCTATACGATGGGAGCCTTGCAAAAGATCCCTTTTGCTTATGTGTTCTCGCATAAGTGAAGGTTTAAATTCATATAATTGCTTTTCTTATTGCTAGACCTATTATAACAATCATATTAACTGCTCACCGAATACATCTTGCTAGATTAAGTCCATAGTCACCTGTTTCTTGATTTATCTCTACCGTCATGTCCTTCCCTTTCTTCCTCCCCGCTCGGTACCTAGGATCCATGGAGGAAGGGGTAGGGGATGATAGGGCTTAGTCTTTATGACTAACGGTTTTCGAACCGCATCATTTAGGGGATCGTGGAGCCCAGCATGGAGGAGCAGCCCCAGAGATCGGTGTGCCTAGAGATGGGGCAGTCTAGCTCCGGAATTCACACAGCCGGGACCGTAAGTCTCGACCTTGAGTAGTTTCTGTTTACGCTTCCGCATGAGAGACTTGTAGTGAGGACATTTTGTACCGGGCATAAGCCCGTATTTATAGTACTCTGATGATTTCTGTGGAGACTCCCTTCGTGGAGATTTTATCTTATTTATATGTGATTTATTATTGTGGACTGTATTGTTCTTACTTCAATAATTGTGCTACTTTTCTGTGATCGAATTGGCCGGCAGAATCGGCGCCTTGTGGTGATGACCCTTCAGGACGTGAAGGTGTCACCACAAAGCGGCGGTTCTGGGCCTAAGACCCCGGTGGTTGAAAAAGAAAAAAAATGGGGTCTTACAAGTGGTATCAGAGGAAACATCGATCAGACGGAAGTAGCAGTCCACAAACCCTAGGTCACCCCCCCGCCCGAGTTTAGTTTGGTGACAAACTAAGCAGCGGAAGCAGTGGTGTGCCCATATGGGGATCATATATAAATTGTCCTCCTTTATGTAACATTTGAACGTTTTCTCAGCGTGTGTTTTTGTTACGCAGCCTCCAGCACGGACTACGCCACAAGATGGAGTTCAACAGGCTCAGGATGTTGCACCACCCCCACCGGCCCCCACTCCTTTCCTTCAGTCAGACATGGGACAGACCCTGACTGCCATTCTGGAGGCCTTCAGGGCCCAGCAGGTTCCGGCCCCACAGCCAAATCCGGGGGCCAACTGGCTAAGCATCTTTCGAGGACTGGCTCCCCCGTCCTATTTGGGGACAGAGTCGGCTGTTCGGACGGAAGAGTGGCTAGATATCATGTATGAGATGCTGACCGGGATTCAGTGTCCATGGGAGGAGAGGGTGGCTATGGTTGTCTCCTACCTGGAGTCCCATGCAAAGAGGTGGTGGAAGACGCTGTTGGACACGACCTTTGCTGATAGGGAGGTTGCGGAGGTTACTTGGGAGGAGTTCAGGGCCGCACTGCTGGAGCATTTTGTTCCGCAGTCGGCTAGGGATGTTTTGGAGGAGCGGTTCTTACAGCTGAAGCAGGGTACCCGGACCGTGGTGGAGTACCATCGAGAGTTTGACCATCTGGCTCGATACGCAGATTCCTACCAGCTGGACGAGGCAGGGTATATCAGGAGGTTCTATAAGGGCTTGCGGGAGGACTTGAGGGAGGCTCTGTTGTTTGTATCTGACGGGCCCATCTCCCGGATTTTGGAGATGGCCAAAAGGATTGAGGCAGATTGGCACGCCACCCGGGGCCGGAAACGGCCAGCAGAGGATCAGGGACGGAGAGGTAGGAATGACCAGCGGCGGGGTGCTGTACCAGAGGGGAGGAGGATAGAGGACCAGCCTCGTCAGGACGTGATGCCGGAGCCGAGGGAACAGGTGGTATTAGCCCCTCCCCCTCTTCGGATGCAGGAGATGCCGAGACCCGGGGAAATGGCGTAACCCCCACCAGAGTGTTTTCTTTGTCATCAGATTGGGCACATTCGGAGGAACTGCCCCATGAGGGGGGCACCACCTCCAGCACATCAGGGCGGCCCACCAGCTCAGCGTTACGGAGGCCGAGGATGCGGCCGTGGTCGTGGATACCAGTGGGGAGATCGTAGACAGGAAAGAGAGCAGGTATATGCTTTGGACCTTGCGCAACCTCGAAATCCGGAGCAGGTCATCGCAGGTACGCTGCAATGTTTCTTTATTTTCATAGAATCTCCCTTTAAGTTGTTAAAACTCAGAACCGCACTAGATAGATTAACAAGGAAAGAAAATTCTTTATAGAACCCTAAGATATTTAATCACCCAGGTATAGTCTTCATCAGCGGCAAGCTTGCCCGCACGCTGTTCGATACTGGAGCTACTCACTCCTTTGTGTCGGAATCGTTCGTAGAAGGACTGGAAGGTGTGGAGCGGTTCACAAGCTCGAGGATGAGGGTGCGACTACCAGATGGATCTGAGCTCCTTACCATGGATCACTGCAATATGGAGGCAGAAATTGGAGGAAAAGCGTTCGAGGCTCCGGCGACGATTTTGAAGCTGACGGACTACGACCTGATCCTGGGCATGGTATGGCTACACTGGAACTATGCCCAGATTGACTGCCAGGCAAAGAGGATCACCGTGAGACACGGGGACTCTTTCATTACAATCTGTAAGACCCCCTTTTTTTTTTCTTTTTCAACCACCGGGGTCTTATGCCCAGAACCGCCGCTTTGCGGTGACACCTTCGCACCCGGGAAGGTTGCCACTACAACGCGCCGATTCTGCCGGCCTTTTCGATCGCAATAAGTAGCAAGCAAGAGAGAAGCAAGTCCACCAAAAGAGAATATCACATAAAATAAAACTCCACGAAGGGAGTGTCCACAGAAAATCATCTGAGTATAAATAGTCTGGAAATAAAAGGGCTCATGCCCGGTATATCAGAGTCCTCACTACAAGTCGCTCATCGCGGAAGCTAAGAAAATGCTAATCACTCACGGAGCTGGTCGCAGGTGCACCGGTGCTAGACTGTCCCACCTCCATGCACACCGTACTCCGCTGGTGCTGGTCCCTGTCTCCCATCCGGATCTCCTGTAATGTTTGGTTCGAAAACCATTAGTCATAAAGACTAAGCCCTATCATCCCCTACCCCTCCCACTACGGCTCCTAAGCACCGGGTGAAGAGGAGGAAAGGGAAGCTACAAAGTGGAGAATAGACAAGCAGGTGACGGTGGACCTAACTAACAAGTTATAATAGGTGAGCAGTGTAAATGTTGTAATAGGTAGAACAATTAATATATAGCAAATTGTATAAAGGGCAGTTAGAGAATAGTAAGTAAGCAACAAGTAAGTAAGTAAGTAAGTAACCTTAACTTATATGAATGCCCATACAAACTTATAAGTTAAGGGATCTTCTGCAAAGCTCCCATCGTATAAAAAGTCCCATACCAATTTATACGTTGGGGTGTCGGTTGTATGCAAATATGAGTGTAGTGATATGCTATGCCATGATTCATGCAAGTGCAACTCACGCACACGACTCTATGCGCACAGACCTTTAGTTCCCCCTGTTTGGGCAGCTAGCTTCACTCCCAGGAACCTCCGTAGTGGCAAACGGAGACAGTGGGTCGGCCCCCCCCCCACTCCTAGGCGGGCATCCACACTACCAGGCCTAGCCCTCCCGTACGCCCCTAGAAGAACACAACCTAGAGTATCCGCGTACTGCTGCTGGATGTACCCTCCAGACTTTCTTTGGCTAAGTGTCCCACACCGCCGAGTCAGCGTACCGATGTCGGTGTGAACGACGATCAGGTACCGAAGACCCACCACCTTTATACTGTACTCCAACCCTCGAGCCCGCGGCCCCCCAGACAGTCCTGTCCGTGCATCTACCTTCAGAGCTACTGTCTGATGGCAAGTAATCCTATAAATCTACTTTCCTAGCTACCGGAGAGTGAGTGTGTGCAGCCCTAGTTATACTAGTTACTCTTTTAATTTATTATTCCTATGGTTTACGTTAGCCCAGGACTGCCCCCGGTATACCCCGTGAAGGGCTCTCAAGGGGCACTAGGAACCAAGACGGCGGCATTACGGCCCGAAGTTCCCTTTCGCAAGGCACTTATTATTATTGGTTGATCTCCCTTAACCCGATCCTCTTTTAGTTACTTTAGTTCTAACCCTAGAGTATTAAGACTCTTCCTATACTCCCCGGGATGGACGATCTTTCGTCGTTCCCGTACTCCCTCATTCCAACAAGTCTCCCAATGATGAACTCGATCCTAGTCTGCCCTACCAACCATCAACTATCAAAATTCTGTGGCTTTACTATATGCATACCATCCTAAACTATATGAGGTACCCAAGGGGAGGTACACCAAATCATCTTCCAAATCTCCTATAATATTTACTGGAGGTCCATCATAACATAATTGGTCTAAATCCAGAAATTTATAATTTTCCTAATTAATCTGATATTTATTTAATTTTTCCAAAGGATGTGCCACGGGTCATTTTAAACATGAACCACATGATCTTCCTAAGTAATGACTACTCAAAAATCATGATCATTAAATAACAGCAAAAATAACCTCAAATACAGATTTTCAGAATTTTATAGAAAGTATTTAACCTCTAAATAATTTATTTAGTATAATCATATTAATTCTACATAGTGAAGGAAGTACTGAAATTATTCATCTAAAAATTATGGAAAAATCACTAGCCAGTAGTATGATATATAAAAGATCTTTGTGCAGAGAATCATAATTTTACTAGCTTGCTAACCACCAAAATAGATTTAATCCAATATCCATGATAAATAATACTTAATGAAGCAAGCCTTAGAATTAAGCTTCTAAAAATACCATAAAAATTCCCAGAGCTTTAAAATCATAATAAAGGTTCTCAGCCTAAATTTCATCAGTTTCCAGGAAGTTTGTACCCCATAATAAATTTTCTAAGCAAATCATACAATTACTAAATCATTAAAGAAGTACCCAAAATAGTGATCATAAAATTCATAGAAAAATATCCAGAGCTTGTACTACCCCTATAATCCACTCTACCCAATTCTCATCACTTTTCAATGTGATTTGGTGTCATTTCCTATCTCTATTAGTTTTGCGCCCTAAACTAGGGTTAGATTTTTAGGTATCCCAACGGTCACCAAATCTACTAAGATTTCATCCAGAGCACTGTATTGGCCCTATGGATCTCTTCACCCGATTTCGGGTCAATCCAAGGTCATCTGACCACATGACCTTCACAAACCACCAAGATCCAACCTTAGGGTTTGGCCTTGGTCCTTAGGGTAAACTTACCCCGATCCACCTCAAACTCCATGAGGGGGTGCTAGAGAATATTACTAGCCAGTGGTAAAAATCTCAACCTCTGTTGAGGTGATCTCACCACTCAAATTTCGAAAGTGCACTTTTAACCTAAGACCCCTTATTAGGGCAAAACTTAGGTTTGTTCATTTCTAATCCAAACCATCTCCAAATGAGATGAAAAATTATACAGAACTTTATGGTGAACCCAGGGACCACTCACCCAAGTTTGGGAGGGTTTGGAAATTATTTAACTATCTAATTAAATTCGGCTAGAATTATTGAATTTTTCTAAAAACTATAGAAAAATATTCTCCAAAAATTCTCATTTTTGGATAGCACCTAGATATATGTAAGATTAGACCACACCCCAAATTTCAAGTCATTTGGATGACTGAATTGGAGTGGGGAATTTTTCTAAGGTCAAGGCAGCCCTCTGGATAGACCCCACTAAAAAGGGTGCTGTGGTCTAACCAGGATTCCGAATCGAGTGAAATTAATTTTTAATTAAAGTAGACTTCAAGGGCTACACTTCCTATGTTGATCATTTTTCCTGTAGGAGCCTCTAGGTATTTTTCCCAAATTATTTAACATGGTAGATATCTCATTCAGAAATTGATTCAAAAATAAAAATCTAATTAAAAGACACTGTTCATCTTCTTCTACAGCCCGAAACCAGAGCCTAAAACCTAAATTCCTGTAGCTTTTTCCAAGCTATTTCCCGACCATCCAGCCATCTCCCTGGTCGGCCACCACCACCACCACCTCCGTTGAGGCGAGGGCTATCGTCGGGCGGCGGCACAGCCGCCGGAGAGGCGTTTTCCGGCGAACCCGCCACCATGAAATTTTTGGAAAACCACGAAGACGCTCACCCGATCTGGCTCTTTTGAGCCCGATATCTCTCCTAACGATTCCTAAGATCTATCCGCAGAAGAAGAGGGAGGGGAGGACCTTGTTCGCGGGTTGAAGGCGTGCAGAGCGTCGGGAAGCCATTTGCGCGGTGGTGGCTTCGCCGGAAATTCTTCAACAGCAAGGGGAAGTCTGAAACGGTTTGAGGGAGTGTAACCTTTTCCTCTTGCTCTTAGGAATCTTTTATAGATCAGCAAATGGGGAGGTGAAAGGGTGAAACGTTGGAGATGAAACGTTGGCGGCCATTAATAACACCCTTATGACGTTTCGGTTATGACGAATGGCAGTTGAAAAGTTGGAGATGAAGAGGTGTTTGTCAGGTGGCAATTTCCTATTGGACCCACTTTTCCTTAATTATTAACATAATTAAAGTAGGGAACGACCCATAAATACTCTTGATTTTCATCACCACAGTCAGAATTTACTAAGGCGTCGGTTACCGAAATTTCCAGTGTGGCTGACGTTTCGGCCTTGGTCACGGGCGTGACACATAGGTCACGGGCGTGACAGGCCCGGTTAGCAGTTCTGAGTTCGACGATCGTCGAACTGAGATCGACGATCGTCTAAGGGTGGTCACAGGCGTGACACATGGGTCACGGGCGTGACCCGCCTGGTGACCAATTCTGGTTCGACGACGTCGAACTGACTTCGACGATCGTCGAGCGTGTCACGCCCTATGTCACGGGCGTGACATTGTTGGTCACGGGCGTGACATGCCTGTGTGGAAAACTTTGGGTCGACGACCGTCGACCTGAAGTCGACGGTCAAGGTCACGCCCTATGTCACGGGCGTGACATTAAGTGTCACGGGCGTGACAGGCCATGAGGCAAATTCCACGTCCGACGATCGTCTAACTGAGATCGACGATCGTCGAAGGACTCACGCCCAAGGTCACGGGCATGACATCTGGGTCACGGGCGTGACTGGGCCGGGTTGGAAATGCTGCGCCCGACGATCGTCTCCCGGAGATCGACGATCGTCGAATGAGTCACGCCCAAGGTCACGGGCGTGACGGGTCAGTCATGGGCGTGACCAACCCATGACCCGAGATTTTGGTCGGTTATTTCAAGCTTTGGACTCCCTAGGGGTCTAGCCGGAAATGGGTCAGTCACGGGCGTGAAGGTATAAGACCTGTCTCTCGTATACTCTTATCTTCGGTACAGGCTGTTAAGGCCCATCTGCAGGGAGAGGAGGTCTATCACATTCTATTTGAGATGGCGGAGGTTAAGGAGTCGGTGACAGACATCCCGGTGGTGCGAGATTTCGCTGACATCTTTCCAGAGAAACTACCAGGACTACCTCCACACCGAGAGCAGGATTTTCAGATACAGCTTGTGCCGGGAGCCAAGCCGGCGTCTAGGGCCCCTTATCGGATGGCCCCAAAGGAGTTGGCAGAGTTTCGGACTCAGTTGCAGGAATTAGTTGAGGCAGGTTTTGTTAGACCGAGTTCCTCGCCATGGGGAGCACCGGTCCTGTTCGTGAAGAAGAAGGATGGGACACTCCGCCTGTGCATCGATTATCGAGCACTAAACAAGCTGACCGTCCGGAATACCTATCCGCTCCCACGGATAGACGAATTATTCGACCAGCTGGAGGGGGCCCATTATTTCTCGAAGCTGGACTTGAGATCAGGATACTACCAGCTACGGATCCAGGTGGAGGATATCCCGAAGACGGCCTTTAGTAGCAGATATGGCCTGTATGAGTTCACCGTGATGCCCTTTGGGCTCACGAATGCTCCGTCGGCGTTCATGAGTCTCATGAACCGTGTTTTCGAGGCCTACTTGGATGTGTTCGTCATAGTATTCATAGACGACATCCTGATCTACTCTAGGACGGAGGAGGAGCACACTCGGCATCTGGCACTGACCTTGGAGAGGTTGCGGGAGCATCGCCTTTATGCAAAATTCAGCAAGTGTGAGTTCTGGTTGAAGGAGGTGGCCTTCCTAGGCCACATCATCAGCGGAGCCGGGTTAGCAGTAGATCCAGTAAAGATTCGGGCAGTTCGCGATTGGCCGCAGCTGAGGACAGCCACCGATGTACGCAGTTTCTTGGGACTTGCCGGTTACTACCGGAAGTTCGTGGAGGGGTTCTCTCGGATTGCCCTCCCCCTCACATCTTTGACAAAGAAGGAGGCACCTTTTGTTTGGACCCCGCAGTGCCAGGCGGCTTTCCAGGAGCTGAAGGACCGACTCATCTCGGCCCCTATTCTGGCCCTTCCATCCGGAAAGGAAGGATTCCAGGTGTATACCGACGCATCATACCAAGGGATGGGAGCGGTGCTGATGCAGAACGGACATGTCATAGCATATGCCTCCCGCCAGCTGAAGACCCATGAGAGGAACTACCCGGTGCACGACCTCGAGATGGGAGCGGTCGTTTTTGCTCTGAAGGTCTGGCGCCATTATCTTTATGGAGTCCACTGCGATATCTTCTCCGATCACAAGAACCTGAAATACGTGGACACGCAGAAGGAGCTGAATATCAGGCAGAGGCTTTTGGTGGAGTTCTTAGCTGATTATCAGTATGAGATGCACTACCATCCAGGGAAGGCAAACGTGGTGGCCGACACGTTGAGCCGGAGAGCTGCCACTTCCGAAGCTGGGCCCCAGGTTATGTCCATGGAGCTAGTCCAGTCATTCAGAGATATGCAGATATACCTAGTGTCCGAGGATGACCCAGTTCTGTATAGGGAGTATCTGGCATCGATAGTGGCCAATGACGATATTCGGGATCGCATTCGGGACGGACAGAGGACAGATGCGTGGGCGGAGCCGATGTTCCGAGCTTTGGAGGAAGGTTCGACAGGAGATTATTCCCTGAGAGATGGTTTGCTCCACTTCAGAGGCAGAGTATATATACCCGCAGGAGGCCAGATCCGAGAGGATATTATGATGGAGGCGCATTGCAGCCGGTACTCGGTACACCCGGGGATCACAAAGATGACCGCTGATTTGAAGAGGACGATGTTTTGGCCGGGCATGAAGAAGGACATTACGTACTTCGTGACCCATTGCGAGGCATGTCAGTTGGTGAAGGCGGAGTGCAGGAACCCCACAGGACTGTTGCATCAACTCCCGGTGCCGGAGTGGAAGTTTGACGATATAGCGATGGATTTTATACATGGTCTTCCCCGGTCTCGGACAGGGAACGACTCGATTTGGGTGATTGTCGATCGGTTGACGAAGGTGGCCCGCTTTGTACCGATCAGTAAGGATGACTCGGTGGGAGTGCTGGTACGGAATTTTGTGGAGCAATATGTCCGATATCATGGCGTGCCCCGGACGATAGTGTCGGACCGCGATGGACGGTTTACATCCAGGGAGTGGCGGTCAGTGCAGGCATATTTGGGCACCCGGTTGACTTTTAGCACGGCCTTCCACCCTCAGACGGACGGGCAGACAGAACGCACCAACAGGACCTTGGAGGATCTACTACGATTGTGTATACTGGACCGAGGGGAGCCGTGGGAGAAGATGTTACCGTTGGTCGAGTTCTCCTATAATAACAGCTACCAGTCCAGCATTAGGATGGCGCCTTATGAAGCCTTGTATGGACAAAAATGTAGGACCCCGCTCTCTTGGGTTCAGGACGAGGATCCGAAGCTGCTGGGATCGGATTTCGTTGAAGACACCGAGGCTCAGGTGAGACTGATCAGAGATAGGATGTTGGAGGCGCAGAGCAGACAGGCTAAATACTATGACGCCCGACATCGTCAGGTGGAGTTTCGGGTAGGGGATCGAGTGTTCTTGAAGATCCGGCCCATGCACGGAGTCACACGGGTGCGCGGTCAGAGGAAGAAACTCAGCCCTAGGTATATGGGCCCTTACCGGATCCTGGAGCGGATCGGACCCCTAGCCTACAGGCTAGAGTTGCCACCAGAGCTGGCAGCTCTACACGACGTCTTCCACATCTCTTCGCTGAGAAGGGCTCTACTACGCCCAGAGCAGCGGATTTTGACCACCGAAGGGCCGGTAGCTTCAGACCGATCGGTTCACTTGGAGCCGGTTCGGATCGACGACAAAGGAGTGCGGATCTTGCGCCGCAAGAATATCCCCTTAGTCAAGGTTCTGTGGAGAAACCACGGTCAGGAGGAGCACACCTGGGAACCGCAAGATCTGATGAGGCAAAGATACCCGGAGTTGTTCAGTCAGGTACATCTCACCACCTCTCGGTATACTATAGACTGCCTTCTTGTTTTGGAATGTTAAGACTAGAGAAGGAAAATCCAGGACCTAGGCATGCGCACTCAATCAGAAAGCTAGGGGCTAATCATTTGTTTATTGGGGAGATTGTCTTCGTTATCAAACGAACAGTCGCCTGAACCCAATAAAAAGATCGTATGGGATGTTACAAGTTTAATTTATTCCGATAGAAATCCCCGTAGGCTCAACCTCAATTTCGAGGACGAAATTTTTGTTTTGTTTATTGGGATTTGTATCATCCCATTTCCGGCTAGACCCCTAGGAGTCAGTTGGTCGTGACAGAACCCCAGGAAGCATATAAAATTGAAATAAAGCGATCAATATTTCGGGTCATGGGTTGGTCACGCCCGTGACCGACCCGTCACGCCCGTGACTTGGGCGTGACTACTTCGATGATCGTCGATCTCCACGAGACGATCGTCGAACGTACTGTCTGGGCATGTCACGCCCGTGACAAAGGTGTCACGCCCGTGACTAAGGGCGTGACCCCATCGACGATCGTCGATCGCCGTGAGACGATCATCGACCTTGCTGCCCGAGCATGTCACGCCCGTGACATGAGTGTCACGCCCGTGACCTAGGGCGTGACCAGCCTTCGACGATCGTCGATCTTAATTCGACGATCATCGACCTCGAAATTTGCTGTTCGGGCATGTCACGCCCGTGACCTAGAAGTCACGCCCGTGACCTAGGGCGTGACCAGCCTTCGACGATCGTCGAACTCAATTCGACGATCGTCGACCCCAAAATCTGCCGTTCGGGCCTGTCACGCCCGTGACCCAAGTGTCACGCCCGTGACCGTCCTTCGACGATCGTCGATCTCAGTTCGACGATCGTCGAACCCTGAATTGGCTATTCGGGCCTGTCACGCCCGTGACCTATGTGTCACGCCCGTGACATTGGCCGAAACGACGGTTCAGGCCCGAAATTATTCTAACACGCGTGGTAATAAATGCTGGTGTGGGAAGTTACACCAGGAGTAACTTTCGGCCGTTTTCCTTCTGTAATTATATATTAAATGAGGAAGATATGGTCCAATAGGAAGCCGTCAGCTGGACACACCAGTTCAGTTTCCACCGTTTCTTATCCCTTCACTGTAACCGAAACGTTAAGGGGAGAACCGTCATGGCCATAATGGTTTTACCCATTCACCTTCCCACTTCCTGATTTATAAAAGCCCACCTGGGCAAGAGGAGAAGGTTACACGCTCAAGTAATCGGATCAGACCTTTGTTCTTGCTGTAGGAGAAGTTCAGCAAACGCCACCACCGCGCCATGGCACCCCGTCGTTCTTCTCGCCTTCAAACCGCGAACAAGGTCCTCCTCTGCTCCTTCTCTTTCATGGGTAGATCTTAGGATTCTTAGAAAGGAAGTTCGCGCTCAACGGAGCCGGACTCATCTCTCGTTTTCATGGAAAACCATGAAAAAGATATTTCGAGTTCGCCGGAAACCACCACCTCCGGCGGCCAAACCACCGCCGACCGCTAGCCATCGCCTCAACGGAGGTGGTGGTGGTGGTGGCTGGCCAGGGAAGTGACCGAACGGCCGGCGACGGATCACAGAATGCTTACAGGAAAAATGTTTTCCTGTGTCTGTTCGGGTTCATGAAGAAGATGAACAGTAAAATTAATATATAATACATAGATTATTATATAGTACATAATGGAAAAATAGGTTATTTCAATGTATTTTTGAGGCTGCAAAACGAGGCACTTAGAGGCTGAATTAGGAAAAATGACCAGTCACAAAAGTTGTAGCCCTCTGGGTCTATTTAATATAAAATTGATTTTATTCAATTTGGGTGAGTGGTTTGACCACAGCACTCATTTTGGTGGGATCAAGACCTAGGCTAACCAGAAATTGAAATGGTTTCCCACGGTTCATAACATGTCCAAATGACTTGAAATTTGGGCTGGAGGTCTATAATATGTATATCGAGAGGCTGTCCAAAAATGGGAATTTTTGGAGATACTTTGCCTAAAGTTTTTGTTTTAATTTAATAAACTTAGAGGAATTTATTTAGATGGTCAAATGACCCCCAAACCCTCCCAAATTTTGGTGAGTGGTCCCTGGCTATAAAACCTAGGTCTGTGTAAAATTCCAATTGATTTGGAGGAGTTTTGGGTGAGAAATCTTCTACCCTTAACTAGGCGTAGGTGAGACACCTTTTAATAAAAAGTGCACTGAGAATTTGGAAAGGTCAAATCGCCTCAACAGAGGCTGATTTTCTGATCTCTGATTTAGAATGGTGTTATAACCTGCGTGGAGAAAAATGAAGTGGTTTAGGGTTGGTTTACCCTAGGATCCAAACTCAAATCTTAAACGAAGGGTTTTGAGATTTGTGAAGGACATAGGAGCAAAAGCTCTTGTATGCCCTTGAAATTTGGAGGAGAGTGGCATGATATGCTGAAAACCGTCTGGTTGAAATGGTGAAGGAATTGGAGGTAGTTGGGTACCTCGGAAGTTGAGAGTTTGAATTAGGATAGAAATGTAATTTAGTTATTTTAAGCACAAAATCTAATCCAAAAATTATGAAACTCGGGAGGAGGGAGTTTTAGGATGTTTTAGACTTATGATAATTTTCCTGGAACTTTATGATTAATAAATGTTATACTTCATGTGTTAAAGGATTATTTGCCCGATTTATTGTTTCAACTATTTGGAGATTTAAATTAATTATAACCAGTTGAAATTCTGGATTTAGATCTTGATTAGTAGCACATTGATCACTGGATTTTTATAGAATTTTATGTTGAGTAAATCTAGTACTTTATTCACAAATGATAGAAAGGCCTATTATGATTAAAAAATTAATTATGGATAAAATACTTGCTGGAAAATTATGAAACTTGGCCAGTACTAATGTTAGGCCTTTATTTGCATGGCATAAATTATTTATAATTTTTGGAGGAATATTTTCTGTACTTGATTCATAAACAACAGAAGTTAGAGGTTATTTCTAAAATAGTTTTCATGCCCTTTTAATGATAGAAAAATTATGATACTTAAGATTTAACCTATTGAGATAACCTAGTATTTATTATAAATTTGCTGGACATCTTGCATGATAACTTAGGGTAGTTCATGTTCAAACCGGTAGTCCTTGGGATTTTCGAGGAATTTAATTAAATGCCAAATAAATTAGGAAAATTTCCATTTTCTGGACTTAGGTCATTTATATCATGGTAAGTCTCCAGTAAATAATTTAGGGCATTTGGATGAGTAATGGATCATTGCATAACCGGTTCGACATGTAGCCTGGGTCGGTCTGCATATAGCAATTGTGAATTGAAATAAGACATGATTTGAGGAAGACATTGGAGTTAAATAACTCATTTTGTTTGGGTGGGCAATAGTGGAGGAAATCGCAATAGGAAGATATAAAGAGTAGTGAGTAGTGGTGATAGCTAGAGTTAAGAGGTGCTCGGGTTCGACGAAAGATCGTCTTCCCCGAAGAGTGGAAGGTTTAAAAATCACCCTAGGATAGTCTATCGTAATGTGAGAATGGGAATGGGTTAAGGGAAATAAACCAATAATATTAAGTGCCTTGCGAAAGGGAACTTCGGGCCGTAATGCCGCCGTCTTGGTTCCTAGTGCCCCTTGAGAGCCCTTCACGGGGTATACCGGGGGCAGTCCTGGGCTAACGTAAACTGTAATAATAAACTGGCAAGAGTAACTTAGTAACTAGGATTGCACTTTTCACAAACACTGTTGGCACAGGAAGATTGATGAGAGCTTCGGCTCAGGTGATTTGGAAACGGACGTTTGGGTCCGGGGAGCTTCGGCTCGGTTGGTTAAGAGACGGACGGGATGGTCCGGGGATCTTCGGCTCAGTTGGTTAAGAGACGGACGGGATGGTCCGGGGAGCTTCGGCTCGGTTGGTTGGAGACGGACGTTTGGTCCGGGGAGCTTCGGCTCGGTTTTGTGTGTTTACGATTAAACTTGCATGTGCATAAAATAGGAAAAGTTAAGGTGGTGGGTCTTTCGATATCGGGGAGTTCGATTGCACCGACACCGATATCGTTGACTCGGCGAGGTGGTTAGCACTTAGCCAACAGAAGTCCAGTGCGCCAGCCGGCAAGAGTACGCAGGCATCCGCTTAGTGCACCAAGCGTTGAGGCGTACGATAGGTCAGACCCGTGGTGCTTTTACTGGTTTTGAGGTGGGCGAGGCCCAACCCACCGCTTCCGTCTGCCACTACGGAGGTATCCTGGGAGGTAACGGCTCCGAAAGGGTGAACTAAAGGTCTGTGTGCACAGAGTCGGGTGTGTGAGTTGCACTTGCATGTTTCATCATACCCACTAGCATGTCATAGCATAATCGATTCATTTAACCCTGACACCTAAAGTATAAGTGGTATGGGACGCTTATACATTAGGACCTGCAAAACGACCCCTTGGTCTATAAGCTTGTGTGGGCAAGTTTATAAATCAAAGGTTAATTTCAATATATAACAACCATTGCTGTTTGATAACCGACACCCCAACGTATAAGTGGTATGGGACACTCTATACGATGGGAGCCTTGCAAAAGATCCCTTTTGCTTATGTGTTCTCGCATAAGTGAAGGTTTAAATTCATATAATTGCTTTTCTTATTACTAGACCTATTATAACAATCATATAAACTGCTCACCGAATACATCTTGCTAGATTAAGTCCATAGTCACCTGTTTCTTGATTTATCTCTACCGTCATGTCCTTCCCTTTCTTCCTCCCCGCTCGGTACCTAGGAGCCATGGGGGAAGGGGTAGGGGATGATAGGGCTTAGTCTTTATGACTAACGGTTTTCGAACCGCATCATTTAGGGGATCGTGGAGCCCAGCATGGAGGAGCAGCCCCAGAGATCGGTGCGCCTAGAGATGGGGCAGTCTAGCTCCGGAATTCACACAGCCGGGACCGTGAGTCTCGACCTTGAGTAGTTTCTATTTACGCTTCCGCATGAGAGACTTGTAGTGAGGACATTTTATACCGGGCATAAGCCCGTATTTATAGTACTCTGATGATTTCTGTGGACACTCCCTTCGTGGAGATTTTATCTTATTTACATGTGATTTATTATTGTGGACTGTATTGTTCTTACTTCAATAATTGTGCTACTTTTCTGTGATCGAATTGGCCGGCAGAATCGGCGCCTTGTGGTGATGACCCTTCAGGACGTGAAGGTGTCACCGCAAAGCGGCGGTTCTGGGCCTAAGACCCCGGTGGTTGAAAAAGAAAAAAATGGGGTCTTACATTACGCTCTGCATATTTTTGATGTTGAGACTGCCCTGCACTACTTCTAGTCACTTATAATTATGCAAAACGAAATTTAGAGACTCCAAAACATAGCAAATATCAATTAAAGGATTGCTCAGGGTCCATAAATAATGTTTTTAGCATGTTTCATATGTGTTTTTCATTCCTAAGTTGACATTCACGGGTTATTTTTACGTTTTTAAGATGGCACACACATGTGCACTCCACCTCTTAAAAAGATTTTTTCCACAAATTCAACGAATAACGGACCGATACCTAGAGTCTAATACCAAATTATAACACCCTTGCTTGTTCTAAGGAATATAATAGTGGGTCCAGTCAGGACCTCACACTACATTGAATGAACAAATGAAAGAGTTACTCAATGAATATCAATGCATAAGACTAAACAACAATGCATAACAGAAATATATGCCAACAAAAGCAGTTAAATAAACTTGAACTGGAATGTCCACACCACTATAGGAATGATTAAACAATAATTACACTTTTTTGCTTTGTTATTAAGGCCTTACACGCGAGCATATGTTTAACTACTACATGATTTTCATACATCGGTGCGCAGGCCGGTAAAACATGAATAGCTAAACCAAAACTTGGGTATTCGAGGGTGTAACACCCCATAAGGAGTAGGTTTTCGTCGAACAGAGGCGGGAGATGAATATGGTGTTTTCTGGAGTTCGACAAACGAACGTCGAACGGGGTTCGACAGACGAACGTCGAATGGGGTTCGACAGACGAACGTCGAATGGGGTTCGACAGACGAACGTCGAACGTGGTTCGACAGACGAACGTCGAACGGGGTTCGACAGATGAACGTCGAACGGGGTTCGACGAACATCGAACAGGGTTAGACAGACGAACGTCGAACGGGGTTCGACGGACGAACGTCGAACGGGGTTCGACGGACGAACGTCGAACGGGGTTCGACGGACGAACGCCGAACGGGGTTCGACGGACGAACGCCGAACGGGGTTCGACGGACGAACGTCGAACGGGTTCGACGGACGTCGAACGGGTTCGACGGACGTCGAACGGGTTCGACGGACGTCGAACGGGTTCGACGGACGTCGAACGGGTTCGACGGACGTCGAACGGGTTCGACGGACGTCGAACGGCTTCGACGGACGTCGAACGGCTTCGACGGACGTCGAACGGGTTCGACGGACGTCGAACGCGTTCGTCCACTTTGGTTCTATAAGGAGTTCTCGGATAGGCCAACGAACGTCAAACGGATAGGGGAGTTTGACGAATGTCGAGACGGATTCTCGAGTTTCGTCGATTGGCTTTGTAGACATTTTATTTCACATCAAAGTTGATCCTAGGGACCGGGATCCTCTGCCCAAAGGGCTTTGTAGGGATGAATGGTTTTCTCCCTCATTTTTTCTTCTTATTTTGGAGTTGACTTAGGGCTTGTGAGTTGGAGAGCGGAGGAGGAAGAAGGAGTACTTTATCCGCCATTAACGGAGCTTCGGAGCTCCAATCGTCGTTACGAGTCCAGATCCGCAAATAGGACTTGGAGGCGCACGTTTTCATCCGTACAAAGCAATGTTTTGGTGACAAGGAAGAGGAGTCGTAAGGTAATGTCATTTCTCCTCTCAGTTTTAGGATGCATGCATGGCATCCATTTTGTTCTTATTTTCTTTCAAGATTTTAGGCACCGGATCTCTCAAATAAGAGTTTTTGGGTCGCCTTGGTTCAAGAGGAGCCATCGAGTCAATTGTGTCCGTCCCCGGCATGATAATGCATTAGAAATCCGCTTCGTTAGTGGATTAGGCATTGTGGGTGAAGCCATAGTCACAATCGTTAGTCTGACTCGGTGATGTTGCATAGCAAGCCTTAAGGATTTTGCGAGAAATCTGTTGTAGCAAAATGCTGTTTGTGATGTACGTCCCCCTTATTTCACGCAAGTACGTGTAGTCGGAACTGGACAAAGTTAGCTCCGTTGTGACGGTAGATGGTTTCCATGGAGCATGGGAAAGTTATAGTACGAAAGGTGGATTAGGGTGGGAAGGCTACGTTTTGTGATGTTCGAAGGCTTGACTTTGTCTCTTTGGTCGGCAGGCTAGCTCGTGACGTGTAAGTCATGTGTGGAGATTGTCCCGATGAGAAAAGTCCCCTTCTGTGAAACTGACAAGAATGTTAAGCATTGGGCAAGCCCGAGCAATGAAGCCCATAAGCGGGTGGGGTACTGCAAGGGTTCTAAGTATCAATTTGTTTGTTTGAGATGGAATCCTGACGTGAGAATTCAGAGTTTGTAGGCAAGCTCGGGTCTTGAGACCCACGAGCGGGTGGGGCCTTGGCAAGAGTTCTGTGTGGCGGCTTGTATGCCGTTTTGGGAAATTGGAAGTACCCATGTGTTTGCGGCTTGAACGTCGAAGGGTAAATTGGAAGTACCTGATTGATGATGTGTGATGATGTGTTAGCTTCATACGCTTTAGGTGCCTTGGGTGAAACCCAAGATTGAATACATGCTGCATTGTAGGCCACCTTTTCTTTATGCTCAACTTAGAAACATTTTTGTTGAAGGGGACATCCAAACCTGTTTTATTTCTTTACATATTATGGAATATTGCAATCGAAGTGCTGACCTGTAGGGTGATGGTGTACCCCGAGGTCCGCTAGGGACGGTCGGGAGGAGATATGAAAGTGAGGGATAAATTTACTTTACACTAGAAGGGGGTGATGGTGTATTTTAAAAACTTTAATTTATTTTTATAGCGGATTTAAAGTGAGTGATATATATATAAAGGCAAGAATCACATCACACAAATAAGAAGAATAATAATCACAGACGACACAAGGAAATTTATAGTGGTTCCCCAAAAAATCTAGGTACGTCCACTCTTCTTCCACCATGGTAGAAATCCACTACAGGTTTTTGATCAGGTGCCCTGCCACCAGAAGATCTATTTTCTAAGGGAGATCTAGCAACCCTTTAAGCTTTTGACCAGGTGCCCAAAAACCAAGCTTAAGTCTTTTGATCAGGAGATCTAAAAAACAGATTTAGCCACGGCAAATTTTCGTGGCTAAAAGTCCAAAACCGTGGCTAATAACTATTAGCCACGGCCTGCCCACAGCAAATGGGTGTGGGCAATACGAGTGTGGCTAATATTATTAACTACGCTGAATCTGTGGCTAATAAGTTATTAGCAACGGCTAAATTGTCGTGGCTAAAAGTTCCTCATTTGCCACGGTCCAATTACCGTGGCTAAAGGTCTTGTAATAAATCTAACATAAAAAATATTCGGCCGCCCTCAGCCACCCGGCCGCTGCCGCCGCCACCGCCACCGCTGCCCGGCCGCCCGGCCGCTGCCACCGCCGCCCGGCCGCCGTCGCCACGGCCGCCTGGCCGCCGCCGCCGCCCGGCCGTCGCCGCCGCCCGGCCGCCGCCGCCCAGCCGCCGCCGCCACGCCAATTTCATTTCAAACAAAAATTTTGAATGGCCTATATAAACCCAAAATTGAACTTTTTATTGGCGGTGTGGGACTAAAAAAAGCAGACTTTTTGCCACGGATTCGTCTTCCGTGGCTAATACTAGATTATTTGCCACGAAACAGGCAAACTGTGGCAAAAAGTCGGGTTATTTGCCACAGATTAGTCATCCGTGGCTAATACTAGCTTATTAGCCACGGAAAAGGAACCGTGGCTAATACTTCAGTATTAGCCACGGTTTTTCCCGTGGAAAAAAAACCGTGGCTAAAAGCCATTTTTCAAGTAGTGTTAGAAACCAAAAGATAACTTTTGAAGGGAGTTAAAAACCCTGTACACAGTTTTTGAAATAAACTAAAAGGATGATGATGTCTTCTCTATCAAGATTCTCTGAGAAAACTAGTGGATGTTGTAAGTAAAAAGCTCCCCTTGATCTGTATAGAGATTATGATCAGGAGAGGGAGACTTTTCTTCAGAGTTTAGGCCTTCTTGAAAAACTTCATTTTCCAGAATATATTTCTGAGAGATATGAAGTTGAATCTCAGATTGAAGATTTGTTCTTCTGAAAGAAACTTGAAGTAGAATATCTTATTTTATGTAAAAATAAATATGTACTATCTAACCCTAAGGCAGAAAACTTCTGTCAATATATATATAATGCCTGAGAGAAATTCAAACATTTGAATTCATTCTGAAACGGCTGAAGCATTCCTTGAGAATTGTAAAGACTATATTCAAATATTTGGTATTAAAGCCATTCCTTAACTGCCCTGGTAATTAATGAGAATAATAACTCTGTGATAATTCCATATTTAATGCTGCCAGAAATTGTTATATTCATTAAGAATATTTAGCATTAAATACCAGAGTATAACTAACTGAAATTGCGCCATTTAAAATCAATCTGCCCTTGAATATAAAATTGTTTGGACACTACAAAGAATTAGTCGAACTAAATCCTGGAAATCGTCGAACAGACTCTGGAATTCATCGAACTGAGAATGGAGCTCGTCCTTAGCTTTTGAGAAGAGATCAATGTTCGTCGAACGGAGCTCAGCATTCGTCGAGCTAAGATCAGAGTTAGAACTCTTAGTTCGTCGACCTGAGATCGGCGTTCGTTGAACAGAGCTCAGATTTCATCAAACAGAATCCTGCATTCGTCAAACTTTATTTCTCTGGAATTCTTCTGAAGGTGCAACCCTGGAAATAATAACCTATGACCCTAGACTATACATGTTGGGTCAAACTAATCATCGTAAACAAAAGATAGTAATCCTAGCCAAAATCAGTAATAGGGTACCAAATATCTCCCACTATTTGGGTGAGGATACTATTTACAAAGGAAAAACACAAAGCATAAAATATCTAGCAGAAAACTTTCAGTAAACATAAAATTAAATTATTTGAGAGTTCAAAAGCATAAATATAGTTTAAGAAAACATAAAATCAGAGATCAAGAATCTTTCTTAGAATCTTCAGAGAGACAATCAGAAGATGGTTAAGTAAAGATCAACTTCGTGTTAGGATCTACAGCTTCTCTTTGACTCATCTTCAAATCCTGAGATCCAATGATCATCAAAGAGGTAGTCCTTGGCACAACTTCCTTTGGATGCAAGCTCATGTACTTGTCCACATTGAACAAGTTTTTCACCTGATATTTGTCAAGCTCCTACTGTCTGTAAGAGGTCATCAGTAATGTTACATAGCGAGCCTTAAGGATTTTTTGAGAAATCTGTTGCAGCAAGATGCTATTTGTGATGTACGTCCCCCTTATTTCACACGAGTACGTGTAGTCAGAACTTGACAAAGTTAGCTCCGTTGTGACGGTAGATGGTTTCTATGGAGCACGGGAAAGTTACAGTACGAAAGGTGGATTGGGGTGGGAAGGCTATGTTTTGTGATGTTCGAAGGCTTGACTTTGTCTCGTTGGTCGGAATGCTAGCCCGTGACGTGTAAGTCATATGTGCAGAGTGTCCCGACGAGAAAAGTCCACTTCTGTGAAACTGACAAGAATGCCAAGCATTGGGCAAGCCTAGGCAATGAATCCCACAAGCGGGTGGGGTCCTGCGAGGGTTCTTAGTATTGGTTTGTTTGTTTGAGATGGAATCCTGACGTGAGAAGTCAGAGTTTGCAGGCAAGCTCGGGTATTGAGACCCACGAGAGGGTGGGGCCTTGGCAAGAGTTCTGTGTGGCGGCTTGTATGCCGTTTGGGGAAATTGGAAGTACCCATGTGTTTGCGGCTTGATCGCTGAAGGGGAAATTGGAAGTACCTAATTGATGATGTGTAATGATGTGTTAGCTTCATACGCTTTAGGGTGCCTTGGATGAAGCCCAAGATTGCATACATGCTGCATTGTAGGCCCCCTTTTCTTTATGCTCAACTTAGAAACATGTTTGTTGAAGGGGACATCCAAACCTATTTTATCTTTTTACATGTTATGGTATATTGCATTCAAAGTGCTGACCTATAGGGTGATGGTGTACCCGAGGTCTGTTAGGGACGGCCGAGAGGAGATATGAAGGTGAGGGATAAATTTACTTTAAACTAGAAGGGGATGAATAGTGTATTTTAAAAACTTTAATTTATTTTTATAGCGGATTTAAAGTGAGTGATATATATATATAAAGGCAAGAATCACAGCACACAAATAAGAAGAATAATAATCATAGACGACACAAGGAAATTTATAGTGGTTCCCCAATAAATCTAGGTACGTCCACTCTTCTACCACCCTGGTAGGAATCCACTACAGGTTTTTGATCAGGTGCCCTGCCACCAGAAGAATTTTTTTTCTATGGGAGATCTAGCAACCCTTTACGCTTTTGACCAGGTGCCCAAAAAACAACCTTAAGTCTTTTGATCAGGAGACTTAGAAACCAAAAGATAACTTTTGAAGGGAGTTAAAAACCTTGTACACAGTTTATGAAATAAACTAAAAGGATGATGTTGTCATCTCTGTCAAGATTCTCTGAGAAGACTAGTGGATGTTATAAGTAAAAAAGCTCCCCTTGATTTGTGTAGAGATTATGATCAGGAGAGGGAGACTTTTCTTCAGAGTGTCGCCCTTCTTGAAAAACTTCTTTGTCCAGAATATATTTCTGAGAGATATGAAGTTGAATCTCAGATTGAAGATTTGTTCTTTTAGAAGAAACTTGAACTAGAATATCTTATTTTCTGTAAAAATAAATATGTACTCTCTAACCCTGAGGCAAAAAACTTCTGTCAATATAT
Source organism: Platanthera zijinensis (assembly GCA_039513925.1). Classification (NCBI taxonomy): domain Eukaryota; kingdom Viridiplantae; phylum Streptophyta; class Magnoliopsida; order Asparagales; family Orchidaceae; genus Platanthera; species Platanthera zijinensis. The sequence goes on from CM077084.1 coordinate 163,880,685, forward strand.
ATATAATGCCTGAGAGAAATTCAAACATTTGAATTCATTCTGAAACGGCTGAAGCATTCCTTGAGAATTGTAACGGCTATATTCAAATATTTGGTATTAAAGCCATTCCTTAACTGCCCTGGTAATTAATGAGAATAATAACTTTGTGATTATTCCATATCTAATACTGCCAGAAATGGCTATATTCATTAAGAATATTTAGCATTAAATACCAGAGTATAACTGACTGAAATTGCGCCATTTAAAATCAATCTACCTCTTAATATAAAATTATCTGGACACTACAAAGAATTAGTCGAACTGAATCCTGGAAATCGTCGAACAGACTCTGGAATTTGTCGAACTGAGAATAGAGTTCATCCTAAGCTTTTGAGAAGAGATCAATGTTCGTCGAGTGGAGTTCAGCATTCGTCGAGCTAAGATCATAGTTATAACTCTGAGTTCGTCAAACTGAGCTCGGCGTTCGTTGAATAGAGCTCAGATTTCATCGAACAGAATCCTGCATTCATCAAACTTCATTTCTCTGGAATTCTTCTGAAGGTGCAACCCTGGAAATAATAACCTATGACCCTAGACTATATATGTTGGGTCAAACTAATCATCGTAAAAAAAAGATAGTAATCCTAGCCCAAATCAGTAATAGAGTTCCAACAATCTCCCCCTATTTTGGTGAGGATACTATTTACAAAGGAAAAACACAAAACATAAAATATCTAGCAGAAAAACTTTTAGTAGATATAAAATTAAGTGATTTGAGAGTTCAAAAGCATAAACATAGTTTAAGAAAACATAAAATAAGAGATCGGGAATCTTTCTTAAAATCTTCAGAGGGAGAATCAGAAGATGGTTTAGTAAAGATCAACTTCCTTTTGGGATCTACAGCTTCTCTTTGACTCATCTTCAAATCCTGAGATCCAATGATCTTCAAAGAGGTAGTCCTTGGCACAACTGCCTCTGGATGCAAGCTCATGTACTTGTCCACATTGAACAAGTTTCTCACCTGATATTTGTCAAGCTCCTTCTGTCTGTAATAGGACATGGTGGAGAACTGAGAGGTGTCCTTTCATTCTACTTTTGCTTTCTTAATTTGTTATAGCGCAATAAGCTCATTAAATCTAGCCATTCTGAAATTTTGATCCATTTTTGGATCATAAACTGGTGAAGGAGCCTTCTCTTGATCTGATTGTTGTGAACTGCTTTGTCTTTACTACTGGATACTTTGAGTACCAGACCTTGAAGGTCTGTCTTGATGGGGTCTAGAATGATGAGAAGAAGTAGGCCTTTGAGAAATATTTCCTGCTGCTCCTGCTGCTGGAGGAGGAGGAGGAGGTCTTTTCCTAGTTTTTAAAGAAGAAGAGTATCTCCTCATCTTTTTTCTGTTCTTTAGCTCATTCTTAGAGAATATCATGTAGTTGGGGAGATCTGGAGTGAGAGTAATCCCATGCAAAATATAATAAGGGATATTAGTTGTAGAGGTAGGTTTAGGAGAAACCTTTGTTGGAGCCTTCTTTTTTTTGAATTTTCTTTTCATATAAATAGAATCTTCTGAGTCATCTGTGTAACGGTCCAGGCACGCCAACCCCGTGGGACCCAGCTGGCACCGCCGGCCTACCAGAGTCCAGACCCGGGCCCACTACTGGTAGTCAGCCTATCACATCAAGCCTGCAGGCCAATGCACCCCAACCCCTCTCCATCCAGGCGGGTTGTTGGTGGCCGTAGCCCCCCTTAGATGAGTCAAACTCGATAGTCAAGCCCGCACTACGGGGACTTCCCAGGAGGTCACCCATCCCATACTACTCCAGCCCGAGCACGCTTAACTATGGAGTTCTTTCAACTCTCATCACCAATTGATCTGCAGCTCAATTGGTGATGAGAGTTGAAAGAACTCCATAGTTAAGCGTGCTCGGGCTGGAGTAGTACTAGGATGGGTGACCTCCTGGGAAGTCCCCGTAGTGCGGGCTTGACTATCGAGTTTGACTCATCTAAGGGGGGCTACGGCCACCAACAATCTGCCTGGATGGAGAGGGGTTAGGGTGCATTGGCCTGCAGGCTTGATGTGATAGGCTGACTACCAGTAGTGGGCCCGGGTCTGGACTCTGGTAGGCCGGCGGTGCCAGCTGGGTCCCGCGGGGTTGGCGGGCCTGGACCGTTACAAAAAAGTGCACTTTTTATTGTAACACCCCTAGCCGATCCAACGTAACAGCGTCACGGCTCCGCTCTAGGCGATGCTACCGGGCTACAGCCCAAGCACCCCAACCCCTCTCCCTCCACAGGCGGGTTGTTGGTGGCCACAGTCTCCCTTTGATGAGCGAACTCGACAGTTAAGTTGGGCCGTACGGGGACTTCCCAGGAGGTCACCCATCCCAGTACTACTCTCGCCCAAGCACGCTTAACTATGGAGTTCTTTCAACCTTCATCACCAATTGAGCTGCAGCTCAATTGGTGATGAGAGTTGAAAGAACTCCATAGTTAAGCGTGCTCGGGCTGGAGTAGTACTGGGATGGGTGACCTCCTGGGAAGTCCCCGTAGTGCGGGCTTGACTATCGAGTTTGACTCATCTAAGGGGGGCTACGGCCACCAACAACCCGCCTGGATGGAGAGGGGTTGGGGTGCATTGGCCTGCAGGCTTGATGTTATAGGCTGACTACCAGTAGTGGGCCCGGGTCTGGACTCTGGTAGGCCGGCGGTGCCAGCTGGGTCCCGCGGGTTGGCGGGCCTGGACCGTTACAACAAAAGTGCACTTTTTGTAACGGTCCAGGCCCGCCAACCCGCGGGACCCAGCTGGCACCGCCGGCCTACCAGAGTCCAGACCCGGGCCCACTACTGGTAGTCAGCCTATAACATCAAGCCTGCAGGCCAATGCACCCCAACCCCTCTCCATCCAGGCGGGTTGTTGGTGGCCGTATTTGTAACATCCCATTTCCGGCTAGACCCCTAGGGAGTCCAAAGCATGAAATAACCGACCAAGATCTCGGGTCATGGGTTGGTCACGCCCGTGACTGATCCGTCACGCCCGTGACCTTGGGCGTGACTCATTCGACGATCGTCGATCTCCGGGAGACGATCGTCGGGCGCAGCATTTCCAACCCGGGCCAGTCACGCCCGTGACCCAGATGTCACGCCCGTGACCTTGGGCGTGACCCCTTCAACGATCGTCGATCTCAGTTAGACGATCGTCGGACGCGGAATTTGCCTCATGGCCTGTCACGCCCGTGACACTTAATGTCACTCCCGTGACATAGGGCGTGACCATGACCGTCGACTTCAGGTCGACGGTCGTCAACCCAAAGTTGTCCACACAGGCATGTCACGCCCGTGACCAACAATGTCACGCCCGTGATATAGGGCGTGACACGCTCGACGATCGTCGAAGTCAGTTCGACGTCGTCGAACCAGAATTGGTCACCAGGCCGGTCACGCCCGTGACCCATGTGTCACGCCCGTGACCACCCTTCGACGATCGTCGATCTCAGTTCGACGATCGTCGAACTCAGAACTGCTAACCGGGCCTGTCACGCCCGTGACCTATGTGTCACGCCCGTGACCAAGGCCGAAACGTCAGCCATACTGGAAATTTCGGTAACCGACACCTTAGTAAATTCTGACTGTGGTGATGAAAATCAAGAGTATTTATGGGTCGTTCCCTACTTTAATTATGTTAATAATTAAGGAAAAGTGGCCCAATAGGAAATTGCCACCTGGCAAACACCTCTTCATCTCTAACTTTTCAACTGCCATTCGTCATAACCGAAACGTCATAAGGGTGTTATTAATGGCCGCCAACGTTTCATCTCCAACGTTTCATCCCTTCCCCTCCCCTTTTGCTGATCTATAAAAGATTCCTAAGAGCAAGAGGAAAAGGTTACACTCCCTCAAACCGTTTTAGACTTCCCCTTGCTGTTGAAGAATTTCCGGCGACGCCACCACCGCGCAAATGGCTTCCCGACGCTCTGCACGCCTTCAACCCGCGAACAAGGTCCTCCCCTCCCTCTTCTTCTGCGGATAGATCTTAGGAATCGTTAGGAGAGATATCGGGCTCAAAAGAGCCAGATCGGGTGAGCGTCTTCGTGGTTTTCCAAAAATTTCATGGTGGCGGGTTCGCCGGAAACCGCCTCTCCGGCGGCTGTGCCGCCGCCCGACGATAGCCCTCGCCTCAACGGAGGTGGTGGTGGTGGTGGTCGGCCAGGGAGATGGCTGGATGGTCGGGAAATAGCTTGGAAAAAGCTACAGGAATTTAAGTTTTAGGCTCTGGTTTCGGGCTGTAGAAGAAGATGAACAGTGTCTTTTAATTAGATTTTATTCTTGAATCAATTTCTGAATGAGATATCTATCATGTTCAATAATTTGGGAAAAATACCTAGAGGCTCCTACAGGAAAAATGATCAACATAGGAAGTGTAGCCCTTAAAGTCTACTTTAATTAAAAATTAATTTCACTCGATTTGGAATCCTGGTTAGACCACAGCACCCTTTTTAGTGGGGTCTATCCAGAGGGCTGCCTTGACCTTAGAAAAATTCCCCACTCCAATTCAGTCATCCAAATGACTTGAAATTTGGTGTGTGGTCTAATCTTACATATATCTAGGTGCTATCCAAAAATGAGAATTTTTGGAGAATATATTTCTATAGTTTTTAGAAAAATTCAATAATCCTAGCCGAATTTAATTAGATAGTTAAATAATTTCCAAACCCTCCCAAACTTGGGTGAGTGGTCCCTGGGTTCACCATAAAGTTCTGTATAATTTTTCATCTCATTTGGAGATGGTTTGGATTAGAAATGAACAAACCTAAGTTTTGCCCTAATAAGGGGTCTTAGGTTAAAAGTGCACTTTCGAAGTGTGAGTGGTGAGATCACCTCAACAGAGGTTGAGATTTTTACCACTGGCTAGTAATATTCTTTAGCACCCCCTCATGGAGTTTGAGGTGGATCGGGGTAAGTTTACCCTAAGGACCAAGGCCAAACCCTAAGGTTGGATCTTGGTGGTTTGTGAAGGTCATGTGGTCAGATGACCTTGGATTGACCCGAAATCGGGTGAAGAGGTCCATAGGGCCAATACAGTGCTCTGGATGAAATCTTAGTAGATTTGGTGACCGTTGGGATACCTAAAAATCTAACCCTAGTTTAGGGTGCAAAACTAATAAAGATAGGACATGACACCAAATCACATTGAAAAGTGATGAGAATTGGGTAGAGTGGATTATAGGGGTAGTACAAGCTCTGGATATTTTTCTATGAATTTTATGATCATTATTTTGGGTACTTCTTTAATGATTTAGTAATGGTATGATTTGCTTAGAAAATTTATTATGGGGTACAAACTTCCTGGAAACTGATGAAATTTAGGCTGAGAACCTTTATTATGATTTTAAAGCTCTGGAAAATTTTATGGTATTTTTAGAAGCTTAATTCTAAGGCTTGCTTCATTAAGTATTATTTATCATGGATATTGGATTAAATCTATTTTGGTGGTTAGCAAGCTAGTAAAATTATGATTCTCTGCACAAAGATCTTTTATATATCATACTACTGGCTAGTGATTTTTCCATAATTTTTAGATGAATAATTTCAGTACTTCCTTCACTACGTAGAATTAATATGATTATACTAAATAAATTATTTAGAGGTTAAATACTTTCTATAAAATTCTGAAAATCTGTATTTGAGGTTATTTTTGCTGTTATTTAATGATCATGATTTTTGAGTAGTCATTACTTAGGAAGATCATGTAGTTCATGTTTAAAATGACCCGTGGCACGTCCTTTGGAAAAATTAAATAAATATCAGATTAATTAGGAAAATTATAAATTTCTGGATTTAGACCAATTATGTTATGATGGACCTCCAGTAAATATTATAGGAGATTTGGAAGATGATTTGGTGTACCTCCCCTTGGGTACCTCATATAGTTTAGGATGGTATGCATATAGTAAAGCCACAGAATTTTGATAGTTGATGGTTGGTAGGGCAGACTAGGATCGAGTTCATCATTGGGAGACTTGTTGGAATGAGGGAGTACGGGAACGACGAAAGATCGTCCATCCCGAGGAGTATAGGAAGAGTCTTAATACTCTAGGGTTAGAACTAAAGTAACTAAAAGAGGATCGGGTTAAGGGAGATCAACCAATAATAATAAGTGCCTTGCGAAAGGGAACTTCGGGACGTAATGCCGCCGTCTTGGTTCCTAGTGCCCCTTGAGAGCCCTTCACGGGGTATACCGGGGGCAGTCCTGGGCTAACGTAAACCATAGGAATAATAAATTAAAAGAGTAACTAGTATAACTAGGGCTGCACACACTCACTCTCCGGTAGCTAGGAAAGTAGATTTATAGGATTACTTGCCTATCAGACAGTAGCTCTAAAGGTAGATGCACGGACAGGACTGTCCGGGGGGCCGCGGGCTCGAGGGTTGGAGTACAGTATAAAGGTGGTGGGTCTTCGGTACCTGATCGTCGTTCACACCGACATCGGTACGCTGACTCGGCGGTGTGGGACACTTAGCCAAAGAAAGTCTGGAGGGTACATCCAGCAGCAGTACGCGGATACTCTAGGTTGTGTTCTTCTAGGGGCGTACGGGAGGGCTAGGCCTGGTAGTGTGGATGCCCGCCTAGGAGTGGGGGGCCCGACCCACTGTCTCCGTTTGCCACTACGGAGGTTCCTGGGAGTGAAGCTAGCTGCCCAAACAGGGGGAACTAAAGGTCTGTGCGCATAGAGTCGTGTGCGTGAGTTGCACTTGCATGAATCATGGCATAGCATATCACTACACTCATATTTGCATACAACCGACACCCCAACGTATAAATTGGTATGGGACTTTTTATACGATGGGAGCTTTGCAGAAGATCCCTTAACTTATAAGTTTGTATGGGCATTCATATAAGTTAAGGTTACTTACTTACTTACTTACTTGTTGCTTACTTACTATTCTCTAACTGCCCTTTATACAATTTGCTATATATTAATTGTTCTACCTATTACAACATTTACACTGCTCACCTATTATAACTTGTTAGTTAGGTCCACCGTCACCTGCTTGTCTATTCTCCACTTTGTAGCTTCCCTTTCCTCCTCTTCACCCGGTGCTTAGGAGCCGTGGTTGGAGGGGTAGGGGATGATAGGGCTTAGTCTTTATGACTAATGGTTTTCGAACCAAACATTACAGGAGCTCCAGATGGGAGACAGGGACCAGCACCAGCGGAGTACGGTGCGCATGGAGGTGGGACAGTCTAGCACCGGTGCACCTGCGACCAGCTCCGTGAGTGATTAGCATTTTCTTAGCTTCCGCCATGAGCGACTTGTAGTGAGGACTCTGATGTACCGGGCATGAGCCCTTTTATTTCCAGACTATTTATACTCTGATGATTTTCTGTGGACACTCCCTTCGTGGAGTTTTATTTTATGTGATATTCTCTTTTAGTGGACTTGCTTCTCTCTTGCTTGCTACTTATTGCGATCGAAAAGGCCGGCAGAATCGGCGCGTTGTAGTGGCAACCTTCCCGGGTGCGAAGGTGTCACCGCAAAGCGGCGGTTCTAGGCATAAGACCCCGGTGGTTGAAAAAGAAAAAAAAGAAGGGGGTTTTACAAGTGGTATCAGAGGGAACCTCGATCGAAAGAGAAGTAGTCCACAAAAACCTTGGGCCACCCCCGTGCGAGCTTAGTTTGCGGACAAACTAGCAGCGGAAGCAGTGGTGTGCCCATAAGGGAAATCACATGTGAAAGTCCATCATAACTCTTCTTAAATTCCATTCATTTCGCTCGCTAACAAATGGAAATTTTGCTTGTAGCCTGCGACGAACCCTACATCGCAGCAGGGGACACCTCAGGCTCCAGATGTGGTCCCGACTCCGCCAGCACCCGTTCCGTTCCAGCAGACGGAGATGGGGCAAACACTGACGGCCATCCTGGAGGCCTTCAGAGCTCAGCAAGCCCCGGCCCCACAGCCAAACCCCGGGGCCAATTGGATGACGGTCTTCTGAGGACTTTCCCCTCCATCCTACCAGGGGACGGAGTCCGCAGTACGTACGGAGGAGTGGTTGGACACGATTTATGAGATGTTGGCAGGGATTCGATGCCCCACGGAGGAGGCAGTCGCTTTGACCGTCTCCTGCTTAGAGTCACACGGAAAGAGATGGTTGAAATCTCAGCTGGACACCACCTTTGCAGGGATGGACTGTGCTGATATTACTTGGGAGGAGTTCAGAGCAGCGCTCTTGGGACATTTTGTACCTCAGTCGGCGAGAGATGACCTAGAGGATAGATTCCTGCGGTTGAGGCAGGGGAACAGGACCGTGGTGGAGTACTATCAGGAGTTCACTCACCTGGCCCGTTATGCGGACGCTTACCAGTTAGACGATGCTGGCTACGCCCGGAGGTTTTATAAGGGGTTGCAGGATGACATGAGGCAGGCCCTCCTTTTCGTTTCAGAGGGGAGTCTGGCAAGGATTCTGGAGATGGCTAAGAAGAGAGAGGCGGATCAGCTCACAGTGAAGAATCGGAAGAGACCGGCTGATGATTCAGTGATTGGAGGTCGTAGAGACCGTCCTTGGGGCCAGGTTATTGGAGAGAGAAGGAACGGGGATCAGCCCCGTCAGGAGTTTGGGCAGGAGCAGAGGACTCAGGGGATATTGGCTCCCCAGCCTATACAGATGCTGGAGATGCCAAGGACGGCAGGGCAGCCACCGGTATGCTATCAGTGCAACCAGCCGGGGCATATCAAGCGGAACTGCCCTATGGGGCGAGCACCCCCACCAGCACATCAGGGCGCTCCACCTCCCCGACAGTTTGGCGGACGAGGACAGGACCGAGGACGAGGATTTCAGGATCGAGGCCGCAGACAAGAGAGAGAGCAGGTGTATGCTCTAGACCTGACACAGCCTCGGAACCCGGAGCAGGTTATCACAGGTATGGCAGCACTTTTAAATTTTCTTCATATAAACTACCATTTTAGACGTAACCTGCTTAGAAATTTAAAGAGAAGATGAACTGCAACAAAAATACTAAGACACTTAATTACCCCAGGCATAGTTTTCGTTAGCGGCAAGCCCGCTCACACCCTCTTTGACACCGGTGCGTCGCAATCATTCGTGTCGGAGGATTTTGTGAAAGGACTGGCAGGAGTGGAGCTATGCACCGGGAAGATGCTGAGGGTGCGCCTACCCGATGGATCAGAGATATTGACCTCTACTCATTGTAATATGGAAGCGAGGATCGGCGGAAAAGCGTTTGAGGCACCAGCGACGGTCTTGAGGATGCCAGATTACGATCTGATTCTGGGCATGACCTGGCTGTATTGGAACCATGCCCAGATCGATTGCGTGGCGAAAAGGATCACCGTGCGGCACGGCGACTCCTTCATTGTTATCGAAGGTATTATATCAGCACCCCGTACTTTACTATCGTCTGTGCAGGCCGTTAAGGCCCATCTGCAGGGGGAAGAGGTTTATCAGGTCCTCTTTGAGGCGGTCGTAGCCAAGGATTCCATTGCAGATATTCCGGTAGTGCGGGACTTCGCCGACGTGTTTCCAGAGAAGCTACCAGGGTTACCCCCGCACCGAGAGAAGGACTTTCAGATTCAGCTCGTACCGGGGGCTAAGCCGGTATCCAGAGCTCCCTATAGAATGGCCCCAAAGGAGTTGGTGGAATTCCGAAGTCAGCTTCAGGAGTTAGTGGAGGCCGGGTTCGTTCGGCCTAGCTCATCATCGTGGGGAGCTCCGGTGCTGTTCGTTAAGAAGAAAGACGGGACCCTTCGACTATGCATAGATTACCGGGCTCTGAACAGGTTGACGGTCCGGAACACTTATCCCTTACCACGGATAGATGAGCTTTTTGACCAGCTGGAGGGAGCCCATTGGTTCTCAAAGCTGGATCTGAGGTCAGGATACTACCAGCTTCGTATTCGGGAGGAGGACATCCCGAAGACGGCGTTCAGCAGCAGATACGGCTTGTACGAGTTAACCGTGATGCCGTTCGGGCTCACGAATGCACCCTCCGCATTCATGACTTTGATGAATCGGGTGTTCGAGGAGTATCTGGACGTCTTTGTCATAGTATTCATCGACGACATTCTCATCTATTCAAGGACGGAGGAGGAGCACGCGAGACATCTAGCCTTGACCTTGGAGAAGCTGCGAGAGCACGAGATGTATGCCAAGTACAGCAAGTGCCAGGTCTGGCTAAAGGAGGTGGCATTTCTGGGTCATGTCATCAGTGGAGCAGGTCTGGCAGTGGATCCGGCAAAGATCCAGGCAGTACGGGGTTGGCCACCACTAAAGTCGGCCACGGAGGTTCGAAGTTTCTTGGGACTTGCCGGTTATTACCGGAAGTTCGTAAAGGGATTCTCTCAGATTGCCCTTCCTCTTACGTCTCTGACGAAGAAGGAGTCCCCTTTTATTTGGACGCCGCGATGCGAATCTGCCTTCCAAGAGCTGAAGGATCGTCTCACCTCGGCCCCCATCCTTGCCCTTCCATCAGGGAGGGAGGGATTCCAGGTATATACAGATGCTTCCTATCAGGGGATGGGTGCCGTCCTTATGCAGAATGGGCACGTAATAGCTTATGCCTCCCGTCAGTTGAAGCAGCACGAGCAGAACTACCCCGTGCACGATTTGAAGATGGGGGCAGTCATTTTTGCTCTTAAGATCTGGCGGCACTATCTCTACGGGGTACATTGTGATATCTTCTCCGACCACAAGAATCTGAAGTACGTCGACACCCAGAAGGAGTTAAACATCAGGCAGAGACGCTGGGTGGAGTTTCTTTCGGACTACCAGTATACCATGCACTACCATCCGGGGAAGGCGAACGTGGTTGCGGATGCTCTGAGCCGGAGAGCGAGTACGACTGGAGCAGGCCCGCAGCTGATGGCCTTGGAGTTGATTAGATCATTCGAGGAGATGCAGATTTCGCTAGTATCTGAGGATGACCCGGAGCTGTACATGGAGTACCTGGGGTCGATGGCTACTACAGATGACATCCGAGACCGCATCAGAGATGGGCAGAGGCTGGACGAGAGAACTGAGCCGATATTCCGAGCCTTGGAGGAAGGCACGACAGGAGATTACACTTTGAGGGATGGGCTCCTGTGTTTCCGGGGCAGAGTCTACATACCAGCAGGAGGACGGATTCGGGAGGATGTTTTGACGGACGCTCACTACAGCCGGTATTCGGTACACCCGGGGATCACCAAGAGGGTAAAGGATTTAAAGAGGACGATGTATTGGCCGGGTATGAAGAAAGATATTACGTATTTTGTGACGCATTGTGAGGCCTGCCAGCTCGTGAAGGCGGAGTGTAGGAACCCGGCAGGTTTGTTGCAGCCGCTTCCAGTGCCGGAGTGGAAGTTTGAGGATATAGCCATGGACTTCATACATGGGCTACCTAGATCCCGTGCGGGGAACGACTCGATCTGGGTGATAGTGGACAGGCTGACAAAGGTGGCCAGATTCATCCCAGTGGCAAAGGACACACCGGTCAGTGTATTGGTACGGAGATTCATTGAGCAATTCGTGCGTTATCATGGGGTGCCCAAGACTATCGTTTCGGATCGGGATGGGCGGTTTACATCCAGGGAATGGAGGTCAGTTCAGGCCCATCTGGGTTCTCGGTTGACATTCAGCACAGCTTTCCACCCTCAGACCGACGGACAGACAGAGCGCACTAACCGTACACTGGAGGATCTGTTGCGACTATGTATTTTGGACCGTGGCGAGCCTTGGGAGAGATTGTTACCACTGGTCGAGTTTTCATACAACAACGCTCATCAGTCCAGCATAGGCATGGCTCCAAACGAAGCGTTGTACGGAAGGAGGTGCAGAACCCCACTATCATGGGTTCAGGACGAGGATCCGCAGGCACTGGGCTCGGAGTTTGTGGGAGATACAGATGCTCAGATTAGATTGATCCGAGACAGGATGTTGGAAGCCCAGAGCAGACAGGCGAAATATTACGATGCGAGGCATCGCCAAGTAGAGTTCCAGGTAGGAGACCGGGTTTTCTTGAAGATACGGCCGATGCACGGAGTCTCGCGGGTTCGCGGGCGGAAGAAGCTCAGTCCGAGATATATGGGGCCCTATAGGATCCTGGAGCGGATCGGCCCCTTAGCCTATAGACTGGAGCTACCGCCGGAGTTAGCGGGATTGCATGACGTCTTCCACGTCTCCTCACTTCGGAGGGCTCTGCTACACCCTGAGCAGTTGATTTCCTCGGCAGATGGCCCAGTGGACTCGGATCGGTCAGTCGATTTAGAGCCTATCAGGATTGACGATACAGCAGTGCGGGTCTTGCGACGGAAGAAGGTCCCATTAGTCAAGGTTCTGTGGAACAATCATGGGCAGGAGGAGCATACATGGGAGCCACAGGACTTGATGCGGCAAAAATACCCGGAACTTTTTCGTCAGGTATACCTCAAAACCCCTCTGGACAATCAATTTGCCTTCCTATTTTAAACCAATGGAATTGAAATTTCAAGAATAGGGGCTAATCTTTTGTTTATTGGGGTGTATATACCTAGTTAAGTGGGCGAATTAACCTTAGATTCGAAACCGCACAAACAAACGTAACGTAGGGAGGTGATCATTCGGTTCTCATGGGATGTTACAAGCTTATTTTTCCAGATTTGAGTCCCGTAGGCTTAACCTTGATTTCGGGGACGAAATCTTTGTTTTTGTTTATTGGGATTTGTAACATCCCATTTCCGGCTAGACCCCTAGGGAGTCCAAAGCTTGAAATAACCGACCAAGATCTCGGGTCATGGGTTGGTCACGCCCGTGACTGATCCGTCACGCCCGTGACCATGGGCGTGACTCATTCGACGATCGTCGATCTCCGGGAGACGATCGTCGGGCGCAGCATTTCCAACCCGGGCCAGTCACGCCCGTGACCCAGATGTCACGCCCGTGACCATGGGCGTGACCCCTTCGACGATCGTCGATCTCAGTTAGACGATCGTCGGACGCGGAATTTGCCTCATGGCCTGTCACGCCCGTGACACTTAATGTCACGCCCGTGACATAGGGTGTGACCATGACCGTCGACTTCAGGTCGACGGTCGTCGACCCAAAGTTGTCCACACAGGCGTGTCACGCCCGTGACCAACAATGTCATGCCCGTGACATAGGGCGTGACACGCTCGACGATCGTCGAAGTCAGTTCGACGTCGTCGAACCAGAATTGGTCACCAGGCCGGTCACGCCCGTGACCCATGTATCACGCCCGTGACCACCCTTCGACGATCGTCGATCTCAGTTCGACGATCGTCGAACTCAGAACTGCTAACCGGGCCTGTCACGCCCGTGACCTATGTGTCACGCCCGTGACCAAGGCCGAAACGTCAGCCACACTGGAAATTTCGGTAACCGACGCCTTAGTAAATTCTGACTGTGGTGATGAAAATCAAGAGTATTTATGGGTCGTTCCCTACTTTAATTATGTTAATAATTAAGGAAAAGTGGCCCAATAGGAAATTGTCACCTGGCAAACACCTCTTCATCTCTAACTTTTCAACTGCCATTCGTCATAACCGAAACGTCATAAGGGTGTTATTAATGGCCGCCAACGTTTCATCTCCAACGTTTCATCCCTTCCCCTCCCCTTTTGCTGATCTATAAAAGATTCCTAAGAGCAAGAGGAAAAGGTTACACTCCCTCAAACCGTTTCAGACTTCCCCTTGCTGTTGAAGAATTTCCGGCGACGCCACCACCGCGCAAATGGCTTCCTGACGCTCTGCATGCCTTCAACCCGCGAACAAGGTCCTCCCCTCCCTCTTCTTCTGCGGATAGATCTTAGGAATCGTTAGGAGAGATATCGGGCTCAAAAGAGCCAGATCGGGTGAGCGTCTTTGTGGTTTTCCAAAAATTTCATGGTGGCGGGTTCACCGGAAACCGCCTCTCCGGCGGCTGTGCCGCCGCCCGACGATAGCCCTCGCCTCAACGGAGGTGGTGGTGGTGGCCAGCCAGGGAGATGGCTGGATGGTCGGGAAATAGCTTGGAAAAAGCTACAGGAATTTAAGTTTTAGACTCTGGTTTCGGGCTGTAGAAGAAGATGAACAGTGTCTTTTAATTAGATTTTATTCTTGAATCAATTTATGAATGAGATATCTATCATGTTCAATAATTTGGGAAAAATACCTAGAGGCTCCTACAGGAAAAATGATCAACATAGGAAGTGTAGCCCGTGAAGTCTACTTTAATTAAAAATTAATTTCACTCGATTCAGAATCCTGGTTAGACCACAACAACCTTTTTAGTGGGGTCTATCCAGAGGGCTGCCTTGACCTTAGAAAAATTCCCCACTCCAATTCAGTCATCCAAATGACTTGAAATTTGGGGTGTGGTCTAATCTTACATATATCTAGGTGCTATACAAAAATGAGAATTTTTGGAGAATATTTTTCTATAGTTTTTAGAAAAATTCAATAATCCTAGCCGAATTTAATTAGATAGTTAAATAATTTCCAAACCCTCCCAAACTTGGGTGAGTGGCCCCTAGGTTCACCATAAAGTTCTGTATAATTTTTCATCTCATTTGAAGATGGTTTGGATTAGAAATGAACAAACCTAAGTTTTGCCCTAATAAGGGGTCTTAGGTTAAAAGTGCACTTTCGAAGTGTGAGTGGTGAGATCACCTCAACAGAGGTTGAGATTTTTACCACTGGCTAGTAATATTCTCTAGCACCCCCTCATGGAGTTTGAGGTGGATCGGGGTAAGTTTACCCTAAGGACCAAGGCCAAACCCTAAGGTTGGATCTTGGTGGTTTGTGAAGGTCATGTGGTCAGATGACCTTGGATTGACCCGAAATCGGGTGAAGAGGTCCATAGGGCCAATACAGTGCTCTGGATGAAATCTTAGTAGATTTGGTGACCGTTGGGATACCTAAAAATCTAACCCTAGTTTAGGGTGCAAAACTAATAAAGATAGGAAATGACACCAAATCACATTGAAAAGTGATGAGAATTGGGTAGAGTGGATTATAGGGGTAGTACAAGCTCTGGATATTTTTCTATGAATTTTATGATCACTATTTTGGGTACTTCTTTAATGATTTAGTAATGGTATGATTTGCTTAGAAAATTTATTATGGGGTACAAACTTCCTGGAAACTGATGAAATTTAGGCTGAGAACCTTTATTATGATTTTAAAGCTCTGGAAAATTTTATGGTATTTTTAGAAGCTTAATTCTAAGGATTGCTTCATTAAGTATTATTTATCATGGATATTGGATTAAATCTATTTTGGTGGTTAGCAAGCTAGTAAAATTATGATTCTCTGCACAAAGATCTTTTATATATCATACTACTGGCTAGTGATTTTTTCATAATTTTTAGATGAATAATTTCAGTACTTCCTTCACTACGTAGAATTAATATGATTATACTAAATAAATTATTTAGAGGTTAAATACTTTCTATAAAATTCTGAAAATCTGTATTTGAGGTTATTTTTGCTGTTATTTAATGATCATGATTTTTGAGTAGTCATTACTTAGGAAGATCATGTAGTTCATGTTTAAAATGACCCGTGGCACGTCCTTTGGAAAAATTAAATAAATATCAGATTAATTAGGAAAATTATAAATTTCTGGATTTAGACCAATTATGTTATGATGGACCTCCAGTAAATATTATAGGAGATTTGGAAGATGATTTGGTGTACCTCCCCTTGGGTACCTCATATAGTTTAGGATGGTATGCATATAGTAAAGCCACAGAATTTTGATAGTTGATGGTTGGTAGGGCAGACTAGGATCGAGTTCATTATTGGGAGACTTGTTGGAATGAGGGAGTACGGGAACGACGAAAGATCATCCATCCCGGGGAGTATAGGAAGAGTCTTAATACTCTAGGGTTAGAACTAAAGTAACTAAAAGAGGATCGGGTTAAGGGAGATCAACCAATAATAATAAGTGCCTTGCGAAAGGGAACTTCGGGCCGTAATGCCGCCGTCTTGGTTCCTAGTGCCCCTTGAGAGCCCTTCACGGGGTATACCGGGGGCAGTCCTGGGCTAACGTAAACCATAGGAATAATAAATTAAAAGAGTAACTAGTATAACTAGGGCTGCACACACTCACTCTCCGGTAGCTAGGAAAGTAGATTTATAGGATTACTTGCCATCAGACAGTAGCTCTGAAGGTAGATGCACGGACAGGACTGCCGCGGGGCCGCGGGCTCGAGGGTTGGAGTACAGTATAAAGGTGGTGGGTCTTCGGTACCTGATCGTCGTTCATACCGACATCGGTACGCTGACTCGGCGGTGTGGGACACTTAGCCAAAGAAAGTCTGGAGGGTACATCCAGCAGCAGTACGCGGATACTCTAGGTTGTGTTCTTCTAGGGGCGTACGGGAGGGCTAGGCCTGGTAGTGTGGATGCCCGCCTAGGAGTGGGGGGCCCGACCCACTGTCTCCGTTTGCCACTACGGAGGTTCCTGGGAGTGAAGCTAGCTGCCCAAACAGGGGGAACTAAAGGTCTGTGCGCATAGAGTCGTGTACGTGAGTTGCACTTGCATGAATCATGGCATAGCATATCACTACACTCATATTTGCATACAACCGACACCCCAACGTATAAATTGGTATGGGACTTTTTATACGATGGGAGCTTTGTAGAAGATCCCTTAACTTATAAGTTTGTATGGGCATTCATATAAGTTAAGGTTACTTACTTACTTACTTACTTGTTGCTTACTTACTATTCTCTAACTGCCCTTTATACAATTTGCTATATATTAATTGTTCTACCTATTACAACATTTACACTGCTCACCTATTATAACTTGTTAGTTAGGTCCACCGTCACCTGCTTGTCTATTCTCCACTTTGTAGCTTCCCTTTCCTCCTCTTCACCCGGTGCTTAGGAGCCGTGGTGGGAGGGGTAGGGGATGATATGGCTTAGTCTTTATGACTAATGGTTTTCGAACCAAACATTATAGGAGCTCCGGATGGGAGACAGGGACCAGCACCAGCGGAGTACGGTGCGCATGGAGGTGGGATAGTCTAGCACTGGTGCACCTGCGACCAGCTCCGTGAGTGATTAGCATTTTCTTAGCTTCCGCGATGAGCGACTTGTAGTGAGGACTCTGATGTACCGGGCATGAGCCCTTTTATTTCCAGACTATTTATACTCTGATGATTTTCTGTGGACACTCCCTTCGTGGAGTTTTATTTTATGTGATATTCTCTTTTGGTGGACTTGCTTCTCTCTTGCTTGCTACTTATTACGATCGAAAAGGCCGGCAGAATCGGCGCATTGTAGTGGCAACCTTCCCGGGTGCGAAGGTGTCACCGCAAAGCGGTGGTTCTGGGCATAAGACCCCGGTGGTTGAAAAAGAAAAAAAAAAGGGGGTCTTACAATCTGACTCTGAGTCAACATTTGATTCATCCTTTGGATGATCATAGAAATCATCTAACTATTTAAGCAAATCAGACTGATCAGGGACTTGAACTTCTGGCTGAGTATTAACAATATCTGTATTGACTTGTATATGTACACTGTCATCTTCTGGTTCCATGTCTTCAAAAATAATATTATCAAAATTAGGCATTGGAGTTTCATCCCATGCATAGGTAGGAGGGGAAGAAACTTGGTCTATAATATCTATTATATTATCAGCTACTGTAGTCTAAGAACTGGATTATTTCTGGTATAAAAATCTTTAAGGCTATTCCTTAGCTGTTCTAAAATGGAAAGATCAACAGGGGCAGTATAACATACTATAGTTTTAGAAAGTTCATGCTCAAAAACTGGAAAACCATTGTCCAGAGTATCAAAATAAGATAATAAAGAATGCAAGTTTACTGTGGGATGAATAAAGGCATCACCAACAGTAACAACTTTTGCTTCTACGACTGCTGCTAAATTTATCATCTCAGTATAAAAATTGTTGTTGCTGCTGCTTGGACTGGAACTGCAGAAATGTTTGGAGATTCTTCAAAAAGAATCTCCCCCCTGCCTTGATCTAGGAAGACCTGAATCTAGGCCTCCAAAAGAAGGGACAACATTGGAGGAGGCAACTTGAGAAGAGAGAGCTGAGATAGTTTTAACGAGAGGATCAACTCCTTCTATCATCTTTTTGAGTGTGGGAGTAATAAATTCAAGAATGTTGGAAGCAATGAAAGAGAAATCAACATACATAAACTCAGGAGGATTCTGAGCAGATGCAAAAGATTTATTGGAAGTAAAAGGAATGGAGGAAGAGGGATGGAGTTGTTAGCATAGATAGAGCATATGGTGATTGCTTGATTAATAGATGAGGGAGGGATGACAAAAGGAATGTCATTAGTAATAATTACCTTGATAGGAGAGTGAGGTGGAGATACATGTGGTAGAGTTGAATGTGGTGGAGATATATCAAGTAGCGAGAAATGAGGAGGAGATGAAAGTAGTGGAGATGTAGGTGGAGATAAATGAATTGGTGATTTTGTATGAAATGAGGTGGATGGAATATCTTATGATATATTAGGTTATTGAGTGGGGGATTCTGGACGGAAAGAAGTGGATGGAACATCTACATATAAGGAAGGTTGTTGAGTAGGTGGATTGGAAGGTCTAGGGGACTGGTGAGTAGATGGTAGAGGAGGAGAAATTGGAGGGGCTGGAACTTCTGTTGAGGTTGGGAGAGAGGCTGTAACATCACTTGTAGTTTCAGAAACATTCCTAGAAGAGGTAGCCCTCGATGTCTTAGGGATTACCCTCTCCCATCTTCGAAAGTGGGCAGAAGTTAGCATCTTAGAAGCATTGAACAAAATGGTTTGGGAGACCAACAGTTTTGGACACTTCGCTCGTAATAAAATCCCTAGGATTTTGCCATAACTAACATCCTTTTTATTAATCTTCTTCTTAATTGAATCAAACAAAATTATTCCCCGGTTAATTTATTTCTTATTAACCAAGGCACTCATCAAGAGAAACTGGTGTCTATTTATATAATCATGAGTAGAATGCTTCCCTAACAGAATCTTTCCAACAATATCTGCTAAGAATTTATACTCAATTGAAAAATTCTTTTTCAGAAGGTGATTAGGATTTCCCTGGGAGTGACCCAATCAATCTAACATCTCATCAAATTCAGTACTAGATAACTCTATATCATCTTCACCATTAACTAATCCAAAAATTTTAGATAAAATATCAGGTGTTAGAGAAACCTGATGTCCAGTCACTGATCCAGTAATAGTTGTAGGGTCTTGAATCTTTGTAGTATTGACCCATTCCTTAATTTTCATAGTGGGTAGCTTGATTCTGGTGGACATAAAGCTCAGCAGATGTTGCGCCTCAAACATTTGTAAAATATCCTTAAAGATTTGATCAAAATGACTGAAGGAGTCCATGTCTATATCAAATCTTGCATCAAACTTCATTATTGTGAGAATCGCCAGCGACACCGCCATTTTCCTGCAACACAGAAAAGATCAATTGCAAGAGAATGGAAATGGAGAAAGCGAGGGAGAGAGTTCGATGAAAACCTAGATATAAGTTTTCAGAAGTTGAAAAGGCGAACTCTATCTGACGAAAAACAAAACCTCGAACTCTTGTTCGATGAAAATTCTCAAAAGAAATACATTTCGTCGATCTCCGGTCGACAAAAGTTTTGCGAAAGAAATATATTTATTCGAGCTTTGTTCGACGAAACATACTTGAAACTAATCCTTCGATATCCATTCGACGAAATTTTCTCACAAAAAGTTCGTCGATCTCTGTTCGATGAATGTCTTACAAAAAGCTTACAGTTCATTGATCTTTGTTCGATGAAAAGTGTCCAATTCGTCGAGCTCAGAACAAAAAACAAATTAATGACTCTCCATTAATCATGCCCTTTGTAAATATCTGCCCTTTGTAAATCAGTAGAAATGAAAATAAGATTAATTTTATTTTTGTCCACATTATCTCTAAGAAAATGATGTCTTATTTCAATATACTTAGTCCTACTATGATGAAATGGATTTTGTGCAATTGATATTGCACTGGTATTATCACAAAATATTGTTGAATTATTTAAGTTGTATCCATAATCTAGTAGTTGATTTTGAATCCACAAAATCTGTGAACAACAACTACAAGCTGAAATGTATTCAGCTTCTGCAGTTGAAGTAGACATAGAAGTTTTCTTCTTGCAAAACCATGACACAAGCCTATCACCAAGAAACTGACAAGTTCCTGATGTCCTTTTTCTATCAATTCTACATCCAGCATAGTCAGCATCTGAGAATCCAGTTAATTCAAATTCTGACTCAGTAGGATACCAGAGTCCTAGATTAGGTCAACCCTTTATATATCTTAAAATCCTTTTTACTAAAATTAGATTAGATTCTTTAGGATTTACTTGAAACCTAGCACAAATACAGGTAGCAAACATAATGTCAGGTCTACTAGCTGTTAAATATAATAAGGACCCAACAATAGTCGTATATGTTTTCTGATCAATAGGTTTACCCTATTCATCATTATCAACTACAACATTTGAGGGCATGGGTGTTTTCATAGCTGAGGCATCTGACATCCAAAATCTTTTAATTAGCTCTTTAGCATATTTAGATTGGGATATAAAAATACCATCAGGATTTTTCTTCACTTGTAAACCAAGGAAGTAGGATAGCTCACCAATGCTACTCATTTCAAAGTTAGAATGCATTAGGTCAGAAAACCTTTTGCATAGTTTTGAATCAGTAGAACCAAAAATTATGTCGTCTACATATACTTGCACTAGTGAAATTTTAGATTTATGATGTCTAAAGAATAATGTTTTATCTACTATGCCCCTACTAAATTTATTTTCTAGAAGAAAACTAGCAAGAGTCTCATAATAGGCTCTTGGAGCTTGTTTAAGACCATAAAGAGCTTTATTAAGTCTAAAAACATGAGAAGGGTGAGTTGGAGAGATAAAACCTGGGGTTGTTTTACAAAAACTTCCTCTTTGAGCTCTCAATTTAGAAAGGCACTCTTCACATCCATCTGATATACCTTGAATCTCTTGAATGCTGCAAATGCAAGAAAAATGTTGATAGCCTCTAATCTTGCAACAGGAGCAAAAGTTTGATTATAGTCTATGTCTTCCTCCTATGAATAACCTTGAGCTACCAATCTTACTTTATTTTTTACAATGATTCCTTGAGCATCCAACTTATTCCTAAAGACCCACGTGGTTCCAATGACTGGATAGTCTTTGGGTCTTAGAACTAAGAACCAAACTCTACATCTCTCAAAGTGTTTGAGTTCCTCTTGCATAACAAAGATCTAGTGGGGATTTTGTTTTGCATCTTTGATGGATTGAGATTCAATCTGAGAAATAAAACAAGCATGCATTCTATCTTGATTCAATTGATGCCTTATTTGAACACCAGTTGATATGTCTCCAATCACTTGAGATCTAGGGTGATCTTTAAGTGTGACAAGATCAGCAGGTAGATTTGGTTGTTCAACTATTTGTGGTGCTAATTCCTCTGGCGGAATTTCATTAGCCACAATATTTTCAGCATAAATTTCTGAATTTTTTTCATCACTGTCTTCAGTAATCTGTTGAGAAGGATGTAATGTATCCTCTTGTGTTTGGATTAAATCATCCATTTTCTCACACAGATTTGGTACCTGGAAAGATTCTTATGGTAGAGATATTTCTCTTCTAATAAAACATATTAGTCTGATCAAAAGAAACATGCACAGTTTCTTCCTTTTTAAGGGAAGATTTATTAAAGACCCTATAAGCCTTGCTGACTTGAGAATATCCAAGGAAAAATCCTTCTGCAGCTTTGGCTTCAATTTCCTTAAGTGTTTCTTATTATTATTATGAATGTAACACTTACAACCAAAAACTTTGAAATAATTTACTTTAGGTTTCTTAGATTTGAATAATTCATAGGGATTCTTACCCTTTATTTTATATATGAGGATTCTGTTAAGAACATAGTTTGGTGTGCTTACTGCCTCTGTCCAAAAATATGGGCAAGTGAGCATCTGCAAGTAATGTTCCAGCAGATTCAATTAGGGTTCTATTTTTCCTTTTAGCTACCCCATTTTGTTAAGGAGTTCTAAGAGCAGAAAAATAATGCCTAATACCTTCCTTCTCACAGAATTCTTTCATCAGAAGATATTCAAACTCAGTTCCATGATCACTTCTAATCAATGTAATCTGAGTAGAGTACTCAATCTTGATGTTCCTAAGAAAGTCTTTAAGAACTTTAAAGTTATCTGACTTGTTTCTAAGAAAGAACACCCAAATGAAACAATAGAAATCATCTACAATAACTAAGGTATATGACTTTCCTCCCAGACTTTGTACTACAATAAGTCCAAAAAGGTCCATATGTAGAAAATACAAAATTCTAGGTGAATCACTCTTAGAAATGGATTTAAAACTATTTTTAGTTTGCTTTTGCCTAATTGACAAGCCCTGTAGAGTCCTTCCTTCTTATAAGAATCAGAAGGTAGTCCTCTAACAAGGTTATCCTTAGATAGTTTAGTAATAGTCCTAAGGTTTGCATGACCTAACCTTTTATGCCATAATTCATTTGTTTTACTTATTTGATTAAATAGACACATTTTTCAATTAGCAGAGGTAAAATTAACTAAGTATATATTACATTGTCTAATTCTAGTTAAAACAATTTTTTTTATCAGAAGTAATAAAACATAATGACTTATTAAAAGATACTTGATAACCTTCATCAAATAACTAACTTATGGAGATGAGGTTTTGCTTGAGACCATTCACATAAACTACCTTCCTAAAGGTAACTAATCCAACCTTGATATTGTCACATCCTTATGTCTGTCCACAGTTGGAGTCTCCAAAAATGACTTTAGGTCCAAGCTTAGCTTTGAAGTCACTCAGGTTTGCTTTTCTTCCTGTCATATGTTTTGAGAAACCACTATCCAAATACAACTATTCCTCTGTTGTAGGATAGTTCCTTTCCTGTACAAAACAAAATTAGATGTTCTTGACCCAGGTTACCTTGGGTCCTAGCTTTCTTTCACAATGATAATTAAAGATGTAAGAACATTATGGCTGATCCTTATAACCAACTGGATGATATCTCCTAGGAGGAATAATCCACTGAGTAAAAGGGTTATAAGTTTTTGTGTCTGATTATGCTTGTGAAAAGAATTAAAATTTAAGTTAGAAAAATATGGGTTCAACGAATTATTTTTAGTTTGTCGAGCTAAGTTTGACGAATGGAAGTGAGTTCGTCGAGCTCCATTCACAGAATGATATTGTTCATTTTCTGTGTTCCATGTTCGTCGATCGTAGTTTGACAAATCATATTGATTTCGTCGAGAACCATTTGAATAATTATACCCAATTTCTGCTTTCATAGTTCATCGAGCTCTGTTCGACGAATGATGATTATTTCATCGAGCTCGGTTCGACGAATTATTTTGAACATTATTTTTCTGAAAAATTTTATTTTGATTTTGTTTAATCTTTTCTAAAACTTCTATAACTTTATTTAATTCTTCTAACTTTTTTTTCCTTTAGCTGAGATGAATTTTACTGGTGTAGACAAAATATTTTTCTGAAGTAAGAGAGGTATACGGGATGAATCTTGATATAAAAATTACGTGGAGAAAGGGATTATGCCTGGAGAAGAAAAAGTTATGGAGAGAGAAGGTGAAAGTGTGGTTGTGAGATGTTCTCCGATTCTATATTCGAGGAAGGCAAGTGTACCTTATCACATATAGTATAGGATATTAAGTTCAATATCAAGGTCGTATTACCTAGGGCGGTTTGATTACTTCTACTTCAAGGAGTTACTATTATCTTATCAAATAAAAGTTCTTTTTGGGCTTGCTTACTAAATTAGAGAAGAGAAAATTACTTGCAAAAAAAAAAAAGATAAACGATGATTTAAGCGGAAGTACTCGATCTTGAATTTCTTTGGCAAAATTAATCTAGAAAGCAATCACAAACTTTAACTTAATAAAATAAAGATACCTTGACCGTGGGGGTTCCCAAAGCTTGAACACGCTTCTCTCGAAGATGTGCCCAACTGAGGTTAGGAATATCCGACCGAACTCTCGTCCCGTATCCGAATACCTAACACTCGCTTTAAGTAGTGAACCTTGCTATTGGATTTGACTCCAATCCGAGAGATTTACGCCATTCTCTCTCGAGAGGTGCGTGCAACTCTCTTTACTCTTGAGCGCTCATTTCAAGCTATCGGCCTCTCGGCTATCCAAGAATGAAAACATGAATGGAGACTATATATCGATAATATAGTTTCATTCGAAATAAATCAAGAGTAAATCGAAGCCTAGATTCTAAAAAGAGAAAGAAAGTTAGAGCATCATAACTGATCAACTCATCCTCAGATCATCAAGATCGAGTACTATGATGATTTAGTTACTCATAATTGTGTAGGAAATGAAAATCATGTTAAAAATATGCAAAATAAGAACGAGAGAGAGAGAGAGAAAAGGAATAACAAACTATATTATTCTTAGTGAAAGGAAATTAGAAAAAGGGCATAAAGACATTACAAGGAGAGTTTACAACAAGATTACAAGTGCGATAAAAGAGATTGCAAGAAAATTAAAACATGAAAACATTAATCTAAAATACTCTAAAAATAAACTCTCAATTGCTCTCTAGAAGGCTCAAATGAAGGAGGAATGATGATGCTTTCCCCCCATCCTTCATGCTTATTTATAGGGCCAAAACCAAGGGGGTAGAGTTGGAATTTGGCATGAGGATGAAGCTTCCATGAAGCTTCCCTTGGTCAAAATGCACATGTTGGATATATAGTCAAAGGTGGCTAGCCTCTTTCATACTTGTCATGAAAAGCATGATAAAAATTGGCTAACTTTCTCTCTTTCCAAGAAGCTTCCTTTAAGAACACATGCTGAATATTTAGTCAAAGGTGGCTAGCCTCTTTCATACTTAGGAGAGAAAAAATCTCATTGGACCATTGTGGCTTCATTCCATTCTTGAATATAGTTCAACAACACCGTGGCATGACTGAACTCGACATTTAGTTTGGAATGCCAAAACTGAAGGCGTGTTCTCTTATAATTAATAGTGCAATTTGTCCTGAGATCCTTGGTTCTTGCTCAAAGACGAGAATCATTCATGCAGGAAACCTGCTGGACAGCAACTTCGACAGAGGATTCCCGAAGCTACATAAATCTGATGAAGGCGTGTAACCATGAGTTGGGAAGGTATTTCCGAGGGCTACAACTTTCATGTTCAGCCCAAGATCTGATTCTGGCTGAAACATGCCCAAAGATTGGCCCGAAGTTCGCTGCGCGCAGAAAATATAATAAAATAGGCATGGTTAGGATAGAATTATAAAAAGATACGATTTAGCGAATAAAATTAACATTATAAAAATATTTATATTAGATTATTTAGATTTTTATATTAATAGTTTAGGTAAAATTATACATCATCAAATTCCCCCATACTTATTATCTTGCTTGTCCTCAAGCAAAGTAATAAAAACTAGCTAACATAAAATTAACTAATCAAAAAGAATTAATCATGCTACACACGAGTACACTGCGAAATTCTAAGTAGGGAAGAATGAAAAATAGATCTAAAGCTTTTACTTAATTATGAAAGATCATTTTTAAACACTTTACTAACCAAAATTTTGACCTAAAAGTCTTTAAACGAATTAAAGCAAAGTAACGAAAGAGTAGCGCATTGAGTTGTTACTATACCCTAAGAGACAAATTATAATCATATCAATCTAAAACTAAGAATCTAAATTCATACCCAAAAACTTAGCTAATCTATTCTTTTTCTCTACTTAACTAAAAACAAACCTAAGAGCATGAATCAAAAGGACTTTGTAGGACTGAATCTTGGCCTAGGTATATGATTTGGAATGGAATTTAAAGATAAAATCGGTGGCTAATAATCACACTAAATCAAAACATGAGTTTTATAAAAACAACAACAACAAAAAGGCATGAAGCACATGCAACAAGGTATAAAGATTATTTTTTTTCTTTTATCACTTTTTTTTAAACAAAAGGCCGTAAGAAAAAAAAATCTTTTGAAATTGGCCAATCAATACATAATTTTTTTTCATTTCTTTTTTTTGAGCATAGTCTTTCATTTTAATTTCTCCAAATATCTCACAAAATTAAACCTATCACAATTGTGAAATTTAAATAAAACTCAAAAGATTAGTGTGATCAAATAAGTTGGAATATTTGGCTTTGGTGAGATAAAAAGTGGATGTAACAAGTAAAACATGGAAAAAGGCTCAACAGAGGTAAACTAATGATTGATTTAAAAGGTTGGCATGAAGGCTCAAACGAAAACAAAATGGCCTAAATCATTTTCATGCTCCAAAATTCGTCTAAAGCAAGGTTTGAAAAATTTCGAAAAGGGTAAGTTCTAGATAGTAAATAAAGACTAATGAAATCTTCATGAGTACAAGAATAATAAGCATCTAGGATAATTCACATCTACTACACAAATCCAAAGTTATCTTTTAAAAATTTTCTAAAAACCAAAAGGAAAATAGTGGATGAATAATTTATAAGAGAGTAAAAAGAATAAAAGATGAAAATCATAGAGAAGTGCAAGTTTTAGAAAAAAACTTTTCAAATGAACATGCTACCCAGAATTAGAACACAACATAGGTCAACACTTTACTCGTACAACATAATTAAGAAGAAAGATTAGGAAAAATTAAAATTAGCTATGTTTATTTAGAATATTTTGAGAATAGCAAAACATAAAGTAAGGGGTACTATTGATTCTACCATAATTATTCTAATTAGAACTAAATATAATTTCTATGATTTTTTGCTTTGTGCTTAAAAAGAAGATAAAATATTTTTGTGATTTTCTAAAATATAAAAAAGACTAAAATAAAGGAAGACTCCCCCATACTTAAAATTAAACATTGTCCTCAATGAAGAAAGGAGGGGAAGGAGAGAGAAGTTTTTCAAGAAAACTGAAATGAAATAAATTAAAACAGGTACTTCCCCGGATTTGTGAGTTGCGAGTGGCTGGGCGATACTGCTCCCCCATACTTATGTTGTGGAACTTCATGAAATATCATCTTTAACTTTTGGTGGAATCAGCAATGTTGGAGCAAGCGATCGCAAAACTTCAGCTTGTCGGAATCGCCCGGGGAAAAAGTAAAAAAAAACAACAACAAAAACAAAAAAAAACAAAAAGAAAGAAAACAGAAAAATAACTTGGGTTGCCTCCCAAGAGCGCCCTTTGTTTAAAACATCGTCTGAGCTCGACACAACAAAAAAATATTGTTTAAAAGAAATTGTCCAAAAGAAGTCCAAAATATGTTGAAATTATTACAGACCAAATTCAAATAGTTTATCCAAGTTCAAACATCATTGTCGAAAAAATAAAGATAAATAAAACAATTGGTAATGAGAGCATCATTGTTAGGGCAAAAATTCATGCGAATCATTCTTCCCCAGATCATCTCCCATGTAACATCCCATTTCCGGCTAGACCCCTAGGAGTCGGTTGGTCGTGATAGAACCCTAGGAAGCCCAAAAACTGAAATAAATCGACCGAGATTTCGGGTCACGGGTTGGTCACGCCCGTGACCGATCCGTCATGCCCGTGACCTAGGGCGTGGCTCCTTCTACGATCGTCGATCTCAGTGAGACGATCGTCGGGCGCAGAATATTTCTACCAGGGCTTGTCACGCCCGCGACCTATGTGTCACGTCAGTGACCTACGGCGTGACACCTTTGACGATCGTCGACCTCAGCGGGACGATCGTCGAAGCGCAGAATTTGCGTCATGGCCATGTCACGCCCGTGACCCAAGTGTCACGCCCGTGACCCAGGTGTCACGCCCGTGACCAAGGGCGTGACCCCTTCGACGATCGTCGATCTCAGCGCGACGATCGCCGAGCGCGGATTTTGCCTCATGACCATGTCACGCCCGTGACCCATATGTTACGCTCGTGACCTAGGGCGTGACCACCCTTCGACGATCGTCGATCTCAGTTCGACGGTCGTCGAACCCAGAATTGGTCACCCAGGCTTGTCACGCCCGTGATCCATGTGTCACGCCCGTGACCAAGGGCGTGACCACCCTTCGACGATCGTCGATCTCAGTTCGACGATCGTCGATCTCAGTTCGACGATCGTCAAACTCAAAATTGGTCACCCGGGCTTGTCACGCCCGTGACCCATGTGTCACGCCCGTGATCAAGGGCGTGACCACCCTTCGACGATCGTCGATCTCAGTTCGACGATCGTCGATCCCAGAATTGGCCACCCGAGCCTGTCATGCCCGTGACCTATGTGTCACGCCCGTGACCAAGGCCGAAACGTCAGCCAAACTGGAAAGTTCGGTAACCGACGTTGTAATCAATTATGATTATGGGAAGTTACACCATGAGTATTTATGGGCCGTTTCCTACTCTGATTATTTAATAAATTAAGGAAATGTTGGTCCAATAGGAAATCGCCACCTGGCAAACACCTCTTCATTTCCAGCATTTCAACTGCCTTTGCCATAACCGAAACGTCATTAAGAGAAATATTAATGGTCATGAACGTTTCATCCTTTCCCCTCCCCACTTGCTGGTCTATAAAAGTCTCCTAAGAGCAAGAGGAAAAGCTTACATGCTCCATCAAACTATTTCAGATTTCCCCCTTGCTGTTGAAGAATTTTCGGCGACGCCACCACCGCGCCAATGGCTTCCCGACGCTCTGCACGCCTCCTGCCCGCGAACAAGGTCCTCCCCTCCCTCTTCTTCTGCGGATAGATCTTAGAAATCGTTAGGAGAGATATCGGGCTCAAAAGAGCCAATCGGGTGAGCGTTTCCATGGCTTTCCGAAAATTTCATGGTGGCGGGTTCGCCGGAAACCGCCTCTCCGGCGGCCGTGCCGCCGCCCGACGGTAGCCCTCACCTCAACAGAGGTGGTGATGGTGGTGGCCGGCCAGGGAGACGGCTGGGTGGCCGGGAAAATAGCCTTAGAAAAGCTACAGGAATAGTTATTTTCTGGTTCTGTTCGGGTTCGGGTGAAGAAGGAGATAAACAGTAACATTGCATTATATAATATATCGTATAGTTAGGAATTATTTCCCTTTTACTGTATACTAGGTTGAAACTAAAAATTATAGCTCGTACTGGCTGAAACATAAAATGTGGTCAACATAGAAAATGTAGCCCGTGAAGTCTACTTTAATTCAAAATTGATTTCACTCAATTTGGAGTCCTGGTTAGACCACAGCACTCGTTTTGGTGGGGTCTATCCATAGGGCTGTCTTGACCTTAGAAAAATTCCCCACTCCAATCCTGTCATCAAAATGACTTGAAATTTGGGGTATGGCCTAATCTTTCCTATATCTAGGTGCTATCCAGAAATTAGGATTTTTGGGAAATATTTTTCTATAGTTTTTAGAAAATTTTAATAATCCTAGCATAAATTAATTAGATGGCTAAATAACTTCCAAACCCTCCCATATATTGGTGAGTGGTCCTTGGGTGTAACATAAGGTTCGGGTAAAAATTTCATCTCATTTGGAGATGTTTTTAATAGGGTTGTGTCCAACCCTAGGATGATCCTTATAGGATAATTTAGGATCAAACACCCCCTTGGTATTTGAGTGGTCATATCACCTCAACAGGAGCTGATATTTTGGTCACTGACTTTTTAGGGCATGACACACCCTCCAAGGGAGCTTGGGGTGGTTTGGTGTAGGGTAGCCCTAGAACCCTAGGGAAAATCCCTTAATGGTGGCTTTTGGGGTTGTGAAGGTCATGGGGTTAAATGACCTTGGACTAACTTAAAATTTGGTGGAGAGAACCATAGGGCCAGTATAGTTCGCTGGACAAAAGTTTAGGGTATTTGGAGATAGCTAGGCCACCTAAAATCCTAACCCTAGTTTAGGTCACCAACTTTAATTTGAATTATTAAGCTACCTAATGAACTTCGAATCAAGTAAAATTTGGGCAAAGGGATTTTCTGGTTAAAGTAACCATGATATAATTTTGTTGAGATTTTTGGATTAATTTATATAGTACTTCATTTACAACTCTAATTGTGCCCTAGATATTTATTTCGATGATTATGGAATTTCTGTTCACTGAAATATTTTGAAACCTTGTAGTAGGGGATCTTATAACATGTTATACCTTCAGTATTGTTCTTGAAAATTTTAACTAATTATTTCTGGTACATACTTCTTTAACGTATTAATCGTGATATGTAGTCAAAAATACAAATGATATCCAATTACTATTTAGAATATTATGAAATTGGGTCAGTGGCTGTTTCTAATTATGATAGTAACTTTCTCTGGAATTTTAGATGACTAAAAACAGTACCTCCTTCATTAAGTTAAGAAAATTAGTACCTTGCATTAAAATAAATTCAGAGTTCAAATATTGGAGAAAAATTATAGTACTTGGTTTATGATGGTTTTAGGTCACTATATAGCTTCTATAATTTTCTTGGAATTTTTGGATATATATTTACAGTACTTCCTTCATAATATAGTAAAAGTGGCCTAAAATGGTAAATTAGGAAATATAGGCATAAACATCTCTGGAATTTCTCAAAACTTGGAATTGCTGTTTAAATGTCTTATATGATTTTTACTGATTTTATGATGATTTATTGTTGCCTCATTATTAAACTTCATGCTCACACTAGGGCATTTGGAATCCTAGAATAAATAAATTAAATGCCCGATAAATAGGAAAATTTGGAAATCTTTGATTTAGACTAATTATGTCATGGTAGACCTCCAGTAATAATTATAGGAGATTAGGAGGACAAATTGGAGTACCTCCCCTTATACTCATGTACTTTAGGATGGTCTGCATATAGTAAAACCACGGAAACTGATATAGAGTAATAATGAACTTGGGAAATGGAATTTTTGATAGTTGCTGGTTGGTTAGGGCAAGCTAAGATTAAGTTCATTATTGGAAGTCAGGATAAGTAGAGTGTGAGACTGGTTAAGGTTAAGTGGCGTACGGGAACGACGAAAGATCGTCCACCCCGGGTAGGAATGGAAGAGTCTTAATACTCTAGGGTTAGATCTAAAGTAACTAAAAGGGAATCGGGTTAAGGGAGATCAACCAATAACAATAAGTGCCTTGCGAAAGGGAACTTCAGGCCGTAATGCCGCCGTCTTGGTTCCTAGTGCCCCTTGAGAGCCCTTCACGGGGTATGTCGGGGGCAGTCCTGGGATAACGTAAACCATAGGAATAATAAATTAAAAGAGCAACTAGTATAACTAGGGTTGCACATACACACACCTCGGTAGCTAGGAAGGTAGAATAATTGGTTTGGTTGCCATTCAGACGGTAGCTCTGAAGGTAGATGCACGGACGGGACTGTCCGGGGGGCCGAGGGCTCGAGGGTTGGAGTACAGAATAAACGTGGTGGGGTCTTCGGTATCTGATTGTCGTTCACACCGACATCGGTATGCTGACTCGGTGGTGTGAGACACTTAGCCAAAGAAAGTCTGGTGGGTACAGCCAGCAGTAGTACGCAGATACTCTAGGTTGTGTTCTTCTAGGGGCGTACGAAAGG
This sequence comes from Platanthera zijinensis, assembly GCA_039513925.1. Lineage (NCBI taxonomy): Eukaryota > Viridiplantae > Streptophyta > Magnoliopsida > Asparagales > Orchidaceae > Platanthera > Platanthera zijinensis. The sequence continues at coordinate 163,912,155 of CM077084.1, forward strand.
GCTAGGCCTGGTAGTGTGGATACCCGCCTAGGAGTGGGGGGCCCGACCCACTGTCTCCGTTTGCCACTACAGAGGTTCCTGGGAGTGAAGCTAGCAGCCCGAACTGGGGGAACTAAAGGTCTATGTGCATAGAGTCGTGTGCGTGAGTTGCACTTGCATGAATCATGGCATAGCATATGACTACACTCATATTTGCATACAACCGACACCCCATTGTATAAATCGGTATGGGACTTTTTATACGATGGGAGCCTTGCAGAAGAACCCTTAACTTATAAGTTTGTATGGGTATTCATATAAGTTAAGGTTACTTACTTATTTACTTGCTTGTTTACTTACTGTTCTCTAGCTGCCTTTTTATACATTTGATACTTACTACTTTTCTTCCTTACCATTTACTACCATAGGATTGCTAGTTGTACATTATTCTAAACAATTATTAGATTAACTCCCTTGTCATCTGCTTAATTATTCCCCACCTTTGTAGCTTCCCTTTCCTCCTCTCCGCCCGGTGCTTAGGAGCCGTGGGGGGAGGGGTAGGGGATGATAGGGTTTAGTCTTTATGACTAATGGTTTTCGAACCACAACATTACAGGAGCTCCGGATGGGAGACAAGGACCAGCACCAGCGGAGTACGGTGCGCATGGAGGTGGGACAGTCTAGCACCGGTGCACCTCCGACCAGCTCCGTGAGTGATTAGTATTTTTATAGCTTCCGCGATGAGTGATTTGTAGTGAGGACTCTGATGTACTGGGCTCGAGCCCATTTATATATTTCCTGTTTTTATCTACTAATGGACTGGGTATGATTTCACTTTCATTTACATGTTTCTGTGGACTTGTTTACATTTTATGTAAAATTACTTCTCTCTCTTATGATCGAAAAGGGCCGGCAGAATTGGCATTTTGTAGTGGCGGCCTTCCCATGAGTCGGTGCCACCGCAAAGCGGCAATTTTGGGCTAAGACCCCGGTGGTTTAAAAAGAAAAAGGGGGGGGGGGGGTCTTACAAGTGGTATCGGAGGAAATCTCAATCGAAGAGAAGTAGTCCACAAAATCTTGGGCCACCCCCGTGCGAGCTTAGTTTGCGAACAAACTAGCAGCGGAATCTGTGGTGTGCCCATAAGGTAAATCACATGTGAAATTGCATCCTAACTCTTCTTAAATTCCATTCATTCGCTCTCTAATAAATGGAATTTTTACTTGTAGCCTGCGACGAACCCTACACCGCAGCAGGGGACACCCCAGGCTCCAAATGTGGTCCCACCTCCGCCGGCTCCAGCCCCATTCCAGCAGACGGAGATGGGGCAAACACTGAAGGCCATTCTGGAGGCCTTCAGAGCTCAGCAAGCCCCGGCTGCACAGCCAAACCCCGGGGCCAATTGGATGACTGTCTTTCGGGGACTTTCCCCTCCATCTTACCAGGGGACGGAGTCTGTAGTACATACGGAGGAATGGTTGGACACCATTTATGAGATGCTGGCAGGGATTCGATGCCCTACTGAGGAGGCAGTCGCTTTGGCAGTCTCCTGCTTAGAGTCACACGGAAAGAGGTGGTGGAAATCTCAGCTGGACACCGCCTTGGCGGGGATGGACTGCGCTGATATTACTTGGGAGGAGTTCAGAGCAGTGCTCTTGGGACATTTTGTACCTCAGTCGGCGAGGGATGACCTGGAGGATAGGTTCCTGTGGTTGAGGCAGGGGAACAGGACTGTGGTGGAGTACTATCAGGAGTTCACTTACCTGGCCCGCTATGCGGACGCTTACCAGTTAGACGATGCTGGCTATGCCCGGAGGTTTTATAAGGGTCTGCAAGATGACATGAGACAGGCCCTCCTTTTCGTCTCATAAGGGAGTCTGGCCAGGATTCTAGAGATGGCTAAGAAGAGAGAGGCGGATCAGCTTACAGTGAAGAGCCGGAAGAGACCGGCTGATGATATAGTGATCGGAGGTCGTAGAGACCGTCCCCGGGGCCAGCTTATTGGGGAGAGAAGGAACGGGGATCAGCCTCGTCAGGAGTTTGGGCAGGAGCAGAGGAGCCAGGGGGTATTAGTTCCCCAGCCTATACAGATGCTGAAAATGCCAAGGATGGCAGAGCAGCCACCGGTATGCTATCAGTGCAACCAGCCGGGGCATATCAAGAGGAACTGCCCTATGAGGCGAGCACCCCCACCAGCACAGCAGGGCGCTCCACCTCCCCGATAGTTTGGCGGACGAGGACAGGACCGAGGACGAGGATTTCAGGATCGAGGCCGCAGGCCAGAGACGGAGCAGGTGTATGCTCTAGACCTGACACAGTCCCGGAACCCGGAGCAGGTTATCACAGGTATGGCAGTACTTTTAAATTTTTATCATATAAACTAGTATTCTAGACATAACCTGGTTAGAAATTAAGTAAAGACAACTGCAACAAGAATACTAAGACACTTAATTACCTCAGGCATAGTCTTCGTTAGCGGCAAGCCCGCTCACACCCTCTTCGACACAGGTGCGTCGCAATCGTTCGTGTCAGAGGATTTCGTGAAAGGACTGGCAGGTGTGGAGCCATTCACCGGGAATATGATGAGGGTGCGCGTACCCGATGGATCAGAGATAATGACCTCTGCTCATTGCAATATGGAAGCGAGGATCGGCGGGAAGGCGTTTGAGGCACCAGTGACGGTTCTGAAGATGCCAGATTACGATCTGATCCTGGGCATGACTTGGCTATATTGGAACCATGCCCAGATCGATTGCATGGCGAAGAGGATCACCGTGAGGCACGACGACTCACTCATTATCATCGAAGGTATTATACCAGCACCCCATACCTTACTATCGTCTGTGCAGGCCGCTAAGACCCACCTGCAGGGGGAAGAAGTTTATCAGGTTCTTTTTGAGGCGGTCGTGGCCAAGGACTCCATTGCAGATATTCCAGTAGTGCGGGACTTCGCTGACGTGTTTCCGGAGAAGCTACCAGGGCTACCCCCACACCGAGAGAAGGAATTCCAGATTCAGCTCGTACCGGGGCTAAGCCGGTATCCAGAGCTCCCTATCGAATGGCCCCAAAGGAGTTGGTGAAATTTCGGAGCCAGCTTCAGGAGTTAGTGGAGGCCGGGTTCGTTCGGCCTAGCTCTTCACCATGGGGAGCTCCGGTGTTGTTCGTTAAGAAGAAGGACGGGACCCTTCGACTGTGCATCGATTACCGGGCTCTGAACAGGTTGATAGTCCGGAATACTTATCCCTTACCAAGGATAGACGAGTTATTTGACCAGCTGAAGGGAGCCTATTGGTTCTCAAAGCTGGATCTGAGGTCAGGGTACTACCAGCTTCGCATTCGGGAGGAGGACATCCCGAAGACGGCCTCCAGCAGCAGATACGGCTTGTACGAGTTTACAGTGATGCCGTTCGGGCTCACGAATGCACCCTCCGCATTCAAGAACCTATTGAATCGGGTGTTCGAAGAGTATCTGGACGTCTTCGTTATCGTATTCATCGACGACATCCTTATCTATTCACGGACGGAGGAGGAGCACGCGAGACATCTGGCCTTGACCTTGGAGAAGCTGCGTGAGCATGAGATGTATGCCAAGTACAGCAAGTGCCAGTTCTGGCTAAAGGAGGTGGCCTTTCTGGGCCATGTCATCAGTGGAGCAGGTCTGGCAGTGGATCCGGGGAAGGTCCAGGCAGTACGGGATTGGACACCACTAATGTCGGCCTCGGATGTTCAAAGTTTCTTGGGACTTGCCGGTTACAATCGGATGTTCGTAAAGGGGTTCTCTCAGATTGCCCTCCCTCTTACATCTCTGACGAAGAAGGAGTCCCCTTTTATCTGGATGCCTCGATGCGAATCTGCCTTCTAGGAGCTGAAGGATCGTCTCACCTCGGCCCCCATCCTTGCTCTTCCATCAGGGAAGGAGCGATTCCAGGTGTATACAGATGCTTCCTATCAGGGGATGGATGCCGTTCTGATGCAGAATGGGCAAGTAATAGCCTATGCCTCCCGTCAGTTGAAGCAGCATGAGAAGAACTACCCCGTGCATGATTTGGAGATGGGGGCAGTCATTTTTGCTCTTAAGATCTGGCGACACTATCTCTACGGAGTACATTGCGATATCTTCTCTGACCACAAGAATCTGAAGTACGCCGACACCCAGAAGGAGTTAAACATCAGACAGAGACGCTGGGTGGAGTTTCTGTCAGACTACCAGTATACTATGCACTACCATCCGGGGAAGGCGAACGTGGTCGCGGATACTCTGAGCCGGAGAGCGAGTACGACAGGAGTAGGTCCGCAGCTGATGGCCTTGGAGTTGGTTAGATCATTCGAGGAGATGCAGATTTCACTAATATTTGAGGATGACCCGGAGCTATACAAGGAGTACCTGGGGTCGATGGTTACTACTGATGATATTCGAGACCGCATCAGAGATGGGCAGATGCTGGATGAAAGAGCTGAGCCGATATTCCGAGCCTTGGAGGAAGGCATGACAGGAGATTACTCTTTGAGGGATGGACTCCTGTGTTTCCGGGGCAGATTTTACATACCAGCAGGAGGACGGATCCGGGAGGACATTTTGACGGAAGCTCACTGCAGCCGATATTCTGTACACCCGGGGATCACCAAGATGGTAAAGGATTTGAAGAGGACGATGTACTGGCCAGGTATGAAGAAAGATATTACGTATTTTGTGACGCATTGCGAGGCCTGCCAGCTCGTGAAGGCGGAGTGTAGGAACCCGACAGGCTTGCTGCAGCCGCTTCTGGTGCCGGAGTGGAAATTTGAGGATATAGCCATGGACTTAATACATGGGCTACCTCGATCCCGTGCGGGAAATGACTCGATCTGGGTGATTGTGGACAGGCTAACAAAGGTGGCCAGAATCATTCCAGTGGCAAACGACACACCGGTCAGTGTATTAGTACGGAGGTTCATTAAGCAGTTTGTGCGTTATCATGGGGTGCCCAAGACTATCGTTTCGGATCGGGATGGGTGGTTTACATCCAGGGAATGGAGGTCAGTCCAGGCCCATCTGCGTTCTCGATTGACATTCAGCACAGCTTTTCACCCTCAGACCGACGGACAGACAGAGCGCACCAACCGTACACTAGAAGATCTATTGCGACTGTGTATTTTGGACCGTGGCGAGCCTTGGGAGAGATTGCTGCCACTGGTCGAGTTTTCGTACAACAACGCTCATCAGTCCAGCATAGGCATGGCTCCATACGAGGCGTTGTACGAAAGGAGATGCAGGACCCCACTATCATGGGTTCAGGATGAGGATCCGCAAGCACTAGGCTCGGAGTTTGTGGGAGATACAGATGCTCAGATTAGATTGATCCGGGACAGGATGTTGGAAGCCCAGAGCAGACAGGCGAAATACTACGATGCGAGGCATCGTCAAGTGGAGTTCCAGGTGGGAGACCGGGTGTTCTTGAAGATACGGCCGATGCACGGAGTGTCGCGTGTGCGTGGGCGGAAGAAGCTCAGTCCAAGATATATGGGGCCTTATAGGATCCTGGAGCGGATCGGCCCCTTAGCCTATAGACTGGAGCTACCGCCGGAGTTAGCGGGATTACATGACGTCTTCCATGTCTCCTCACTTTGGAGGGCTCTGCTACGCCCTGAGCAGATGATCTCCTCGGCAAATGGCCCGGTGGCCTCGTATCGGTCAGTCAACTTGGAGCCTATCAGGATTGATGATACAGCAGTACGGGTCTTGCGACGGAAGAAGGTTCCGTTAGTCAAGGTTCTGTGGAACAATCATGGGCAGGAGGAGCATACATGGGAGCCACAGGACTTGATGCGGCAAAAATACCCGGAACTTTTTCGTCAGGTATACCTCACCACCCCTCTTGACAATCAATTTGCCTTCTTATTTTAAACCAATAGGACTGAAATTTCAAGAATAGGGGCTAATCGTTTGTTTATTGGGGTGTATATACCTAGTTAATTGGGCGAATTAATCTTAGATTTGAAACCGCACAAAGCAAACATAACGTAGAGATGTAGATTTTTTCAATTCTCATGGGATGTTACAAGCTGCTTTTTCCTGATTAGAGTCCCGTAGGCTTAACCTTGATTTCGGGGACGAAAACTTTGTTTTGTTTATTGGGATTTGTAACATCCCATTTCCGTCTAGACCCCTAGGAGTCGGTTGGTCGTGATAGAACCCTAGGAAGCCCAAAAACTAAAATAAATCGACCGAGATTTCGGGTCACGGGTTGGTCACGCCCGTGACCGATCCGTCACGCCCGTGACCTAGGGCGTGAATCCTTCGACGATCGTCGATCTCAGTGAGACGATCGTCGGGCGCAGAATTTTTCTACCCGGTTTTGTCACGCCCGTGACCTATGTGTCACGCCCCTGACCTAGGGCGTGACACCTTCGATGATCGTCGATCTCAGCGGGACGATTGTCGAAGCGTAGAATTTGCGTCATGGCCATGTCACGCCCGTGACCCAGGTGTCACGCCCGTGACCAAGGGCGTGACCCCTTCGGCGATCGTCGATCTCAGCGCGACGATCGCCGAGCGCGGATTTTGCCTCATGACCATGTCACGCCCGTGACCCATATGCCACGCCCGTGACCTAGGGCGTGACAACCCTTCGACGATCGTCGATCTCAGTTCGACAGTCGTCGAACCCAGAATTGGTCACCCGGGCTTGTCATGCCCGTGACCCATGTGTCACGGCCGTGACCAAGGGCGTGACCACCCTTCGACGATCGTCGATCTCAGTTCGACAATCGTCGATCTCAATTCGACGATCGTCGAACTCAGAATTGGTCACCCGGGCTTGTCACGCCCGTGACCCATGTGTCACGCCCGTGATCAAGGGCGTGACCACCCTTTGACGATCATCGATCTCAGTTCGACAATCGTCGATCCCAGAATTGGCCACCCGGGCCTGTCACGCCCGTGACCTATGTGTCACGCCCGTTACCAAGGCCGAAACGTCAGCCAGACTGGAAATTTCGGTAACCGACGTTGCAATCAATTCTAATTATGGGAAGTTACACCAGGAGTATTTATGGGCCGTTTCCTACTTTGATTATTTAATAAATTAAGGAAATGTTGGTCCAATAGGAAATCGTCACCTGGCACACCTCTTCATTTCCAGCATTTCAACTTCATTTGTCATAACCGAAACGTCATTAAGAAAAATATTAATGGCCATGAACGTTTCATCCTTTCCCCTCCCCACTTGCTGATCTATAAAAGACTCCTAAGAGTAAGAGGAAAAGGTTACACGCTCCATCAAACTATTTCAGATTTCCCCCTTGCTGTCGAAGAATTTCCGGCGACGCCACCACCGCGCCAATGGCTTCCCGACACTCTGCACGCCTCCAGCCCGCGAACAAGGTCCTCCCCTCCCTCTTCTTCTGCGGATTGATCTTAGAAATCGTTAGGAGAGATATCGGTCTCAAAAGAGCCAGATCGGGTGAGCGTTTCCATGGTTTTCCGAAAATTTCATGGTGGCGGGTTTGCCGGAAACCGCCTCTCCGGCGGCCGTGCCGCCGCCCGACGGTAGCCCTCACCTCAACAAAGGTGGTGGTGGTGGTGGCTGGCCAGGGAGACGGCTGGGTGGCCGGGAAAATAGCCTTAGAAAAGCTACAGGAATAGTTGTTTTCTGGTTCTGTTTGGGTTCGGGTGAAGAAGGAGATGAACAGTAACATTGCATTATATAATATATCGTATAGTTAGGAATTATTTCCCTTTTACTGTACAAACTAAAAATTATAGCCCGTAGGGGCTGAAACATAAAAAGTGGTCAACATAGAAAATGTAACCCTTGAAGTCTACCTTAATTCAAAATTAATTTCACTCGATTTGGAGTCGTGGTTAGAGCACAGCACTCGTTTTGGCGAGGTCTATCCATAGGGCTGTCTTGACCTTAGAAAAATTCCCCACTCCAATCCTGTCATCAAAATGACTTGAAATTTGGGGTGTGGCCTAATCTTACCTATATCTAGGTGCTATCCAAAAATTAGGATTTTTGGGAAATATTTTTCTATAGTTTTTTGAAAAATTTAATAATCCTAGCATAAATTAATTAGATGGCTAAATGACTTCCAAACCCTCCCAAATTTTGGTGAGTGGTTCCTGGGTGTAACATAAGGTTCTGGTAAAAATTTCATCTCATTTGGAGATGTTTTGAATAGGGTGTGTCCAACCCTAGGATGATCCTTATAGGATAATTTAGGATCAAACACCCCCTTGGTATTTGAGTGGCCATATCACCTCAACAGGGGCTGATATTTTGGTCACTAACTTTTTAGGGCATGATACACCCTCCAAGGGAGCTTGGGGTGGTTTGGTGTAGGGTAGCCCTAGAACCCTAGGGAAAATCCCTTAATGGTGTCTTTTGGGGTTATGAAGGTCATGGGGTCAAAGGACCTTGGACTGACTTAAAATTTGGTGGAGAGAACCATAGGGCCAGTATAGTTCTCTGGACAAAAGTTTAGGGTATTTGGAGACAGCAAGGCCACCTAAAATCCTAAACCTAGTTTAGGTCACCAACTTTAATTTGAATTATTAAGCTACCTAATGAACTTCGAATCAAGTAAAATTTGGGCAAAGGGATTTTCTGGTTAAAATAACCATGATATAATTTTGTTGAGATTTTTGGATTAATTTATATAGTACTTCATTTACAACTCTAATTGTGTCCTAGATATTTATTTCGATGATTATGGAATTTCTGTTCACTGGAATATTTTGAAACCTTAGAGTATGGCATCTTATAGCATGTTATGCCTTCAGTATTTTTCTTGGAAATTTTAACTAATTATTTCTGGTACATACTTCTTTGACGTATTAATTATGATATGTAGTCAAAAATATAAATGATGTCCAATTACTATTTAGAATATTATGAAATTGGGTCAGTGGGTGTTTCAAATTATGATAGTGACCCTGAAATTTTCTATGGAATTTTAGATGACTAAAAACAGTACCTCCTTCATTAAGTTAAGAAAATTAGTACCTTGCATTAAAATAAATTCAGAGTTCAAATGTTGGAGAAAAATTATGGTACTTGGTTTATGATGGTTTTAGGTCACTATATAGCTTCTATATTTTCTTGGAATTTTTGGATATATATTTACAGTACTTCCTTCATAATATAGTAAAAGTGGCCTAAAATGGTAAATTAGGAAATATAGGCATAAACATCTCTGGAATTTCTCAAAACTTGGAATTGCTGTTTAAATGTCTCATATGATTTTTACTGATTTTTACTGATTTTATGATGATTTATTGTTGCCTCATTATTGCACTTCATGTTCATACTAGGGCATTTGGAATCCTAGAATAAATAAATTAAATGCCCGATAAATAGGAAAATTTGGAAATCTTGGATTTAGACTAATTATGTCATGGTAGACCTCCAGTAATTATTATAGGAGATTCGGAAGACAAATTGGAGTACCTCCCCTTATACTCCTCATGTACCTTAGGATGGTCTGCATATAGTAAAACCACGGAAACTGATCTAGAGTATTAATGAACTTGGGAAATGGAATTTTTGTTAGTTGCTGGTTGGTTAGGGCAAGCTAAGATTAAGTTCATTATTGGAAGTCTGGATAAGTAGAGTGTGAGACTGGTAAAGGTTAAGTGGCCTACGGGAACGACGAAAGATCGTCCACCCCGGGTAGGAATGGAAGAGTCTTAATACTCTAGGGTTAGATCTAAAGTAACTAAAAGGGAATCGGGTTAAGGGAGATAAACCAATAACAATAAGCGCCTTGCGAAAGGGAACTTCGGGCCGTAATGTCGCCATCTTGGTTCCTAGTGCCCCTTGAGAGCCCTTCACGGGGTATGCCGGGGGCAGTCCTAGGCTAACGTAAACCATATGAATAATAAATTAAAAGAGCAACTAGTATAACTAGGGTTGCACATACACACACCTCGGTAGCTAGAAAGGTAGAATAATTGGTTTGGTTGCCATTCAGACGGTAGCTCTGAAGGTAGATGCACGGACGGGACTGTCCGGGGGGCCGAGGGCTCGAGGGTTGGAGTACAGAATAAAGGTGGTGGGTCTTCGGTATCTGATTGTCGTTCACGCCGACATCGGTATGCTGAATCGGCGGTGTGAGACACTTAGCCAAAGAAAGTCTGGTGGGTACAGCCAGCAGTAGTACGCGGATACTCTAGGTTGTGTTCTTCTAGGGGCATACGGAAGGGCTAGGCCTGGTAGTGTTGATACCCGCCTAGGAGTGGGGGGCCCGACCCACTGTCTCCGTTTGCCACTACGGAGGTTCCTGGGAGTGAAGCTAGCTGACCGAACAGGGGGAACTAAAGGTCTGTGCGCATAGAGTCGTGTGCGTGAGTTACACTTGCATGAATCATGGCATAGCATATCACTACACTCATATTTGCATACAACCGACACCCCAACGTATAAATCGGTATGGGACTTTTTATATGATGGGAGCCTTGCAGAAGAACCCTTAACTTATAAGTTTGTATGGGCATTCATATAAGTTAAGGTTACTTACTTATTTACTTGCTTGTTTACTTACTGTTCTCTAGCTGCCTTTTTATACATTTGATACTTACTACTTCTCTTCCTTACCATTTACTACCATAGGATTGCTAGTTGTACTTTATTCTAAACAATTGTTAGATTAGCTCCCTTGTCATCTGCTTAATTATTCCCCACCTTTGTAGCTTCCCTTTCCTCCTCTCCGCCCGGTGCTTAGGAGCCGTGGGGAGAGGGGTAGGGGATGATAGGGTTAGTCTTTATGACTAATGGTTTTCGAACCACAACATTACAGGAGCTCCGGATGGGAGACAGGGACCAGCACCAGCGGAGTACGGTGCGCATAGAGGTAGGACAGTCTAGCACCGGTGCACCTGCGACCAGCTCTGTGAGTGATTAGTATTTTTATAGCTTCCGCGATGAGTGATTTATAGTGAGGACTCTGATGTACTGGGCTCGAGCCCATTTATCTATTTACTGTTTTTATCTACTGATGGACTGGATATGATTTCACTTTCATTTACATGTTTCTGTGGACTTGTTTACATTTTATGTAAAATTACTTCTCTCTCTTGTGATCGAAAAGGGCCGGAAGAATTGGCGTTTTGTAGTGGCGGCCTTCCCGTGAGTCGGTGCCACCGCAAAGCGGCAATTCTGAGCTAAGACCCCGGTGGTTTAAATAGAAAAAAAAGGGGGGGTCTTACATCCCGGCAAATATAATTTTAGGCGGTGGCCATTTACTTTAAATTCTCCTCTTTCCGGGTGGGAAATAAGAACCGTCCCATATGGCCAAGCCTCTTTAAAAATAAAGGGGCCGGACCATCGCGATTTTAATTTTCCCGGAAAGAGGCGAAGGCGAGAGTTATAAAGAAGAACGAGATCGCCCGGCGAAAATTCTCTTGGAAATTTAATATTTTTGTCGTGATAAAACTTTGTTCGCTCTTTATAAAGCCTATAACTCTCATATGCGTTCGCGCGCCACTCATCGAGCTCATTCAGCTGAAATTCACATTGATCGGCAGCTAGGGTAGAATCTAAATTCAAAAATTTAAGCGCCCAGAATGCACGGTGCTTTAACTCAACCGGAAGGTGACAAGCCTTGCCATAAACCAATCGAAATGCCGTGCAGCCGATGGCTGTCTTATATGCCGTTCGATAGGCCCATAGAGCATCATCTAGTTTTAACGCCCAATCGTTCCTATTTATATAAACAGTTTTTTCTAAAATACACTTCAATTCTCGATTGACAACCTCGACTTGACCGCTCGTTTGGGGGTGATAGGCGGTGGAGAGTTTGTGCGTTACACCATATTTTGCCAAAATTTTGGCAAATTGGTTATTGCAGAAATGGGTTCCCCTATCACTAACTATAGCGCGCGGCGTGCCAAATTGAGAGAATAATTTTTTTAGAAAATTAACTACGACTCGTGCATCGTTGGTGGGGAGCGCCTGCGCTTCCGCCCACCTTGATACATTGTCGACAGCAACGAGAATGTATTTGTTTTGATAAGACAGAGGGAGGGGGCCAATGAAGTCGAAGCCCCAAAGATCGAAGATTTCACATTCTAGAAAAATATTTTGAGGCATCTCGTCCCTTCGTGAGATATTGCCGGCCCGCTGGCAGCTATCGCAAGTACTCACCAGGGTGTGAGCATCTTTGTAAAGCGTGGGCCAATAAAAGCCCGCCTCTAGCACCTTCCTTGCGGTGCGGTTCACCTGATAATGACCACCTGTTGGTCCCTCGTGGCAATACCGTAAAATCTGTAGGCCTTCCTTACTCGAAACACAATGTCGCACAACCTGGTCTGCTCAAACACGAAATAAAAAGGGGTCTTCCCAAAATAATTCTTTATGTCAGAAAAGAATTTCTTCTTTTGCTGATTTGAGAATTCTTTTGGCAAGACTCGGGCAACTAAATAATTAGCCAGATCGGCGAACCAGGGTGCCGAACAATTCTTAAGATTTTCTAGAGCGAGGAGGCGCTCATCGGGGAATTTATCATTAATATCAGACTCTATTAATGCTTTAATAGCAGGATTCTCTAAACGCGACAAATGGTCGGCCGCCAAATTTTCGGCACCCCTTTTGTCCCGGATTTCCAAGTCAAACTCCTGTAAGAGGAGGATCCATCGCAAAAGGCGGGGCTTGGCGTCCGCTTTACTTAATAAATATCTAAGTGCGGAGTGATCCGTGAAGACTACAACTTTTGAGAGAGTGATGTAAGACCTAAACTTATCGAAAGCAAACACGATCGCTAGAAGCTCCTTCTCAGTGGTGGTGTAGTTGGCTTGTGCGGACGTGAGTGTCTTGCTCGCATAATAAATTGGGTGGAAGAATTTATCCACCCGTTGGCCAAAAACAGCGTCGACGGCAATATCACTTGCGTCACACATGATCTCAAATGGGAGTGACCAATCTGGCACGACTAGGATCGGAGATTTTACTAATATTTCTTTAATTAAATTAAATGCTGCAAGACATTCATCGTCAAAGAGGAAAGAAGATTCTTTTTCAAGAAGATGGGTTAACGGCTTGGTGATTTTGGAAAAATTTTGAATGAAGCGCCGATAGAACCCTGCGTGGCCTAAGAAACTATGAATCGCTTTAATGTTCGTTGGTCGGGGAAGTTTCTCAATTACTTCGATCTTAGCCCGGTCGACCTCTATCCCTTTTCCCGAAATTTTATGGCCGAGGACTAATCCCTCTCGGACCATAAAATGACATTTCTCCCAATTGAGGGCTAGATTGGTCTCCTCACAACGAAAAAGCACACGCTCAAGATTTTTTAAACAGTTTTTAAACGAATTACCGAACACCGAGAAGTCATCCATGAAGACTTCCATCACCTCTTCTACTAACTCATTAAAAATTGCCAACATACATCTCTGAAATGTAGCTAGCGCGTTGCATAACCCAAATGGCATCCTTTTATACGCGAAGGTACCAAAAGGAAAAGTGAAGGTTGTCTTCTCTTGGTCCTCGGGTGAAATAGGAATTTGGAAATATCCTTAGAGACCATCGAGAAGACAATAGAAAGAGTGACCGGATAGGCGTTCTAAGATTTGGTCGATAAACGGTAACGGAAAATGGTCTTTTTGGGTGACATCATTAAGTTTTCGATAGTCGATGCACATCCGCCAACCCGTAATAGTACGGGTTGGAATTAATTCATTGTTTTCATTCGCGACCACCGTTACACCGCCTTTCTTCGGCACAACTTGTACTGGGCTAACCCAAGTACTATCGGAGATGGGATAAATGATCCCCGCATCTAGGAGTTTGATTACCTCAGCCTTCACGACTTCCTTCATATTAGGATTAAGTCGTTGTTGGCGCTGGACAGAATTGTGGGAATTCTCTTCCAAGAAGATCTTATGGGTACAGAAGGTGGGGCTAATCCCCTTTATATCAGATAACTGCTATGCAATTGCGTGGCGATGATTTCTTAACACTAGAGCCAACTCAGAAATTTTTGAGTCACTCAAATCGGCATAGATGATAACGGGAAGTTTGGAGTTTCTTTCTAAGAAGAGATATTTGAGATGAGGGGGAAGTTGCTTCAACTCTAAGGTGGGTGGTTCCTCGTAGGAGGTTTTGATTTTTAGGGTTTCGATGTGTAGTGGTTCAGGTGGTGTGGAATGAGAGACTTCTTCTAAGCAGAAGCGCTCGGCGATAATGGGTTCATTATACAATGAAGATATAGACTCGAGTAGTGCAGAAGATTCACCTTCGAAGCATTCTTCTAGGTAAAAGCAGGAATCGTCATTAGCTAAGGTATTACGCATCGAGGGATTTATACTAAAAGTGATTTCATCGTCTCCAACCTGAAGGAGGAGCTTTCCATCACTAACGTAAATAATAGCGCTGGAGGTGGCAAGGAAGGGGCGGCCGAGTATAAGGGGTACTTCGGCATCCTCTTCGATGTCTAGGATAACAAAATCCAGCGGAAAGATGAAATTATCTACTTTTACGAGCACATCCTCTACTATCCCTACCGGATACTTAACTGATCGATCAGCTAACTGGATACTCATTTTGGTGGGTTTTGGAGATCCTAGACCTAATTTTTTAAATAGAGAGAATGGCATGAGGTTTATGCTTGCTCCTAGATCAGCTAAGGCGTGTTTTACTAACGAATTACCAAAAAGACATGGGATGGAAAACCTTCCCGGGTCATTTAATTTTTGCGGTAATTTGTTAAGTACAACCGCGGAGCTTTCTGCGTTATGGGAAATATGTGAAATATCCTCAAGATTTTTCTTATTAGAGAGCAGCTCCTTGAGATATTTTGCATATTTTTGCATGTTAGAGATAGCCTCGCAGAAAGGGACATTAATATGAATTTGTTTTAAACTTTCTAAGAACTTTTTATAACTCTCCTCAGCACGCTCATTTTTTAACTTAGCAGGATAAGGAATATTTTAATTAGAGGCGCGCGATATAAACGTAGTAGGTAATTCGAAGCTAAAATAGGAGGGGGAGGAGTAGAAGAAGGTACCATGGGTTCGTCATTTTTTAAAGCTACCTCCTTTCCGCTGCGGAGTGTGATTGCATTCGCGCTTTCCCTTGGGTTTTGTTCGGTGTTTCCTGGCAGAGTTCCTTGTTGTCGCTCGGAGAACATCTTCGCTAGCTGGCCCACCTTATTTTCTAAGCTTTTAATAGACCCGGTAATGTTCCTGAGATTAGATTCATTTGTGGCAACGTACTTGGCAAAGACATCTTCAAGCAAAGAGGGCTTCGGCTGTTGCGGTGGAAAACCAGGTTGATTTAAATTAAGTGGGGAGTTGGATTATAAGCAGGATTTAGATTTGGAGGGCGCTGAGCATTCCCTTGGTTGCTCCATGAGAAGTTTGGATGGTTCCTATAACCCGCATTTTAGGTGTTGTTATACGGTGCGTTATTTGGGTTATAAGAAGGCCGAGGCACGTTTCCCATGAAGTCAACCTGTTCTTCAAAAATAACATTATTATTATTAGCCCAAGGAGGAGTGGCGGAGGAAGCAGTCATCTCCACCACTTGCTTAGTTAGGCGCTCAACTTGGAGGGCTAGATTCGTAGCTGCATCAATTTCAAAAACTCCCGCTGGCTTAACTGGTCGTGCTCGGGGTGCATTCCATTGGTATGCATTCATGGCCATTTCCTCAACAAGCTCTTGTGCAGCCTCCGGGGTTTTGTTATTCAACGTCCCCCCAGCGGCTGCGTCGATCATTTGTCTTGTTTGGAAATTCATGCCATTATAGAAGATTTGCACTTATTGCCAAGTGGGAAGTGCGTGGTGTGGGCATCTACGCAATAGTTCCTTAAAGCGCTCCCACGTGTCGTAGAGAGTCTCCGAGTCTATTTGCATATATGATGCGATATCAGTGCGTAGTTTTGCGGTTTTTGCAGGAGGAAAGTACTTTGTAAGAAATTTTCCCGCCATCTCGGCCCATGTAGTGTTGGATCCTCTAGGGAGAGAGCCCAGCCACTGCTTGACCTTTGACCGTAAAGAAAATGGAAAAAGACGTAATCGAATGGCGTCATCCGTGACACCATTGATTTTAAAAGTATCGCAAATCTCGAGAAAATTTGAAATGTGGCAATTTGGATCCTCGTCTGGGAGACCATCGAAGGTTACCGACTGCTGCACCATTTGTATAATGCTGGACTTGATCTCAAAGTTATTGTTTGCCACTGCAGGGCGGACAATTCTTGATTGTGTACCCTCAAGATTTGGCCGCGCATAATAGGACATGGTCCTTTGCTGGGCCTCATCTTGGTTGGGCGGATTAAGATCCATAATTTCTGTGGCAGTGTCTCCGATCGACTCTTCGATGCCTAAATGCGATTCCTGATCACGAGAACGGAGGCGACGCAAAACGGCGCACTCTATCTTAGAATCAAAAGGAATATTCGAAGAGCTTCCTCTGGTCCTACACTAAAAAGAAAGAGAAGTGGGAGAGAGATAATGAGAAAAACTATAAAGAGAGCTAAAAAAAGAAGAAGATAAAATTAATAGCTATCCTCTTTTCAAAATATCAAAACTAGTGTCCCCGGCAACGGCGCCAAAAACATGATATAAAAATTACGTGGAGAAAGGGATTATGCGTGGAGAAGAAAAAGTTATGGAGAGAGAAGGTGAAAGTGTGGTTGTGAGATGTTCTCCGATTCTATATTCGAGGAAGGCAAGTGTACCTTATCACATATAGTATAGGATATTAAGTTCAATATCAAGGTCATATTACCCGGGGCGGTTTGATTACTTCTACTTCAAGGAGTTACTATTATCTTATCAAATAAAAGTTCTTTTTGGGCTTGCTTACTAAATTAGAGAAGAGAAAATTACTTGCAAATAAAAAAAAAGATAAACGATTATTTAAGCGGAAGTACTCGATATTGAATTTCTTTGGCAAAATTATTCTAGAAAGCAATCACAAACTTTAACTTAATAAAATAAAGATACCTTGACTGTGGGGGTTCCCAAAGCTTGAACACGCTTCTCTCTAAGATGTTCCCAACTGAGGTTAGGAATACCCGACCGAACTCTCGTCCCGTATCCTAATACCTAACACTCGCTTTATATAGTGAACCTTGCTATTGGATTTGACTCCAATCCGGGAGATTTACATCATTCTCTCTCGAGAGGTGCGTGCAACTCTCTTTACTCTTAAGCGCTCATTTCAAGCTATCGGCCTCTCGGCTATCCAAGAATGAAAACATGAATGGAGACTATATATCGATAATATAATTTCATTCGAAATAAATCAAGAGTAAATCGAAGGCCTAGATTCTAAAAAGAGAAAGAAAGTTAGAGCATCATAACTGATCAACTCATCCTCAGATCATCAAGATCGAGTACTATGAGGATTTAGTTACTCATAATTGTGTAGGAAATGAAAATCATGTTAAAAATATGCAAAATAAGAACGAGAGAGAGAGAGAGAAAAGGAATAACAAACTATATTATTCTTAGTGAAAGGAAATTAGAAAAAGGGCATAAAGACATTATAAGGAGAGTTTACAATAAGATTACAAGTGCGATAAAAGAGATTGCAAGAAAATTAAAGCATGAAAACATTAATCTAAAATACTCTAAAAATAAACTCTCAATTGCTCTCTAGAAGGCTCAAATGAAGGAGGAATGATGATGCTTTCCCCCCTTCCTTCATGCTTATTTATAGGGCCAAAACCAAGGGGGTAGAGTTGGAATTTGGCATGAGGATGAAGCTTCCATGAAGCTTCCCTTGGTCAAAATGCACATGTTGGATATATAGTCAAAGGTGGCTAGCCTCTTTCATACTTGTCATGAAAAGCATGATAAAAATTGGCTAACTTTCTCTCATTCCAAGAACCTTCCTTTAAGAACACATGCTGAATATTTAGTCAAAGGTGGCTAGCCTCATTCATACTTAGAAGAGAAAAAAAATCTCATTGGATCATTGTGGCTTCATTCCATTCTTGAATATAGTTCAACAACACCGTGGCATGACTGTACTCGACATTTAGTTTGCAATGCCAAAACTGAAGGCGTGTTCTCTTATAATTAATAGTGCAATTTGTCCCGAGATCCTTGGTTCTTGCTCAAAGACGAGAATCATTCATGAAGGAAACCTGCTGGACAACAACATCGACGGAGGATTCCCGAAGCTACATAAATCTGATGAAGGCGTGTAACCATGAGTTGGAAAGGTATTTCTGAGGGCTACAACTTTCATGTTCAGCCCAAGATCTGATTCTGGCTGCAACATGCCCAAAAGTTGGCCCGAAGTTCGCTGCGCGCAGAAAATATAATAAAATAGGCATGGTTAGGATAGAATTATAAAAAGATATGATTTAGCGAATAAAATTAACATTATAAAAATATTTATATTAGATTATTTAGATTTTTATATTAATAATTTAGGTCAAATTATGCATCATCAAAGCTCCCGAGTCAAGTTTATCATTTAGTTTGGCATTAACTGTGTTTGTGATATCCATCAGTTTGATGCTTCTCTCATTAAGGGATTCTTCAAACCCTTTTGCCTCAGATAATTTGTGCTGTAATAAAACTATTTGTTCAGAAGCTATTTTCAAATCATCTTTAAGTTTTATTTTTTTAGAAGATAGATTATCCATTTTGTCTCTGAGAAGTTTTATTTCCTTCTCAAACTTTATTAAATCTTTACATAGTAAATTAAAATCTATTTTAAACTGATTTGAAGTAAAATCAAAAGAAGAAATTACCTGATCTTCTTCATATTCTGACTTAGACTCATAATTGCTGCATGATGCATTGATTGTCATCAAGCAGACTTCCTTAGCTTTTGCTTCTTCTTCATCTTCACTTGTTCTAAATGAAGACTCATCATCTGATTCACTCCAGGTTTCACCTACAAAGCCTCTCTCCTTCTATTTGTGTTTACCAGAAATGGGTTTGTTGGAGTGTTTCTAGTAGTCTTTCTCTTTCTTCTTATCCTTCTTCTGATTCTCAAGACATTTTGGAAGAATATTTCCTAGTTTCCTGCTACCATAACACACGATTTCTTTAGTGGGTGTTTTGTCATACCTTGGTTTGTCATTATTTCTGGAAGATCTTCTCCTGAAGTCTTTTCTTGCCATTTTGTAGAATCTCTTAGCCAAGAGACCTATAAGATCTTCATTCCCTGGAGATTCTTCTACTTCTTCAGTTGCTTGGAAAGCAATACTTTTCTATTTCCTTACTAAAGGTGAAGTTATTTGCTCATCTTCCCTTGTCCTGATGAGCTGCTCATAAGATTTGAGCTTGACCAACAAGGTCTTTGTTGTATTCTCATTTAAATTTTTGGCTTCTTTAGTTTGCCAGATCCTTGAATCCCATGTGCTAGGGAAATACATGAGGATCTTATCATTGACTTCTGTCAATGTGATGTCCTTCTCTAAGATCTTCAATTCATTAATAATGGGACTGTGCCTTGTGTACATTTCAGCTACTCCCTTGATGAAGTTCTCATATTAAGAGATAAGGTGAGATCTTCTGTCTTTTCTCTCATCAGTAGATCCAGCAACCATTGTATTGAGGGAGTCTCAGATAGCTTTAGCTGAGGTGCATTCAGCAACCTTTTGAAAAATGTCATCTGACATTGCTTGAGCTAAGATGTTCATTGCTTCTGCATCAACAATCTTTGCTTTCTTTAGGGCTTCTGTCCATTCTGGAGGTGGTACAACACTGGTACTTATTGTTGCCACTGGAAGAGGTGGACCTGTCAAGATAGAGTTGTAGATATCTTCATCAATAAAGTTCATGTAAAGTCTAATCCTTACCTTCCATAGTGCAAACTTATTTATATTGCACACAGGAGGTCTAGTGCTTGAATATTCCTTATTTAGTGCCACGATAAATTTCTAGAAAAAAATAAAATCTATCTGATCTTATGGTTCAGGTGTTAGCCTGTAAAACCAAAGAACCCGCCCTCTGACACCAACTAAAACTGAGGGATAGATCTACGTTACACTAGAAGGGGGGTGAATAGTGTATTTTATAAACTTTAATTTATTTTTATAGTGGATTTAAAGTGAGTTATATATATATATAAAGGCAAGAATCATAGCACACAAATAAGAAGAAAAACAATCACAGTATGACACAAGGAAATTTATAGTGGTTCCCCAATAAATCTGGGTATGTCGACTCTTCTACCACCCTAGTAGGAATACACTGCAAGTTTTTGATCAGGTGCCCTGCCACCAGAAGATCTATTTTCTATGGGAGATCGATAAACCCTTTAAGATTTTGACTAGGTGCCCAAAAACCAAGCTTAAGTCTTTTGATCGGGAGACTTAAAAACCAAAAGATAACTTCTGAAGGGAGTTAAAAACCCTATACACAGTTTATGAAATAAACTAAAAAGATGATGATGTCATCTCTATCAAGGTTCTCTGAGAATACTAGTGGATGTTGTAAGCAAAAAAGCTCCCCGTGATTTGTGTAGAGATTATGATCAGGAGAGGGGGACTTTTCTTCAGGATGTAGGCCTTCTTGAAAAACTTCACTCTCAAGAATATGTTTCTGAGAGATATAAAGTTGAATCTCAGATTGATGATTTGTTATTTTGGAAGAAACTTAAAGCAGAATATCTTATTCTCTGTAAAAATAAATCTGTACTATCTAACCCTGAGGCAGAATACTTCTATCAATATATATAATGCCTGAGAGAAATTAAAACATTTGAATTCATTCTGAAATGGCTGAAGCATTCCTTGAGAATTGTAACGACTATATTCAAATATTTGGTATTAAAGCCATTCCTTAACTACCCTGGTAATTAATGAGAATTATAACTCTGTGATAATTCTTTATTTAATGCTGCTAGAAATGGATATATTCATTAAGAATATTTAGCATTAAATACCAGAGTATAACTGACTTAAATTGCGCCATTTAAAATCAATCTGCCTCTGAATATAAAATTGTTTGGACACTGCAAAGAATTAATCGAACTGAATCCTGGAAATCGTTGAACAGACTCTGGAATTCGTCGAACTGAGAATGGAGTTCGTCGATCCGAGATTTTGAGAAGATATCAACATTCGTCGAACAGAACTCAACATTCGTCGAGCTAAGCTCAGAGTTAGAACTCTGAGTTCGTTGAACTGAGCTCGGCATTCGTCGAACAGAGCTCAGCATTCGTAGAACAGAATCCTGCATTCGTCAAACTTCATTTCTCTGGAATTCTTTTAAAGGTTCAACCCTGGAAATAATAACCTATGACCCTAGACTATATATGTTGGGTCAAACTAATCATCCAAAACAAAAGATAGTAATTCTAGCCCAAATCAGTAATAGGGTTCCAACAAGATGTGTTGGTTACATAGTTGAGGTCAGCCTTTGCTGACCCACATTACAACAAATTTTTACAGGGCAAGGATTGCAAGCAGGAGCAAGCTTGTCGGCCAAAAAGTCTTAAGCCTCTTGTAGTGAACCTTTATTTTCTTATGTTTTGATGCTATGATATGATCCTTGAGATGTAATCCGTCTTTCATGCCGAGGTAGACTAGGAGTGCTTTTGCACATTAATATGATTTTTATTAAGTTTTGGACTCATGTTATGTAAGGCCTTATGGCCATTTTAATACTCCTGGTTTGGTGGATAACTTTTAGTTTTATTTTGTATGTTTCCGTTGTTTTATTCTGAGTTTTTAGTTGGGTAGTTTTATATCATCTTTTAATGCTTAAGTTGTGGCGTTTGTATGTTATGGGGCCCCGACCGTACCCATATTATACTGTCCTTACAGGGGAGGTGTTACAATTTGGTATCAAAGGGAGGTTAGTGTCCAAGGTCAGGTTTAGCGGTCGATTAAATGTAATCGGATCACGTAGAGAAGTTATCTATATAGGAGTATTGTGGGACCATAAGTGTCCTTGTGTTTGAGTCTTGCGAATAGAGACTGAGTCTTGTTTACCTTGTTGTTGTTAAGGGTCTAAGCAACGAGGCGGGGACGTAGAGGCCACGAGAAGAGCCTTCGGCGAGCAGTGCCACTGCTCCAGGTCCGTTGGGCATGGGGGTAACCCCAGCCAATTTTTGTCGCATGCTTGCAGAAGTAATGGTAGCGGCCAAAGCTACAGCGACATGGCAAGTTGTGACCCCTGTTGCATAAGTAGCAACTCCTGCTACCCCGGATGCGGTAATAGTCGTGTCAGGTGGGGGATCCAGGCAAGCAGAGCCTTTGGCTGAAAGAGTTATTCCCGGGCATGAAGACCGACAAAAGAAATATTTTCTATGTTTCAACCCTCCAACATTCAAGGGGGTCGGCACGCCGACTGATATGGACGATTGGTGGGCAAGGATTCAAGAACTTTTGAGGGAGGCAGAGACGCCAGAGGAAAAGAAATCTTAGTTTGCGACCTTCATATTGGAAGGAGATGATAAGTTGTGGTGGGTGAGCCATAGAGGTCGCTAGTTTCCTGGATGCACCTCATCCATTAAAGAGTTCGGAAATGCTTTATTTAAGAAGTACATTCCTGCGTCGACAAGGCTGTCCCTTCAGAGGCAATTTCTGCACTTGGTGTAGCGGGACAAGATAGTTAACGAGTATGTTCAGTAGTTCACTCGTTTGGGTTATTATGTTGGGACGACCATGGCTGACGATGAGGAGAGGGACAACCTATTCTACCATAGGCTGAGGGAGAATCTGAGACAACCCCTCATATCAATGAAGAATGTTGGTTTCAATGAGCTGGTTGAGGCTGCCAGAACGTTGGAAAGCGATATGAAGTGAACCCAATATCGTAAGGGGTTTGCAGCCAAGCAGGGAGAAGGGAAGCCTTCTCAATCGCAAGGGAAGTTTGAAGGGAACAGGTGGAAGAAGAATCCTCATCCATTCAAGTCCGGTGAGAAAAGTAACATGACGTCTGGAGGGTTTCGCTTAAAGGGACCACCGTCGTGCTTTAAGTGTGTCAAGCCAGGCCACATAGCTCATTTCTGTACTGAGGATGGTGTTGAGAAGGAGCCAAGGCAGGAGCAGTCTGTATGGTCCGGCCCCAGCACTGCGAAAAAAGGAAAGATGGAGGAGTCTAGCGCTTCTCAATTCCAACCCGTATAGCCAAGGTATTATAACCTTGGGCAATAGGATGTGATCTGCCAACCCGATGTGGTGACAGGTATGAGAAAGTTGAAGTTCATTTCTTTGCTTTAGACTTCCACGACCGTTTATGTATGTCACATATGTTTTAGGCTTTGTGCTAGTTTCCGGATACCCCGCTAGGGTATTGTTTTATATGGGAGCATCACACTCCTTTCTTGTGGAAAGCTTTATCCGGAGAATTGAAGTTGAGTCATTCTCAGCGGATGCAGAGCTGAAGATGCGCATGCCCAATGGGTCTTCCATGATTATTGGGGTGAAGGGGCGCATTTGTTGGAGTCTCGGGAGAGTTTACTTCATGTTGGTAGCAGCGGTTCTACCGCTGGTTAAGTTCGATGTGATTTTGGGAATGGTCGTGCTTGCAGATTTGCGTGCTAGTATTGACTACCTATCTAAGGTGGTGACCATGAGAGTTGATGGGCAAGCAGAAGTTAAGTTTGAGGGCCTTAGTGGAGTGGCATGTTCCCTAATTTTAGCCATGCAGTTGGTGCATGCAGTTAACTAGGGAGGAGTAGCTCTTGTAGCATTTTTAGAGGTTTTCCTTTCCAGGTTATCACTTGGAGAAGTGTCGATAGTGGCAGAGTTCGAGGATGTGTTTCTTGATGAGCTTCCTGGAGCACTTCCTCGACGGGAGATCGATTTCCCAATTGAGTTAGTGCCAGAGGCTTGGCCGGTGTCACATACTCCATTTAGGATGGCACCAAAGGAGTTGGCCAAAATTAAAGTACAATTGTAGGAACTGTTGGAGCAGGGGTATATCAAACCCAGTTCTTCACCAAGGAGTACGCCAGGGTTGTTCGTGAAGAAGAAAGATGGTAGTATATGGTTGTGCATATACTACTGATAATTGAATAAATTGACAGTCAAGAATAAGTATCTGATTCCTCGGATAGATGACCTGTTCGACCAGTTGGTGGGGCCAGTGGTGTATTCTAAGTTGGACTTGAAGTTATGGTACTATCAATTGCGGATTCGAGACGAGGACATACCCAAGACAGCTTTTGGTACGAGGTATGGTCACTTCGAGTTCTCGGTGATGTCGTTCGAGTTGACGAACACACATCCGTGTTCATGGATTTATGAATCGATTATTTCAGGAATACTTGGAATCTTTTGTTATCGTCTTTATCGACGATATTTTTTTATACTCCAAATCGTAGGCAGATCATGAGACTCATTTGAGAATAGTCTTGCAAGTGTTGAGAGAGAACCTGCTTTATGCAAAGTTCTCGAAGTGCGAGTTCAGGTTAAAGAAGGTGGCGTTTTTGGGCCATGTGATTAGTGGTGATGGGGTGGTGGTGGATCTGGAAAAAGTTGAATCCATTAGGGATTGGCCAATTTTGAGAACCGTGGCGGAAGTCTGGAGTTTCCTTGGACTAGTAGGGTACTATAGAAGGTTTGCGGAAAACTTTTCACGGATATCTCTACCTCTCACTTCTCTAACTCGTACGGACCAGAAGTTTATGTGGATTCAGGAGTGTAATTAGGCGTTTGAAACCCTGAAGGAAAGGCTGATGACAGCTCCAATCCTAAGTCTGCCTAAAGGGACTGAAGGATTTAAGATTTTCAGTGACGCATCAGGATGCGGTTTGGGTTGCGTGTTAGTGCAATATGGTAGTGTGATAACCTTTTGGTATAGGCAGTTGACGCCTTACGAGAGGAATTACCCCATCCATGACTTGGAATTGGCGGCGGTAATTTTTTCTTTGAAGTTGTAGCGGTACTATGTGTATGGTGAGAAGGTGGAGATCTTCACGGACCACAAAAGCCTGAAGTATCTTCTAGATCAGAAGGACTTGAATATGCGGCATCATAGATGGGTCAAGTTCCTTGGAGACTATGAAGTGGCAATTCAGTATACACCAGGCAAAGCCAACGTGGTGGCAGATTCCTTGTGCAGAAAATACTCTGGAGAAGGGAGTTGGATCGAAGATCATGATGAGCGGTTGGTGCGGGACTAGGAGTGCCTTGGCATTGAGTTTCTAGCAAGAGGCGTGTCTAGTACAGCTCGGTTGAACTGGATTGAGTTGCAAAATGACTTAAACGATCGTGTTCGGGAAGCGACTAATTTGGATGTAGAGTTCCAGCAACATGTGGTGGAAGCTCAAAAGGGCGAAGATAGCACCTAAGAGATGATTAATGGGATCCTGAGGAAGGACGGAAGGATATGTGTACCGCAGTTTGGCAAGCTCCATGATGAGTTGATGTTTGAGGCTGATTTTACGAAGTACTCCATTCACCCGGGCAATACAAAGATGTACTTGGATATAAAAAAATCCTTTTAGTGTCCTGGTCTGAAGCAAGACGTAGCTTTGTATGTGAGTTAGTGCTAAACTTGCGCCTTAGTGAAGGCCGAGTGTCAGAAGCTGGGCGAGTTCCTGAAGCCTCTTCCTATTCCTGAATGGAAATTTGATGACATCTCCATGGACTTTGTGCATGGCTTACCTCGATCTCAGTAGGGTAACGACGCGATTTGGGTGATCGTGGATCGTTGACCAAAGTGGCACATTTCATCACAAATCGGAAAGAGGATAGCGTGGAGAAGCTAGTAGAGTTGTATGTTCGCAACATTGTGTGACTACATGGGATCCCTAAGAGTGTAGTTAGAGATCGCGATGGATGTTTCACGTCCAAAGTCTGGAGGTTAGTTCAGAAGAGTCTTGTCACGATGCTTAAGTTCAGTACTGTGTTCCATCCACAAACCGACGGACAAACAGAAAGAACGAATCGTACAATAGAGGATAAGCTAAGAATGTGTACCCTTGATTTTTGGAAGAAGTGGGAAGATCACCTCTTCATGGTAGAGTTCTCCTATAACAACAGTTACCAGACAAGTATAAATATGACGCCATACGAATCTTTATATGGAAGGCTGTGTCGAACACCGATGTCTTGGATAGAGGCGGGAGACACCAAACTTTTGGGAAAAGAAGTGGTGGTCAATGCTTGTGAATTGGTGCGGACCATACAGGAATGCATGAAGGTTGCCCAAGAACAGCAAGCAAAGTATTTTAATGGTCCCCATAGGAATGTGGAGTTCGCGGTAGGCGACTGAATTTATCTCAAGATTAAGTTGTTCAAAGGCATTTTGCGGATTCGCTGACTTAAGAAGCTGAGTCTGAGGTTTTTGGGACCATTCGAGATTATAGAACATATTGGAGAAGCAGCTTACCGATTAGTGTTGTCTGCGGAGCTAAGTGGATTGCACGTCTTCCATGTCTCCATCTTGCGAAAAGCCTTGGTGGAGGCTAGTGTTGTGATCGAATCGACAATGGTGCCGGTAGAAGAGGACTTGAGGACGAAGGTCTATCTGGTTGGCGTAGAGCGTTCAGAGTTTTGACAGCTGCGGAATAAAGAGGTTAAGCTCGTGAAAGTGCCCTGGGACAACTGCGGGCGAGATGAGTTCTCATGGGGGAGGGAGAAACCAAGCGTGCGGAATTTCATGAGTTATTTGTATAAAGTGTTGTAACAAATTTTTTGAGAAAGGAAAAGATGTTGCAACAAATTAGTTGTTGTTTTTGTGCCTATAGCTGAGTTAAATTTCGGGACAAAATTTCTGTAAGGAGTGGAGGATTGTAACACCCCATAAGGAGTAGGTTTGTGTCGAACAGAGGCGGGAGATGAATATGGTGATGTTTAGGGTTCAACGAACGTCGAACGGGTTCGACGAACGTCGAACGGGTTCGTCGACTGTGGTTCTATAAGGAGTTCTCGGATAGGCCGACGAACGTCGAACGGATAGGGGAGTTCGACGAATGTCGAGATGGATTCTCAGGTTCCGTCGATTGGCTTTGTAGTCGTTTGATTTCACATCAAAGCTGATCCTAGGGCGCAGGATCCTCTGCCCAAAGGGCTTATGTAGGGCTGAACGGTTTTCTCCCTCATTATTTCTTCTCATTTTGGAGGTTACTTAGGGCTTATGAGTTGGAGAGCGGAGGAGGAAGAAGGGGTACTTTCTTCGCCATTGACGAAGCTTCAGAGCTCCGATCATCGTTCCGAGTCCAAATCCGTGAAGAGGACTTGGAGGCGCATGTTTTCATCGGTGCAAAGCAAAATTTCCATGGCAAGTAAGAGGGGTCGTAAGGTAATGACATTTCTCCTCTCGGTTTTAGGATGTGTGCATGGCATCCATTTTCTTTTTGTTTTCTTTGAAGCTTTTAGTCATCGGATCTCTCAAATAAGAAGGGTTTAGGTCTCCTTGGTTCAAGAGGAGCCACCAGGTCGATTGTGTCCGTCCCCGGCATGATAATGCATTAGAAATCCTCTTCATTCATGGATTAGGCATTGTGGGTAAAGCTGTAATCGCGACCGTTAGTCCGATTCGATGATGTTGCATAGAGAGCCTTAAGGATTTTGCAAGAAATCTGTTGCGGTAAGATGATATTTGTGATGTATGCCCCCCTTATTTCATGCGAGTATGTGTAGTCGGAACCGGACAAGGTTAGCTCCATTGTGACGGGAGATGGTTTCCTTGGAGCACGGGAACGTTACAGTACGAAAGGTGGATTTTGGTGGGAAGGCTATGTTTTGTGATGTTCGAAGGTTTGACTTTGCCTCCGTGGTCGGCAGGCTAGCCCGTGACGTGTAAGTCATGTGTGGAGTGTGTCCCGGCGAGACAAGTCCCCTTTTGTGAAACTGACGAGAATGCCAAGAATTGGGCAAGCCCGGGCAATGAAGCCCATGAGCGGGTGGGGTCCTGCGAGGGTTCTTAGTGTCGGTTTGTTTGTTTGAGATGGAATCCTGACATGGGAAGTCAGAGTTTGCAGGCAAGCCCGGGTCTTGAGACCCACAAGCGGGTGGGGCCTTGGCAAGAGTTCTGTGTGGCGGCTGATATGCCGTTTGGGGAAATTGGAAGTACCCATGTGTTTGCAACTTGAACGCCGAAGAGGAATTTTAAGTACATGATTGATGATGTGTTAGCTTCATATGCTTTAGGGTGCCTTGGGTGAAACCCAGGATTGCATACATGTTGCATTGTAGGCCACCTTTTCTTTATGCTCAACTTAGAAACATGTTTGTTGAATGAGACATCCAAACCGATTTTATAACTTTACATGTTATTGTATATTGCATACGAAGTGCTGACCTGCAGGGTGATGGTATACCCCGAGGTCCGCTAGGGAAGGCCGAGAGGAGTTGTGTTAGTTACACAGTTGAGGTCAGTCTTTGCTAACCCACATTACAATAAATTTTTACAGGGCAAGGATTGCAAGTAGGAGCAAGCTCGTCGGCCAAATAGGCCTAAGCCTCATGAAGTGAACCTTTATTTGTTTATGTTTTGATGTTATTATATGATCCTTGAGATGCAATCCGACTTGCATGCCGAGGTAGCCTAGGAGTGCTTTTGCAAATTAATAGGATTGTTATTCAGTTTTGGACTCATTTTGTGTATGGTCTTAAGGCCAATTTGATACTCCTGGTTTGGTGGATAACTTCTAGTTTTGCTTGTACGTTTTTTTCGGATTTTTGAGTTGGGTAGTTTTATATCATCTTTTAATGCTTAAGTTGTGCTGTCTGTATATTGTGGGTCCCCAGCAGGACCCATATTATACGGTCATTACAAGAGAGGTGTTATAGAGGGCCTGCATAGCTTGGGCACACGCCCGTTATTTCCCGCTTAGCTCCTCATAACCTACACATGTACGAACCACAAAGATGTGGCAACAAAAGAAGGCAACGATTCAGCTTTTGTTGACCACTATCTATAAACATGTGGTATAATGACCCCACCCCATTCCCGGGGCAGTTGTATTCCTTCCTTGCATATAAGTCAACAACAATAGCGTATATATACAATTAAGCAAGACAGATCAATGACAAGCTATCAAGCACTAATGTTATTTGCACAATCATCACAAATGTTAGAACGCACGTCCACACGCTTCGTGCACTCATGACATACTATTGGTAAACTCCTTGAGTCCCACCACCATCCCTTGACCCATACTTGGATGATCCCACCTTGAGCATTCTTCTAGTCCGACCTAAAGTCAAGGACTCTCTCCTATGACAACGACAAAAGCCAAGTATGTTAGGCACTCTAGTCGAATTATATAGTACGGGTACAATTCAGCTCTTTCTTATTGCTCAACTCGTTGTGTAAAACAATGAAAATGACGCGAGTCAGTCTCCCATTTCCCATAAATGACATAACACACATTATGTCCCACGGTTGGCACTAACGGCCACACCAAGCTGGGCATAGCAGGTTTCATAGCTTCACAAACAAGCTAACTTATCCCATAGATATAGGCCTCACACAGCTCCCAGGGAGTTACCGCCAGCGGTAATACTATCGTCGGGCGGTACCTAACAGAACTCTGATTCTACTTGCTTTTTTGGGTATTTCCTAGAGTTAGCCTCCAAGACTCCTTGTCGTGCTCTACAACACTCAAAACCCGAAAATGGCATACAACACAGAGTTTTCTTTAACACGGAAATATCAATATAAACATCACCAATCCAGACCCACTTGTCGGTATTGGCTTCACATAACATGCCTATATATGAAGTCGAAACGGACATCTACAGAAATATATGTCGGGGACGGACTCAATCGACCAGGAGAAAGTCTAGTCGTATGCTAATTTGCGAAAGAGGCACTTTCATATATGAATATATTATCAAAAGAGTACATGCACATCCTAATGAGAGGAGGAAGATCGTTACCCTTAAAGTTCTCTTTGGTGCCATGAATCTGAAATCCACTCGATTGGAAAGGACTGTGCTGGGCTGCTCTCCATGGATCTGAAGTTGGCTCAAGATTTGGAGCTCTGAAGCTCTAGCAATGGCGGAAAACTCCTTCTTCCTCTTTCTTAGCTCTCCCCTCTCTCTACCTCTAGAAATAGAAAGCCCAAGATGAAATGAGGTTCAAACCCTCAACTCTTTGCCTTAACCCTAAAGGAAACACAACCATACCATCAGATCTTCCTTGAAATCAACGAATGGCCACAATTTAATCCATATTTCCTGTACAGAATTCCATAGTCGTGCGGTAACAAACTACCGCCCAGCGGTAGCTCGGTTGGTGGCTTCTTCAGCATGCCCACCGCTTAAATACGCCACTTGAACGCCAACATGTGGCTGCCAGTACCTGGCATACTACCGCCACCCGGTAACATACAGTAAGACCCCCCCCCTCCCGGAATACAAAACACGGCTCAAGGGGAGTGTTATGCACAGAAAAGCTACCTAGCAGTAGCGCTAGCACTCGAGCTAGCCTATACTACAAGATGCCTATTTTGCTGGCTTTTACCAATATCAATCATGCCAACCCAACCAGAATAAAATCAGAAGTCAAAATCCACAAAAAACATATAATTAGTCAAAAAGTTCAGCAAATAAAGAAGCTTCATAAGCTTCCAAAGTATCATAGTACGAGTAAACTTGCCCAAAAGGGGCTACATCAAAAGTCTCTCAAAAACTCACATCACTCACTGACCGTAATGACCGTACCATCCCTTCAGACCCTGTCGTCCTGTCCTGGCTGTCCTGCTGCAAAACCTGCTGCTACTCCGTCTGCGGGGTTTCCTCCTAAAAAGGAAGATGTAGCAACCATTAGTCATAACGACTAAGTGGCTATCACATCTGCTCCCCCGGCAACTCCTCAGCATCGAGCAGAGAAAGGAACAGGGTACAATATATGTATATAAAGCAATAGTACAAACAGGTGGTATAGAGTGATCAGTAAACAATGTATGTATATAGCAGCACAATAAATGAGCAAACTAATTGCCCTAGCAATTCTATCATCTACAACATAGTATGAAAGAGTAAAGTGACAACGGAAAGTAACTCAACTTATATGAATGCTCATACAGACATATAAGTTGAGGTTCGGCTCAACAGTAAAGTAACTAATCGTATAAGAGTGCTCATACAAACTTATACGATGAGGATCTTGTGTATGCGATGTAATGCAATGCCATGAATGTTATGCATTGACTCACCCATGATCACGCAAAAGCAATTATTGTGTCGACACAGAGTCTTAGTTCCCACTTTTCGAGTAGGTAGCTAACCTCTCAGGCGTCATCCGTCGTGGCCAAACGGTGACAGTAGAGAGGGAATCTCCACTACTAGGCTGGTCTCCACACTACCTGGCCTAGGCCTCCATACGCCTCAATCCTAAGAACACAACAGCGGAGCTCACATGCGTACTACAGCTCAGTGAGAGTATCGAGTAGATGTGCACCGAGAACGAAGCCTCTAACTGGCCTATGATTTGAGCTGGAAGGAGCCTCAGAAAAAGCACAAGGACCTAGCCCAACCGTTCACTTGGCATGGAAGGAGCCCCGGGAATGAGCACAGCGGACCAAGCCCAACCGCCCAAGGTCTAACCGTCAACTCCCGTCAGTATGAGGACTGGTGAGCCTGTAGACCTGCCACACTATCCTTAACCAAGGATTACGACACCATGTGTCGACTCACACTGCATGCAATCTCATATTTCGAGCTCAACAGCTCCCAAGGGCTCCTCACCGAGTCCCTTATCAACACAATAGACAAGTGCGGCAAACACTCACGCACTATCATCCCTTCCACATTTTCATGCACTAACCTTATTCAATCCTTTTCTACACAATATTCATTGCATTGCTAATATCAAGCTCATCTTACCTGTTCACATAACTTGTTTGTCTATACAATCCAACTCATCTACCCACTAGTTCACTTAAGGATCTATCAAACAAATCATTTCATTCAAGTACGTTTCACTTCGCCATTTGATTACAAAGGATCTATCCAACAACTCACAATAAACCCTCTACCAACTCTTATCATAGATTTACTTGAACCTGAGAACAAAATGTGCAAGAAATGAGTAAAGTACAGAACTTCAAACGGAGATTCCGGGTGCTACAGGAATCCGGTGAAAATGTTTAACCCTTCTTTGGAAAGGTATTTCTAAGGGCTATGACTTTTATGTTTAGTCAAAAGCCCAGATCTGGACGTATCATGCTTGTAATCGGCTTCAAGTTTGATGAGTACAGAATACAGATTCTGCACACTCAGCTTGGCAACCATCTCTTTTGATCAGACTTTTCCATGGCTACAGACTTTGTACGAAGACGTGTAACCACTTGTTGGAATATATTTCCATGGGCTACGACTTTCATGTTTAGTCAAAATCCCATATCTGGTCGTTTCATATCTGAAAACGGCCACAAAGATCGTTGCGCGCAGAAAGCAGATTTCTGCGCACATCTTAAGGAGGAACGAATGGCATCGGTTCATCTTCCTCCTCTAGTCGATCTTCCCAAATCACAACCAGAAATTCCTCCTCCCTTATTCACCCTCATAAGGCCATTTCTCTTCATGAGACCATCCCCCATCATCACATTGAAGGAAGGAGAGGTTGAAGATGACTAAACCCTAGAACACAAGTCCTAGTATGGCCTCTTCCTAGAAATCTTCATATCACACATCAAGACTCTTTGAGTCGATATCTCTCCTAGGAATAACTAGAGATCTAGCACCAAGGGAGAGGGGAGGAAGCTAACCTCGTTTCCGGCATTTCCACCATTTCCAGCCATGGATCTCGTCACCCTTTGCGGCGGCATCTTCTTCTCCTCGGCGGCGATGGTTCTTCACGGGATGAAGATTGCTCTAGCACCGGTCTCTCCACAGAAAAGGCTTGGGAAGAGGATGAAAAATGTCCAAAGTTTCTGAAATCCTATATATATAGGACAAACACGGGTAGGGACACGCCCGTGTCCCTACCCGAATCCTTCTCGGGTGAAGCGTCGTCGACAGTTAGAGTGTCGTTTGGACACAAAAACGGTTAGGGACACGCCCATGTCCACTACCCGTGTCACACTACACAGCCATGTTCATGCCCGTGTTCTACCCGTGTCCTGCTCGGGAGACACAACCGGCTTCCTAGAGATATACACACGGGTAGGGACACGCCCGTATCTCTACCGGTGTCCTGCTTGGGAAACTCTTTGACACATTGTACATGGGTAGGGACACGCCTATGTCTCTACCCGTGTCCTGATTAGGACACGCGATCGACAATGCCAGTTACACATACGGGTATAGGACACGCCCGTGCCTCTACCCGTGTCCACCTAAACACGGGTAGGGACATGCCCGTGTCACTACCCGTGTCTTTCTCTAGAAACTCCATGAATTTCCAACCCAGGTACCAGAGCACCACACGGGTATGGACACGCCCGTGTCAATACCCGTGTCCTACTCTAGACTGACTTCTCTTCCCTTACACAAGTGTAAGCCTAGGTGTCAGCACTCCCTGAGCACAAATCATCTCTCCTGACTCAAAAGAGCGCATGAGGGGCCTAGCGTGAATTGGGACATTACATATACTACCACCAAGGCATAGCAAATTCGACATATCGTTACATCAACTGCATCGACAGGGCCGCTACCGCCAGCAGTATTACTACCATCGGGCGGTAAATCACAAAGAGCAATGATAATTAAATCAACTACATTATCGTCGATGCTAGCACTACCGCCAAGCGGTAGCATGCAGTGCTATTTCTGTGTAAAATTCTATGGTGTTACAACATGATAGGCCCATGTTCGTACATGTTCTCCATCTTTCCTATGTGGTTATTGTAGAGTGGGACACGTGGAAGCAAACAGAGATATTACAGGTGATACCCAACTATCGCCAAGCGATAATGCAAAATCTATATATAGGCTGGATTTCTATAAATTGATGTTACACACCTCTAGAATCCTTCATCCCATGTATCCCCAGCCTAATAAATCTGTGGAACCAAAAAACTCTTAAATGTTCAAGCAAGTTAAAGAGAGAAGAAGGGACCGTTCGTGCTCTTCAACTCCGGTTAACTTTGCATTGATTTGTCGTCTTCTTCAGTGCTCAAGGCCAGAGGGAGTTTTCATTACAGATTTCTTTTCATTTTATTAAATTTGTAAACGATAGAGAAATCTCCGTCATGTGAGTGGCATTTAGGCCCTATTTTGGTTTAGGACGAAATCACCACCTTGTGTGCAGAGACTAGGTCGTAAAGAGATCTAGGTGGAGGCTAGTAGCTGTGTCTAGAGAGAGATAGGATTTAGCTGGTTAGTCCATGGGAGAAGGACCTGTGAATCCTAAAAAGAAGAATTTTTCATCATAACCTTTGATTTCAAGTTTTTTTTGAAATCTCTTTCATTTTATTCAACACTTATGAAATAAAAGTTTGTTTTAATTTTAGGGCAATGTTAATAGCACCCCTCTATTGGCTAATAGCACCCCAAAAAAGCCAAAATAATACATTGAAATGGCTGCTAATAGCGACTTCAGGGGTGCTATTAACATTGCCCTAATTTTATTATAAATTTCTAAGTGTTTGTTTTGTGTTTTTTGTTGTGAAAAAGTTTATTTGATTTCCATTTATATTTGGCTAAGTAAAAGTTAAGCATAAATTATTGTTCTCCCTTATTCACCCCCACCCCTTTAAGGGCACCTCAAGATCTAACAATTAACATCAGAGAGAAGCAACTCCAAAATAGTTTTATCACCAGGAGTAATTATGCATAACGATCACGTATTTTCTGATGGGAATGGGATTAGTAAACCTCCCTTATTCACTATCACGGATTACAATTATTAAAAACCCGAATGTGATGTTTTCTAATCGCGTTAGAAATTGACGTATGGGGTATGATAAAATAATGCTACACTCCACCTACAATAGTATTTGGAAGTGTTTTTATGGAAAAATCGAAGGATAAATAGGACGATACTGATAAACTTAGGTGCAAAAATTATGCTAAGGCAATGGACGCTTTATTTTGTGCATTAGATAGAATTGAATTTAATAGGGCGTGTGTGTGTGAAACTACATACGATACTTGGAATTTACTTATAAAGGTACATCGTAGGTGAAAGACTCAAAGTTGTTTTAATTAGAGTCAGAATTTGAAAAGTTCGGGATGGAAGTTGACGAAAACATTGATTCTATGTACACATGATTTACTAAGATCGTCAACTATTCCAAAGTTCTTTGAAATAATTTCTCCAATGGTGATTTGATGAGAAAGATTCTAAGATCGCTTCCCCTGAAGTTCAATCCAATGGTGATCGTCATCTCAGAATCACATGATCTTAAGACTCTTCAAATTGAGAGCCTCATCAGAAATCTAAATATTCATGAAGTAGAATTGAAAATTCAACAACAAGAGTACAACTTAGAGCCGAAAAAGAAGGCGTTAGCATTGAAGTACAAGAAGTAAGTAGAGAGTGAACTGATGAAGATGATGAAGAGGATTAGGAGACCCTGTTAGTAAAGAAATTTAAGAGATTTCTGAGAAACCTGGAGAGGAGAAATTCATTCGAAAATTATTTTAATTAGAAAGAATATGGTTTAAGAAAGGAAAAGGAAAAGTTGATGTTGAGGATGATAAAGAGCTCCAGCACTGGAGTGCTATCATTGTAAAAGGATTGGACATATTCGAAGCAAGTTCCCAAAGTATCTGAAAGAGAAAAAAGAGAAGAGGCAAGATAAAAAGAACAAGAAGAAAGGCTTGAAGGAGGATACTTGGGAGGATACTTCATCTGAAAGTTCGTGTAAATCAAGTTCAGAAGATACTGAGGTAACCAACATATGTTTGATGGGAAAGAGTGTTTCACCATTTGAAGATGAATGCAATGTCCAAAGTAACACTGAGGTAACTCCTCCAATTTATGATGAATTGTATTATGAATTTTAACAAACTTGCAAATTTTTTAATAAGAGTTTAGAAGATATTGATTTGCTAAAATAGGAAAAAAAATTGTTAAAAGAAAATAAAAAAACTATCTATTGAAATAAAAGTACTATGGAAGGAGAAGGTTACTTGTCAAGAGTGTAATCACTCTTTAGGAAGGGTATAGGATTAGAAGAAGCTCTTGTTAAGTCCCAATCCAATGTTGATTGTCTTACGAAAGAAAAGAGGGAGTTAGAAAGATCTCTGAAATCTTCTCAATCTCAAGTAGAAGAAGGTAAAAAAGCTTTTGCAAATCGGTGTGTCATGTTAGTAACAAAAAACACCGCTTTAAAATCCCTGATCCATGATTTGAATGTGGCTTTTAAAAAGTTTGGAGTTGACCAAAAAATTCCTGGATATGATTTTAGGTAACCACTATCATGAATCTGCAAAGTACGGACTTGGATACGTCACTGGAAGTTATCGCCCCGTGATAGCAACTACCGTTGTCATTAAAAAAAAAGTCCAGAAAACAAATTTTAAAAAAAAAATGCTTTTTATAATGAATATACCACTTCTAGTAAGAATTCTCAACTGATCTTGAAAAAGGCATCATCACCTTTTATCGGTTTGGACACACTACTTACTCTTGCATGAAGAAAGGTCATAGTCTATTTAAACAAGTCTGGGTACCTAAGGCATCCAACTATTCTATGAGAGGAACCACTTGGGGAACCAGATCTTTACTCTAATCTTCTTTCTAGGTGTGTTGGCAGGCTAAGGACAAGGAAGACATGTGATACTTATACTCAGGATGTTCAAAGCTTATGACGGGTAATAAATCAAAGTTCCTTAATCTAGAATTGAAGAAAGGAGGAATAATGACTTTTGATGACAACGGGAAAGGAAGGATCATGGGCATCGCTGTAGTGGATAATGATTTCTTTACTATTTCAATTTTTTATTTGTATATGGTTTGAAACATAACTTAATTTTAATAAGTCAACTATGTGATAAAGGCTTAAATATTTTATTTGAAATGTCTACAAACTTGTGCAAAATTATTGATTCAAAATCACAAAAAATTATTTTTACTGCATTAAGAATTCACAATATTTATATGATGACATTTCATGATCTTTCTCAATCTTCACTTAAATATTTTATTTCAAAGAACAATGAATTAGAATTTAGCATATGCATCTTGGTCATTCTAGTGCAAAACTAGTTATAAAACTTTCCAAAAATAATTTGATTAAATGTTTAACTTTGTTAGATGAAAATCTATCTTCCTTATGTACACCATGTCAAAAAGGAAAGTTCTCAAAACCATATATCAAAAGTTAAAAAGTTGTTTCTACTACTAGACCTTTATAATTAATTCACATAGATTTATTTGGTCTAGTTACTACACAAAGTCTTGAAGGTAGAAAAGATACTTTTATTTTGATAGATTATTATTCACGTTTTTGTTGGACTATATTTTTAGTTTCTAAATCTGATGTGTATTTTTAATTTACAAAATTATGTATACGAATTCAAAATGAGTTTGATTTGAAAATTAAATACATACGCTCAGATCGTGGAGGTGAATTTGAGAATGATAGATTTATCTCATTTTATATTGAGTTAGCAAATAAGCATGAATTTTCTTCTCCTCGCACACCACAGCAAAATGGTATAGCGGAGAGAAAAAAATAGAACTCTTAAAAAACTAGCACGTAATATGTTATCTAAATATAAATTACCTAAATCTTTTTGGGCTGATGTTGTTAGTACTGCTTGTTATATTATAAATCATTTCATGTTACGTCCATTTTTGAAACTAACTTCATATGAGCTATATTTTCAAAAGAAACATAATGTATCTTATTTTAGAGTTTTTGGATGTAAATATTTTTATTTTGAATACAAAAGATGCTTTAATAAAATTTGATGAAAATGTGATGAAGGAATTTTTATTGGTTATTCTTCAACTAGTAGGGCTTATAGAGTTTTTAATAAATAAACAAAAATTGTTGAAGAATCAATTCATGTGAAATTTGATAAGTTTGTTTCTGGTGTAGAAACAAATCCTACAGGTATCGATGAAGAACCCCTTCCTCTTTTGGAAAAGGATGATGAAGAAGTACTTGGAGATCAGGAAGAAGATAAATAAGAAAGAGAAGAAGAAGTGGAAGAATATGTGCCCCCAAGTGAGCTAAGATTTTCCAAAGATCATCCATAAGAATTGTTCATTGGAGAACCATCAAGAGGGGTAAGTACACGTTCTTCTTTACATGATATATTTTCAAACCTTTATTTTGTTTCTAATATAGAACCAAAAGATATCTCAACCGCTTTAAATGGTGAATCTTGGTTTTTAGCTATTACTGATGAACTTAATCAATTTGAACGTAATAACGTTTGGAAACTTGTAGAGAGGCCTTCTGATCATCCTATTGTAGGAGTTAAGTGGTTTTTTAAAAATAAATTAGATAGTGAATTTAGGATCACTAGGAACAAGGCTAGGTTAGTATCCAAAGGATATGCTCAAATAGAGGGGGTAGATTTTGATGAAACCTTTGCACCCATAGCATGTCTTGAAGCAGTTAGGAATTTTCTTGCATTTGCTAGTTTCAAAAGGTTTAAATTATTTCAAATGAATGTGAAAACTGTATTTTTAAACAGGTAAATTAAGGAAGAAGTTTATGTAGAAATTCTAACTTGTTTTGTGAATGAAAAATTTCCTGATCATGCTTATAAATTAGAAAAGTGCTTTATAGATTGCAACAAGTGCCTCGTGCATGGTATGAAAAATTACATTTATATTTGTTAAAGAATGATTAGAAAATAGGTAGAGCATATTGTACACTCTTCAATAAGCATGTTAATAATGATTTTTTAGTTCAACAAATTTATGTTGATGATATTATTTTTGGATCCACTAATGAAGAGTTATGTAATGATGTTGTAACAGTTATGAAAAATGAATTTGAAATGAGTAAGGTAGAAGAAATTACATATTTTCAAGGATTTCAAATTGCTCAAAAACATGATATTTTTATTTGTCAATCAAAATATATTCATGATATTCTTAAAAGGCTTGGATTTGGAAATCTTAAGCAAGCTAGTACTCCTATGAGTGTTTCATTAAAGTTAGGAAACGATGAAAGTGGAATATCTATTGATCAAACCATATATAGAGGAATGATAAGTTTGTTATTGTATTTAACCGCATCTAAACCTGATATTATGTTTATAGTTAATTTATGTGCTAGATTTCAGACTAATCCTAAAGAATCACTTTTAAAAGTGGTTAAACAAATATTTAGATATCTTATTCAAACTTCAAAATTAGGTTTATTGTATCCTCATAATCATGATTTTATTTTGCATGGTTATTCTGATTCAAATTATGTTGGTTATTCTTTAAATCGTAAGAGTACTAGTGACGTTTGTCACTTTTTAGGTCCTTCACTTATTTCATGGTCAAGTGGGAAACTGAATTTGGTTGCCCTCTCCACCACAGAGGCTGAATATGTTGCACTAGGTAGTTGTTGTGGATAAGCTCTATGGATGAAATAAACTTTAGAAGACTTTGGGATAAATCAACAAACCATAGAATTAAGGTGTTGCAATAAAAGTGCAATTGATCTAACTTACAATCCAATAAATCATTCAGGGTCTAAACACAAAGACGTCAGACATCATTTTATTAGAGATCATATTAAAAGGGAAAATATTAAAATCAACTTTATAGGAATCGATTCACAAAATGTAGATATTTTCACTAAACCACTTCCTAATTCACGTTTTTTGAGACTAAGACTTGAGTTATGCGTCTTAGATATTTCAAATTAAAAAATTAAACCATTCAACAAGAAAAATTAATAAAACTAAGTTTTAAAACCATAGGTTTATACAGCATTCATAATTAATTAATTAATAAAAAATCTAAACTATAGAAATCAAGCTTAAAATTGTTTAAACATCCAGATAAATCATAGAATAGAATGGGCCAAACATAATAACACATCACAAAAGGTCTCAGCATGCAAAAAATAGTAAACATAAATTTCACACTATCGTCGTGCGATATCTGCTATCGTCAGGCGATAGCTTCGAAAAAGCTAAACCTGCAATCGTACTCCAATTGAAAATCCAAATCCTTACTGGTAAGTTGTTGGTATTCACTTGAAATCTAGCCATATTCCCTCAGTTGTCTCACGTGATAGGTTGACTGATGTGGAGGATCCACCGCTGGACTCTCCCAAACTTTCTCTTCCATCGGGGTAGGTTTGTGCTTCAATCCTCGAGTAATAAAGTTCATAAATTTCTTCATCCCAGACATCCTCATCATTGTCTTAGCATGGTGATCTTACACTAAGTCATATAAATCATCCACCTTTTCTTGAAGTGATCTTCCAAGAGGAAATGGTGGTCTAGTAGATGTAGAGGCTTCACTACAAGTCAATTTTGCTGAAGAGGAACATTCGCCTCGACCTAATGAAAATCTTGTTGACTCAGTATTATAGATTGTGGGTCCATGTAGAGATTCTGGTGAATCCATCTATACTTCTAATATATCATTAACTTGATAAAACTTCCAAATGGAAGTGTTGGGTACACTGGACATTGTGTACCAGATTTGCAGAAGCCTAACTGTACTCAATGATATACATCAATTTGTATTTGATGGGATGTTGAGTTTTAGTGTGCAGGTTTAAGAAATGAAGGAAATTTCTAAGTACAAGTGTCGACACTTGTAAGGAATTGTGTCGACACCTGAAGCAGGAGCTGTATTGACACCCAGGAGTTATGTTGACACCAGAAGCAAGGTCTGTGTTGACACCTAGGAGTTATGTTGACACCAGAAGCAAGGCCTATGTCGACGCCAAGGAGTTATGTCGACCCTAGAAGCAAGGCTTGTGTCGACACCCAGGAATTATGTCGACACCTGAAGTATGAGCTGTGTCGACACACGGGACTTGTGTCGATACACACTAAACACCATCTATCAACAATAGCTATACTGAGTCTGAAAGGCTTATGTCGACACACGGGACTTGTGTCGACACACACTCTGAAAGATAGGGTAAGCTCTG
Organism: Platanthera zijinensis; assembly: GCA_039513925.1. NCBI lineage: Eukaryota > Viridiplantae > Streptophyta > Magnoliopsida > Asparagales > Orchidaceae > Platanthera > Platanthera zijinensis. Next base: position 163,952,944 of record CM077084.1, read on the forward strand.
AAAAACTCTAGAGGGGGGTGAATAGAGTTATTGAAATCTTTTAAATTTTACTGAAATAAAAGATATTTTATAAAATATGTTACTATAGTATAAGTGTATAGGTGCACAAGTGTAGCAGATAAACTAGAGAGAGATAACTAAGCTATACAATAAAAATATATCACAGTACAAGCACAAAGGAAAAACAACACAGCCACACAGACAACACTAAATTTTATAGTGGTTCCCCAAACTTGGGTACATCCACTCTTCTACCACCCTAGGTAGGAATCCACTACAGGTTTTGATCAGGTGACTGTTACCAATGATCTTTTTATCAAGTGCTCAAAAACCAAACCCCAATCTTTTGGTTAGGAGACTTGCAACAAGGAATAATTTTGAAGGGAATTAAAACCCTGTACAGAGATGGAAAGAGAGGTTGATGGAAGTCTTCTTTTCTCAAATCAAAATGAGAAGACTAAGTGGATTTGTGTTGTTGTCAAAGCTCCCCCTGAGATCTTGACTGGTTTAGGAGTTGAAGCTTTGCAAAAGGGTGAGTAGGCCTTTCAGCTCTTCAGAGATCCTTGACTGATTTGAATAACTTGCCACTTGAGATCCCTGAAAACAAAGAGAGAAAGGAAGAAGGAATCTTGATGGTGATGGTTGTTCCTTCTTCTTATCTTGAGAGCAGCAGATTTTCTGAGAGCTGTTTTCACTACACTTTTCTTGTCTGTATGCTTTTTCCTGTGTCTTGCTTGTTGATAACACACAAGTTTCTATATATCTCTTTTCTTCTCTATTTTTCTTAGAACTGAGATCTTCGCTAGGAGATCCTCTAATGATAACTGCAACTCGGTTGAATTAAAAAACCTGCAATAAATGCTTAGCCGGAATCTCGGAAATAAAAACGGCAAGTATGCTGTCATATATTCTATTCTATGTCTGTCCCGAGATATAAGTAGTTAATTCCATGAAAGATATTTGTAATCAAAGCTGCCAGTAACGGCTCGATTCAAAGGACATAAGAGTATTGATTATCCAGGGAATTAATGGCCTATAATAGTACAAAATAAGGAGACAGAAAAGGAAAGAATAAATGACAATATGCCTTACAGTTTTTGTCGACTTGAGAACAGCTTTTGTCGACCTGAGAGCAGCTTTCATCGACCTGTGATTTCGTCGACCTCTGATCAACTTTCGTCAACCTGAGCTCCAAGATCATCGAGCTGAGTCTATAGTCTGGTCATAGAATATTTTCTGATGTTGAGTGTTGAAGTATTTATTTGGCATTGAGTGACATGTCCTCTGGCTTTGAGTGTTAGATCACCATTCTAGAGTTGAGTTGTTTAAGAGTGTTGAGTCATTATTAGCATTGAGAGCATTGAGTGAACTTTGGCTCTGAGTAAACTTTGGCTTTGAATGAACTGAGGCGCTGAGTCAATTTTGGCGCTGAGAGATCTTTGGCTTTTAATGAACTATTGCGCTGAGAGATCTTTGGCTTTGAGAGCTGAAGTGTTAGTCAAACTGAGGACAGAGTTCGTCGACCTGATGTTCTTAGTTCGTCGACTGAAGTTTAACAGAGGATTTATCACTTTGTTAAGAGATCGTCGAGCTGAGATATAAGTTCGTCGAGCTCAGCTCAGAGAATTGTCTTTGGGTTAGTCGAGCTGAGCACGACGATCGTCGACAAGAGTTCGACGAATGCAGATCTCCTTTTTATTAAGTCTTGAATCTTCTAAGTCTTGAGTCTCTAGCAGTGTTGGAGGCTGGTCCTTTCTACTGTTGACTTTAAGAAATGGCTTAGAATCTAAAAAAACACATAACATTTGACCCTTCTATACAACATGGGTCACAACCTAAGAAGAGAACCTAGCCCAAATCACCTAGGGGTTCCAACAATCTCCCCTTATTTGGGTGAGGTTACTTCAAACAAAAACATATTGAGACCACAATACAAAATGAAGTAAACATAGCATAAAATTTAGATAACTGATAGAATAAATAAGTTATCAGTACCTTTATAAAGCTATGACCTCAAATTGTTCACAATAAATATAGAAACAAAAAAAAAATAAACAATCTAAATGTTCTTGTGAGAGTCAGAAGACTTAGCAAATTTGATTATCCTGTTTGGATCTTAAGCTTGTCTCAGAGTCATGGTCATGTCAACATCTCCAAGAGTCTTTTGAGAGGTGGTTCTTGGAACCACAACTTCAGGATATAGATTCATGTATTCATCAGCATTGAACAATTTTCCCACTTGATATCTTTCAAACTCTTGCTTCATGTAGCTTGACATAGTTGAGAACTGAGAGGAATCTTAACCTTTTTCTCTAGTTTGCCTGATCTGAGATAGAGCCACGGATTCTTTGAATCTAGTCATTCTGGTGGTTGGACTAGTTTCAGGATCATAGGCTTGAATTGGAGGTCCTTCAAGGCTGTTAGCTTTGCCAGGAGATAGAGGAGGAGAGAATGTTGACTGGGGAGCAGACTGCTGAGCTTTGAATGAACTTCTAGAAGATGACTGATGTCTATATTGGTGCTGACTACCTCTAGAAGATTGAGATGGTCTTCCTTGCCTCTGATAGGTTTTGGTATGAGTAGGCCTTGAAGAAGCATCTGAGCTTTGAGATATGGTTCCTGAGGCACCTGCAATAGGAGGAGGAGGAGGAGGTTGATCCCTTTTGAACTTCTGTGGTGGAGGAGAGTACCTTCTGCTTTTCATTCTGTTCTTTTGCTCATTTTTGGATAGCCACATCCAATATGGCATACCCTTATAAGGAGTTACATTATGCAGAATGTAATAGGGAGTGTCATTTGTTAGATTTATCTTTGGAGCAGGAGGAGGAGCTTTTCTTTTCTTTGAGATTTTCTTCCTCTTAGGACCTTCATCAATGTCATCATCCTCATCATCATCATCAGAAGAATACTAAGGGTTGTCATACACATCATCTATCTGTTTTATTATATCCTTGGGGATTTCTTTACTTATTGGAGTGGGAACAACTTCAGTATAAGCTGCTTCAGCTTCCATAGCAATGTCCTGATTTATTAGATCATCCAGATTAAGGAGGGGCTATTATCCATGATATAGGATGGCCTAGGAGGGCTAGATCTCTGTTCATACAATACTTCTGGAGGAACTATCAAACTTTTCTTTACAGTATCTAAAACTTCTAAGCTTACAGGGGAAGTGTAGCATACAATTTCTCTTGATGATGGAGTGGGGAAGGAGAGGCAGAAATGAATGTAAGATCCAAAGATTTTCAGCAAAGTAGCTTGATTCACTTTAGATTTGATAAAGTAGACCCTTCCGGGCAGAACTTCTGGCAAGGGTGTCTCTTGAGCATTGGAAACTACAATATCTGTACATTGATTATATACATTTGCTACTGTGTCAGGTATCTCTGCATCATCTGTTTCCATATCATGTTCAAGAAAATTCAAGAAGTTTGTTTCCATGTCTATGTCTGTTTCTGCTATTGATGCTCATTCTACTGCTTCTGATACAATGTCTAGTTATGCTGCTGCCGCTGCTTTATCATCAGATAACTCCCCTTGCCTGGTTTTAGTAGATACTGAAGCCAGGCCCCCTGATGAGGAGAGGGTAGAGGTAAGGGTAGAGATTTGAGCAGAAAGAGATGAGATGGAGGCAGCAAGAGGGGAAATGCCTCTGCTATGATGGTTTGGAGGAGGGGTTTAAGGAGTTCAAATAGTGGTTAGATGATTGAGGGATCCAAAGTTTTTGAGGCTGAGGTGTTGGCAGAAGATGATGGAAGGAGGATAGTTATGTTGATGGTAGGTGCTGGTGGAGTAAGTGGAATTGAAGTGTCTGGAGGGGAGTTATGTTGAGGAGAAGGAGTGTTTAGGGGGGATGAAAACAGATTGAAAGATGGAAGATAAGCAAGATGAGATGGAAGTGGAGATTGGGGAGGTCTTGGTATTGATGTGTCATGCTGAGGGGAAGAAGGATTTGATGGTATATGTGTAGAATGAATTGGAGATACTGGAGGTGTTGGGGGTATGTATTAGAATTGTAGTGGAGGGTGTAGTTGGTTGGACTTGAGGTTGGGATGGAACTTGAGGGGCAGGAGGAGGTGGAGGGGTGGAGATAATCCCTTCAGTGGGGTGGGGAGAGGCTGGTGTAGCCCTTCTATTTTCAGAAGTTTTAGAGGATGACTTGCCCTAAGGTGGCTTTGTGATAGTCCTCTCCCATCTGCCAAAGAGGGCATATGAGAGCCTCTTAGAGGCATTAATGAATGTGGTCTGAGATACCAGCAGTTAATGTGCCTTGTCTTTCAGGAACATTTTTCGTACTGACCAAAGCAGTCATAACCAGGAACTGTTGCCTGGATATGTAGTCATGTGCTGAATGCTTAGCAAACAGCACCTTCCCAACGACATCTGCAAGAAATTTATATGCTGGGGAGAAATTTTTCTTAAGCAATTTGTTAGGGTTTTCGCCGAAGTTACCCATAACAGTCAGCATGTCCTCATATTCCTTATCATCTATTTCTAGATCATCTTCTCCAGTATTCAGATTAAAAAGTTCAGAGAGAACTGGGGGAGTAAGAATCACCTGATTTCCGCTGATAGTCCCAGTCATTTCAGTATCAGTTGAGGATGAAGAACTAACCCATTCCTTGATTTCAGTTATAGGTATCCCTGATCCTTTCAGTCATAAACTGCTTCAGTTTTTGTTCCTCGAATAGCTGTAGAATGTCTAGGAAAACTTGATCGGACTGTTGAAATGAGTCGAAGTCAATATCAAAACTATGATCGAACTTCATGCCGGTTGATCCAGTAGCAGCAATTTGCGAAGTTGAGATCGAATGGGAGAGAGTGAGCACCTGTAAGAGAAATCACAAGATCAAGTGCAGGAGGGGAAATTCTGAGAGTGCGGGATTGAGGTCGAAGATGAAAGCCTTAATAAAGGTTTTCGGAATATGAATCACCAATCTCAATCCGACGGAAACATAAGATTCTTCGATCTCAGGTCGATGAAAACTTCATAAAGGGAAAAAGTTCGTCGATCTAAGGATGAAGAGAGGGAAAGTTTCGTCATTCGCAGAAAACTTTCTTAGACCGAATTCGTCGATCTTTGGTCGACGAATGAGCTATACTAGGAGATTTTGTTGATCTTAGGTCGACGAAAATTCTCAAGAACAGTTATCAGTTCGTCGATCTCAGGTCGACGAATAGAGACAATTCTTTGACTATAGACAGAGCATTAGATTAAATCCTGACCATTTATCATATAAAGCTGATTGACAAAGAACAGATGCTTGGATGAGTCTAGTGGCTTAGTGAATATATCTGCTCTTTGCAAATCAATAGAGATAAATTCAAGTTTAATCTTTTGTTTGTCAACACAATCTCTAATGAAATGATGTCTAATGTCTATATGCTTAGTTCTAGAATGCAATACTGGATTTTTTGCAATGGAAATAGCACTTGTATTATCACACAGTATAGTTGAATTATTTAAGTTGACACCATAATCCAGTAGTTGGTTTTGTATCCACAAAATCTGTGAACAGCAACTGCCTGCAGCCATATACTCAGCTTTAGCAGTGGATGTTTAAACAGATGTTTGCTTTCTACAGAACCAAGATACAAGTCTGTCACTAAGGAACTGACAAGTTCTAGAGGTGCTTTTCCTGTCTACTCTGCATCCAGCATAATCAGCATCAGAGATTCCAGTTAACACAAATGCTGATTCTGTTGGATACCAGAGGCCTAGATCTGGACAACCTTTTATATATCTCAAAATCCTTTTTAAGAATGGTGAGATTCTTTAGGGTTCACCTGGAACCTAGCACAAAGGCATGTGGCAAACATAATGTCTGGTCTGCTTGTGTTAAGTACAGTAAGGATCCAACAATGGCCCTATACTTGGTCTGATCAATTGGTTTTCTAGATTCATCAGCATCTACAATAGCATTGGCAGCCACGAGAGTTTGCATGATAGAGGCATCATTCATCCCAAACTTCTTAATAAGATCTTTAGCACATTTAGACTGGGAGATGAAGATTCCTTCAGGGGTTTGTTTCACTTGGAGACCAAGGAAATATGATAACTCGCCCATGCTACTCGTCTCAAACCTTGAGTGCATTAGATCAGAAAATCTTTTGCACAGATTTGGATCAGTAGAACCAAAGATTATGTCATCAATAAATATTTGTACTAATAGAATTTTATCATGATGCAATTTTGTAAAAAAGGGTTCTATCAACCATGCCTCTTGAAAAACCATGCTCTAAAAGAAAGCTGGCTAAGGTCTCATACCAAGCTCTTGGAGCTTACATTAAACCAAAGAGAGCCTTATGCAATTTTAAGACATAAGAGGGATGAGTTGGAGAGATAAAACATGGTGGTTGTTCAACATACACCTCTTCTTTGAGTTCTCCATTTAAGAATGCACTTTTTACATCCATATGGTAGACTTTAAACTTCTTGAATGCTGCATAAGCTAAGAATATCCTTATAGCTTCAAGTCTGGCAACTGGAGTAAAGGTATGATCATAATCAATTCCTTCCCCTTGCTTGTATCCTTGACCAACAAGCCTTGCCTTGTTCCTCACTATCACACCTTGGGCATCAAGTTTGTTTTTTAATACCCACTTAGTCCCAATTACTGGATAGCCTTTAGGCATTGGAACTATGTCCCAAACTTTACACCTCTCAAACTGATTGAGTTCCTCTTGCATTGCAGTGATCCAGTTTGGATCTTGCTCTGCATCAGATATGAATTGAGGCTCAATTTGAGAGAGAAAGCAGGCAATCATAACATCAGGGTTGAGTTGATGTCTTGTCTGCACTCCAAATGATATGTCTCTGATTACTTGAGATCTAGGGTGATCCCTAAGTGTGACAAGTCTATTAGGAGAAGTTGTTTCAGCAATTGTTATTTGATTTAATTCCTCTTGTGGAATTGTATTAACTGTTGGAGGAAGTTGAACTGCTTCCACAGTCTCTTCTTCACTTTCAGCTTCTAATATAGCTTATGGAGAGGGATGCGACTCAACCTTTGAGGTAAGGTTTAGATCATCTAAGCTCTCACACAAATTTTGTACCTGCAGATTTTTGTTGGTAGAGATATCTTTCTCTTTATAAAACATGTTAGATTCATCAAATATCACATGCATAGATTCCTCTATTTTTAATGTTGATTTGTTGAACACCCTATATGCCTTGCTGACTTTAGAATATCCTAGGAAAATTCCCATTGCAGCCTTAGCTTCAAACTTTCTAAGATGTTTCTTGTCATTATTGTGAATATAGCATATACATCCAAATATTTTAAAATAGGTTATTATAGGTTTCTTCCCTTTGAGTAGTTCATAGGGTGTCTTATGCTTTAGTTTATGTATTAGGCTTCTATTCAGGACATAATTTGTTGTGCTTACTGTTTCTGCCCAGTAGGAAAGAGGTATGTAAGCATCTGCAAGCAATGTACCTACAGCATCAATGAGTGTCTTATTCTTCCTTTCAACTACCCCATTTTGTTGAGGAGTTCTGGGAGCTGAGAAACAATGTCTTATACCTTCCTTCTCACAGAACTCTAGCATAAGAAGAGATTTAAACTCAGTACCATGATCACTTCTGATTAATGCAACTTGAGTAGAATACTCAATCTTTATGTTCTTGAGAAAATCTGTGAGAACCTTAAAAGTATCTAGCTTAGTTCTAAAAAAGAAAACCCATGTGAATCTAGAGAAGTCATCTACAATAACTAATGTATAAGACTTTCCTACTAGACTTTGTACTGCAATAGGGCCAAAAAGTTCCATATGGAGAAAGTACAAGATTTTAGGTGAATCACACTTATTAATAAATTTAAAACTAGATTTAGTTTGCTTTCCTAGCTAATAAGCACTACAGAGGCCTTCCTTCTTGTAGGGACTAGAAGGTAAACCTCTAACAAGATTGTCTTTAGATAACCTAGCTATATTTTTATGGTTTACAAGTTCTAGTCTTTTATGTCATAATTTAGTTTTAATGCTAACAGAATTTAATAAGCAAATTTCAGATTTAGCTGATTCAAAATTTACTAAGTAGATGTTGCCTTGTCTAATTCCTGTTAAAACAGTTGTGTTGTTTAAAGAGATAAGACATTAGGAGTTAGTAAAGCTTACTTGATAACCTATATCACATAGTTGGCTTACTGATATCAGGTTATGCTTGAGACCATTCACATAGATCACTTTCTTGAATGTGACAGCTCCACGGTTGAAGTCATAATAGACTTCTGTCAGTCCAAAGCCTGAGTCCCCAAAGATTACTTTAGGTTTAATCTTGTCTTTATTGTTGATTAGACATTCTTTATAACCTGTCATATGTTTATAGCAATCACTGTCCAGGTACCATTTGTTTTGAGTGACAGGATTCTCTTCTACCTGCAAAAGAGATTAGTAGTTTTTGACCCTGGTTACCTTGGGTCCTTGTTGTTTGACATAACTAAAGCTTGAAATGAATGAACATTCAGGTTGATCCTTATAACCTAAAGAATGATAACTTCTAGGAGGTATGACCCACTGACTAAAGGGATTAAAAGGTTTATCAATTTTTAGGTTACTCTGGTTATGAACTAAATTGGACAAATTCGAGTATGTTCGTCGACCTGAGCTCGACGATCGGGATTGAGTTCGTCGATCTCTGCTCGAAGAATGGAGATATCAATTCTCAGAGTCCAAAAAATGTCGATCTTAATTCGACGAACCATACGGGTTTCGTTGATCCCAGTTCGAAGAATAAATTACATTATTATTTGCGTTCAGAGTTCGTCGTTCTGAGTTTGACGAACCATACCAATTTCGTCGTTCTGAGTTCGACGAAATTTGCTGAACATAGTCATGTTGTTTGTTTTTCTTCTTCTACTTTGTTTTCTTAAGTTCTAATTGTTTAAGAACTTCATTAACTTTCTCTACTTGTTCAGTGTTTTTCTTTCCACTTTCAGAAATGAAGTTAATAGGTTTTGATAGTTGATTTTTCTGAATGAGGATTGGTTTACTATATGAGGCTCCTAATCCTAGTTTGTTATTATTAGATCTTGTGTTAACTGTGCTAGTTATATCTATCAGTTGTAAACTTCTACCATTTAAGGTTTCTTCTAATTCCTTAGCCTTACTTAATTAAAATTTTAGAAATACTATTTGTTGATTAGCCAGATTTAATTCTTCAGTTAATTTTTCATTTTCAGCAATGAATTTTTCTTATCCTACAGTTTTTCCCTGAGAAGTTTGATTTCCTTCTCAGATCCTATTAGGTCTAAACATAAGAGTTTCAACTCAGATTGAATTTCTTTAGACTGAAAATCATATGAAGCAATTACCTGATCCTCTTTAGAGAGGAATTCTTCATCTTCTGATTCATCTGAATCTAATCTACTGCTTCCAGCATCAATTGCCATAAGGCACATTTCTCTTGCCTTCTTTTCTTCTTTGTCATCTTCACTGGAACTGGAGGAGGATATTTCTTCTTCAGTATCACTCCAGGTTTAAGCTACAAAACCCTTCTCCTTCTTCTTGTACTTGCTGGAGGACGCCTTGCTGTGATGATGTCTTCTTGACTCCTTTTCTTGCCTTTTGTCTTTCTTTTGAATTTCTGGATCTTCTGAGAAGAAATGTCAAGGTTTCCTACATCCAAAACAGACAACTTATTTAGAAGGGGTCTTGACATACTTGGGTTTATCTTCATTCCTTGAAGGCTTTCTCCTGAAGTGCTTCCTTGCCATTTTAAAGAATCTCTTAGCAAAGATACTCATAAGTTCTTCATTGGATGATAAGCTGGGAGATTCTTCTGCAGCTTAGAGTGCTAAGTTCTGTTCCTTTCTAGCAGGTGTTGAAGCCTTTGGTTCAACTGCAGCTTCTCTTGACTTGATCAGTTGCTCATAGGACTTGAGCTTTCCAAGTAAGGATTCTGTTGAGATTTCAGCCATGCTTCTGGCTTCTCTGATGGGCCAGATTCTAGAGTCCCATGTGTTAGGGAAGCATATGAGGTTCTTGTCATTTACCTCAGTCAGAGTAATTTCTTTATCCTATGTTTTGAGCTCACTGATGATGGAGCTCAGCCTGTTGTACATTACTTCTACTGATTCTGCTTAATCTTTCCTAAAGTTCTCATATTGGGATAGGAGGTTTGATCTTATGTCCTTCCTCTCATCAGCAGAGCCTGCTACCATTTGGTTGAGTGAATCCCAAATGTCTTTGGCAGATGTACATTCAGCAACCTTCTGAAATATGTCATCTGACATAGTTTGGGCCAGTATATTCATAGCTATGGCATCAGCAATTTTTGCCTTCTTATGTGCATCTGTTTGATCTGGAGGAGGCACTGCACTGAGATTTGCTGGAGTTTAAGTAGAGGCCACTGGAGCTTGTGGTCCTGTCAAGATGGAATTAAAAATTTCCTCATCAATAGAGTTCATGTACAGCTTGATTCTTGCCTTCCAGATTCCAAACTTTTCCAAGTTGCAAACTGGAGGTCTGGTGTTTGCATAATCCTTGTTTTGTGCCATGATATCAGAAAATGAAATATAATCAGAGAGACTACTAAAGCTTATTAAGAGCTTATCCTAAGGATCTTGATTAATCCAGGTGTGAGCCTGTATGATGTGATTAACCACCCTCTTATACCAATTGAAAGATCGGGTAAGCTCTACAAAATTCTAGAGGGGGGGGGTGAATAGAGTTATTGAAATCTTTTAAAATTTACTGAAATAAAATATCTTTTATAAAATATGTTACTATAGTATAAGTATATATGGGTACAAGTGTAGCAGATAAACTAGAGAGAGATAACTAAGCTACACAATAAAAATATATCACAGCACAAGCACAAAGGAAAAACAACACAGCCACACAGACAACACAAGAATTTTATAGTGGTTCCCCAAACTTGGGTACATTCACTCTTCTACCACCATAGGTAGGAATCCACTACAGGTTTTGATCAGGTGACAGCCACCAATTAGCTTTTGATCAGGTGCTCAAAAATAAAACCTCAAGTCTTTTGGTTAGGAGACTTGCAACCAGGAATAATTTTGAAGGGAATTAAAACCCTGTACAGAGGTGGGAAGAGAGGTTGATGGAAGTCTTCTTTTCTCAAATCAAAATGAGAAGACTAAGTGGATTTGTGTTATTGTCAAAGCTCCCCCTGAGATCTTGACTTGTTCAGGAGTGGAAGCTTTGCAAAAGGGTGAGTAGGCCTTTCATCTCTTCAGAGATCCTTGACTGATTTGAATAACTTGTCACTTGAGATCCCTGAAAACAAAGAGAGAAAGGAAGAAGGACTCTTGATGGTGATGGTTGTTCCTTCTTCTTCTCTTGAGAGCAGTAGATTTTCTGAGAGTTGTTTTCACTGCACTTTTCTTGTCTGTATGCTTTTTCCTATGTCTTGCATGTTGATAGCACACAAGTTTCTATATATCTCTTTTCTTCTCTATTTTTCTTCGCACTGATATCTTTGCTAGGAGATCCTCTAATGATAACTACAACTCGGTCGAATTCAAAAACCTGCAATAAATGCTTAGTCGGCATCTCGGAAATGAAAATGGCAAGTATGTTGTCATATATTCTATTCTATGTCTGTCCTGAGATATAAGTAGTTAATTCCATGAATGATATTTGTAATCAATGCTGTCAGTAATGACTCGATTCAAAGGACATAAGAGCATTGATTATCCAGGGAATTAACGGCCTATAATAGTATAAAATAAGGAGACAGAAAAGGAAATAATAAATGGCAATATGCCTTATAGTTTTCTTCGACCTGAGAACATCTTTTGTCGACCTGTGCTTTTGTCGACCTCTAATCAGCTTTCGTCGACCTGAGCTCCAAGATCGTCGAGCAGAGTCTGCAGTCTAGTCTTAGAATATTTTTTGATGTTGAGTGTTGAAGTATATATCTGGCATTGAGTGAGATGTCCTCTGGCTTTGAGTGTTAGATCATCATTCTTGAGTTGATTCGTTTAAGAGTGTTGAGTCATTGATAGCGTTGAGAGCGTTGAGTGAACTTTTGCTCTAAGTAAACTTTGGCTTTGAATGAACTGTGGTGCTGAGTCAATTTTGGCGCTGAGAGATCTTTGGCTTTGAATGAAATATGGCACTGAGAGATCTTTGGCTTTGAGAGCTGAAGTGTTAGTCGAACTGAGGACAGAGTTCGTCGACCTGATGTTCTTAGTTCATCGCCTGAAGTTTGACAGAGGAGTTATCACTTTATTCAGTGATCATCGAGTTGAGATCTAAGTTCATCGAGCTCAGCTCAGAGAATTGTCTCTAGGTTAGTCGAGCTGAGCACGACGATCGTCAACTAGAGTTCGACGAACGCCGATCTCCATTTTATTAATTCTTGAATCTTCTAAGTCTTGAGTCTCTAGCAGTGTTGGAGGCTGGTCCTTTCTACTGTTGACTTTAAGAAATGTCTTAGAATCTAAAAAAACACATAACATTTGATCCTTCTATACAACATGGGTCACAACCTAAGAAGAGAACCTAGCCCAAATCACCTAGGGGTTCCAACAATCTCCCCTTATTTGGGTGAGGTTACTTCAAACAAAAACATATAGAGACCACAATACAAAATGAAGTAAACATAGCATAAAATTGAGATAACTGATAGAATAAATAAGTTATCAGTACCTTTATTAAGCTATGCACACAAATTATTCACAATAAATATAGAAACAAAAAAAATAAACACTTTAAATGTTCTTGTGAGAGTCAGAAGACTTTGCAAATTTGATTATCCTGTTTGGATCTGGAGCTTGTCTCAGAGTCATGGTCATGTCAACATCTCCAAGAGTCTTTTGAGAGGTGGTTCTTAGAACCACAGCTTCGGGATGTAGATTCATGTATTCATCAGCATTGAACAATTTTCCCACTTGATATCTTTCAAACTCTTTCTTCCTGTAGCTTGACATAGTTGAGAACTGAGAGGAATCTTGACCTTTTTCTCTAGCTTGCCTGATCTAAGATAGAGCCATAGATTCTTTGAATATAGACATTCTTGTGGTTGGACTAGTTTCAAGATCATAGGCTTGAATTGGAGGTCCTTCAGGGCTGTTAGCTTTGCCAGGAGATGGAGGAGGAGAGAATGTTGGTTGGGGAGCAGACTGTTGAGCTTTAAATGAACTTCAAGAAGATGACTTATGTCTATGTTGGTGCTGACTACCTCTAGAAGATTGAGATGGTCTTACTTGCCTTTGATAGGTTTTGGTAAGAGTAGGCTTGGAAGAAGCATCTGAGCTTTGAGATATGGTTCCTAAGGCACCTGCAGTAGGAGGAGGAGGAGGAGGTTGATCCCTTTTGAACTTCTGTGGTGGAGGAGAGTACCATCTACTTTTCTTTCTTTTCTTTTGCTCATTTTTGGATAGCCACATCCAAGCTGGCATACCCTTATAAGGAGTTACATTGTGCAAAATGTAATAGGGAGTGTCATTTGTTTGATTTATTTTTGGAGCAGGAGGAGGAGCTTTTCTTTTATTTGAGATTTTCTTCCTCTTAGGATCTTCATCAAAGTCATCATCCTCATTATCATCATCAGAAGAAGACTAAGGGTTGTCATACACATCATCTATCTATTTTAGTATATCCTTAGGGATTTCTTTACTTATTGGAGTGGGACCAACTTCAGTATGAGCTGCTTCAGCTTCGATAACAATGTCCTGATTTATTAGATCATCCAGATTAAGGATGGAGCTATTATCCATGATATAGGATGGCCCAGGAGGGCTAGATCTCTGTTCATACAATACTTCTAGAGGAACTATCAAACTTTTCTTTACAGTATCTAAAACTTCTGAGCTTATAGGGGAAGTGTAGCATACAATTTCTCTTGATGATGGAGTGGGGAAGAAGAGGAAGAAATGAATGTAAGATCCAAAGATTTTCAGCAAAGTAGCTAGATTCACTTTAGATTTGATAAAGTAGACCCTTCCAGGCAGAACTTCTGGCAAGATTGTCTCTTGAGCATTAGATACTACAATATCTATACATTGATTATATACATTTGCTACTGAGTCAGGTATCTCTGCATCATCTGTTTCCATATCATGTTCAAGAAAATTAGAGAAGTTTGTTTCCATGTCTATGTCTGTTCCTGCTGCTGATGCTGGTTCTGCTGCTTCTAATATAATTGTTAGTTCTGCTGCTACCGCTTCTTAATCATCAGATATCTCCCCTAGCCTGGTTTTAGTAGATACTGAAGCCAGGCCCCCAGATGAAGAGAGGGTAGAGGTGAGGGCAGATATTTGAGCAGAAAGAGATGAGATGGAGGCAGTAAGAGGGGAAATTGCCTCATCTATGATGGTTTGGAGGAGGGGTTTAAGGAGTTCAAATAGTGGTTGGATGATTGAGGGATCCAATGTTTTTGAGGTTGAGGTGTTGGCAAAAGATGATGGAAGGAGGATAGTTGTGTTGATGGTAGGTGCTGGTGGAGTAAGTGGAATTGAATTGTTTGGAGGGGAGTTATGTTGAGGAGAAGGAGTGTTTAGGGGGGATGATAACAGATTGAAAGATGGAAGATCAGCAAGATGAGATGGAAGTGGAGATTGGGGAGGTGTTGGTATTGATGTGTCATGCTGAGGGGAAGAAGGATTTGATGGTATATGTATAGAATGAATTGGAGATGCTGGAGGTGTTGGGGTATGTATTAGAATTGTAGTTGAGGGTGTAGTTGTTTGGACTTGAGGTTGGGATGGAACTTAAGGGGCAAGAGGAGGTGGAGGGGTGGAGATAAGCCCTTCAGTGGGGTGGGGAGAGGCTGGTGCAGCCCTTGTATTTTCAGAAGTTTTGGAGGATGACTTGCCCTTAGGTGGCTTTGTGATAGTTTTCTCCCATCTGCCAAAGAGGGCAGATGAGAGCCTCATAGAGGTATTAATGAATGTGGTCTTATATACCAGCAGTTCATTAGCCTTGGCTTTCAGGAACAAGCCCAAGATTCTTCCATAGCAAACCTCCTTTTTGCTATTCTTTTTCCTGATTAAGTCAAACAGGATCTGTGCCCAGTTCACATTTTTCATACTGACCAAAGCAGCCATAACCAGGAACTATTGCCTGGATATGTAGTCATGTGTTGTATGCTTAGCAAACAGCACCTTCCCAACGACATCTGCAAGAAATTTATATGCTGGGGAGAAATTGTTCTTAAGCAATTTGTTAGGGTTTTCGCCAAAGTGACCCAAAACAGTCAGCATGTCCTCATATTCCTTATCATCTATTTCTAGATCATCTTCTCCAGTATTCAGATTAAAAAGTTCAGATAAAACAGTGGGAGTAATAATCACCTGATTTCTGCTGATAGTTCCAGTCATTTCAGTATCAGTTGAGGATGAAGAACTAACCCATTCCTTGATTTCAGTTATAGGTATCCTAATCCTTTCAGTCATAAACTGCTTCAGTTTTTGTTCCTCGAATAGCTGTAGAATGTCTAGGAAAACCTGATCGGACTGTTGAAATGAGTCGAAGTCGATATCAAAACCATGATCGAACTTCATGCCGGTTGATCCAGTAGCGGCCATTTGCGAAGTTGAGATCGAATGAGAGAGAGTGAGCACCTGTAAGAGAAATCACAAGATCAAGTGCAGGAGGGGAAATTTTGAGAGCGCGGGATTGAGGTCGAAGAAGAAATCCTTAATAAAGGTTTTTGGAATATGAATCACCAATCTCAATCTGACGGAAACATAAGATTCTTCGATCTCAGGTCTACGAAAACTTCATAAAGGGAAAAAGTTCGTCGATCTAAGGACGAAGAGAGGGAAAGTTTTCGTCCTTCGCAGAAAACTTTCTGAGACAGAATTCGTCAATCTTTGGTCGACGAATGAGCTATACTAGGAGATTTTGTCGATCTTAGGTCGATGAAAATTCTCAAGAACAGTTATCAGTTCGTCGATCTCAGGTTGACGAACAGAGACAATTCTTTCACTGTAGACAGAGTATTAGATTAAATCCTGACCATTTATCATACCAAGCTGATTGACAAAAGATAGATGCTTGGATGAGTCCAATGGCTTAGTGAATATATCTGCTCTGTGCAAATCAGTAGAGATAAATTAAAGTTTAATCTTTTGTTTGTCAACACAATCTTTAATGAAAAGATGTCTAATGTCTATATGCTTAGTTCTAGAATGCAATACTTGATTTTGTGCAATGGAAATAGCACTTGTATTATCACACAGTATAGTTGAATTATTTAAGTTGACACCATAATCCAGTAGTTTGTTTTGTATCCACAAAATCTGTGAACAGTAACTGCTTGCAGCCATATACTCAGCTTTAGCAGTGGATGTTGAAATAAATGTTTGCTTTCTACAGAACCAAGATACAAGTCTGTCACCAAGGATCTAACAAGTTTTAGAGGTGCTTTTCCTGTCTACACTGCATCCAGCATAATTAGCATCAGAAAATCCAGTTAACACAAATGCTGATTCTGTTGGATACCAGAGGCCTAGATCTTGACAACCTTTTATATATCTCAAAATCCTTTTTAAGAAAATAAGGTTAGATTCTTTAGGGTTCACCTGGAACCTAGCACAAAGACATATGGCAAACATAATGTCTGGTCTGCTTGTTGTTTAGTACAGTAGGGATCCAACAATTGCCCTATACTTGGTCTGATCAACTGGTTTTCCAGATTCATCAGCATCTACAACAGCATTGGCAGCCATGGGAGTTTTCATGACAGAGGCATTATTCATCCCAAACTTCTTAATAAGCTCTTTAGCACATTTAGACTGGGAGATGAAGATTCATTTAGGGGTTTGTTTCACTTGGAGACCAAGGAAATATGATAACTCACTCATGCTACTCATCTCAAACCTTGAGTGCATTAGATCAAAAAATCTTTTGCACAGATTTGGATCAGTAGAACCAAAGATTATGTCATCTACATATATTTGTACTAATAGAATTTTATCATGATGCAATTTTGTAAAAAGGGTTCTATCAACCATGCCTCTTGAAAAACCATGCTCTAAAAGAAAAATGGCTAAGGTCTCATACCAAGCTCTTGGAGCTTGCTTTAAACTAAAGAGAGCCTTATGAAATTTAAAGACATAAGAGGGATGAGTTGGAGAGATAAAACCTAGTGGTTGTTCAACATACACCTCTTCTTTGAGTTCTCCATTTAAGAATGCACTTTTTATATCCATCTGGTAGACTTTAAACTTCTTGAATGATGCATAAGCTAAGAAGATCCTTATATCTTCAAGTCTGACAACTAGAGCAAAGGTTTGATCATAATTAATTCCTTCCTCTTGCCTGTATCCTTGATCAACAAGTTTTGCCTTGTTCCTCACTATCACACCTTGGGCATCAAATTTGTTTTTGAATACCAACTTAGTCCCAATTATTGGATAGCCTTTAGGCCTTGGAACTAATTCCCAAACTTTACACCTCTCAAATTGGTTGATTTCCTCTTGCATTGCAGTGATCCAATTTGGATCTTGCTCTGCATCAGATATGGATTGAGGCTCAATTTGAGAGAGAAAGAAGGCAAGCATCGCATCAGGGTTGAGTTGATGTCTTGTATGCACTCCTAATGATATGTTTCCAATTACTTGAGATCTAGGGTGATCCCTTAGTGTGACAAGATTATTAGGAGAAGTTGGTTCAACAACAGTTATTTAATTTAATTCCTCTTGTGGAATTGTATCAACTGTTGGAGGAAGTTGAACTGCTTCCACAGTCTCTTCTTCACTTTTAGCTTCTTATATAGCTTGTGGAGAGGGATGTGACTCAACCTTTGAGGTAAGGTTTAGACTATCCAAGCTCTCACACAAATTTTGTACCTGCAGATTGTTGTTGGTAGAGATATCTCTCTCCTTGTAAAACATGTTAGATTCATCAAATGTCACATGCATAGATTCCTCAATTTTTAATGTTGATTTGTTGAACACCCTATATCCCTTGCTGACTTGAGAATATCCTAGGAAAATTCCCATTACAGCCTTTGTAACATCCCATTTCCGGCTAGACCCCTAGGAGTCGGTTGGTTGTAGTAGAACCCTGGGGAGCCCAGAAATCGAAATAAAATGACCAAGAATTCGGGTCACGGGTTGGTCACGCCCGTGACCGACCCGTCACGCCCGTGACCTAGGGCGTGACTCACTCGACGATCGTCGACCTCAGGGAGACGATCGTCAGACGCCGAATTTTCAACCCGGCCCTGTCACGCCCATGACCCAGGTGTCACGCCCGTGACCTGGGGGAGTGACTCCTTCGACGATCGTCGATCTCAGTTAGACGATCGTCGGGCGCGGAATTTGCCTCATGGCCTGTCACGCCCGTGACCCTCAATGTCACGCCCGTGACATAGGGCGTGACCACCTTCGATGATCGTCGATTTCAGTTCGACGGTCGTCGGCCAGGAATTGGCCACACGGGCATGTCACGCCCGTGACCCACAATGTCACGCCCGTGACATAGGGCGTGACCACGCTCGACGATCGTCGATCCCAATTCGACGATCGTCGAACAAGAATTGGTCGCACGGGCCAGTCACGCCCGTGACCCGGGTGTCACGCCCGTGACCACCCTTCGACGATCGTCGATCTCAGTTAGACGATCGTCGAACCCAGAATTGGCTAACCAGGCCTGTCATGCCCGTGACCTATGTGTCACGCCCGTGACCAAGGTCGAAACGTCAGCCAGACTGAAAAATTCGGTAACCGACGCCATAATAAATTCTGATTATGGGAATGAAAACCAAGGGTATTTATGGCCCATTTCCTACTTTAATTATTTAAATAATTAAGGAAATGTTGGTCCAATAGGAAATCGCCACCTGGCGAGCACCTCTTCATCTCCAGCGTTTCAACTGCCATTCGTCATAACCGAAACGTCATTAAGGGAATTATTAATGGCCGCGGACGTTTCATCCTTTTCCCTCCCCACTTGCTGATCTATAAAAGACTCCTAAGAGCAAGAGGAAAAGGTTACACTCTCCCTCAAACTGTTTCAGATTTTCCCCCTTGCTGTTGAAGGATTTCCGGCGACGCCACCACCGCGCAAATGGCTTCCCGACACTCTGCACGCCTCCAACCCGCGAACAAGGTCCTCCCCTCCCTCTTCTTCTGCGGATAGATCTTAGAAATCGTTAGGAGAGATATCGGGCTCAAAAGAGCCAGATCGAGTGAGCGTATTCGTGGTTTTTCCGAAAATTTCATGGTGGCGGGTTCGCCGGAAACCGCCTCTCCGGCAGCCGTGCCGCCGCCCGACGATAGCCCTCACCTCAACAGAGGTGGTGGTGGTGGTGGCCGGCCAGGGAGATGGCTGGATGGCCGGGAAATAGCTTGGAAAAGCTACAGGAAATTAGGATTTCAGGGTTCTGTTTCGGGCTGTAGAAGAAGATGAACAGTGCCATTTAATTAGATTTTATTTGTAAAGCAATTTTTGAATGAAAATATCTGTCACTTTAAATAATTTGGGAAAAATATCTAGAGGCTTCTACAGGAAAAGTGGTCAACATAGAAAATGTAGCCCTTGAAGTCTAGTTTAATTTAAAATTGATTTCACTCGATTTAGAATCCTGGTTAAACCATAGAACCCTTTTTGGTGAGGTCTATCTAGGGGGCCGTCTGGACCTCAGAAAAATTCCCCACTCTAAACCAGTAATCAAAATGACTTGAAATTTGGGGTGTAGCCTAATCATACCAATATCTAGGTGCTATCCAAAAATGAGAATTTTTGGGAAATATTTTTCTATAGTTTTGAGAAAAATTCCATAATCCTAGTTTAATTTAATTAGATGGTTAAATAATTTCCAAACCCTCCCAAATTTTGGTGAGTGGTCCTTGGGTTCACCATAAGGTTCTGTATAATTTTTCATCTCATTTGGAGATGGTTTGGATTAGAAATGATCAACCCTAAGTTTTGCCCTAATAAGGGGTCTTAGGTTAAAAGTGCACTTTTGAGATTTAAGTGGTCAGATCACCTCAACAGAGGCTGAGATTTTTACCACTGGCTAGTAATATTCTCTAGCACCCCCCTCATAGAGTTTTAGGTGGATCGGGGTAAGTTTGCCCTAAGAACCAAGGCCAAACCCTAAGGATGGATCTTGGTGGTTTGTGAAGGTCATATGGTCAAATGATCTTGGATTGACCCGAAATTGGGTGCAGAGAACCATAGGACCAATATAGTTCTCTGGATGAAATCTTAGTAGATTTGGAGACCGTTGGGATACCTAAAACTCTAACCCTAGTTTAGGGTGCAAAACTTGTAGAGATAGAAAATGGCACTAAATCACATTGAAAAGTGTTGAGATTTGGGTAGAGTGAATTATAGGAATGGCACAAGCTCTGGATATTTTATTATGAATTTTAAGATTATTATTTTGGGTACTTCATTAACGATTTAGTAGCTTGTATGATTCGCTTAGAAAATTTATTATGGATCACACACTTCCTGGAAATTGATGAAATTTAGGCAGAAAACGTTAATTATGGTTTTAAATCTCTGTGAATTTTTATGTGATTTTAGAAAGTTTAATTCTAAGGCTTGCTTCATTAAGTATGTTTTACCTTGATTATTTGATTAAATCTTTAGTGGTGTTTAGCAAGCTAGTAAAATTATGATTCTTTGCACAAAGATCTTTTATATGTCATGCTACTGATTAGTAATTTTTCTATAATTTTTTGATGAATAATTTCAGTACTTCCTTCATTACGTAGAATTAACGTGATTATACTGGATAAATTATTTAGAGGCTAAATACTTTCTGTAAAATTCTGGGGATTTGTATTTGAGGTTATCTTGCTGTTATTTAATGATCATGATTTTTGAGTAGCCATTACTTAGGAGGATCATGTAGTTCATGTTTAAAATGACCCATGGCCCGTCCTTTGGGAAAATTAAATAAATATCAGATTAATTAGGAAAATTATAAGTTTTTGGATTTAGACAAATTATGATATGGTAGACCTCCAGTAAATATTATAGGAGATTTGGAAGATAATTTGGTGTACCTCCTCTTGTGTACCTCATATAGCTTAGGATGGTCTGCATATAGTAAAGCCACAGAATTCTTATAATTGAAGGTTGGTAGGGTAAGTTAAGATTGAGTTCATCATTGGAAGTCAGGACAAGTAGAGTGTGAGACTGGTCAAGGATAAGGGAGTATGGGAACGACGAAAGATCGTCCATCCCGGGAAGAAGAGGAAGAGTTTTAATACTCTAGGGTTAGAACTAAAGTAACTAAAAGAGGATCGGGTTAAGGGAGATCAACCAATAATATTAAGTGCCTTGCGAAAGGGAACTTCGGACCGTAATGTCGCCGTCTTGGTTCCTAGTGCCCCTTGAGAGCCCTTCACGGGGTTATACCGGGGGCAGTCCTGGGCTAACGTAAACCATAGGAATAATAAATTGAAAGAGCAACTAGTATAACTAGGGTTGCACATACACACACCTCGGTAGCTAGGAAGGTAGAATAATTGGTTTGGTTGCTTTCAGACAGTAGCTCTGAAGGTAGATGCACGGACGGACTGTCCGGGGGGCCGAGGGCTCGAGGGTTGGAGTACAGAATAAAGGTGGTGGGTCTTCGGTATCTGATTGTCGTTCACACCGACATCGGTCGCTGACTCGGCGGTGTGGGACACTTAGCCAAAGAAAGTCTGGTGGGTACAACCAGCAGTAGTACGCGGATACTCTAGGTTGTGTTCTTCTAGGGGCGTACGGAAGGGCTAGGCCTGGTAGTGTGGATGCCCGCCTAGGAGTGGGGGGCCCGACCCACTGTCTCCGTTTGCCACTACGGAGGTTCTTGGGAGTGAAGCTAGCTGCCCGAACAGGGGGAACTAAGGTCTGTGCGTATAGAGTCATGTGCGTGTGTTGTACTTGCATGAATCATGGCATAGCATATCACTACACTCATAATTGCATACAACCGACACCCCAACGTATAAATCGATATGGGACTTTTTATACGATGGGAGCCTTGCAGAAGATCCCTTAACTTATAAGTTTGTATGGGCATTCATATAAGTTAAGGTTACATACTTACTTACTTGTTTGTTTACTTACTGTTCTCTAGCTGCCTTTTTATACAATTTGCTACTTACTAATTGCTCTACCTATTACAACATTTACACTGTTCACCTATTATAACTTGCTAGTTAGGTCCACCGTCACCTGCTTGATTATTCTCCACTTTTGTAGCTTCCATTTCCTCCTCTCCGCCCGGTGCTTAGGATCCATGGTGGGAGGGGTAGGGGATGATAGGGCTTAGTCTTTATGACTAATGGTTTTCGAACCAAACATTACAGGAGCTCCGGATGGGAGATAGGGACCAGCACCAGCGGAGTACGGTGCGCATAGAGGTGGGACAGTCTAGCACCAGTGCACCTGTGACCAGCTCCGTGAGTGATTAGTATTTTCTTAGCTTCCACGATGAGTGACTTGTAGTGAGGACTCTGATGTACTGGGCTCGAGCCCATTTATCTATTTTCCTATTATTACTATTGATGGACTGGTTATGATTTCACTTTTATTTACATGTTTCTGGGGACTTGTTTACATTTTTGTATAAATGCTTCTCTCTCTTGTGATCGAAAAGGGCCGACAGAATTGGCGTTTTGTAGTGGTTGCCTTCCCGTGAGTCGGTGCCACCACAAAGCGACAATTCTGGGCTAAGACCCCGGTGGCTGAAAAAGAAAAAAAAAAGGGGGTCTTACAAGTGGTATCAAAGGAGACCTCGATCGAAAGAGAAGTAGTCCACAAAAACCTTGGGCCACCCCCGTGCGAGCTTAGTTTGCGGACAAACTAGTAGCGGAAGCAGTGGTGTGCCCATGAGGGAAATCACATGTGAAAGTCCATCCTAACTCTTCTTAAATCCCATTCATTCGCTCTCTAACAAATGGAATTTTTACTTGTAGCCTGTGACGAACCCTACATCGCAGGAGGGGACACCTCAGGCTCCGAATGTGGTCCCGACTCCGCCAGCACCAGTTCCGTTCCAGCAGACGGAGATGGGGCAAACACTGACGGCCATCCTGGAGGCCTTCAGAGCCCAGCCAGCCCCGGCCCCACAGCCAAACCCCGGGGCCAATTGGATGACTGTCTTCCGGGGACTTTCCCCTCCATCCTACCAGGGGACGGAGTCTGCAGTACGTACGGAGGAGTGGTTGGACACTATTTACGAGATGCTGGCAGGGATTCGATGCCCCACGGAGGAGGCAGTCGCTTTGGAAGTCTCCTGCTTAGAGTCACACGGAAAGAGATGGTGGAAATCTCAGCTGGACACCACCTTTGTAGGGATGGACTGTGCTGATATTACTTGGGAGGAGTTCAGAGCAGCGCTCTTGGGACATTTTGTACCTCAGTCGGCGAGAGATGACCTGGAGGATAGGTTCCTGCGGTTGAGGCAGGGGAACAGGACTGTGGTGGAGTACTATCAGGAGTTCACTCACCTGGCCCGTTATGCGGACGCTTACCAGTTAGACGATGTTGGCTATGCCCGGAGGTTTTATAAGGGGCTGCAAGATGACATGAGGCAGGCCCTCCTTTTCGTCTCAGAGGGGATTCTAGCCAGGTGAAAGTCCACCTAGTGTCAACTACCTTCACCTATGGGGGGGGGGGGAATAGGTGTCTTTGCAGCGTGTTAGCAGAATTGAAATTATACCTGCACAAGAAAATAAAACAACAAAGCACACAAAATATACACAAGCAATTTATAGTGGTTCCCCGATTTGGGTACGTCCACTTTCCCCCTTCGACCTATCTCCCAACCAGGGGCGACTCGGTCACTTCACCAACAGGATTGAAATCCAATCCTTACACTAACGGAAGGAACCCTTCCACACGTAGGAGTCAACACTCCCATAACACGGGTTGCACCCAACCCTACAACTAGAGACCAATCGGTCCTTTACAATGAAAGAGAAAATAGCTTGTAAGAAATACAAACAACGTAAGGAGAATAGGGTGTCCCTCTTCGTTCGACGACGTGTTCTTGAAGTCAACGAAGAGTCCACAACCCTAGATCTCACTTAGAGAGGTTCTCCCCGAGACCGGCGGCGGCGTCAAGCGACGGCAAGGCTCTCGGTGTTGGCGGCGGCAACTGAACACAGCAGCAAAGCACTGGAGATCCAATCTTCTTAGCGAAGTCGGCAAGGTCTACCAATGGTCACACGAGGATCGATCGTCTCGATCGATTCGGACGGGGAAAAATTTCCCTATCTCAAATCAAGAGACAAAGGATCTCTGGATAGACACGTGAGATGCTGTGCGGGACTTGGCTTCTATCACCGAGGATCTGGAGGAGATCGAGATCGGCTTCGGTGATCGGCTGCGGCGACGGAGGCAGAGCTAGGTCGCGAGATTTGGGTTTCGTCGGCCGCTTTCTTTCGTGTATCGTCTGTGTGTCTTACTGTACACAAATACCAGAGTATTTATACACTAGGTCAAGAGATGACCGTTGTGGGCCCCACCAGCAGAAAGACCAAAGTCCGGTTCAAAATCCTGCAGATAATGTGGACCGGTCCAGACAGACTTGGAAAAATGCCCAAGTCAAATTCGGCGAGAATCGTGAGTGATTCTCGACGAATCGGCGAGAATCACTTACGATTCTCGCCGAATTCTACTTAGAGAATTCTGGCAGCACAGGTTATAGAGGCCGGGGAGAATCGGTGGGAATCACCTTGGATTCTCGCCGACTCGTCGAGAATGCAAAGTCATTCTCGACGAATCGGCGAGAATCACTTGGTGATTCTCGACGATTCTGCCTTAGATGATTTTTCTGACTGCGTCGCGACAGCCGGCCCAACCCGGCAAGAATCAACTAGTGATTCTCGTCGACTCGTCGAGAATCACTAGTGATTCTTGACGAATCGGCGAGAATCACTTAGTGATTCTCGACGAATTATACTTAGATGAATTCTCGTCTTTCCACCCGTGAGCAGGTCTTTGGCCCATCCTTGCTCCTTGTCTGCTCTTGCTTTATCATAGCCCTGTACTTGAAATTAAGTACACCCCAATAGAGAGAGTACACGTAGGCCAACACACTGATCTGCTCAACGAGGGATTACGTTGCACAGACCCGTGTATATTGACCCACTGCACTCTGACATTAGTGTGTACTTAGCATGGAATAACTGCAAGCACCACTAGAAATATTTCATCAAATACATTGTCTATTTACCTTAGCTTGTTCAGGGGCTTCTTCAAATCAGGTGCATTGTGGATACAATACCCAACACCAGGATTCTGGAGATGGCTAAGAAGAGAGAGGCGGATCAGCTTACAGTGAGGAGCCGGAAGAGACCGGCTGATGATACAGTGATTGGAGGACGTAGAGACCGTCCTCGAGGCCAGGTTATTGGAGAGAGAAGGAACTGTGATCAGCCTCGTCAAGAGTTTGGGCAGGAGCAGAGGAGTCAGGGGGTATTGGCTCCCAAGCCTATACAGATGCTGGAAATGCCCAGGACAGCAGAGCAGCCACCGGTATGCTATCAGTGCAACCAGCCGGGGCATATCAAGAGGAACTGCCCTGTGAGGCGAGCACCCCCACCAGCACATCAGGGCGCTCCACCTCCCCGACAGTTTGGCGGACGAGGACAGGACCGAGGATGGGGATTTCAGGATCAAGGCCGCAGGCCAGAGAGAGAGCAGGTGTATGCTCTAGACCTGACACAGCCCCGGAACCCGGAGCAGGTTATCATAGGTATGGCACTACTTGTAAATTTTCTTCATATAAACTACTATTTTAAACATAACCTGGTTAGAAATTAAGAGAAGATAAACTACAATAAGAATACTAAGACATTTAATTACCCCAGGCATAGTATTCGTGAGCGGCAAGCCCGCTCACACCCTCTTCGACACTGGTGCGTCGCAATCATTCGTGTCGGAGGATTTCATGAAAGGACTGGCAGGAGTGGAGCCATTCACCGGGAAGATGATGAGGGTGCACCTACCCGACGGGTCAGAGATATTGACCTCTGCTCATTGTAATATGGAAGCAAGGATCGGCGGAAAGGCGTTTGAGACACCACCGACAGTTCTGAGGATGCCAGATTACGATCTGATCTTGGGCATGACTTGGCTTCATTGGAACCATGCCCAGATCGATTGCGTGGCGAAGAGGATCACCGTGAGCCACGGCGACTCCTTCATTGTTATCGAAGGTATTATATCAGCACCCCGTACTTTACTATCGTCTGTGCAGGCCGTTAAGGCCCACCTGCAGGGGGAAGAGGTTTATCAGGTCCTCTTTGAGGCGGTCGTATCCAAGGATTCCATTGCAGATATTCTGGTAGTGCGGGACTTCGCCGACGTGTTTCCAGAGAAGCTACTAGGGTTACCCCCGCACTGAGAGAAGGACTTTCAGATTCAGCTCGTACCGGGGGCTAAGCCGGTATCCAGAGCTCCCTATCGAATGGCCCCAAAGGAATTGGTGGAATTCCGAAGCCAGCTTCAGGAGTTAGTGGAGGCCGGGTTCGTTCGGCCTACCTCTTCACCATGGGGAGCTCCGGTGCTGTTCGTTAAGAAGAAGGACGGGACCCTTCGACTGTGCATCGATTACCGGGCTCTGAACAGGTTGACAGTCCGGAATACTTATCCCTTACCACGGATAGACGAGCTTTTTGACCACCTGGAGGGAGCCCATTAGTTCTCAAAGCTGGATCTGAGGTCAGGGTACTACCAGCTTCGTATTTGGGAGGAGGACATCCCGAAGACGGCCTTCAGCAGCAGATATGGCTTGTACGAGTTTACCGTGATGCCGTTCGGGTTCACGAATGCACCCTCCGCATTCATGACTTTGATGAATCGGGTGTTCGAGGAGTATCTGGACGTCTTTGTTCCTCATATGCTTCTGTGGTCTTCATTCCTCATAGTTTAGCATCCCCAATTCAGTTTTGAAAAGACTGAACTTGGCCTCATCCAAAGGCTTTGTGAAGATGTCTGCAATCTGCTTGTCAGTGGGAACATAACAGAGAGAGATGTCCTTGTTCTCCACGTGCTCCCGAATGAAGTGGTAACGCACTTCAATATGCTTCGTTCTGCTGTGCGAGACCGGATTGTTGGCAATAGCAATTGCACTGGAGGAGTCACAGTACATCGGTACTTCCTTGAACTGGAGGTCATAGTCGGCTAACTGGTTTCCTATCCATAGGAGTTGTGCGCAACAGCTGCCAGCTGAGATGTACTCAGACTCTGCAGTGGAGGTTGCTACACAATTCTGCTTCTTGCTGTTCTATGAAATAAGCCTTCTTCCGAGGAATTGACACGTCCCGGAGGTGCTTTTCCTGTCATCCCTACTCCCTGCAAAATCAGCATCTGAAAACCCTATTATCTCGACATCATTGCTTCTCGGGTACCATAGGCCAAGATTAGGGGTACCTTTAAGGTATCTAAGAATTCGCTTTGCAGCGACATAATGAGATTCCTTAGTGTTCACCTGATATCTGGCACAAACACATGTGGAGAACATGATATTCGGTCTACTCGCAGTAAGATAGAGCAGGGATCCAATGCTGCTTCTGTATTTGGTTTCATCAAAAGGTTTCCCTTTCTCATCCTTATCCAGAGACATGCTGGATCCCATTGGAGTCCTTATAGAGGTTGCATTCTCCATTCCGAATTTCTTGAGGAGTTCATTTGTGAACTTCGTCTGAGAAATGAAGATTCCTTCCTCAGACTGTTTCACTTGAAGTCCCAAGAAATACATCAGCTCTCCCATACTGCTCATTTCAAACTTTCCTTGCATAAGTTTGGAAAACTTTTTGCAAAGATTGTTGTCCGTTGAGCCGAATATAATGTCATCAACATAGATTTGCACCAGCAAAATCTTGCCTTTGACTTCCCTGAGAAACAATGTCTTATCTATTTTTCCTCTAGAGAACTTGTTCTCAAGAAGAAAACTAGACAATGTCTCATACCAAGCTCGAGGAGCTTGTTTTAGGCCATATAGCGCTTTATTAAAAAAATATACATGATTAGGATAAGTAGGATTGACAAAACCTGGAGGTTGAGCAACGTATACTTCCTCTTTCAAATCTCCATTCAAGAAAGCCGATTTCACGTCCATCTGATAGACTGTGAATCCTTTGTGAGAGGCATAGGCTAGGAATAGCCGGATTGCCTCGAGCCGAGCAACTGGTGCAAACGTCTGGTCAAAGTCAATCTCCTCCTCCTGTCTGTATCCTTGAGCCACCAGTCTGGCTTTGTTCTTGATGATGACTCCATGTTCATCCAACTTGTTTTTGAAGATCCACTTGGTGCCAATCACATTTTGCGTCTTTGGTCTGGGAACCAGCGTCCAGACTTCGCATCTTTCGAATTGATGCAGCTCCTCTTGCATGGCCAAAATCCACGATGCGTCTTTGTTCGCTTCGTCGAACTTCTTTGGCTCCACCTGCGACAGAAAGCTAAGATGCAAGATCTCGTTAAGAGTACCTCGGCGAGTTCTGACACCGTCTCGGGGATCTCTAATGATTTGATTTTTGGGATGATCCCTCACGTGTCTGAACTCTAGAATTCTTGCATCAGGAGCTTCAACTATTTCTTGGGCATCTCCTTCTTCTAAAGGATTTGCCTCATTTTGAGCTTCAACTTCTCCGATCGGCGTAGATGTGGAGACTTTGACATACTTTGGAGTTGCATCTTTCTCGGAATCATCCAGTTAAAGCTTTTCGAGTCTGGCACCTGCAGCTTCAGGAAGACAACTAGAAGTCTTGCAGTTAAGCAAGCTTCCTTCATCAAATACAACATTTATTGATTCCTCTACCACTAGAGTTTTCTTGTTGAAAACTCTGTAATCCCGGCTGTGGCTACTATAGCCCATGAATATGCCTTCGAAGCATTTTTCACCAAACTTAGTACGCGGGTACTTCCCATTATTCAGTACATAACATTTGCAGCCAAAAATCCTCAGATAGGATATGGTTGGTTTCTTGCCTTTCAGTAGCTCATAAGGAGTCATACGATGGCTCTTGTTGATTAATGCCCGGTTTTGTACATGACAGGCCGTGTTGACAGCCTCGGCCCAGAAGTATTCTGGGAGAGAAGCGTCATTCAACATTGTCGTGCATGCTTCAATGAGTGTTCTATTCCTCCTCTCTGCCACTCCATTCTGTTGAGGAGTGCGAGGGGAGGAGAACTCATGAAAGATACCAAGCTCTACACAGAACTCTGTCATAGCCCCAGACTCAAACTCTGTTCCGTGGTCACTTCTAATTTTGACCACTGAGCAGTTAAGTTCGTTCTGTATCTGCTTGACAAAACTGGTGAAGATGTCAAACGTATCAGACTTGCGTTTTAAAAAGAACACCCACGTAAACCGAGAGTGATCATCTACAATCACTAGCGTATACGACTTCCCCCCTAAGCTATGAACTTGCATTGGACCAAACAAGTCCATGTGCAGAAGATATAGACATCTGGAGGAATCTTTGTCTGGGATGCCCTTAAAGGTAGCCTGAGTTTGCTTGCCCATTTGACAGGCAGGACATGGACTATCTTTGATGCACTTAATAAGGGGAGCGTCCCTTACTAAGTCTTTGGAAAACAGCATATTAATCGTCTTGTAATTAATGTGTGCCAATCTCTTGTGCCACTGTTCACAAAGAGATGCACTGCCTTTAGCAACGAGGCATACTGGGGTAGAAGAATCTAAACTAAGAAAGTCTAAACAGAAAATATTTCTGCTCCTAATGCCTGTTAATACGGTCTCCGAAGAGTCACATAATATTATCAGGCATTTATCCTTGCAGAACTTAACGTCATACCCTTTATCACATAACTGGCTTACGCTGATCAGGCTGTGATTTAACCCTTCAACATAAGCTACGTTAGTGATAGAGAGTATACCGTTGGAAATCGTACCGTAACCTCTGGTGACTCCCCGATCAGATCCCCCAAATATGACTTTGGGTCCATCCTCGACTGGAGAGTACTCCCTCAGCAGGCTTCTTGTCCCGGTCATGTGACGGGAGCATCCACTGTCCAAATACCAAATAGGAGTTTTGTTGGCCTTTGGACATCCCTGCAAAACAGAATTAATTTGCCTTAGGAACCCAATCAAACTTGGGTCCTAGATTCCTTGTTAGCATACTCCCCCTCGATTGGTTAACTCTACGAGTGGTCGGCCTCGCATTGCTAACATAAGGAGTCTCGTTATACCTTGGATTAAACCAACAATCCACGGCAAAGTGACCAATTTTGCCGCAGCACCAGCAGTCAAACCTGTTATACTTCCTCTTGGGCGCCTGCTTTACCCTTGAAACGTGGGGTTCAGCTGGGGCCGAAGACCTGGAGGTGGAGGCAACATGATGACCACAGTCATATGACTTCTTCACCTCTTGGCTTTTCAGTGTAACATGCTTGGCCTTAGGTGCCAGCTTCCTATTATGGCCGCTAGAGAATTGACCATAATTTCCTAAATGGATTTCCTCATAAGGTGCCTTGAAGACACTCTCACTGAAGTTACGGGGAAAGGTCCACCCATCATATCGGCTCTTCGGCTTTGCAACCGAGGGCCTGAAGTGATGCCCATATGTTGACTCAAAGTCATGTTGGTTACAGGGAAAGCTAGGCTTTCTGAACTCAACAGGACTGAGTGTGGCCTTTCCTTTCTCATCAGTAGAGGCTTTCTTGGCAGCCTTATTCTTTCTCCTGTTCCTGTTTCTCCTGGACGAGGAGCTAGATACCCCTACGTGCCCCAAGCCAGCCCCTTTGGCTTGAGCAGAGAAGGTATCAACTAATGGAAGAACAGTTTTTGGCATAGAGAAGCTCTTGATGATCTTCCTTTCTGCCGCAAGTAGTTCTTCCAACTTGTCGACTTCCTCCTGCTTAAGATCAAGGAGCTTAAGAGACTCTAAATGCTTTGAAGTCAGGTCCAAGTGCTCCTATCGGAGGGAGATCAAACTGGTGATCTCTTCCCTCAGGGATACACTCTCACCTTTAAGGAATTTAACTTCCTTTTTCTCCGCCTTCAGTTTCTTTCGACATTTCAGGAATGTATTGAGCAAAAGCTCATACTTATCTAGGAGCTCAGCTTCAAGGGCAGAGGGGCTATCCTCAGCATCATCATCCTGAGACTCAGGATCAGAGTCAGAGTCGGAGAGAGGGGTGTGAGCTTTTACCTTCCCAGTAAATGGGGGGCATTCTCCTTCTGAGTCAGAGCGACCCATTAGCCCAAAGTAGGCTTCCTCATCATCACTGGTGTCTGACGTGTCAGATTCACTCAGCGTCTTTGGCTTCTTTGCGATGTAACTTCTCTCCTTCTTCTTATCTTTTGAGGACCTGTGCTCCTCTCCCTTTCCCTTTTCCCTCTTGCCTTGATGGCAGTCGGCCACGACGTGTCCTGGCTTGTTGCAACCAAAGCATATAATGTCAGAAGAGTGGTGTTTTTTTTGTTTGGAAACATACCTGTCAGAGGAATAGTTCTTCTTCTGATCCCTTGAGGAGGAGCCATTTCTCTTTCTCTGATTCCTCAGCTTGAGGAACTTCTTGAATTCCCGTGTGATAAGGGATAAATCTTCCTCAGATAACTCTGATCCGGAGGAGCTCGGCTCAGAGTCTTCCTCTTCATCCCTCTTCCACGCACGAGAGGAAACGACACCCTTACCCTTTCTGGATTGAATGGCTTTCAGAGCCACCGTCTTTTCCTTGGCCGCGGCTTTCTCTGCTTCCTCTTCAGCCTTCCTGGTGTTCAACTGCAGCTCATAGGACATGAGCTTCCCGAACAGAATCTGTGGATCAGTTTCCGCAAGTCTGCCAAACTCGCGGATGGCGCAGATCTTTGTGTCCCATTCCTTAGTGAGGGACCTAAGGAACTTATCATTGAGTTCACCGTCAGTGAACACTCTTCCATATCCTTTGAGTGCATTGACGATCTTGAGGAAGTTTTCGAAGGTAACTCCGATCTCCTCCTTTGGCCCTTGTCTGAAGGCCTCATATTTCTGATTGAGGAGGGATCTCCGATCGTCCCTCACTTCATCTGTGCCCTCCATTAGGACAATCAGACAGCTCCAGAGATCCTTGGCTGTCCTGCAATTGCTGAAGTTCTGCATCATGGAGTCGTCAACTGCACTTACCAGGATGTTCTGAGCTTTCTTGTCGAGTCCGAATAGCACCATTTCGTCCTTGTCCATTTCTGAAAGTTTCTTGGGTACTTTCTTGGTAGGATCTATGGTGGAGGCCTTAGTGGGAATGTAAGGTCCCTCCTCCACTATCATGAAGAGCCGGGGGTCGACTGCTTCCATGTAGAATCTGATTCTTTCCTTCCAGATAGGAAAGTTCAGTCTGGTGCATACTGGGATCTTGCCGGAGTGCTTGAGTCCGTCCATGGAAGATATCGGTCTTCTTCTTGACACTGGTGGCAGGATTCTACTCAAGGTGTGAACCTTTTTGAAGAGTAACCTCCCTCTGATACCACTTGAAAGTCCACCTAGTGTCAACTACCTTCACCTATGGGGGGGGGGAATAGGTGTCTTTGCAGCGTGTTAGCGGAATTGAAATTATACCTGCACAAGAAAATAAAACAACAAAGCACACAAAATATACACAAGCAATTTATAGTGGTTCCCCTATTTGGGTACGTCCACTTTCCCCCTTCGACCTATCTCCCAACCAGGGGTGACTCGGTCACTTCACCAACAGGATTGAAATCTAATCCTTGCACTAACGGAAGGAACCCTTCAACACGTAGGAGTCAACACTCCCACAACACGGGTTGCACCCAACCCTACAACTAGAGACCAATCGGTCCTTTATAATGAAAGAGAAAATAGCTTGTAAGAAATACAAACAATGTAAGGAGAATAGGGTGTCCCTCTTCGTTCGACGACGTGTTCTTGAAGTCAACGAAGAGTCCACAACCCTAGATCTCACTTGGAGAGGTTCTCCCCGAGACATGCGGCGGCGTCAAGCGGCGGCAAGGCTCTCAGTGTTGGCGGCGGCAACTGAACACAGCAGCAAAGCACTGGAGATCCAATCTTCTTAGCGAAGTCGGTAAGGTCTACCAACGGTCACACGAGGATCGATCGTCTCGATCGATTCGGATGGGGAAAAATTTCCCTATCTCAAATCAAGAGACAAAGGATCTCTGGATAGACACGTGAGACGCTGTGAGGGACTTGGCTTCTATCATCGAGGATCTGGAGGAGATCGAGATCGGCTTCGGTGATCGGCTGCGGCGA
This sequence comes from Platanthera zijinensis, assembly GCA_039513925.1. NCBI lineage: Eukaryota > Viridiplantae > Streptophyta > Magnoliopsida > Asparagales > Orchidaceae > Platanthera > Platanthera zijinensis. The sequence continues at coordinate 163,986,054 of CM077084.1, forward strand.
CGGAGGCGGAGCTAGATCGCGAGATTAGGGTTTCGTCGGCCGCTTTCTTTCGTGTATCGTCTGTGTGTCTTACTGTACACAAATACCAGAGTATTTATACACTAGGTCAAGAGATGACCGTTGTGGGCCCCACCAGCAGAAAGACCGAAGTCCGGTTCAAAATCCTGCAAATAACGTGGACCGGTCCAGACAGACTTGGAAAAATGCCCAAGTCAAATTCGGCGAGAATCGTGAGTGATTCTCGACGAATCGGCGAGAATCACTTACGATTCTCGCCGAATTCTACTTAGAGAATTCTGGCAGCACAGGTTATAGAGGCCAAGGAGAATCGGTGGGAATCCCCTTGGATTCTCGCCGACTCGTCGAGAATGCAAAGTCATTCTCGACAAATCGGCGAGAATCACTTGGTGATTCTCGACGATTCTGCCTTAGATGATTTTTCTGACTGCGTCGCGACAGCCGGCCCAACCCGGCAAGAATCAACTAGTGATTCTCGTCGACTCGTCGAGAATCACTAGTGATTCTCGACGAATCGGCGAGAATCACTTAGTGATTCTCGACGAATTATACTTAGACGAATTCTCGTCTTTCCACCCGTGAGCAGGTCTTTGGCCCATCCTTGCTCCTTGTCTGCTCTTGCTTTATCATAGCCCTGTACTTGAAATTAAGTACACCCCAATAGAGAGAGTACACGTAGGCCAACACACTGATCTGCTCAACGAGGGATTACGTTGCACAGACCCGTGTATATTGACCCACTGCACCCTGACATTAGTGTGTACTTAACATGGAATAACTGCAAGCACCACTAGAAATATTTCATCAAATACATTGTCTATTTACCTTAGCTTGTTCAGGGGCTTCTTCAAATCAGGTGCATTGTGGATACAATACCCAACACCAGGATTCTGGAGATGGCTAAGAAGAGAGAGGCGGATCAGCTTACAGTGAGGAGCCGGAAGAGACCGGCTGATGATATAGTGATTGGAGGACGTAGAGACCATCCTCGAGGCCAGGTTATTGGAGAGAGAAGGAACGGTGATCAGCCTCGTCAAGAGTTTGGGCAGGAGCAGAGGAGTCAGGGGGTATTGGCTCCCCAGCCTATACAGATGCTGAAAATGCCCAGGACAGCAGAGCAGCCACCGGTATGCTATCAAGTGCAACCAGCCGGGGCATATCAAGAGGAACTGCCCTGTGAGGCGAGCACCCCCACCAGCACATCAGGGCGCTCCACCTTCCCGACAGTTTGGCGGACGAGGACAGGACCGAGGACGGGGATTTCAGGATCGAGGCCGCAGGCCAGAGAGAGAGCAGGTGTATGCTCTAGACCTAACACAGCCCCGGAACCCGGAGCAGGTTATCACAGGTATGGCACTACTTGTAAATTTTCTTCATATAAACTACTATTTTAAACATAACTTGGTTAGAAATTAAGAGAAGATAAACTACAATAAGAATACTAAGACATTTAATTACCCCAGGCATAGTATTCGTGAGCAGCAAGCCCGCTCACACCCTCTTCGACACTGGTGCGTCGCAATCATTCGTGTCGGAGGATTTTATGAAAGGACTGGCAGGAGTGGAGCCATTCACCGGGAAGATGATGAGGGTGCGCCTACCCGACGGGTCAGAGATATTGACCTCTGCTCATTGTAATATGGAAGCAAGGATCGGCGGAAAGGCCTTTGAGGCACCAGCGACGGTTCTGAGGATGCCAGATTACGATCTGATCCTGGGCATGACTTGGCTTCATTGGAACCATGCCTAGATCGATTACGTGGCGAAGAGGATCACCGTGAGGCACGACGACTCCTTCATTGTTATCGAAGGTATTATATCAGCACCCTGTACTTTACTATCGTCTGTGCAGGCCGTTAAGGCCCACCTGTAGGGGGAAGAGGTTTATCAGGTCCTCTTTAAGGCGGTCGTAGCCAAGGATTCCATTGCAGATATTCCGGTAGTGCGGGAATTCGCCGACGTGTTTCCAGAGAAGCTACCAGGGTTACCCCCGCACCGAGAGAAGGACTTTAAGATTTAGCTCGTACCGGGGGCTAAGCCGGTATCCAGAGCTCCCTATCGAATGGCCCCAAAGGAGTTGGTGGAATTCCGAAGCCAGCTTCAGGAGTTAGTGGAGGCCGGGTTTGTTCGGCCTATCTCTTCACCATGGGGAGCTCCGGTGCTGTTCGTTAAGAAGAAGGACGGGACCCTTCGACTGTGCATCGATTACCGGGCTCTGAACAAGTTGACAGTCTGGAATACTTATCCCTTACCACGGATAGACGAGCTTTTTGGCCAGCTGGAGGGAGCCCATTGGTTCTCAAAGCTGGATCTGAGGTCAGGGTACTACCAGCTTCGTATTTGGGAGGAGGACATCCCGAAGATGGCCTTCAGCAGCAGATATGGCTTATACGAGTTTACCGTGATGCCGTTCGGGCTCACGAATGCACCCTCCGCATTCATGACTTTGATGAATCGGGTGTTCGAGGAGTATCTGGACGTCTTTGTCATTGTATTCATCGACGACATTCTCATCTATTCAAGGACGGAGGAGGAGCACGCGAGACATCTGGCCTTGACCTTGGGGAAGCTGCGTGAGCATGAGATGTATGCCAAGTATAGCAAGTGCCAGTTCTGGCTAAAGGAGGTGGCCTTTCTGGGCCTTGTCATCAGTGGAGCAGGTCTGGCAGTGGATCCTGCAAAGATCCAGGCAGTACGGGATTGGCCATCGCCAAAGTCGGCCACGGATGTTCGAAGTTTCTTGGGACTTGCCGGTTACTACCGGAAGTTCGTTGAGGGGCTCTCTCAGATTGCCCTCCCTCTTACGTCTCTGACGAAGAAGGAGTCCCCTTTTATATGGACGCCTCGATGCGAATCTGCCTTCTAGGAGCTGACGGATCATCTCACCTCGGCCCCCATCCTTGCTCTTCCATCAGGGAAGGAGGGATTCCAGGTATATACAGATGCTTCCTATCAAGGGATGGGTGCCGTCCTTATGCAGAATGGGCACGTAATAGCCTATGCCTCACGTCAATTGAAGCAGCACGAGCAGAACTACCCCGTGCACGATTTGGAGATGGGGGCAGTCATTTTTGCTCTTAAGATCTGGCGACACTACCTCTACGGAGTACATTGTGATATCTTCTCCGACCACAAGAATCTGAAGTACGTCGACACCTAGAAGGAGTTAAACATCAGACAGAGATGCTGGGTGGAGTTTCTGTCGGACTACCAGTATACCATGCACTACCATCCGGGGAAGGCGAACGTGGTCGCAGATGCTCTGAGCCGGAGAGCGAGTACGACAGGAGTAGGCCCGCAGCTGATGGCCTTGGAGTTGATTAGATCATTCGAGGAGATGCAGATTTCGCTAGTGTCTGAGGATGACCCGGAGCTGTACATGGAGTACCTGGGGTCGATGGCTACTACTGATGACATTCGGGACCGCATCAGAGATGGGCAGATGCTGGATGAGAAAGCTGAGCCGATATTCTGAGCCTTGGAGGAAGGCACGACGGGAGATTACTCTTTGAGGGATGGGCTCCTGTGTTTCCGAGGCAGAGTCTACATACCAGCAGGAGGACGGATCCGGGAGGATATTTTGACGGAAGCTCATTGCAGCCGATATTCGGTACACCCGGGGATCACCAAGATGGTAAAGGATTTAAAGAGGACGATGTACTGGCCGGGTATGAAGAAAGATATTACGTATTTTGTGACGCATTGCGAGGCCTGCCAGCTCGTGAAGGCGGAGTGTAGGAACCCGGCAGGTTTGCTGCAGCCGCTTCCGGTGCCGGAATGGAAGTTTGAGGATATAGCCATGGACTTCATACATGGGCTACCTAGATCCCGTGCGGGGAATGACTCGATCTGGGTGATAGTGGACAGGCTAACAAAGGTGGCCAGATTCATTCCAGTGGCAAAGGGCGCACCAGTCAGTGTATTAGTACGGAGGTTCATTGAGCAGTTTGTGCGTTATCATGGGGTGCCCAAGACTATCGTTTCGGATCGGGATGAGCGGTTTACATCCAGGGAATGGAGGTCAGTCCAGGCCCATCTGGGTTCTCGGTTGACATTCAGCACAGCTTTTCACCCTCAGACCGACGGACAGACAGAGCGCACTAACCGTACACTGGAGGATCTGTTGCGACTATGTATTTTGGATCGTGGCGAGCCTTGGGAGAGATTGCTGCCACTGGTCGAGTTTTTGTACAACAACGCTCATCAGTCCAGCATAGACATGGCTCCATACGAAGCGTTGTACGGAAGGAGGTGCAGAACCCTACTATCATGGGTTCAGGATGAGGATCCGCAGGCACTAGGCTCGGAGTTTATGGGAGATACAGATGCTCAGATTAGATTGATCCAAGACAGGATGTTGGAAGCCCAGAGCAGACAGGCGAAATACTACGATGCGAGGCATCGCCAAGTAGAGTTCTAGGTAGGAGACTGGGTTTTCTTGAAGATACGGCCGATGCACGGAGTCTCGCGGGTCCACGGGCGGAAGAAGCTCAGTCCGAGATATATGGGGCCCTAGAGGATCCTGGAGCGGATCGGCCCCTTAGCCTATAGACTGGAGCTACCGCCGGAGTTAGCGGGATTGCATGACGTCTTCCACGTCTCCTCACTTCGGAGGGCTCTGCTTGTAACATCCCATTTCCGGCTAGACCCCTAGGAGTCGGTTGGTTGTGGTGGAACCCTAGGGAGCCCAAAACTTGAAATAAATCGACTAAGGAATCGGCTCACGGGTTGGTCACGCCCATGACCCGCCATGTCACGCCCGTGACAAGGGCGTGACACGCTCGACGATCGTCGATCCCAACTCGACGATCGTCGAACCAAATTCGGCCACACGGGTCTGTCACGCCCGTGACCCTCCAGGTCACGCCCGTGACAAAGGGCGTGACACGCTCGACGATCGTCGAACCCCACTTCGACGATCGTCGACCCAAAATTGACCACGTGCCATGTCACGCCCGTGACTTGCATTGTCACGCCCGTGACATTGGGCGTGACCGCGCTCGACGATCGTCGATTTCTGTCCGACGATCGTCGACCCAGAACTAGTCATCAGGCATGTCACGCCCGTGACCCGCATTGTCACGCCCGTGACATTGGGCGTGACCACGCTCGACGATCGTCGATTTCAGCTCGACGATCGTCGACCAGAATTAGTCACCAGGCCTGTCACGCCTGTGACCCAAGTGTCACGCCCGTGACCACCCTTCGACGATCGTCGATCTCAGTTCGACGATCGTCGAACCCAGAACTGCTAACCGGGCCTGTCACGCCCGTGACCTATGTGTCACGCCCGTGACCAAGGCCGAAACGTCAGCCAGACTGGAAGTTTCGGTAACCGACGCCTTAATAAATTCTGGCTGTGGGAATGAAAAATCAAGAGTATTTATGGGTCGTTCCCTACTTTAATTATGTTAATAATTAAGGAAAGTGGGTCCAATAGGAAACTGCCACCTGGCAAGCACCTCTTCATTTCCAACTTTCCAACTGCCATTCGGCATAACCGAAACGTCATAAGAATATGATTAATGGCCGCCAACGTTTCATCTCCAACGTTTCACCCTTTCCCCTCCCCATTTCCTCATCTATAAAAGATTCCTGAGTGCAAGAGGAAAAGGTTACACTCCCTCAACTGTTCAGACTTCCTCCTTGCTGTTGAAGAATTTCCGGCGACGCCACCACCGCGCAAATGGCTTCCCGACGCTCTGCACGCCTTCAACCCGCGAACAAGGTCCTCCCCTCCCTCTTCTTCTGCGGATAGATCTTAGGAATCGTTAGGAGAGATATCGGGCTCAAAAGAGCCAGATCGGGTGAGCGTAATGGTGGTTTTCCGAAAATATCATGGTGGCGGGTTCGCCGGAAACCGCCTCTCCGCGGCTGTGCCGCCGCCCGACGTTAGCCCTCGCCTCAACGGAGGTGGTGGTGGTGGTGGCCGACCAGGGAGATGGCTGGGTGGCCGGGAAATAGCTTGGAAAGGCTACAGGAAAATTAGGTTTTCAGTCTCTGGTTCGGGTTGTAGAAGAAGATGAACAGTGCCTTTAATTAGATTTTATTTGTAAAATCAATTTCTGAATGAGATTTCTGTCATGTTAAATAATTTGGGAAAAATACTTAGAGGCTCCTACAGGAAAAGTGGTCAACATAGAAACTGTAGCCCTTGAAGTCTAGTTTTATTCAAAATTAATTTCATTCAATTTGAATTCCTGGTTAGACCACAGCACCCTTTTTGGTGAGGTCTATCCAGAGGGCTGCCTTGACCTTAGAAAAATTCCCCACTCCAATCCAGTCGTCCAAACGACTTGAAATTTGGGATGTGGTCTAATCTTACATATATCTAGGTGCTATCCAAAAATGAGAATTTTTGGAGAATATTTTTCTGTAGTTTTTAGAAAAATTCAATAATCCTAGCCGAATTTAATTAGGTGGTTAAATAATTTCCAAACCCTCCCAAATTTTGGTGAGTGGTCCCTGGGTTCACCATAAGTTTCTGTATAATTTTTCATCTCATTTGGAGATGGTTTGGTTTAGAATTGATCGACCCTAAGTTTTGCCCTAATAAGGGGTCTTAGGTTAAAAGTGCACTTTTGAAGTTTGAGTGGTGAGATCACCTCAACAGAGGCTGAGATTTTTACCACTGGCTAGTAATGTTCTCTAGCACCCCCTCATGGAGTTTGAGGTGGATCGGGTAAGTTTACCCTAAGGACCAAGGCCAAACCCTAAGGATGGATCTTGGTGGTTTGTGAAGGTCATGTGGTCAAATGACCTTGGATTGACCCGAGGTCGGGTTATGAGAACCATAGGGCTAATATAGTTCTCTGGATGAAATTTTAGTGGATTTGGAGATCGTTGGGATGTCTAAAAACCTAACCCTAGTTTAGGGCGCAAAACTTATAGAGATAGGAAATGACACCAAACCACATTGAAAAGTGATGAGAATTGGGTAGAGTGGATTATAGGGGTAGTACAAGCTCTGGATATTTTTCTATGAATTTTATGCTCACTATTTTGGGTACTTCTTTAATGAATTGGTAGTTGCATGATTTGCTTAGAAAATTTATTAGAGTGTACAAACTTCCTGGAAAATTGATGAAATATAGGCAGAGGACCTCTATTATGATTTTAAAACTCTGTGAATTTTTATGGGATTTTTAGAAGCTTAATTCTAGGGCTTGCTTCATTAAGTATTATTTATCATGGATATTGGATTAAATTTATTTTGGTGCTTAGCAAGCTGATAAAATTATGATTCTTGCACAATGATCTCTTCTATATCATACTATTAATCAGTAATTTTTCCATAATTTTATGAAGAGTAATTTCAGTACTTCCTTCTTTACATGAGAATAATAGGATTATAATGGATAAATTAATTAGAGGCTAAATATCTCTTGTAAAATCCTGCAAATTAGTATTTGATGATATCTTACTGTTATTTAGTGATCACAATTTTTGGGTGGCCATAACTTAAGAATATCATATAGTTCATGTTAAAAAATACCCATGGCCAATCTTTGAGAAAAATAAAATAAATATCAGATTAATTAGGAAAATTATAAATTCCTGGATTTAAGCTAATTAAGTCATGATAGTCCTCCAGTAAATATTATAGGAGATTTGGAAGATAATTTGGAGTACCTCCCCTTGTGTACCACATATAGCTTAGGATGGTCTGCATTTAGTAAAACCACGGAATTCTGATAATCGATGGTTGGTAGGGCAAATTTAGAATGAGTTCATTATTAGAAGTCAGGATAAGTAGAATGTGGGACTGGTTAGGATAAGAGAGTACGGGAACGACGAAAGATCGTCCGTCCCGGGAGGAAGAGGAAGAATCTTAATACGCTAGGGTTAGATTCATTATAACATTAAAAGGGGATTGGGTAAAGGGTAGACAACCAATAATAATAAGTGCCTTGCGAAAGGGAACTTCGGGCCGTAATGCACCGTCTTGGTTCCTAGTGCCCCTTGAGAGCCCTTCACGGGGTATACCGGGGGCAGTCCTGGGCTAACGTAAACCTTAGGAGTAATAAATCAAAAGAGCAACTAGTATAACTAGGATTGCACACACTCACTCCCCGGTAGTTAGGAAAGTAGAATTATAGGATTACTTGCCATCAGACAGTAGCTCTGAAGGTAGATGCACGGACAGTACTGTCCGGGGGGCCGCGGGCTCGAGGGTTGGAGTACGGAGAAAGGTGGTGGGTCATCGGTACTAGGCGATCGATCACACCGACAGCGGTACGATGACTCGGAGAAAAGTCTGGAGGGTACATCCAGCAGCAGTACGCGGATACTCTAGGTTGTGTTCTTCTAGGGGCGTACGGAAGGGCTAGGCCTGGTAGTGTGGTTACCCGCCTAGGAGTGGGGGGCCCGACCCACTGTCTCCGTTTGCCACTACGGAGGTTCCTGGGGGTGAAGCTAGCCTCCCGAACAGGGGGAACTAAAGGTCTGTGCGCATAGAGTCGTGTGCGTGGGTTGCACTTGCATGAATCATGGCATAGCATGTTTGCATATAACCGTCACCCCAACGTATAAATCGGTATGGGACTTTTTATACGATGGGAGCCTTGCAGAAGATCCCTTAACTTATAAGTTTGTATGGGCATTCATATAAGTTAAGGTTACTTACATACTTACTTACTGTTCTCTAGTTGTCTTTTTATATAAATTGCTTCTTATTAATTGTTCTACCTATTACAACATTTATACTGCTCCCCGATATAACTTGCTAGTTAGGTCCGCCGACACTTGCTTGTCTATTCTCCACTTTTGTAGCTTCCCTTTCCTCCTCTCCGCCCGGTGCTTAGGAGCCGTGGTGGGAGGGGTAGGGGATGATAGGGCTTAGTCTTTATGACTAATTGTTTTCGAACCAAACATTACAGGAGCTCCGGATGGGAGACAGGGACCAGCACCAGCGGAGTACGGTGTGCATGGAGGTGGGACAGTCTAGCACCGGTGCACTTGTGACCAGCTCCGTGAGTGATTAGCATTTTCTTAGCTTCCGCGATGAGAGACTTGTAGTGAGGACTCTGATGTACTGGGCTCAAGCCCATTTATCTATTTTCCTATTATTGTATTGATGGACTGGATATGATTCTCTTTTATATACATGTTTTCTGTGGACTTGTCTACACTTTTGTATAAATGCTTCTCTCGTTTGTGATCGAAAAGGGCCGGCAGAATTGGCGATTTGTAGTGGTTGCCTTCCCGAGATGTCGGTGCCACCGCAAAGCGGCAATTCTGGGCTAAGACCCCCGGTGGTTGAAAAAGAAAAAAAAAGAAGGGGGTCTTACAAGTGGTATCAGAGGGGACCTCGATCGAAAGAGAAGTAGTCCACAGAAACCTTGGGCCACCCCCGTGCGAGCTTAGTTTGCGGACAAACTAGCAGCGGAAGCAGTGGTGTGCCCATAAGGGAAATCACATGTGAAAGTCCATTATAACTCTTCTTAAATTCCATTCATTCGCTCTCTAACAAATGGAATTTTTGCTTGTAGCCTGCGACGAACCCTACATCGCAGCAGGGGACACCTCAGGCCCGGATGTGGTCCTGACTCCGCCAGCACCCGTTCCGTTCCAGCAGACGGAGATGGGACAAACATTGACGGCCATCCTGGAGGCCTTCAGAGCTCAGCAAGCCCCGGCCCCACAGCCGAACCCCGGGGCCATTTGGATGACTGTCTTCCGGGGGACTATCCCCTCCATCCTACCAGGGGACGGAGTCCGCAGTACATACTGAGGAGTGGTTGGACACCATTTACGAGATGCTGGCAGGGATTCGATGCCCCACGGAGGAGGCAGTTGCCTTGGCAGTCTCCTGCTTAGAGTCACACGGAAAGAGATGGTGGAAATCTCAGCTGGACACCACCTTTGCAGGGGTGGATTGTGCTGATATTACCTGGGAGGAGTTCAGAGCAGCGCTCTTGGGACACTTTGTACCTCAGTCGGCGAGAGATGACCTGGAGGATAGGTTCCTGCGGTTGAGGCAGGGGAGCAGGACTGTGGTGGAGTACTATCAGGAGTTCACACACCTGGCCCGTTATGCGGATGCTTACCAGCTAGACGATGCTGGCTATGCCCGGAGGTTTTATAAGGGGCTGCAGGATGACATGAGGCAGGCCCTCCTTTTCGTTTCAGAAGGGAGTCTGGCCAGGATTCTGGAGATGGCTAAGAAGAGAGAGGCGGATCAGCTTACAGTGAGGAGCCGGAAGAGACCGGCTGATGATACAGTGATTGGAGGACGTAGAGACCGCCCTCGAGGCCAAGTTATTGGAGAGAGAAGGAACGGGGATCAGCCCCGTCAGGAGTTTGGGCAGGAGCAGAGGACTCAGGGGATATTGGCTCCCCAGCCTATACAGATGCTGGAAATGCCAAGGACGGCAGGGCAGCCACCGGTATGCTATCAGTGCAACCAGCCGGGGCATATCAAGCGGAACTGCCCTGTGGGGCGAGCACCCCCACCAGCACATCAGGGCGCTCCACCCCCCAGACAGTTTGGCGGACGAGGACAGGACCGAGGACGAGGATTTCAGGATCGAGGCCGTAGGCAAGAGAGGGAGCAGGTGTACGCTCTAGACCTGACACAGCCTCGGAACCCGGAGCAGGTTATCACAGGTATGGCAGCACTTTTAAATTTTCTTCATACAAACTACTATTTCAGACGTAACCTGCTTAGAAATTTAAGAGAAGATGAACTGCAACAAAATACTAAGACACTTAATCACCCCAGGCATAGTTTTCATTAGCGGCAAGCCCGCTCACACCCTCTTTGACACCGGTGCGTCGCAATCATTCGTGTCAGAGGATTTCGTGAAAGGACTGGCAGGAGTGGAGCTGAGCACCGGGAAGATGCTGAGGGTGCGCCTACCCGATGGATCGGAGAGATATTGACCTCTACTCATTGTGATATGGAAGCAAGGATCGGCGGAAAGGCGTTTGAGGCACCCGCGACGGTTTTGAGGATGCCAGATTACGATCTGATTCTGGGCATGACCTGGCTGTACTGGAACCATGCCCAGATCGATTGCGTGGCAAAGAGGATCACCGTGAGGCACGGCGACTCCTTCATTGTTATCAAAGGTATTACATCAGCACCCCGTACCTTACTTTCTTCTATACAGGCCGTTAAGGCCCACCTGCAGGGGGAAGAGGTTTATCAGATCCTCTTTGAGGCGGTCGTAGCCAAGGACTCCATTGCAGATATTCCAGTGGTGCGGGACTTCGCCGACGTGTTTCCGGAGAAGCTACCAGGGTTACCCCCGCACCGAGAGAGGGACTTTCAGATTCAGCTTATACCAGGGGCTAAGCCGGTATCCAGAGCTCCCTATCGAATGGCCCCAAAGGAGTTGGTGGAATTCCGGAGTCAGCTTCAGGAGTTAGTGGAGGCCGGGTTCGTTCGGCCTAGCTCTTCACCATGGGGAGCTCCGGTGCTGTTCGTTAAGAAGAAAGACGGGACCCTCCGACTGTGCATAGATTACCGGGCTCTGAACAGGCTGACGGTCCGGAACACTTATCCCTTACCACGGATAGATGAGCTTTTTGACCAGCTGGAGGGAGCCCATTGGTTCTCAAAGCTGGATCTGAGATCAGGATACTACCAGCTTCGCATTCGGGAGGAGGACATCCCGAAGACAGCGTTCAGCAGCAGATACGGCTTGTACGAGTTTACCGTGATGCCGTTCGGGCTCACGAATGCACCCTCCGCATTCATGACTTTGATGAATCGGGTGTTCGAGGAATACCTGGATGTCTTCGTCATTGTATTCATCGACGACATCCTCATCTATTCAAGGACGGAGGAGGAGCACGCGAGACATCTAGCCTTGACCTTGGAGAAGCTGCGGGAGCACGAGATGTATGCCAAGTACAGCAAGTGCCAGTTCTGGCTAAAGGAGGTGGCATTTCTGGGTCACGTCATCAGTGGAGCAGGTCTGGCAGTGGATCCGGCAAAGATCCAGGCAGTACGGGATTGGCCACCACTAAAGTCGGCCACGGATGTTCGGAGTTTCTTGGGGCTTGCCGGTTACTACCGGAAGTTCGTAAAGGGGTTCTCTCAGATTGCCCTTCCTCTTACGTCTCTGACGAAGAAGGAGTCCCCTTTTACTTGGACGCCGCGGTGCGAATCTGCCTTCCAGGAGCTGAAGGATCGTCTCACCTCGGCCCCCATCCTTGCTCTCCCATCAGGGAGGGAGGGATTTCAGGTATATGCAGATGCTTCCTATCAGGGGATGGGCGCCGTCCTTATGCAGAATGGGCACGTAATCGCCTATGCCTCCCGTCAGTTGAAGCAGCACGAGCAGAACTACCCCGTGCACGATTTGGAGATGGGGGCAGTCATTTTTGCCCTTAAGATCTGGCGGCACTATCTCTACGGGGTACATTGTGATATCTTCTCCGACCACAAGAATCTGAAGTACGTCGACACCCAGAAGGAGTTAAACATCAGGCAGAGACGCTGGGTGGAGTTTCTTTCGGACTACCAGTATACCATGCACTACCATCCGGGGAAGGCGAACGTGGTTGCGGATGCTCTGAGCCGGAGAGCGAATACGACTGGAGTAGGCCCGCAGCTGATGGCCTTGGAGTTGATTAGATCATTCGAGGAGATGCAGATTTCGCTAGTATCTGAGGATGACCCGGAGCTGTACATGGAGTACTTGGGGTCGATGGCTACTACAGATGACATCCGAGACCGCATCAGAGATGGGCAGAAGCTGGACGAGAGAGCTGAGCCGATATTCCGGGCCTTGGAGGAAGGCACGACAGGAGATTACACTTTGAGGGATGGGCTTCTGTGTTTCCGGGGCAGAGTCTACATACCAGCAGGAGGACGGATCCGGGAGGACATTTTGGAGGAAGCTCACTGCAGTCGGTATTCGGTACACCCGGGGATCACCAAGATGGTAAAGGATTTAAAGAGGACGATGTACTGGCCGGGTATGAAGAAAGATATTACATATTTTGTGACACATTGTGAGGCCTGCCAGCTCGTGAAGGCGGAGTGTAGGAACCCGGCAGGATTGCTGCAGCCGCTTCCAGTGCCGGAGTGGAAGTTTGAGGACATAGCCATGGACTTTATACATGGGCTACCTAGATCCCGTGCGGGGAACGACTCGATCTGGGTGATAGTGGACAGGCTGACAAAGGTGGCCAGATTCATCCCAGTGGCGAAGGACACACCGGTCAGTGTTTTAGTACGGAGGTTCATCGAGCAGTTTGTGCGTTATCATGGGGTGCCCAAGACTATCGTTTTGGATCGGGATGGGCGGTTCACATCCAGGGAATGGAGGTCAGTCCAGGCCCATCTGGGTTCTCGGTTGACATTCAGCACAGCTTTCCACCCTCAGACCGACGGACAGACAGAGCGCACAAACCGTACACTGGAGGACCTGTTACGACTGTGTATTTTGGACCGTGGCGAGCCTTGGGAGAGATTGCTGCCACTGGTCGAGTTTTCGTACAACAACACTCATCAGTCCAGCATAGGCATGGCTCCATACGAAGCGTTGTACGGAAGGAGATGCAGAACCCCACTATCATGGGTTCAGGATGAGGATCCGCAGGCACTGGGCTCGGAGTTTGTGGGAGATACAGATGCTCAGATTAGGTTGATCCGAGACAGGATGTTGGAAGCCCAGAGTAGACAGGCGAAATACTACGATGCGAGGCATCGTCAAGTGGAGTTCCAGGTGGGGGACCGAGTTTTCTTGAAGATACGGCCGATGCACGGAGTCTCGCGGGTTCGCGGGCGGAGGAAGCTCAGTCCAAGATATATGGGGCCCTACAGGATCCTGGAGCGGATCGGCCCCTTAGCCTATAGACTGGAACTACCGCCGGAGTTAGCGGGATTGCATGACGTCTTCCACGTCTCCTCACTTCGGAGGGCTCTGCTACGCCCTGAGCAGCTGATTCCCTCGGCAGATGGCCCGGTGGCCTCGGATCGGTCAGTCAACGTGGAGCCTATCAGGATTGACGATACGGCAGTGCGGGTCTTGCGGAGAAAGAAGGTCCCGTTAGTCAAGGTTCTGTGGAACAATCATGGGCAGGAGGAGCATACATGGGAGCCACAAGACTTGATGCGGCAAAAATATCCGGAACTTTTTCGTCAGGTATACCTCAAAACCCCTCTGGACAATCAATTGCCTTCCTGTTTTAAACCAATGGAATTGAAATTTCAAGAATAGGGGCTAATCTTTTGTTTATTGGGACGTATATACCTAGTTAGGTGGGCGAATTAAACCTTAGATTCGAAATCGCACAAGCAAACGTAACGTAGGGAGGTAATCATTCGGTTCTCATGGGATGTTACAAGTTTATTTTCCCGATTGGAGTCCCGTAGGCTTAACCTTGATTTCGGGGACGAAATCTTTGTTTTGTTTATTGGGATTTGTAACATCCCATTTCCGGCTAGACCCCTAGGAGTCGGTTGGTTGTGGTGGAACCCTAGGGAGCCCAAAACTTGAAATAAATCGACTAAGGAATCGGCTCACGGGTTGGTCACGCCCGTGACCCGCCATGTCACGCCGTGACAAGGGCGTGACACGCTCGACGATCGTCGATCCCAACTCGACGATCGTCGAACCAAATTCGGCCACACGGGTCTGTCACGCCCGTGACCCTCCAGGTCACGCCCGTGACAAAGGGCGTGACACGCTCGAACGATCGTCGAACCCCACTTCGACGATCGTCGACCCAAAATTGACCACGCGCCATGTCACGCCGTGACTTGCATTCACGTCACGCCCGTGACATTGGGCGTGACCGCGCTGACGATCGTCGATTTCTGTTCGACGATCGTCGACCCAGAACTAGTCATCAGGCATGTCACGCCCGTGACCCGCATTGTCACGCCCGTGACATTGGGCGTGACCACGCTCGACGATCGTCGATTTCAGCTCGACGATCGTCGACCAGAATTAGTCACCAGGCCTGTCACGCCCGTGACCCAAGTGTCACGCCCGTGACCACCCTTCGACGATCGTCGATCTCAGTTCGACGATCGTCGAACCCAGAACTGCTAACCGGGCCTGTCACGCCGTGACCTATGTGTCACGCCCGTGACCAAGGCCGAAACGTCAGCCAGACTGGAAGTTTCGGTAACCGACGCCTTAATAAATTCTGGCTGTGGGAATGAAAAATCAAGAGTATTTATGGGTCGTTCCCCTACTTTAATTATGTTAATAATTAAGGAAAGTGGGTCCAATAGGAAACTGCCACCTGGCAAGCACCTCTTCATTTCCAACTTTCCAACTGCCATTCGGCATAACCGAAACGTCATAAGAATATGATTAATGGCCGCCAACGTTTCATCTCCAACGTTTCACCCTTTCCCCTCCCCATTTCCTCATCTATAAAAGATTCCTGAGTGCAAGAGGAAAAGGTTACACTCCCTCAATTGTTCAGACTTCCTCCTTGCTGTTGAAGAATTTCCGGCGACGCCACCACCGCGCAAATGGCTTCCCGACGCTCTGCACGCCTTCAACCCGCGAACAAGGTCCTCCCCTCCCTCTTCTTCTGCGGATAGATCTTAGGAATCGTTAGGAGAGATATCGGGCTCAAAAGAGCCAGATCGGGTGAGCGTAATGGTGGTTTTCGAAAATATCATGGTGGCGGGTTTCGCCGGAAACCGCCTCTCCGGCGGCTGTGCCGCCGCCCGACGTTAGCCCTCGCCTCAACGGAGGTGGTGGTGGTGGTGGCCGGCCAGGGAGATGGCTGGGTGGACGGGAAATAGCTTGGAAAGGCTACAGGAAAATTAGGTTTTCAGTCTCTGGTTCGGGTTGTAGAAGAAGATGAACAGTGCCTTTAATTAGATTTTATTTGTAAAATCAATTTCTGAATGAGATTTCTGTCATGTTAAATAATTTGGGAAAAATACTTAGAGGCTCCTACAGGAAAAGTGGTCAACATAGAAACTGTAGCCCTTGAAGTCTAGTTTTATTCAAAATTAATTTCATTCAATTTGGATTCCTGGTTAGACCACAGCACCCTTTTTGGTGAGGTCTATCCAGAGGGCTGCCTTGACCTTAGAAAAATTCCCCACTCCAATCCAGTCGTCCAAACGACTTGAAATTTGGGATGTGGTCTAATCTTACATATATCTAGGTGCTATCCAAAAATGAGAATTTTTGGAGAAAATTTTTCTATAGTTTTTAGAAAAATTCAATAATCCTAGCCGAATTTAATTAGGTGGTTAAATAATTTCCAAACCCTCCCAAATTTTGGTGAGTGGTTCCTGGGTTCACCATAAGGTTCTGTATAATTTTTCATCTCATTTGGAGATGGTTTGGTTTAGAATTGATCGACCCTAAGTTTTGCCCTAATAAGGGGTCTTAGGTTAAAAGTGCACTTTTGAAGTTTGAGTGGTGAGATCACCTCAACAGAGGCTGAGATTTTTACCACTGGCTAGTAATGTTCTCTAGCACCCCCTCATGGAGTTTGAGGTGGATCGGGGTAAGTTTACCTAAGGACCAAGGCCAAACCCTAAGGATGGATCTTGGTGGTTTGTGAAGGTCATGTGGTCAAATGACCTTGGATTGACCCGAGGTCGGGTTATGAGAACCATAGGGCTAATATAGTTCTCTGGATGAAATTTTAGTGGATTTGGAGATCGTTGGGATGTCTAAAAACCTAACCCTAGTTTAGGGCGCAAAACTTATAGAGATAGGAAATGACACCAAGCCACATTGAAAAGTGATGAGAATTGGGTAGAGTGGATTATAGGGGTAGTACAAGCTCTGGATATTTTTCTATGAATTTTATGCTCACTATTTTGGGTACTTCTTTAATGAATTGGTAGTTGCATGATTTGCTTAGAAAATTTATTAGAGTGTACAAACTTCCTGGAAAATTGATGAAATATAGGCAGAGGACCTCTATTATGATTTTAAAACTCTGTGAATTTTTATGGGATTTTTAGAAGCTTAATTCTAGGGCTTGCTTCATTAAGTATTATTTATCATGGATATTGGATTAAATTTATTTTGGTGCTTAGCAAGCTGATAAAATTATGATTCTTGCACAATGATCTCTTCTATATCATACTATTAATCAGTAATTTTTCCATAATTTTATGAAGAGTAATTTCAGTACTTCCTTCTTTACATGAGAATAATAGGATTATAATGGATAAATTAATTAGAGGCTAAATATCTCTTGTAAAATCCTGCAAATTAGTATTTGATGATACCTTACTGTTATTTAGAGATCACAATTTTTGGGTGGCCATAACTTAAGAATATCATATAGTTCATGTTAAAAAATACCCATGGCCAATCTTTGAGAAAAATAAAATAAATATCAGATTAATTAGGAAAATTATAAATTCCTGGATTTAAGCTAATTAAGTCATGATAGTCCTCCAGTAAATATTATAGGAGATTTGGAAGATAATTTGGAGTACCTCCCCTTGTGTACCACATATAGCTTAGGATGGTCTGCATTTAGTAAAACCACGGAATTCTGATAATCGATGGTTGGTAGGGCAAATTTAGAATGAGTTCATTATTAGAAGTCAGGATAAGTAGAATGTGGGACTGGTTAGGATAAGAGAGTACGGGAACGACGAAAGATCGTCCGTCCCGGGAGGAAGAGGAAGAATCTTAATACGCTAGGGTTAGATTCATTATAACATTAAAAGGGGATTGGGTAAAGGGTAGACAACCAATAATAATAAGTGCCTTGCGAAAGGGAACTTCGGGCCGTAATGCACCGTCTTGGTTCCTAGTGCCCCTTGAGAGCCCTTCACGGGGTATACCGGGGGCAGTCCTGGGCTAACGTAAACCTTAGGAGTAATAAATCAAAAGAGCAACTAATATAACTAGGATTGCACACACTCACTCCCCGGTAGTTAGGAAAGTAGAATTATAGGATTACTTGCCATCAGACAGTAGCTCTGAAGGTAGATGCACGGACAGTACTGTCCGGGGGGCGCGGGCTCGAGGGTTGGAGTACGGAGAAAGGTGGTGGGTCATCGGTACTAGGCGATCGATCACACCGACAGCGGTACGATGACTCGGAGAAAAGTTCTGGAGGGTACATCCAGCAGCAGTACGCGGATACTCTAGGTTGTGTTCTTCTAGGGGCGTACGGAAGGGCTAGGCCTGGTAGTGTGGTTACCCGCCTAGGAGTGGGGGGCCCGACCCACTGTCTCCGTTTGCCACTACGGAGGTTCCTGGGGGTGAAGCTAGCCTCCCGAACAGGGGGAACTAAAGGTCTGTGCGCATAGAGTCGTGTGCGTGGGTTGCACTTGCATGAATCATGGCATAGCATGTTTGCATATAACCGTCACCCCAACGTATAAATCGGTATGGGACTTTTTATACGATGGGAGCCTTGCAGAAGATCCCTTAACTTATAAGTTTGTATGGGCATTCATATAAGTTAAGGTTACTTACATACTTACTTACTGTTCTCTAGTTGTCTTTTTATATAAATTGCTTCTTATTAATTGTTCTACCTATTACAACATTTATACTGCTCCCCGATATAACTTGCTAGTTAGGTCCGCCGACACTTGCTTGTCTATTCTCCACTTTTGTAGCTTCCCTTTCCTCCTCTCCTCCCGGTGCTTAGGAGCCGTGGTGGGAGGGGTAGGGGATGATAGGGCTTAGTCTTTATGACTAATGGTTTTCGAACCAAACATTACAGGAGCTCCGGATGGGAGACAGGGACCCAGCACCAGCGGAGTACGGTGCGCATGGAGGTGGGACAGTCTAGCACCGGTGCACCTGCGACCAGCTCCGTGAGTGATTAGCATTTTCTTAGCTTCCGCGATGAGAGACTTGTAGTGAGGACTCTGATGTACTGGGCTCAAGCCCATTTATCTATTTTCCTATTATTGTATTGATGGACTGGATATGATTCTCTTTTATATACATGTTTTCTGTGGACTTGTCTACACTTTTGTATAAATGCTTCTCTCGTTTGTGATCGAAAAGGGCCGGCAGAATTGGCGATTTGTAGTGGTTGCCTTCCCGAGATGTCGGTGCCACCGCAAAGCGGCAATTCTGGGCTAAGACCCCCGGTGGTTGAAAAAGAAAAAAAAAGAAGGGGGTCTTACACTGCTACGCCCTGAGCAGCTGATTTCCTCGGCAGATGGCCCGGTGGCCTCGGATCGGTCAGTCAACTTGGAGCCTATCAGGATTGAAGACACGGCAGTGCGTGTCTTGCGACGGAAGAAGGTTCCGTTGGTCAAGGTTCTGTGGAACAATCATGGGCAGGAGGAGCATACATGGGAGCCACAGGACTTGATGCGGCAAAAATACCCGAACTTTTTCGTCAGGTATACCTCACAACCCCTCTGGACAATCAATTTGCCTCCCTGTTTTAAACCAATGGGACTGAAATTTCAAGAATAGGGGCTAATCTTTTGTTTATTGGGGTGAATATACCTAGTTAAGTGGGCGAATTAATCTTAGACTTGAAACCTCATAAAGCGAACATAATATAGGGATGTAATTTCTTTAATTCTCATGGGTTGTTACAAGCTTCTTTTCCCGATTTGAGTCCCGTAGGCTTAACCTTGATTTAGGGGACGAAATCTTTGTTTTGTTTATTGGATTTGTAACATCCCATTTCCGGCTAGACCTCTAGGAGTCGGTTGGTTGTGGTAGAACCCTGGGGAGCCCAGAAATCGAAATAAAACGACCAAGAATTCGGGTCACGGGTTGGTCACGTCCGTGACCGA
The DNA here is from genome assembly GCA_039513925.1 of Platanthera zijinensis. Classification (NCBI taxonomy): domain Eukaryota; kingdom Viridiplantae; phylum Streptophyta; class Magnoliopsida; order Asparagales; family Orchidaceae; genus Platanthera; species Platanthera zijinensis. Next base: position 164,005,750 of record CM077084.1, read on the forward strand.
CCCGTCACGCCCGTGACCTAGGGCGTGACTCACTCGACGATCGTCGACCTCAGGGAGACGATCGTCGGACGCCGAATTTTCAACCCAGCCCTGTCACGCCCGTGACCCAGGTGTCACGCCCGTGACCTGGGGTCGTGACTCCTTCGACGATCGTCGATCTCAGTTAGACGATCGTCGGGCGCGGAATTTGCCTCATGGCCTGTCACGCCCGTGACCCTCAATGTCACGCCCGTGACATAGGTTGTGACCACCTTCGATGATCGTCGATTTCAGTTCGACGGTCGTCGGCCAGGAATTGGCCACACGGGCATGTCACGCCTGTGACCCACAATATCACGCCCGTGACATAGGGCGTGACCACGCTCGACGATCGTCGATCCCAATTCGACGATCGTCAAACCAGAATTGGTCACACGGGCCAGTCACGCCCGTGACCCGGGTGTCACGCCCGTGACCACCCTTCGACGATTGTCGATCTCAGTTCGACGATCGTCGAACCCAGAATTGGCTAACCAGGCCTGTCACGCCCGTGACCTATGTGTCACGCCCGTGACCAAGGCCGAAACGTCAACCAGACTGAAAAATTTGGTAACCGACGCCATAATAAATTTTGATTATGGGAATGAAAACCAAGGGTATTTATGGGCCGTTTCCTACTTTAATTATTTAAATAATTAAGGAAATGTTGGTCCAATAGGAAATCGCCACCTGGCGAGCACCTCTTCATCTCCAGCGTTTCAACTGCCATTCGTCATAACCGAAACGTCATTAAGGGAATTATTAATGGTCGCGGACGTTTCATCCTTTTCCCTCCCCACTTGATGATCTATAAAAGACTCCTAAGAGCAAGAGGAAAAGGTTACACTCTCCCTCAAACTGTTTCAGATTTTCCCTTTTGCTGTTGAAGAATTTCCGGCGACGCCACCACCGCGCAAATGGCTTCCCGACGCTCTGCACGCCTCCAACCCGCGAACAAGGTCCTCCCCTCCCTCTTCTTCTGCGGATAGATCTTAGAAATCATTAGGAGAGATATCGGGCTCAAAAGAGCCAGATCGGGTGAGCGTATTCGTGGTTTTTCCGAAAATTTCATGGTGGCGGGATTGCCGGAAACCGCCTCTCCGGCGGCCGTGCTGCCGCCCGACGATAGCCCTCACCTCAACAGAGGTGGTGGTGGTGGTGGCCGGCCAGGGAGATGGCTGGATGGCCGGGAAATAGCTTGGAAAAGCTACAGGAAATTAGGTTTTCAGGGTTCTGTTTCGGGCTGTAGAAGAAGATGAACAGTGCCATTTAATTAGATTTTATTTGTAAAGCAATTTTTGAATGAAAATATCTGTCACTTTAAATAATTTGGGAAAAATATCTAGAGGCTCCTACAGGAAAAGTGGTCAACATAGAAAATGTAGCCCTTGAAGTCTAGTTTAATTTAAAATTGATAACACTCGATTTAGAATCCTGGTTAGACCATAGAACCCTTGTTGGTGAGGTCTATCCAGGGGGCCGTCTGGACCTTAAAAAAATTCCCCACTCTAAACCAGTCATCAAAATGACTTGAAATTTGGGGTGTGGCCTAATCTTACCTATATCTAGTTGCTATCCAAAAATGAGAATTTTTGGGAAATATTTTTCTATAGTTTTGAGAAAAATTCCATAATCGTAGTTTAATTTAATTAGATGGTTAAATAATTTCCAAACCCTCCCAAATTTTGGTGAGTGGTCCCTGGGTTCACCATAAGGTTCTGTATAATTTTTCATCTCATTTGGAGATGGTTTGGATTAGAATTGATCAACCCTAAGTTTTGCCCTAATTAGGGGTCTTAGGTTCAAAGTGCACTTTTGAGATTTAAGTGGTCAGATCACCTTAACAAAGGCTGAGATTTTTACCACTGGCTAGTAATATTCTATAGCACCCCCCTCATAGAGTTTGAGGTGGATCGGGGTAAGTTTGCCCTAAGAACCAAGGCCAAACCCTAAGGATGGATCTTGGTGGTTTGTGAAGGTCATGTGGTCAAATGATCTTGGATTGACCCGAAATTGGGTGGAGAGAACCATAGGACCAATATAGTTCTCTGGATGAAATCTTAGTAGATTTGGAGACCGTTGGGATACCTAAAACTCTAACCCTAGTTTAGGGTGCAAAACTTGTAGAGATAGGAAATGGAACTAAATCACATTGAAAAGTGTTGAGATTTGGGTAGAGTGAATTATAGGGATGGCACAAGCTCTGGATATTTTATTATGAATTTTAAGATTATTATTTTGGGTACTTCATTAACGATTTAGTAGCTTGTATGATTCGCTTAGAAAATTAATTATGGATCACACACTTCCTGGAAATTGATGAAATTTAGGCAGAGAACATTTATTATGGTTTTAAATCTCTGTAAATACTTATGGGATTTTTGGAAGTTTAATTCTAAGGCTTGCTTCATTAAGTATGTTTTACCTTGATTATTTGATTAAATCTTTAGTGGTGTTTAGCAAGCTAGTAAAATTATGATTCTTTGCACAAAGATCTTTTATATGGCATGCTACTGATTAGTAATTTTTCTATAATTTTTAGATGAATAATTTCAGTACTTCCTTCATTACGTAGAATTAACGTGATTATACTGGATAAATTATTTAGAGGCTAAATACTTTCTGTAAAATTCTGGGGATTTGTATTTGAGGTTATCTTGCTGTTATTTAATGATTATGATTTTTGAGTATCCATTACTTAGGAGGATCATGTAGTTCATGTTTAAAATGACCCATGGCCCGTCCTTTGGGAAAATTAAATAAATATCAGATTAATTAGGAAAATTATAAGTTTCTGGATTTAGACAAATTATGATATGGTAGACCTCCAGTAAATATTATAGGAGATTTGGAAAATAATTTGGTGTACCTCCCCTTGTGTACCTCATATAGCTTAGGATGGTCTGTATATAGTAAAGCCACGGAATTCTGATAATTGAAGGTTGGTAGGGTATGTTAAGATTGAGTTCATCATTGGAAGTCAGGACAAGTAGAGTGTGAGACTGGTCAAGGATAAGGGAGTATGGGAACGACGAAAGATCGTCCATCCCGGGAAGAAGAGGAAGAGTTTTAATACTCTAGGGTTAGAACTAAAGTAACTAAAAGAGGATCGGGTTAAGGGAGATCAACCAATAATATTAAGTGCCTTGCGAAAGGGAACTTCGGGCCGTAATGCCGCTGTCTTGGTTCCTAGTGCCCCTTGAGAGCCCTTCACGGGGTATACCGGGGGCAGTCCTGGGCTAACGTAAACCATAGGAATAATAAATTGAAAGAGCAATTAGTATAACTAGGGTTGCACATACACACACCTCGGTAGCTAGGAAGGTAGAATAATTGGTTTGGTTGCTTTCAGACAGTAGCTCTGAAGGTAGATGCACGGACGGACTGTTCGGGGGGCCGAGGGCTCGAGGGTTGGAGTACAGAATAAAGGTGGTGGGTCTTCGGTATCTGATTGTCGTTCACACCGACATCGGTACGCTGACTCGGCGGTGTGGGACACTTAGCCAAAGAAAGTCTGGTGGGTACAGCCAGCAGTAGTACGCGGATACTCTAGGTTGTGTTCTTCTAGTGCCGTACGGAATGGCTTGGCCTGGTAGTGTGGATGCCCGCTTAGGAGTGGGGGGACCGACCCACTGTCTCCATTTGCCACTACGAAGGTTCCTGGGAGTGAAGCTAGCTACCCGAACAGGGGGAACTAAGGTCTGTGCGCATAGAGTCATGTGCGTGTGTTGCACTTGCATGAATCATGGCATAGCATATCACTACACTCATTATTGCATACAACCGACACCCCAACGTATAAATCGGTATGGGACTTTTTATACGATGGGAGCCTTGCAGAAGATCGCTTAACTTATAAGTTTGTATGTGCATTCATATAAGTTAAGGTTACATACTTACTTACTTGTTTGTTTACTTACTGTTCTCTAGCTGCCTTTTTATACAATTTGCTACTTACTAATTGCTCTACCTATTACAACATTTACACTGTTCACCTATTATAACTTGCTAGTTAGGTCCACCGTCACCTGCTTGATTATTCTCCACTTTTGTAGCTTCCCTTTCCTCCTCTCCGCCCGGTGCTTAGGAGCCGTGGTGGGAGGGGTAGGGGATGATAGGGCTTAGTCTTTATGACTAATGGTTTTCGAACCAAACATTTCAGGAGCTCCGGATGGGAGACAGGGACAAGCACCATCGGAGTACGGTGCACATGGAGGTGAGACAGTCTAGCACTGGTGCACCTGCGACCAGCTCCGTGAGTGATTAGTATTTTCTTAGCTTCCGCGATGAGTGACTTGTAGTGAGGAATCTGATGTACTGGGCTCGAGCCCATTTATCTATTTTCCTATTATTACTATTGATGGACTGGTTATGATTTCACTTTTATTTACATGTTTCTGTGGACTTGTTTACATTTTTGTATAAATGCTTCTCTCTCTTGTGATCGAAAAGGGCCGGCAGAATTGTCATTTTGTAGTGGTTGCCTTCCCGTTAGTCGGTGCCACCGCAAAGCGACAATTCTGGGCTAAGACCCCGGTGGCTGAAAAAGAAAAAAAAAGGGGGGGGGGTCTTACAGCCTTAGCTTCAAACTTTCTAAGATGTTTCTTGTCATTATTGTGAATATAGCATATATATCCAAATACTTTAAAATAGGTCATTAACATTCATAACAACCTATGACACCTAATGTATAAGTGGTATGGGACGCTTATATATTAGGACCTGCTAAACGACCCCTTAGTCTATAAGCTTGAGTGGGCAAGTTAGTTTGAAGATTTTTACCTAATTAATTTATGCAGCCTTAGTTTGAAGATTTTTAACAACCTATGACCTACTAAATGGCCAGGAGTCTTATGCTTTAGTTTATGTATTAGGCTTCTATTCATGACATAATTTGTTGTGCTTACTGCTTCTGCCCAGTAGGAAAGAGGTATGTAAGCATCTGCAAGCAATGTACCTGCAGCATCAATGAGTGTCTTATTCTTCCTTTCAACTACGCCATTTTGTTGAGGAGTTTTGGGAGCTGAGAAACAATGTCTGATACCTGCCTTCTCACAGAACTCTAGCATAAGAAGAGATTCAAACTCAGTACCATGATCACTTTTGATCAATGCAACTTTAGTAGAATACTCAATCTGTATGTTCTTGAGAAAATCTGTGAGAACTTTAAAAGTATCGGACTTAGTTCTCAAAAAGAAAACCAATGTGAATCTAGAGAAGTCATCTACAATAACTAATGTATAAGATTTTCCTCCTAGTGTTGGGTATTGTATCCACAATTACCTGGATTTGAGGAAGCCACCTGTCAAGCTAAGATGAATTCACAATGTATTTGATGAACTATTTTTTAGTTGTGCTTGTAGTTATTCCATGCTAAGTACACACCAATGTCAGGGTGCAGTGGGTCAATATACACGGGTCTGTGCAACATAATCCCTCGTTGAGCAGATCAGTGTGTTGGCCTACGTGTACTCTCTCTATTGGGGTGTACTTAATTTCAAGTACAGGGTTATAATAAAGCAAGAGCAGACAAGGAGCAAGGATGGGCCAAAGACCTGCTCACGGGTGGAAAGACGAGAATTCGTCTAAGTATAATTCATCGAGAATCACTAAGTGATTCTCGCCGATTCGTCGAGAATCACTTGTGATTCTCGACGAGTCGACGAGAATCACTAGTTGATTCTCGCCGGGTTGGGCCGGCTGTCTTGACACAGACAGGAAATTTATCTAAGGCAGAATCGTCGAGAATCACTTATGATTCTCACCGATTCGTCGAGAATGACCTTGCATTCTCGACGATTCGGTGAGAATCAAAAGTGATTCACACCGATTCTCCCCGGCCCCTACAACCTGTGTTGCCTGAATTCACCAAGTAGAATTCGGCGAGAATCGTAGGTGATTCTCGCCGATTCATCGAGAATCACCTTCGATTCTCGGCGATTCTGACTTGGCAATTTTTCCAAATTCCTGGACCGGTCCCTGATACTTCCTGCGGCATTTTGAACCGGTCCTAGGTCTTTGCTTGGGTGGGGCCCACAACGGTTATCTCTTGATCTACGGTATAAATACACTTGTATGAATGAACAGTGATAGACAGAAGATAGGCGATACAAAAACAAGCGGCCGACAAACCCTAAACTCGCGGATCGTCTCCGCCTCCACCGCCGCCGTCATTCATTGAAGCCGATCTCGATCTCCTCCAGATCCTCAGTGACAGAAGCTTAGGTTAGCATAGCGTCTAACGCGTCTAACTAGAGATCCCTTATCTCTTGATTCGTTGATCGGGAAAAACCTTCCCCTTCCGAATCGATCGAGACGACCGATCCTGGTGTGACCGTTGGAAGACCTTGCTTCCCTAACTACGAAGTTTGAATCAAGATAGCACAGCAGTAGCTCTCCGTCGCCGCCGGTTTCAGGAAGATTCAATCCAAGTGAGATCTAGGGTTGTGGACTCTTCGTTGACTTCAAAAACACGTCGTCGAACGAAGAGGGACACCTTTGTCTCCAAACGTCGTTTGTATTTCTTACAAGCATTTTCAATTTCTTTGCAAAGGACCGATTGGTCTCTAGTTGTAAGGGTTGGGTGCAACCCGTGTTGTGGGAGTGGTGACTCCTACGTGTGGAAGGGTTCCTTCCGTTAGTGCAAGGATTGGATTTCAATCCTGTTGGTGAAGTGACCGAGTCGTGTAACATCCCATTTCCGGCTAGACCCCTAGGAGTCGGTTAGTTGTGACGGAACCCCAGGAAACACATAAAATTGAAATAAAGCGATCAATATTTCGGGTCACGGGTTGGTCACGCCCGTGACCGACCCGTCACGCCCGTGACCTGGGCGTGACTACTTCGACGATCGTCGATCTCCACGAGACGATCGTCGAACGTGCTGTCTGGGCATGTCACGCCCGTGACTATGGGCGTGACCCCATCGACGATCGTCGATCGCCGTGAGACGATCGTCGACCTTGCGGCCCGGGCATATCACGCCCGTGACATGAGTGTCACGCCCGTGACCTAGGGCGTGACCAGCCTTCGACGATCGTCGATCTCAATTCGACGATCGTCGACCTCGAAATTTGCCGTTCGGGCATGTCACGCCCGTGACCTAGAGGTCACGCCCGTGACCTAGGGCGTGACCAGCCTTCGACGATCGTCAATCTCAATTCGACGATCGTCGACCCAAAATCTGCCGTTTGGGACTGTCACGCCCGTGACCCAAGGTGTCACGCCCGTGACCATCCATCGACGATCGTCGATCTCAGTTCGACGATCGTCGAACCCAGAATTGGCTATCCGGGCCTGTCACGCCCGTGACCTATGTGTCACGCCCGTGACATTGGCCGAAACGACGGTTCAGGCCCGAAATTATTCCAACACGCGTGGTAATAAATGCTGGTGTGGGAAGTTACACCAGGAGTAAGTTCCGGCCGTTTTCCTTCTATAATTATATAATAAATGAGGAAAAGGTGGTCCAATAGAAAACCGCTAGCTGGACACACCGGTTCAGTTTCCACTGTTTCTTATCCCTTCACTGTAACCGAAACGTTAAGGGGGGGGGAACTTCATGGCCATAATGGTTTTACCCATTCACCTTCCCACTTCCTGATTTATAAAAGCCCACCTGGGCAAGAGGAGAAGGTTACACGCTCAAGTAATCGGATCAGACCTTTGTTCTTGCTGTAGGAGAAGTTCAGCAAACGCCACCACTGCGCCATGGCACCCCGACGTTCTTCTCGCCTTCAAACCGCGAACAAGGTCCTCCTCTGCTCCTTCTCTTTCATGGGTAGATCTTAGGATTCTTAGAAAGGAGGTTCGCGCTCAACGGAGCCGGAGCCGTCTCTCGTTTTCATGGAAAAACCATGAAAAAGGTATTTTGAGTTCGCCGGAAACCGCCACCTCCGGCGGCCAAACCACCGCCGACCGATAGCCATCGCCTCAACGGAGGTGGTGGTGGTGGTGGCTGGCCAGGGAAGTGACCGAACGGCCGGCGACGGATCACGGAATGCTTACAGGAAAAATGATTTTTCTGTGTCTGGTTTTCGGGTTCATGTAGAAGATGAACAGTAGAAATAATTTTATAATATATAGATTATTATATATTACATATGGAAAAATAGATTATTTGGATATATGTTGAGGCTGCGAAACGAGGCATGTAGAGGCCGTTTTAGGAAAAATGACCAGATACAAAAGTTGTAGCCCTCGGGGTCTACTTTAATTTAAAATTGATTTTATTCAATTTGGGTGAGTGGTTTGAACACAGCACTCATTTTGGTGGGATCAAGACCTAGGCTAACCAGAAATTAAAATGGTTGCCCACGGTTCATAACATGTCCAAATGACTTGAAATTTGGACTGGAGGTCTATAATATGTATATCGAGAGGCTGTCCAAAAATGAGAATTTTTGGAGAACTTTTGCCTAAAGTTTTTGTAAAAATTTAATAAACAATATAAAATTAATTAGGAGATGAAATTAAGTCCAAACTCCCCCAAAATATTGGGTGGTGGTCCCTGGCATCACTGTTAGGATCTGTACAAAATTTCAACTCGATTGGTCGAGTTTTGAATAGGGAAGTATCAAGTCCTAGATAGGTCTTGGTGAGGGGTACTTTGGGGAAAAGTACGATTGGAGATGGAGTGGACAAATCTCCTCAAAAGAGGCTGAAGTTGTTGGCCACTGATTTGTTGAGCCTATGTCTACCCTCTTGGGTAACATGGTGTGGATTAGGGTGGATTTTACCCTAAGAGATTGGCTCAAACCCAACGGGTGGGAGTTTGAGGTTTGTGAAGGACATAGGAGCAAAAGCTCTTGTATGCCCTTGAAATTTGGAGGAGAGTGGCATGATATGCTGAAAACCCTCTGGTGGAAATAGTGAGGGAATTGGAGGTAATTGGGTACCTCGGAAGTTGAGAGTTTGAATTAGGTTAGAAATGTAATTTAGTTATTTTAAGCACTAAATCTAATCCAAAAATTATGAAACTCGGGAGGAGTGAGTTTTAGGATGTTTTAGACTTATGATAATTTTCCTGGAATTTTATGATTGATAAATATTATACTTCATGTGTTAACGGATTATTTGCCCAATTTGTTGTTTCAATTATTTGGAGGCTTTAAATTAATTATAATCATTTAAAATTCTGGATTTAGATTTTGACCAGTAGAACATTGATCCCTGAATTTTTATGGAATTTTATGTTGAGTAAATTTAGTACTTTATTCGCAGATGATAGAACGGGCTCTTATGTTTAAAAGTTAATTATGGATAAAATACTTGCTGGGAAATTGTGAAACTTGGCCTGTGCTAATTTTAGACCTCTATCTGCATGACATAAATTATTTATAATTTTTGGAAGAATATTTTCTGTACTTAATTCATAAACAACAGAAGTTAGAGATTATTTCTAAAATAGTTTTCATGCCCTTCTAATGATAGGAAAATTATGATACTTAGGATTTAACCTATTGAGATAACCTAGTATTTATCATAAAATTTCTGGACATCTTGCATGAGAACTTAGGGTAGTTCATGTTCAAACCGACAGTCCTTGGGATTTTCGAGGAATTTAATTATATGCCAAATAAATTAGGAAAATTTCCATTTTCTGGACTTAGGTCATTTATATCATGGTAAGTCTCCAGTAAAAAATTTAGGGCATTTGGATGAGTAATGGATCATTGCATAACCGGTTCGACATGTAGCCTAGGTTAGTCTGCATATAGCAATTGTGAATTGAAATAAGACATGATCTGAGGAAGACATTGGAGTTAAATAACTCATTTTGTTTGGGTGTGCATTAGTGGAGGAATTCACTATAGGAAGATATAAAGAGTAGTGAGTAGGGGTGATAGCTAGAGTTAAGAGGTGCTCGGGTTCGAAGAAAGATCGTCTTCCCCGAAGAGTGGAAGGTTTAAAAATCACCCTAGGATAGTTTATCGTAATGTGAGAAGGGAACGGGCTAAGGGAAATAAACCAATAATATTAAGTGCCTTGCGAAAGGGAACTTCGGGCCGTAATGCCGCCGTCTTGGTTCCTAGTGCCCCTTGAGAGCCCTTCACGGGGTATACCGGGGGCAGTCCTGGGCTAACGTAAACTGTAGTAATAAACTGGCAAGAGTAACTTAGTAACTAGGATTGCACTTTTCACAAACACTGTTGGCACCGGAAGATTGATGAGATCTTCGGCTCGGGTGATTTGGAAACGGACGTTTGGGTCCGGGGAGCCTCAGCTCGGTTGTTCTGGAGACGGACGGGATGGTCCGGGGAGCTTCGGCTCGGTTGGTTGGAGACGGACGTTTGGTCCGGGGAGCTTCGGCTCGGTTTTGTGTGTTTGCGATTAAACTTGCATGTGTATAAGATAGGAAAAGTTAAGGTGGTGGGTTTTACGATATCGGGGAGTTCGATTGCACCGACACCGATATCGTTGACTCGGCGAGGTGGTTAGCACTTCGCCAACAGAAGTCCGGTGCGCCAGCCGGCAAGAGTACGCAGGCGTCTGCTTAGTGCACCAAGCGTTGAGGCGTACGATAGGTCAGACCAGTGGTGCTTTTACTGGTTTTGAGGTGGGCGAGGACCAACCCACCGCTTCCGTCTGCCACTACGGAGGTATCCTGGGAGGTAACGGCTCCGAAAGGGGGAACTAAAGGTCTGTGTGCACAGAGTCGGGTGTGTGAGTTGCACTTGCATGTTTCATCATACCCACTAGCATGTCATAGCATAATCGATTCATTTAACCCTGACACCTAAAGTATAAGTGGTATGGGACGATTATACATTAGGACCTGCAAAACGACCCCTTGGTCTATAAGCTTGTGTGGGCAAGTTTATAAATCAAAGGTTAATTTCAATATATAACAACCATTGCTGTTTGATAACCGACACCCCAACGTATAAGTGGTATGGGACACTCTATACGATGGGAGCCTTGCAAAAGATCCCTTTTGCTTATGTGTTCTCGCATAAGTGAAGGTTTAAATTCATATGATTGATTTTCTTATTGCTAGACCTATTATAACAATCATATTGATTGCTCACCGAATACATCTTGCTAGATTAAGTCCATAGTCACCTGTTTCTTGATTTATCTCTACCATCATGTCCTTCCCTTTCTTCCTCCCCGCTCGGTACCTAGGTGCCATGGGGGAAGGGGTAGGGGATGATAGGGCTTAGTCTTTATGACTAACGGTTTTCGAACCGCATCATTTAGGGGATCGTGGAGCCCAGCATGGAGGAGCAGCCCCAGAGATCGGTGCGCCTAGAGATGGGGCCGTCTAGCTCCGGAGTTCACACAGCCGGGACCGTGAGTCTCGAACTTGAGTAGTTTCTGTTTCGCTTCCGCATGAGTGATATTGTAGTGAGGACTCTGATGTACAGGGCTTATGCCCTTATTTCTAGTTTTACATTATGCTGCACTCTGATGCTTTCTGTGGACACTCCCTTCGTGGAGCTTTATTATATATATGTGATTTTATTAATGTGGACTGCATTGCTCTTACTTCTTATATTCTGCTACCTTTATGTGATCGAAATGGCCGGCGGAATCGGTGCCTTGTGGTGATGACCCTTCAGGATGTGAAGGTGTCACCGCAAAGCGGCGATTCTGGGCCTAAGACCCCGGTGGTTGAAAAAGAAAAAAAAGGGGGGTCTTATAAGTGGTATCAAAGCAAACATCGATCAGACGGAAGTAGCAGTCCACAAACCCTAGGTCACCCCCCGCTCGAGTTTAGTTTGGGGACAAACTAAGCAGCGGAAGCAGTGGTGTGCCCATATGAGGATCACATATAAATTGTCCACCTTTATGTAATATTTGAACGTTTTCTCAGCGTGTGTGTTTTGTTACGCAGCCTCCAGCACGGACTACGCCACAAGGTGGAGTTCAACAGGCTCAAGATGTTGCGCCACCCCCACCGGCCCCCACTCCTTTCCTTCAGTCAGATATGGGACAGACCCTGACTGCCATCCTGGAGGCCTTCAGGGCCCAGCAGATTCCGGCCCCGCAGCCAAATCCGGGGGCCAACTGGCTAAGCATCTTCCGAGGACTGGCTCCCCCGTCCTACTTGGGGACAGAGTCGGCGGTTCGGACGGAAGAGTGGCTAGATATCATGTACGAGATGCTGACCGGGATTCGGTGTCCATGGGAGGAGAGGGTGGCTCTAGTTGTCTCCTGCCTGGAGTCCCATACAAAGAGGTGGTGGAAGACGCTGTTGGACACGACATTTGCTGATAGGGAGGTTGCGGAAATTACTTGGGAGGAGTTCAGGGCCGTACTGCTGGAGCATTTCGTTCCGCAGTCGGCTAGGGATGATTTGGAGGAGCGGTTCTTACAGCTAAAGCAGGGTACCCGGACCGTGGTGGAGTACCATCGAGAGTTTGACCATCTGGCTCGATACGCAGATTCCTACCAGCTGGACGAGGCAGGGTATATCAGGAGGTTCTATAAGGGCCTGCGGGAGGACTTGAGGGAGGCTCTGTTGTTTGTATCTGACGGGCCCATCTCCCGGATCTTGGAGATGGCCAAAAGGATTGAGGCTGACTAGCACACCACCCGGTGCCGGAAGCGGCAAGTAGAGGATCAGGGACGGAGAGGTAGGAATGACCAGCGGCGGGGTGCTGTACCAGAGTGGAGGAGGACAGAGGACCAGCCTCGTCAGGACGTGAGGCAGGAGCCGAGGGAACAGGTGGTATTAGCCCCTCCCCCTCTTCGGATGCAGGAGATGCCGAGACCCGGGGGAATAGCGTATCCCCCACCAGAGTGTTTTCTTTGTCATCAGATTGGGCACATTCGGAGGAACTGCCCCATGAGGGGGGCACCACCTCCAGCACATCAGGGCGGCCCACCAGCTCAGCATTATGGAGGCCGAGGACGCGGCCGTGGTCGTGGATACCAGTGGGGAGATCGTAGACAGGAAAGAGAGCAGGTATATGCTTTGGACCTTGCGCAGCCTCGAAATCCGGAGCAGGTCATAGCAGGTACGCTGCAATGCTTCTTTACTTTCATAGAATTTTCCTTTAAGTTGTTAAAACTCAGAACCGCACTAGATAGATTAACAAGGAAAGAAAACTCTTTATAGAACCCTGAGATATTTAATCACCCCAGGTATAGTCTTCATCAGCGGCAAGTCTGCCCGCACGCTTTTTGATACTGGAGCTACTCACTCCTTTGTGTCGGAGTCGTTCGTGGAAGGACTGGAAGGTGTGGAGCGGTTCACAGGCTCGAGGATGAGGGCGCGACTACCGGATGGATCTGAGCTCCTTACCACGGATCACTGCAATATGGAGGCGGAGATTGGTGGAAAAGCGTTCGAGGCTCCAGCGACGATTTTGAAGCTGACGGACTACGACCTGATCCTGGGCATGGTATGGCTGCACTGGAACTATGCCCAGATTGACTGCCAGGCAAAGAGGATCACCGTGAGACACGGGGACTCTTTCATTACCATCGAAGGTATAAGACCTGTCTCTCGTATACTCTTATCTTCGGTACAGGCCGTTAAGGCCCATCTGCAGGGAGAGGAGGTCTATCAGATTCTTTTTGAGATGGCGGAAGTTAAGGAGTCGGTGACAGACATCCCGGTGGTGCGAGATTTCGCTAACATCTTTCCGGAGAAACTGCCAGGACTACCTCCACACCGAGAGCAGGATTTTCAGATACAGCTTGTGCCGGGAGCCAAGCCGGCGTCTAGGTCCCCTTATCGGATGGCCCCAAAGGATTTGGCAGAGTTTCGGACTCAGTTGCAGGAATTAGTTGAGGCAGGTTTTGTTAGACCGAGTTCCTCGCCATGGGGAGCACCGGTCCTATTCGTGAAGAAGAAGGATGGGACACTTCGCCTGTGCATCGATTATCGAGCACTAAACAGGCTGACCGTCCGGAATACCTATCCGCTCCCACGGATAGACGAATTATTCGACCAGCTGGAGGGGGCCCATTATTTCTTGAAGCTGGACTTGAGATCAGGATACTACCAGCTGCGGATCCAGGAGGAGGATATCCCGAAGATGGCCTTTAGTAGCAGATATGGCCTGTATGAGTTCACCGTGATGCCCTTTGGGCTCACGAATGCTCCGTCGGCGTTCATGAGTCTCATGAACCGGGTTTTCGAGGCCTACTTGGATGTGTTCATCATAGTATTCATAGACGACATCCTGATCTACTCTAGGACGGAGGAGGAGCACACTCGGCATCTGGCACTGACCTTGGAGAGGTTGCGGGAGCATCGCCTTTATGCAAAATTCAGCAAGTGTCAGTTCTGGTTGAAGGAGGTGGCCTTCCTAGGCCACATCATCAGCGGAGCCGGGTTAGCAGTAGATCCAGCAAAGATTCGGGCAGTTCGCGATTGGCCGCAGCTGAGGGCAGCCACCGATGTACGCAGTTTCTTGGGACTTGCCGGTTACTACCGGAAGTTCGTGGAGGGGTTCTCTCGGATTGCCCTCCCCCTTATATCTTTGACAAAGAAGGAGGCACCTTTTGTTTGGACCCCGCAGTGCCAGGCGGCTTTCCAGGAGCTGAAGGACTGACTCATCTCGGCCCCTATTCTGGCCCTTCCATCCGGAAAGGAAGGATTTCAGGTGTATACCGATGCATCATACCAAGGAATGGGAGCGGTGCTGATGCAGAACGGACATGTCATAGCATATGCCTCCCGCCAGCTGAAGATCCATGAGAGGAACTACCCGGTGCACGACCTCGAGATGGGAGCGGTCGTTTTTGCTCTGAAGGTCTGGCGCCATTATCTTTATGGAGTCCACTGCGATATCTTCTCCGATCACAAGAACCTGAAATACGTGGACACGCAGAAGGAGCTGAATATCAGACAGAGGCGTTGGGTGGAGTTCTTAGCAGATTATCAGTATGAGATGCACTACCATCCAGGGAAGGCAAACGTGGTGGCCGACGCGTTGAGCCGGAGAGCTGCCACTTCCGAAGCTGGGCCCCAGGTTATGTCCATGGAGATAGTCCAGTCATTCAGAGATATGCAGATATCCCTAGTGTCCGAGGATGACCTAGTTCTGTATAGGGAGTATCTGGCATCGATGGTGGCCATAGACGATATTCGGGATCGCATTCGGGACGGACAGAGGACAGATGCGTGGGCGGAGCTGATGTTCCGAGCTTTGGAGGAAGGTTCGACAAGAGATTATTCCCTGAGAGATGGTTTGCTCCACTTCAGAGGCAGAGTATATATACCCGCAGGAGGCCAGATCCGAGAGGATATTATGATGGAGGCGCATTGCAGCCGGTACTCGGTGCACCCGGGGATCACAAAGATGACCGCTGATCTGAAGAGGACGATGTTTTGGCCGGGCATGAAGAAGGACATTACGTACTTCGTGACCCATTGTGAGGCATGTCATTTGGTGAAGGCGGAGTGCAGGAACCCCGCAGGACTGTTGCAGCCACTCCCGGTGCCGGAGTGGAAGTTTGACGATATAGCGATGGATTTTATACATGGTCTTCCCCGGTCTCGGACGGGGAACGACTCGATTTGGGTGATTGTTGATCGGTTGACGAAGGTGGCCCGCTTTGTACCGATCAGGAAGGATGACTCGGTGGGAGTGCTGGTACGGAAGTTTGTGGAGCAGTATGTCCGGTATCATGGCGTGCCCCGGACGATAGTATCGGACCGCGATGGACGGTTTACATCCAGGGAGTGGCGGTCAGTGCAGGCATATTTGGGCACCCGGTTGACTTTTAGCACGGCCTTCCACCCTCAGACAGACGGGCAGACAGAGCGCACCAACATGACGTTGGAGGATCTACTACGACTGTGTATACTGGACCGAGGGGAGCCGTGGGAGAAGATGTTACCGTTGGTCGAGTTCTCCTACAATAATAGCTACCAGTCCAGCATCAGGATGGCGCCTTATGAAGCCTTGTATGGACGAAAATGTAGGACCCCGCTTTCTTGGGTTCAGGACGAGGATCCGAAGCTGCTGGGATCGGATTTCGTTGAAGACACCGAGGCTCAGGTGAGACTGATCAGAGATAGGATGTTGGAGGCGCAGAGCAGACAGGCTAAATACTATGACACCCGGCATCGTCAGGTGGAGTTTTGGGTAGGGGATCGAGTGTTCTTGAAGATCCGGCCCATGCACGGAGTCTCACGGGTGCGCGGTCGGAGGAAGAAACTCAGCCCTAGGTATATGGGCCCTTACCGGATCCTGGAGCGGATCGGACCCCTAGCCTACAGGCTAGAGTTGCCACCGAAGCTGGCAGCTCTACACGACGTCTTCCACATCTCTTCGCTGAGAAGGGCTCTACTACGCCCAGAGCAGCGAATTTTGACCATCGAAGGGCCGGTAGCTTCAGACCGATCTGTTCACTTGGAGCCGGTTCGGATCGACGACAAAGGAGTGCGGATCTTGCGGCGCAAGAAGATCCCCTTAGTCAAGGTTCTGTGGAGAAACCACGGTCAGGAGGAGCACACCTGGGAACCGCAGGATCTGATGAGGCAAAGATACCCGGAGTTGTTCAGCCAGGTACATCTCACCACCTCTCGGTATACTATAGATTGCCTTCTTGTTTTGGAATGTTAAGACTAGATAAGGAAAATCCAGGACCTAGGCATGCGCACTTAACCAGAAAGGTAGGGGCTAATCTTTTGTTTATTGGGGAGATTGACTTCGTTATCAAACGAACAGTCGCCTGAACCCAATAGAAAGATCGTATGGAATGTTACAAGTTTAAATTATTCCGATAGAAATCCTCGTAGGCTCAACCTCAATTTCGGGGACGAAATTTTTGTTTTGTTTATTGGGATTTGTAACATCCCATTTCCGGCTAGACCCCTAGGAGTCGGTTAGTTGTGACGGAACCCCAGGAAACACATAAAATTGAAATAAAGCAATCAATATTTCGGGTCACCGGTTGGTCACGCACGTGACCGACCCGTCACGCCCGTGACCTTGGCGTGACTACTTCGACGATCGTCGATCTCCACGAGACGATCGTCGAACGTGCTGTCTGGGCATGTCACGCCCGTGACCAAGGAGTCACGCCCGTGACTATGGGCGTGACCCCATCGACGATCGTCGATCGCCGTGAGACGATCGTCGACCTTGCGGCCCGGGCATGTCACGCCCGTGACATGAGTGTCACGCCCGTGACCTAGGGCGTGACCAGCCTTCGACGATCGTCGATCTCAATTCGACGATCGTCGACCTCGAAATTTGCCGTTAGGGCATGTCACGCCCGTGACCTAGAGGTCACGCCCGTGACCTAGGGCGTGACCAGCCTTCGACGATCGTCGATCTCAATTCGACGATCGTCGACCCAAAATCTGCCGTTTGGGACTGTCACGCCCGTGACCCAAGGTGTCACGCCCGTGACCATCCATCGATGATCGTCGATCTCATTTCGACGATCGTCGAACCCAGAATTGGCTATCCGGGCCTGTCACGCCCGTGACCTATGTGTCACGCCCGTGACATTGGCCGAAACGACGGTTCAAGCCCGAAATTATTCCAACACGCGTGGTAATAAATGCTGGTGTGGGAAGTTACACCAGGAGTAAGTTCCGGCCGTTTTCCTTCTATAATTATATAATAAATGAGGAAAATGTGGTCCAATAGAAAACCGCCAGCTGGACACACCTGTTCAGTTTCCACCGTTTCTTATCCCTTCACTGTAACCGAAACGTTAAGGGGGGGGGAACTTCATGGCCATAACGGTTTTACCCATTCACCTTCCCACTTCCTGATTTATAAAAGCCCACCTGGGCAAGAGGAGAAGGTTACACGCTCAAGTAATCAGATCAGACCTTTGTTCTTGCTGTAGGAGAAGTTCAGCAAACGCCACCACCGCGCCATGGCACCCCGACGTTCTTCTCGCCTTCAAACCGCGAACAAGGTCCTCCTCTGCTCCTTCTCTTTCATGGGTAGATCTTAGGATTCTTAGAAAGGAGGTTCGCGCTCAACGGAGCCGGACCCGTCTCTCGTTTTCATGGAAAAACCATGAAAAAGGTATTTTGAGTTCGCCGGAAACCGCCACCTCCGGCGGCCAAACCACCGCCGACCGATAGCCATCGCCTCAACGGAGGTGGTGGTGGTGGTGGCTGGCCAGGGAAGTGACCGAACGGCCGGCGACGGATCACGGAATGCTTACAGGAAAAATGATTTTTCTGTGTCTAGTTTTCGGGTTCATGTAGAAGATGAACAGTAGAAATAATTTTATAATATATAGATTATTATATATTACATATGAAAAAATAGATTATTTGGATATATGTTGAGGCTGCGAAACGAGGCACGTAGAGGCCGTTTTAGGAAAAATGACCAGACACAAAAGTTGTAGCCCTCGGGGTCTACTTTAATTTAAAATTGATTTTATTCAATTTGGGTGAGTGGTTTGAACACAGCACTCATTTTGGTGGGATCAAGACCTTGGCTAACCAATATTAAAATGGTTGCCCACGGTTCATAACATGTCCAAATGACTTGAAATTTGGACTGGAGGTCTATAATATGTATATCGAGAGGCTGTCCAAAAATGAGAATTTTTGGAGAACTTTTGCCTAAAGTTTTTGTAAAAATTTAATAAACAATATAAAATTAATTAGGATATGAAATTAAGTCCAAACTCCCCCAAAATTTTGGGTGGTGGTCCCTGGCATCAAGTGTTAGGATCTGTACAAAATTTCAACTCGATTGGTCGAGTTTTGAATAGGGAAGTATCAAGTCCTAGATAGGTCTTGGTGAGGGGTACTTTGGGGAAAAGTACGATTGGAGATGGAGTGGACAAATCTCCTCAAAAGAGGCTGAAGTTGTTGGCCACTGATT
This sequence comes from Platanthera zijinensis, assembly GCA_039513925.1. Lineage (NCBI taxonomy): Eukaryota > Viridiplantae > Streptophyta > Magnoliopsida > Asparagales > Orchidaceae > Platanthera > Platanthera zijinensis. Next base: position 164,024,538 of record CM077084.1, read on the forward strand.
TGATGAGCCTATGTCTACCCTCTTGGGTAACATGGTGTGGATTAGGGTGGATTTTACCCTAAGAGATTGGCTCAAACCCAACGGGTGGGAGTTTGAGGTTTGTGAAGGACATAGGAGCAAAAGCTCTTGTATGCCCTTGAAATTTGGAGGAGAGTGGCATGATATGCTGAAAACCCTCTGGTGGAAATAGTGAGGGAATTGGAGGTAATTGGGTACCTCGGAAGTTGAGAGTTTGAATTAGGTTAGAAATGTAATTTAGTTATTTTAAGTACTAAATCTAATCCAAAAATTATGAAACTCGGGAGGAGGGAGTTTTAGGATGTTTTAGACTTATGATAATTTTCCTGGAATTTTATGATTGATAAATATTATACTTCACGTGTTAACGGATTATTTGCCCGATTTGTTGTTTCAATTATTTGGAGGCTTTAAATTAATTATAATCATTTAAAATTCTGGATTTAGATCTTGACCAGTAGAACATTGATCCCTGAATTTTTATGGAATTTTATGTTGAGTAAATCTAGTACTTTTTTCGCAGATGATAGAAAGGGCTCTTATGTTTAAAAGTTAATTATGGATAAAATACTTGCTAGAAAATTGTGAAACTTGGCCTGTGCTAATTTTAGACCTCTATCTGCACGACATAAATTATTTATAATTTTTGGAAGAATATTTTTTGTACTTGATTCATAAACAACAGAAGTTAAAGATTATTTCTAAAATAGTTTTCATGCCCTTCTAATGATAGGAAAATTATGATACTTAGGATTTAACCTATTGAGATAACCTAGTATTTATCATAAAATTTTTGGACATCTTGCATGAGAACTTAGGGTAATTCATGTTCAAACCGGCAGTCCTTAAGATTTTTAAGGAATTTAATTATATGCCAAATAAATTAGGAAAATTTCCATTTTCTGGACTTAGGTCATTTATATCATGGTAAGTCTCCAGTAAATAATTTATGGCATTTGGCTGAGTAATGGATCATTGCATAACCGGTTCGACATGTAGCCTAGGTCAGTCTGCATATAACAATTGTGAATTGAAATAAGACATGATCTGAGGAAGACATTGAAGTTAAATAACTCATTTTGTTTGGGTGGGCAATAGTGGAGGAATTCACTATAGGAAGATATAAAGAGTAGTGAGTAGGGGTGATAGCTAGAGTTAAGAGGTGCTCGGGTTCGACGAAAGATCGTCTTCCCCGAAGAGTGGAAGGTTTAAAAATCACCCTAGGATAGTTTATCGTAATGTGAGAAGGGAACGGGCTAAGGGAAATAAACCAATAATATTAAGTGCCTTGCGAAAGGGAACTTCGGGCCGTAATGCCGCCGTCTTGGTTCCTAGTGCCCCTTGAGAGCCCTTCACGGGGTATACCGGGGGCAGTCCTGGGCTAACGTAAACTGTAGTAATAAACTGGCAAGAGTAACTTAGTAACTAGGATTGCACTTTTCACAAACACTGTTGGAACCGGAAGATTGATGAGAGCTTCGGCTCGGGTGATTTGGAAACGGACTTTTGGGTCCGGGGTGCCTCGGCTCGGTTGTTCTGGAGACGGACGGGATGGTCCGGGGAGCTTCGGCTCGGTTGGTTGGAGACGGACGTTTGGTCCGGGGAGCTTCGGCTCGGTTTTGTGTGTTTGCGATTAAACTTGCATGTGCATAAGATAGGAAAAGTTAAGGTGGTGGGTTTTACGATATCGGGGAGTTCGATTGCACCGACACTGATATCGTTGACTCGGCGAGGTGGTTAGCACTTCGCCAACAGAAGTCCGGTGCGCCAGCCGGCAAGAGTACGCAGGCGTCTGCTTAGTGCACCAAGCGTTGAGGCGTACGATAGGTCAGACAAGTGGTGCTTTTACTAGTTTTGAGGTGGGCGAGGCCCAACCCACCGCTTCCGTCTGCCACTACGGAGGTATCCTGGGAGGTAACGGCTCCGAAAGGGGGAACTAAAGGTCTGTGTACACAGAGCCGGGTGTGTGAGTTGCACTTGCATTTTCATCATACCCACTAGCATGTCATAGCATAATCGATTCATTTAACCCTGACACCTAAAGTATAAGTGGTATGAGACGCTTATACATTAGGACCTGCAAAACGACCCCTTGGTCTATAAGCTTGTGTGGGCAAGTTTATAAATCAAAGGTTAATTTCAATATATAACAACCATTGCTGTTTGATAACCGACACCCCAACGTATAAGTGGTATGGGACACTCTATACGATGGGAGCCTTGCAAAAGATCCCTTTTGCTTATGTGTTCTCGCATAAGTGAAGGTTTAAATTCATATGATTGCTTTTCTTATTGCTAGACCTATTATAACAATCATATTGACTGCTCACCGAATACATCTTGCTAGATTAAGTCCATAGTCACCTGTTTCTTGATTTATCTCTACCATCATGTCCTTCCCTTTCTTCCTCCCCGCTCGGTACCTAGGTGCCATGGGGGAAGGGGTAGGGGATGATAGGGCTTAGTCTTTATGACTAACGGTTTTCGAACCGCATCATTTAGGGGATCGTGGAGCCCAGCATGGAGGAGCAGCCCCAGAGATCGGTGCGCCTAGAGATGGGGCAGTCTAGCTCCGGAGTTCACACAGCCGGGACTGTGAGTCTCGACCTTGAGTAGTTTCTGTTTCGCTTCCGCATGAGTGATATTGTAGTGAGGACTCTGATGTACAGGGCTTATGCCCTTATTTCTAGTTTTACATTATGCTGCACTCTGATGCTTTCTGTGGACACTCCCTTCGTGGAGCTTTATTATATATATGTGATTTTATTAATGTGGACTGCATTGCTCTTACTTCTTATATTGTGCTACCTTTCTGTGATCGAAATGGCCGGCGGAATCGGCGCCTTGTGGTGATGACCCTTCAGGACGTGAAGGTGTCACCGCAAAGCGGCGATTCTGGGCCTAAGACCCCGGTGGTTGAAAAAGAAAAAAAAGGGGGGGTCTTATAAGTCGTCCCTGGTTGGGAGATAGGTCGAAGGGGGAAAGTGGACGTACCCAAATCGGGGAACCATTATAAATTGCTTGTGTATCTTCTGTGCTTTGTTGTTTTATTTTCTTGTGCAGGTATAATTTCTATTCCGCTAACACGCTGCAAAGACACCTATTCCCCCCCCCCCCATAGGTGAAGGTAGTTGACACTAGGTGGACTCTCAAGTGGTATCAGAGGGGGTCACGGGTTCGAAACCCCGGGGTCATTTCCGGGGGGGGGGGGATTGTTGGGGCTTGCGGGTCCGGAATCGCCCCCGCGTTGCGGCGCTATGCGGTAATGGCTTAACTGGCTGCCCCGTGGATCCGCCCGAGGACCTTTGATATAAAGATTAGTATGCGCCTTTGACCTAAAGGCCGGTCTTTTGGTGCAGTTGGTAGCGCTAAGTCCTCTCACGAACGAACAAACTACTTAACCAAATTCTCAATCTGGAAAAGTGAGGACTCTACAGCTAGACTACTAACCAATGACCATAGATATTTCTTGGGTCAAGGGACTAAAAGGACAAGACTAAACTCAAATCAAACTAGGGTACCAACAGCTTCACCCCCAGGAACCCCCGTTGTGGCAAACGGAGACAGTGAGTCGGGCCCCCCACTCCTAGGCGGGTAACCATACTACCAGGCATAGCCCTTCCGTACGCCCCTAGAAGAACACAACCTAGAGTATCCGCATACTAGGGCTGACTATACACACCAGGCTTTCTTTGGCTAAGTGTCCCACACCGCCGAGTCAACGCACCGTTGTCGGTGTGATCGATCGCCCAGTACCGATGACCCACCACTTTTATGCACATGCAATCATGATAGTTATATTTGTACAAGTTCTCATGTTACCGAGCCTCCAGGTCTCTAGACTACCAAGCATATAACAAGTCCCCGAGCATCCCGCTCCCTAGACTTCCAAATTACAAACCAAACTATTTGCATTACTAGTAGGCCCTTAAACCATGGACCTACTCTACCCATTCCATGCCAATTCTTCTTCCAAAGTGTACAAGTGTAGGTGTGAGGTACAACTATTATTAAGGTTACTCTTGATCATCTTACTCCTAAGATTTAAGGTTAACCTTGGACTTCCCGAGGGTTACCCGGTGAAGGGCTCGCAGCGGTACTAGGAGCTATGATGGGGTGAATCCCAAAACTCCCTTTCCAAGGCACTTATTATACTTGATTGGTTCCCTTAACCCATTCCCTTCTCACTTTACAGTGGGCTATTCCTAGGGTGACTTTGACTCTTCCTCTTCTCGGGAAGGACGGTCTTCTGTCGAACCCGAACACTACTTATCGCTAGTCAATCTCACACCCTACCCATCCTGACTTCCAATAATGAACTAGATTTAACTCACACTATCCAAACCAGCAAACTACCAAAATTCCATCTCCCAAGTTCATTACCCACTCTAGTTCAGCTTCTACAGTTTTTACTAAACGCAGACCATCCTGATCTTTATGAGGTATGCAAGGAGTGGTACTCCTAACTGTCTTCCGAATCCCATATAATATTTACTTGAGGTCTACAATGACCTAATTAGTCTAAATCCAGAAAATATTGATTTTCCTATTTATCGGGCATTTAATTTGTTTATTCTAAGACTCCAAATGCCCTAATATGAACATGAAGTGCACTAATGAGCTAACAATAAATCATCCTAAAATCAGTAAAAATCCTATAAGGCATTTAAACAGTAATTCCAAATTTTGAGAAATTCCAGAGGTGTTCAGGCCTATATTTCCTAATTTACTATTTTAGACCACTTTTACTATATTATGAAGGAAGTACTGTGATTATATATCCAAAAATCCCAAGAAAATTTTAGAAGCTATGTAGTGACCTAAAAGCATCATAAACCAAGTACCATAATTTTTCTCCAACAATTGAACTCTGAATTTATTTTAATTCAAGATACTAATGTTCCTAACTTAATGAAGGAGGTACTGTTTTTATCCATCTAAAATTCCAGACAAATTACAGGGTGACTATCATGGTTTGAAACACCCACTGACCAAATTTCATAATTTTCCAATTAATAATTGGGCACTATTTGTATTTTTGATTATATATCACAAATAGTACATTAAAGAATAAAGTACCCAAAATAATCAGATAAAATTTCCAAGAAAATTACAGAAATTATATCAAGCTATAAGATGCCCTAATCCAAGATTTCATAATATTCCAGGGAACATAAAATTCCATAATCATCAAAATAAATATCTAGGACACAATTAGAGTTGTAAATAAAGTACTGTATAAATTAACTCAAAAATCTCAACAAAATTATATTATGTCTACTTGGACCATAAAATCACTGTACCCAAATTTTACTAGATTTGTAGTGCAGTTGATAGCTTAATAATTCAAATAAAGGTTGGTGACCTAAACTAGGGTTAGGGTTTGAGGTGGGCTAAAGGTCTCCAAATACCATAATATTTTCACAAGAGGACTTAAATGGCTCTAAGGTGATGTAGGCCACCGGATCGCGGTGGTCACACACGTCTACGAACAAGGACCCTCGCCGCCCTACTTTACCCAAACACAAAAACTAACGCAGCCCCGAATATGCTTACTTTTACTAACGCAGCGCACGGTTAGCAACCGTTAGAGTATGAGTATAGGCTATAGGCCTATACCCCCACAAGCTAAAGGGAATAATATTAATTCCGGACGAGCGCGGAGTTATTCCAAAGAAAAATCCACCAAAACAAATTGATTCGGAAAAGGGTGGATATTTCCCCAACAAGAACAAAGCAAGGATCGCCAATCCTTTTTTCGTACGTTTAAAGAAATATTCTAGATAACGCAAATCCGCAAGAAAATAACCATGAAAATTTCGATGCTTCCAAAGTCACGCCAAAACTCAACCACCGACAAGAAAAATCTAAGAAGAGAAAACTCTTGGTAGGAGGTTTCGTTACCCACTCGGAGTTTGTAGATCCGAGATGTTGGATCCACAACAAATGATCGCTCTCTCCAATAGCCTACCGGAGATGAGCCAAGAAGATGTACACGTCCACCTTCGTCGTGTCACGCCCGGTAGAGCCTTCCCAATCCGTTGTTGAACCGTGGAGATCCTTCTTGGTGTTGGCCGAAAATATGAGAGCAATATGTGAGGAGGAGAGGGGGTGGAGTGGGAGAAGAGGAAAGGGGAGGAAGAGAGGTAGATGGCCGGCGGCTTGAAGGAGGAGGAGGGAGGTGGTCGGCCAAGGCTTGGTCGAAACTTTAGGAGGGGGAAGAGAGAGAGAGGGGGGCGGCCATAAGATGAGAGAGAGAGTGAGGGGAGCAAAAGATTTTAGGGTTTCAATATTCTCTTCCAAAATTGCCTTTTACACTAGTTCATGGCTTAATATATAGCCAAGCACACACCAAAGGCTATTTGCAGCCCAATCAAAATAAAAACAACAATGGCCGGCTAAACGCAGACCAACATAAAAATTGTAGCTAAGGCTGGCTAAACGCAGGCCAGATTAAATGTCCAAAAATAACATAACATAAGGACAAGCTTAAATTAATTAAAGTTCTTCATGTGCGGAGGGCGAAGGTTGTAACGTTGCCCGTCACGAATGTTGCGGCGTCGCAGATCCTTGGATGGTGGCGGTGGATCATCATTAACTGCATCGTCATCAAGATGTGGGTCGTCGTCCCCATCAACCCTCCCCCGCTCGAAATGACTCATCACCGATGAGGAGGGGAGCAGGTACTGCTGTAGGAGAGCTTTGTCCAGAATGGCCAACTCCGAAGTAGAGAGCCAAGAATCATCAGAGGCAGGGCGGTCACGCCAACGGATCAAGAACCGTCTCGAGTCGCCATGCGGAGAGGGAAGCACCTCATCCCGAATAATCCTGTCAGGCACAAAAACAGTCTTGGGGAAACTTGAAAAAGCGTTAGTCGACGAAGAGGGAAATGTAGCAAGTTCATTAGGCGACATACCCCCGGTGGCAGCTGCTGGAGAGAACGATCCAGATAAAACTTCACCCTCAAACCCATTAGAATTGGTAGTGGACAAAAACGGGGAGACAGTTAATTCTAGTGATGGTGAGATATAAGGCGTTAAATCAGAAATATTGAAAATGGGGGATATACCCCAATCAGTGGGTATTTCCAAGAGATAAGCATTCTCTCCTAATTTCTTTAAAATATGAAAAGGACCGGCTCTCCTATTTGCTAATTTCTTTATGGTTCTCGTCGGAAACCGTTCGGGGGAGAGACGCACCATAACCAAATCGCCAATATTAAAGTGGATTTCCCTTCTATGTACGTTGGCGTTAGCTTGATAAGAGGCATATTGTTTTGCTAACGTTTGATTGATGTGTTTGTGTAGGGTGTTTACATGTGAGGCGAAATCCTGAGCAAACTGAATATATTTATAAGTTGGCGGTAACGGGACTAAGTCAAGAGGCACGGGTGCCTTGTAGCCGTGCATAATTTCATTGGGTGAGAGTCCGGTGGACCTATTTTTGGAGTTATTGTAGGCCAACTGTGCATGTGGTAGGATGAGATCCCACGTGCCCTTATGATCCCCCACAATACAATGATGTAAACTACCCAAACTCCTATTAACTACCTCCGTTTGGCCATCCGTTTGTGGATGGTAAGCCGAGGAAAATAAGAGCTTGGTGCCCATGATCTTCCATAACGTTTTCCAAAAATAACTCGTGAATTTCACGTCCCTATCAGTGACAATAGTTTTAGGGACACCCCTATGGCCTATGACCTCTTTAAAAAATAGTTTAGCGACATGAGACGCATCATCGGTTTTGTGACAAGCAATGAAATAGGCCATCTTCGAGAACCGGTCAACGACCACCATAATGGAGTCGTGAAGTCAAAACGTGACAGGAAGGCCTAGGACAAAGTCCATGTTAATATCTTCCCAAGGAACGAAAGGGATCGGGAGGGGGGTATAAAGACCCGCATTCGTCTTATTCCCTTTTCCCAATTGACACGCTCTACAACTTCCGACCACCTTGTGTACAGTTGACTTGAGACCGGGCCAATAAAATTTTTCCTCCACTAAGGTAATGGTTTTATCCCGCCCAAAGTGGCCGCCGAGGCCGCCACTATGTAATTCCCAAACTATAAAGTGGCAAAGGGAGGAACGAGGGATGCATAGCTTAGCGTGCTTAAATAAATAGCCATCACGGAGATAGTACGCAGAAATGGTCGTGGGTGACTCGCCCTGGGTGGATAAGTAGATATCTTTAAAATCCGGACAATGAACATACTCGTCCTTGATACGTTCGAAACCTACGACCTTAACCTCTAGTGTGGTCAATAAAAGGGAGACGCAGCTCAGAGCATCAGCTACCCGATTGAGGTTGCCCTTCAGGTGTTTAATATTAAAGGAGTACTCCTGCAGGAAGGATACCCACTTCGCGTGGCGTGGACTGATTTTACCTTGCGAGTTGATGAATCGTAACGCCTCGTGATCGAAAAGTATAACGAACTCCTTAGGAAGGAGGTAGTGCCTCCAGTGTTGGAGACATCGAATAATGGCATAAAATTCCTGATCGTCGTTGGAGTAATTGAGCTTAGGTCCCGCAAGTTTCTCACTAAAGTAACCAACCGAGTGCCCCTCTTGACTTAAGACGCCCCCAATACCAATCCCCGATGCATCACAAGATAACTCAAAGACCTTATTGAAATTCGGTAATCGCAAGAGGGGTGCTTCCGACATCCGGGCCTTAATCGTGTGGAATGCTTTGGTGGCGGATTTGGACCACACAAAGTCACCCTTCTTCATGCACTCCGTGATGGGAGCCATGATGCTACTAAAATCGCGTATGAATCGGCAGTAGAAGGTAGCAAAACCATGGAAACTTCTAACTTCCCTAATGTTGGTGGGTTCCGGCCAATCCACAATGGCTTGGACCTTCTTGGGGTCTACTTGTATGCCCTCCGAGCTAACAATGTATCCTAGGAACTCCACTGATGGCACATAGAACGTGCACTTTTTAATATTGACAAACAGTTCCTCCATTCGGAGCGTCTCCAAAATAGTCTTCAAGTGCCTCTCATGATCGGTAGTCGAGGTGCTAAAAATGAGTATATCATCAAAGTAGACAACGATGAACTTCCTCATATACGGTTGAAATATGTGAGTCATCATCCGAGAAAATGTATTGGGGGCATTGGAGAGCCCGAACGGCATTACTTGCCACTCATAAAGTCCTTCCTTTGACTTAAACACTGTCTTCCACTCATCCCCTTCCCTAATCCGTATTTGGTGGTAGCCACTCCTAAGATCCAATTTCGAAAAGATTGTGGCCCCGGCTAACATGTCCAATAAATCGTCCAAACGCGGGATGGGGAAACGGTATTTAATAGTGATTTTATTGATAGCTCTACTGTCCACACACATTCTCCATGACCCGTCTTTCTTGGGTGCTAGCAAGGCGGGAACGGCGCAAGGGCTTTTACTATGATGAATAAATCCTTTTTGTAATAATTCAGCAATTTGGGTTTGCAGCTCCGCGTGGGCGGACGGATTCAATCGATAATGTGGTAGGTTGGGTAGGGAGGAACCCGGAATGAGATCGATGGCATGTTGGATATCCCGCAACGGGGTAATGTTGCGGGCAACTCTTCCGGATACACATCCTTATATTCTTCTAAAAGATCACGCAATGCTGGCGGTAGACTCTCGAACGACGGCTCATCGCCCTTGACTTGTAGGCAAACTAGCGCATAAAGGATACCCTCAACGAAGGAGTCACGCTCGAGTTCCTTCCAACCAATTAAAGTTAACGTTTTCTTCTCTGCGGGCACAATTGTGTCCGAAGAGGCGATCGAGGGATCCTTAGGAGGAGTGGGTGCCAAGGTGACGGTCTTGCCGTTAAACTTGAACTCATAAGTGTTTGCATGACCGAAGTGAGTCACATCGTAATCGAAGAGCCACGGACGCCCCAATAATATGTGACAAATGTCCATAGGGATTACGTCGCACCACACCTTATCTACGTACCCCTTGATAACTAGAGGAACTAAACATCGCTTGGACACCCCAATTGAGGTTTTGTTGACCCAAGCAATCTTATATGGTTGGGGGTGTGGTTCCGTGCTTAATTTCATTCGAGCGACTATATTCTCCGAAATGACATTCATACAACTCCCGCTATCAATGATCAGTTTACACCACTTATCACCGCTTTTAAAATTCAGAGAAAATATGCTCGTCCTATTATAATCGTCCAATACTCGCGGGGTGGCTAAGATGCAACGCATCACCATTATGTAAGACTCATTTTCCATATCACTAGGCTCGCCTTCAGACTCGTCCGCGGCCTCATAGACAATTTCAGCGGGTTCAGAGGGGGAGTCCATAAGAGCTAAGGGCTTCGATTTAGTGGGGCACTCACTAGCGTAGTGCCCTTGTATCCCGCAATTAAAACAAGTGGCGTTAGTCTTACTAACTCTTCCTATCGGAACTCTCTCGCCGTTGGGATATTTGTTGTTCCTAGCAGTAATAACGATAGAGCTTGAATCAGTTGAACGGAATTTTCCTTTGTCCCTCATGGAGGACGTGGGTGGGGCACCTAGAATAGATTTTCCTTTCTGAAAAGATCGCCCCTTGGTTTTGTAGGCATTATGTTTTTCGATATCCAAAGCGGCATTGAAGGTAGTGTTAAGGTCCGTGTGACCATAACGCAGTAGCTTGCCTTGGATGTCCGGATTAAGTCCCTTACGGAAACGGGAAAGCGTAACTTCAGGCATTTCTCTAACCTCACAACGTACCATCATATCCTTAAGGAGTCCCATGTACTCTGCTACCGATTTGCTCCCCTGGCGAAGGGTGGCTAACTCGTCGAACATTTGAGTTCGGTGATACGCGGGGACATATTGATCATTCAGAAGTGCTTTCATGGCATTCCACCCAATTGGGGGTAATCCATTCGCGGTACCTAGTCGTCTCTCTTCATTTAACCAGAATGTTTTGGCCCTACCCATAAGCTTCATTCGTGCTACCCGCACCTTCTCGCCGTCCGTTAAGTTACGCCACTCAAAGTAACACTCGATCTCCATGACCCAATGTAGAAATGTCTGGGGTTCACCCATACCATCGTATGAGGGTGGGTCAATCTTAACGGCTCTAGCTAAATCGAACTCATAAGGGGCTCGAGGCGTGTGTTCATCATCCTGTTCGTGATATTGGTTGTGCCTATCATCACGTTGGTGAGCGGCCTGGGGAGGAAAACCCGGTCTGTGTATCCCAGCAGCGGGATTACGGGGCACCGCTTGGTTGACAGCCAACCCTTGTATTAATTGCGTCAGAGCATCAAACCTAGTGTTGAACTCTTCCCGAAGCTCCGCGATGGTGGCCGGTGTGTGGTCATCATCATGTTGGTTAGCCATTTATGAAGTGGAGGGGGAATATTCAGTACCACGCCTTGTGCGCATGAACAACTGTAAACTAAGAAAGGTTTTGACAGATTAATTTTTATAAAGGTAGATTTTTTTTGACACGAATCCGTTGAGCAAACAAAAATTATTTTTTTGACTTTTACGCTTAGAAAAATATGAAGAGTTCCCAGAATTTTTTTCTAATTTTTATGAAAATATTTTTTTTTTCTGTTTTTACTAATTGCAGACCAAATTCAGCAAAATTTCAGATTTTGTTAAGGCTTGTGACGGCCTGTGCGCAACCAAGTGAGAATCGCAAATCCTACTACGGAAGAGCAAGAGGATGGTGTCGGTTGGGAAACCAACACAACCTCCCTATGATACCAAATTTGATGTAGGCCACCGGACCGCGGTGGTCACACACGTCTACGAACAAGGACCCTCGCCGCCCCACTTTACCCAAACACAAAAACTAACGCAGCCCCGAATATGCTTACTTTTACTAACGCAGCGCACGGTAAGCAACCGTTAGAGTATGAGTATAGGCTATAGTCTTATACCCCCACAAGCTAAAGGGAATAATATTAATTCCGGACGAGCGCGGAGTTGTACCAAAGAAAAATCCACCAAAACAAATTGATTCGGAAAAGGGTGGATATTTCCCCAACAAGAACAAAGCAAGGATCGCCAATCCTTTTTTCGTACGTTTAAAGAAATATTCTAGATAACGCAAATCCGCAAGAAAATAACCATGAAAATTTCGATGCTTCCAAAGTCACGCCAAAACTCAACCACCGACAAGAAAAATCTAAGAAGAGAAAACTCTTGGTAGGAGGTTTCGTTACCCACTCGGAGTTTGTAGATCCGAGATGTTGGATCCACAACAAATGATCGCTCTCTCCAATAGCCTACCGGAGATGAGCCAAGAAGATGTACACGTCCGCCTTCGTCGTGTCACGCCCGGTAGAGCCTTCCCAATCCGTTGTTGAACCGTGGAGATCCTTCTTGGTGTTGGCCGAAAATATGAGAGCAATATGTGAGGAGGAGAGGGGGTGGAGTGGGAGAAGAGGAAAGGGGAGGAAGAGAGGTAGATGGCCGGCGGCTTGAAGGAGGAGGAGGGAGGTGGTCGGCCAAGGCTTGGCCGAAACTTTAGGAGGGGGAAGAGAGAGAGAGGGGGGCGGCCACAAGATGAGAGAGAGTGAGGGGAGCAAAAGATTTTAGGGTTTCAATATTCTCTTCCAAAATTGCCTTTTACACTAGTTCATGGCTTAATATATAGCCAAGCACACACCAAAGGCTATTTGCAGCCCAATCAAAATAAAAACAACAATGGCCGGCTAAACGCAGACCAACATAAAAATTGTAGCTAAGGCTGGCTAAACGCAGGCCAGATTAAATGTCCAAAAATAACATAACATAAGGACAAGCTTAAATTAATTAAAGTTCTTCATGTGCGGAGGGCGAAGGTTGTAACGTTGCCCGTCACGAATGTTGCGGCGTCGCAGATCCTTGGATGGTGGCGGTGGATCATCATTAACTGCATCGTCATCAAGATGTGGGTCGTCGTCCCCATCAACCCTCCCCCGCTCGAAATGACTCATCACCGATGAGGAGGGGAGCAGGTACTGCTGTAGGAGAGCTTTGTCCAGAATGGCCAACTCCGAAGTAGAGAGCCAAGAATCATCAGAGGAAGGGCGGTCACGCCAACGGATCAAGAACCGTCTCGAGTCGCCATGCGGAGAGGGAAGCACCTCATCCCGAATAATCCTGTCAGGCACAAAAACAGTCTTGGGGAAACTTGAAAAAGCGTTAGTCGACGAAGAGGGAAATGTAGCAAGTTCATTAGGCGACATACCCCGGTGGCAGCTGCTGGAGAGAACGATCCAGATAAAACTTCACCCTCAAACCCATTAGAATTGGTAGTGGACAAAAACGGGGAGACAGATAATTCTAGTGATGGTGAGATATAAGGCGTTAAATCAGAAATATTGAAAATGGGGGATATACCCCAATCAGTGGGTATTTCCAAGAGATAAGCATTCTCTCCTAATTTCTTTAAAATATGAAAAGGACCGGCTCTCCTATTTGCTAATTTCTTTATGGTTCTCGTCGGAAACCGTTCGGGGGAGAGACGCACCATAACCAAATCGCCAATATTAAAGTGGATTTCCCTTCTATGTACGTTGGCGTTAGCTTGATAAGAGGCATATTGTTTTGCTAACGTTTGATTGATGTGTTTGTGTAGGGTGTGAACATGTGAGGCGAAATCCTGAGCAAACTGACTATATTTATAAGTTGGCGGTAACGGGACTAAGTCAAGAGGCACGGGTGCCTTGTAGCCGTGCACAATTTCATTGGGTGAGAGTCCGGTGGACCTATTTTTGGAGTTATTGTAGGCCAACTGTGCATGTGGTAGGATGAGATCCCACGTGCCCTTATGATCCCCCACAATACAATGATGTAAACTACCCAAACTCCTATTAACTACCTCCGTTTGGCCATCCGTTTGTGGATGGTAAGCCGAGGAAAATAAGAGCTTGGTGCCCATGATCTTCCATAACGTTTTCCAAAAATAACTCGTGAATTTCACGTCCCTATCAGTGACAATAGTTTTAGGGACACCCCTATGGCCTATGACCTCTTTAAAAAATAGTTTAGCGACATGAGACGCATCATCGGTTTTGTGACAAGCAATGAAATAGGCCATCTTCGAGAACCGGTCAACGACCACCATAATGGAGTCGTGACGTCTAAACGTGACAGGAAGGCCTAGGACAAAGTCCATGTTAATATCTTCTCAAGGAACGGAAGGGATCGGGAGGGGGGTATAAAGACCCGCATTCGTCTTATTCCCTTTTCCCAATTGACACGCTCTACAACTTCCGACCACCTTGTGTACAGTTGACTTGAGACCGGGCCAATAAAATTTTTCCTCCACTAAGGTAATGGTTTTATCCCGCCCAAAGTGGCCGCCGAGGCCGCCACTATGTAATTCCCAAACTATAAAGTGGCAAAGGGAGGAACGAGGGATGCATAGCTTAGCGTGCTTAAATAAATAGCCATCACGGAGATAGTACGCAGAAATGGTCGTGGGTGACTCGCCCTGGGTGGATAAGTAGATATCTTTAAAATCCGGACAATGAACATACTCGTCCTTGATACGTTCGAAACCTACGACCTTAACCTCTAGTGTGGTCAATAAAAGGGAGACGCAGCTCAGAGCATCAGCTACCCGATTGAGGTTTCCCTTCAGGTGTTTAATATTAAAGGAGTACTCCTGCAGGAAGGATACCCACTTCGCGTGGCGTGGACGGATTTTACCTTGCGAGTTGACGAATCGTAACGCCTCGTGATCGGAAAGTATAACGAACTCCTTAGGAAGGAGGTAGTGCCTCCAGTGTTGGAGACATCGAATAATGGCATAAAATTCCCGATCATCGTTGGAGTAATTGAGCTTAGGTCCCGCAAGTTTCTCACTAAAGTAACCAACCGAGTGCCCCTCTTGACTTAAGACGCCCCCAATACCAATCCCCGATGCATCACAAGATAACTCAAAGACCTTATTGAAATTCGGTAATCGCAAGAGGGGTGCTTCCGACATCCGGGCCCTAATCGTGTGGAATGCTTTGGTGGCGGATTTGGACCACACAAAGTCACCCTTCTTCATGCACTCCATGATGGGAGCCATGATGCTACTAAAATCGCGTATGAATCGGCAGTAGAAGGTAGCTAAACCATGGAAACTTCTAACTTCCCTAATGTTGGTGGGTTCCGGCCAATCCACAATGGCTTGGACCTTCTTGGGGTCTACTTGTATGCCCTCCGAGCTAACAATGTATCCTAGGAACTCCACTGATGGCACATAGAACGTGCACTTTTTAATATTGACAAACAGTTCCTCCATTCGGAGCGTCTCCAAAATAGTCTTCAAGTACCTCTCATGATCGGTAGTCGAGGTGCTAAAAATGAGTATATCATCAAAGTAGACAACGATGAACTTCCTCATATACGGTTGAAATATGTGAGTCATCATCCGAGAAAATGTATTGGGGGCATTGGAGAGCCCGAACGGCATTACTTGCCACTCATAAAGTCCTTCCTTTGACTTAAACACTGTCTTCCACTCATCCCCTTCCCTAATCCGTATTTTGTGGTAGCCACTCCTAAGATCCAATTTCGAAAAGATTGTGGCCCCGGCTAACATGTCCAATAGATCGTCCAAACGCGGGATGGGGAAACGGTATTTAATAGTGATTTTATTGATAGCTCTACTGTCCACACACATTCTCCATGACCCGTCTTTCTTGGGTGCTAGCAAGGCGGGAACGGCGCAAGGGCTTTTACTATGATGAATAAATCCTTTTTGTAATAATTCAGCAATTTGGGTTTGCAGCTCCGCGTGGGCGGACGGATTCAATCGATAATGTGGTAGGTTGGGTAGGGAGGAACCCGGAATGAGATCGATGGCATGTTGGATATCCCGCAATGGGGTAATGTTGCGGGCAACTCTTCCGGATACACATCCTTATATTCTTCTAAAAGATCACGCAATGCTGGCGGTAGACTCTCGAACGACGGCTCATCGCCCTTGACTTGTAGGCAAACTAGCGCATAAAGGATACCCTCAACGAAGGAGTCACGCTCGAGTTCCTTCCAACCAATTAAAGTTAACGTTTTCTTCTCTGCGGGCACAATTGTGTCCGAAGAGGCGATCGAGGGATCCTTAGGAGGAGTGGGTGCCAAGGTGACGGTCTTGCCGTTAAACTTGAACTCATAAGTGTTTGCATGACCGAAGTGAGTCACATCGTAATCGAAGAGCCACGGACGCCCCAATAATATGTGACAAATGTCCATAGGGATTACGTCGCACCATACCTTATCTACGTACCCCTTGATAACTAGAGGAACTAAACATCGCTTGGACACCCCAATTGAGGTTTTGTTGACCCAAGCAATCTTATATGGTTGGGGGTGTGGTTCCGTGCTTAATTTCATTCGAGCGACTATATTCTCCGAAATGACATTCATACAACTCCCGCTATCAATGATCAGTTTACACCACTTATCACCGCTTTTAAAATTCAGAGAAAATATGCTCGTCCTATTATAATCGTCCAATACTCGCGGGGTGGCTAAGATGCAACGCATCACCATTATGTAAGACTCATTTTCCATATCACTAGGCTCGCCTTCAGACTCGTCCGCGGCCTCATAGACAATTTCAGCGGGTTCAGAGGGGAGTCCATAAGAGCTAAGGGCTTCGATTTAGTGGGGCACTCACTAGCGTAGTGCCCTTGTATCCCGCAAGTAAAACAAGTGGCGTTAGTCTTACTAACTCTTCCTATCGGAACTCTCTCGCCGTTGGGATATTTGTTGTTCCTAGCAGTAATAACGATAGAGCTTGAATCAGTTGAACGGAATTTTCCTTTGTCCTTCATGGAGGACGTGGGTGGGGCACCTAGAATAGATTTTCCTTTCTGAAAAGATCGCCCCTTGGTTTTGTAGGCGTTATGTTTTTCGATATCCAAAGCGGCATTGAAGGTAGTGTTAAGGTCCGTGTGACCATAACGCAGTAGCTTGCCTTGGATGTCCGGATTAAGTCCCTTACGGAAACGGGAAAGCGTAACTTCAGGCATTTCTCTAACCTCACAACGTACCATCATATCCTTAAGGAGTCCCATGTACTCTGCTACCGATTTGCTCCCCTGGCGAAGGGTGGCTAACTCGTCGAACATTTGAGTTCGGTGATACGCGGGGACATATTGATCATTCAGAAGTGCTTTCATGGCATTCCACCCAATTGGGGGTAATCCATTCGCGGTACCTAGTCGTCTCTCTTCATTTAACCAGAATGTTTTGGCCCTACCCATAAGCTTCATTCGTGCTACCCGCACCTTCTCGCCGTCCGTTAAGTTACGCCACTCAAAGTAACACTCGATCTCCATGACCCAATGTAGAAATGTCTGGGGTTCACCCATACCATCGTATGAGGGTGGGTCAATCTTAACGGCTCTAGCTAAATCGAACTCATAAGGGGCTCGAGGCGTGTGTTCATCATCCTGTTCGTGATATTGGTTGTGCCTATCATCACGTTGGTGAGCGGCCTGGGGAGGAAAACCCGGTCTGTGTATCCCAGCAGCGGGATTACGGGGCACCGCTTGGTTGACAGCCAACCCTTGTATTAATTGCGTCAGAGCATCAAACCTAGTGTTGAACTCTTCCCGAAGCTCCGCGATGGTGGCCGGTGTGTGGTCATCATCATGTTGGTTAGCCATTTATGAAGTGGAGGGGGAATATTCAGTACCACGCCTTGTGCGCATGAACAACTGTAAACTAAGAAAGGTTTTGACAGATTAATTTTTATAAAGGTAGATTTTTTTTGACACGAATCCGTTGAGCAAACAAAAATTATTTTTTTGACTTTTACGCTTAGAAAAATATGAAGAGTTCCCAGAATTTTTTTCTAATTTTTATGAAAATATTTTTTTTTTCTGTTTTTACTAATTGCAGACCAAATTCAGCAAAATTTCAGATTTTGTTAAGGCTTGTGACGGCCTGTGCGCAACCAAGTGAGAATCGCAAATCCTACTACGGAAGAGCAAGAGGATGGTGTCGGTTGGGAAACCAACACAACCTCCCTATGATACCAAATTTGATGTAGGCCACCGGATCGCGGTGGTCACACACGTCTACGAACAAGGACCCTCGCCGCCCCACTTTACCCAAACACAAAAACTAACGCAGCCCCGAATATGCTTACTTTTACTAACGCAGCGCACGGTTAGCAACCGTTAGAGTATGAGTATAGGCTATAGTCCTATACCCCCACAAGCTAAAGGGAATAATATTAATTCCGGACGAGCGCGGAGTTGTACCAAAGAAAAATCCACCAAAACAAATTGATTCGGAAAAGGGTGGATATTTCCCCAACAAGAACAAAGCAAGGATCGCCAATCCTTTTTTCGTACGTTTAAAGAAATATTCTAGATAACGCAAATCCGCAAGAAAATAACCATGAAAATTTCGATGCTTCCAAAGTCTCGCCAAAACTCAACCACCGACAAGAAAAATCTAAGAAGAGAAAACTCTTGGTAGGAGGTTTCGTTACCCACTCGGAGTTTGTAGATCCGAGATGTTGGATCCACAACAAATGATCGCTCCCTCCAATAGCCTACCGGAGATGAGCCAAGAAGATGTACACGTCCGCCTTCGTCGTGTCACGCCCGGTAGAGCCTTCCCAATCCGTTGTTGAACAGTGGAGATCCTTCTTGGTGTTGGCCGAAAATATGAGAGCAATATGTGAGGAGGAGAGGGGGTGGAGTGGGAGAAGAGGAAAGGGGAGGAAGAGAGGTAGGTGGCCGGCGGCTTGAAGGAGGAGGAGGGAGGTGGTCGGCCAACGCTTGGCCGAAACTTTAGGAGGGGGAAGAGAGAGAGAGAGGGGGGCGGCCACAAGATGAGAGAGAGAGTGAGGGGAGCAAAAGATTTTAGGGTTTCAATATTCTCTTCCAAAATTGCCTTTTACACTAGTTCATGGCTTAATATATAGCCAAGCACACACCAAAGGCTATATGCAGCCCAATCAAAATAAAAACAATAATGGCCGGCTAAACGCAGACCAACATAAAAATTGTAGCTAAGGCTGGCTAAACGCAGGCCAGATTAAATGTCCAAAAATAACATAACATAAGGACAAGCTCAAATTAATTAAAGTTCTTCATGTGCCGAGGGCGAAGGTTGTAACATTGCCCGTCACGAATGTTGCGGCGTCGCAGATCCTTGGATGGTGGCGGTGGATCATCATCAACTGCATCGTCATCAAGATGTGGGTCGTCGTCCCCATCATAAGGTCCTCTTCATTAAATTTCAAGTCATTCCAAGGTCATTTGACCCCATGACCTTCACAACCCCAAAAACCACCATTAAGGGATTTTCCCTAGAGTTATAGGGCTACCCTACATCAAACCACTCCAAACTCCCTTGGAGGGTGTGTCATGCCCTAAAAAGTCAGTGACCAAAATATCAGCCCATGTTGAGGCGATATGGCCACTCAAATACCAAGGGGGTGTTTGATCCTAAATTATCCTATAAGGATCATCCTAGGGTTGAGCACAACCCTATTCAAAACATCTCCAAATGAGATGAAACTTTTACCAGAACCTTATGATAAACCCAGGGACTACTCGCCAAAATTTGGGAGGGTTTGGAAGTCATTTAGCCATCTAATTAAATTATGCTAGGATTATTAAATTTTTCTAAAAACTATAGAAAAACATTCTTCAAAAATTCTCATTTTTGGATAGCACCTAGATATAGATAAGAATAGGCCACACCCCAAATTTCAAGTCATTTTGATGACTGGATTGGAGTGGGGAATTTTTTTAAAGTCAAGACAGCCCTATGGATAGACCTCACCAAAAAGGGTGCTGTGGTCTAACCAGGACTCCAAATCAAGTGAAATCAATTTTGAATTATAGTAGACTTCAAGTGCTACATTTTCTATGTTGACCACTTTTTATGTTTCAGCCCCTACGGGCTATAATTTTCAGTTTGAACCTTGTGTACAGTAAAAGGGAATTAATTCCTAACTATACAATATATTATATAATGCAATGTTACTGTCATCTCCTTCTTCACCCGAACCCGAACAGAATGAGAAAACAACTATTCCTGTAGCTTTTCTAAGGCTATTTCCTGGCCACCCAGCCGTCTCCCTGGCCGGCCACCACCACCATCACCTTTGTTGAGGTGAGGGCTACCGTCGGGCGACGGCACGGCCGCCGGAGAGGCGGTTTCTGGCGAACCCGCCACCACAAAATTTTCGGAAAACCATGGAAACGCTCACCTGATCTGGCTCTTTTGAGCCCGATATCTCTCCTAACAATTTATAAGATCTATCCGCAGAAGAAGAGGGAGGGGAGGACCTTATTCATGGTTTGACGGCGAGATGAACGACGGTTGACATGACACGGTGGTGGCGTTGCTGAACTTCTCCTACAACAAGGTACAAGGCTCCAATCCGTTGGTCAAGAGAGTAAACCTCTCATCCTGCTCTAATGGTGCTTTTATATATCATCAAGTGGGGAGGGTAAAGTGTAAAGCCTTAATGGCCATGAATGTTCTCCCCTTAATGGTGTTTCGGTTATTGTAGGGGCAGCTGAAATGCTGGAAAACGAAGAAGTGTTAGCCAGATGGTGATTTCCTATTGGACTAACACTTCCTCCTTTTATTATATAATTACAGAAGGAAAACGACATATAATTACTCCTGGTGTAACTTCCCACACTAGCGTTTATTGCCACGCGCATTAGAATAATTTCGGGCCTGAACCGTCGTTTCGGTCAATGTCACGGGCGTGACACATAGATCACAGGCGTGACAGGCCCGGGTGGCCAATTCTGGGTTCGACGAACGTCGAACTGAGGTCGACGATCATTGAAGGGTGGTCACGCCCTAGGTCACGGGCGTGACACATGGGTCACAGGCGTGAAAGGCCCGGGTGACCAAATTCTGGGTTCGGCGATCGTCGAACTGAGATCGACGATCGTCGAAGGGTGGTCACGCCCTAGGTCACGGGCGTGACACATAGGTCACGGGCGTGACAGGGTCATGAGACAAATTATGCGCTCGGCGATCGTCGCGCTGAGATCGACGATCGCCGAAGGGGGTCACGCCCTTGGTCACGGTTTGTCACCTGGGTCACGGGCGTGACAGGGCCGGGTTGAAAATTCTGCGCCCGATGATCGTCTCCCTTAGATCGACGATTGTCGAAGGAGTCACGCCCTAGGTCACGGGCGTGACGGGTCGGTCACGGCCATGACCAACCCGTGACCCGAAATCTCGGTCGATTTATTTCAATTTTTGTGCCTCCTAGGGTTCTATCACGACCAACCGAATCCTAGGGGCCTAGCTGGAAATGGGATGTTACAAATCCCAATAAACAAAACAAAGATTTCGTCCCCGAAATCAAGGTTAAGCCTACGGGACTCTAATCGGGAAAAGAAGCTTGTAAAATCCCATGAGAATTGAAAGATTACATCTCTACATTAGGTTTGCTGTGTGTAGTTTTGATTCCAAAACTAGTTCGTCCAATTGATATGGTGTATATCCCAATAAACAAATGATTAGCCCCTATTCTTGAAATTTCAGTCTTATTGGTTTAAAAAAAAATAGGAAACGCAAATTTATTGTCCGGAGGGGTTGTGAGGTATACTTGACCGAAAAGTGGAGTGCTCTGGTGGCAATCTCCAGCCTGTAAGCTAGGGCCCCGATTCGCTCCAGGATCCTGTAAGGGCCCATATACCTAGGACTGAGCTTCTTGCTCCGACCACGCACCCCGTGCTATCGAACAATTTGCTCCACAAATCTCCGCACTAGTGCCCCCCCCCCCACAGAGTCATCCTTCTTGATCGGAATGAATCTGACCACCTTCGTCAACCGATCGACGATGACCCAAGTCGAGTCGTTTCCCATCCGTGATCGGGGAAGTCCATGAATAAATTCCATCGCGATGTCCTCAAATTTCCATTTCGGGGGTACATTTTCTGAGATACATCATCCTTCTGATGATACAACCTAGCGATTAAATCTCTACCTTCTCCGATATCCCGAATCTTGTTACCCGTAACCTAATTTCATGTGATAATAGTTAATTCTCGTAATTATTCCGTCTTATTACCATGTCATTATCTTGGTAACGCTACGGGTCATCATTCCAACCATATTTGTTACACCACTTTCCCTAAACTAGGTCCAAGGGAATCCAAGCCAATACTAGTTTGCCCAATAAACAAAAGTTTAGCCCCCAATAAACAAAAGATCAGCCCCTACCTATCTTGGGCTAAGTATCTTGAAATTACCATGTTACATCTGTCCTAGCTGGGTGCACAATCCCTAGGGCATCAATCTTCGACTTGGGATTCCACCCTGAAACTCGTTAATATACTCCATACTTTAAACTCTTTGAGTCACAACTACGACAACCTTATCCGGGTCAAAATGTTCCCAATCCCAAATGGGTATCTTCCGAACTCGAATTCCTATCCGACCCTCAGTGTTGGTCTCGATGGTTGCCTCCAGATAATTTTATTACCGTTATTGAGGGTTAAGACTACTTGTCTTTTACCATTCTGCTAATGTATTATTGGTCTCAATTCTCTTTAAAGTAGTCTACCACATTGAATAATCCTTGATTGGGACAGTAGGGACACCTGAGTTTACGTCTTAGGTAGTCATTCTCGTGCTAAACTCCTCCTTTATTCCCTTTGGGTATCTCCTCACCTTAACCAAATTCATACCCAAGGTCTATTTTTAACTAGGGCATACTATAAATTGTCATGGTTAGTCACGAGTCCTAGTTGGTTGAGTCTAAATCGTTGGTCAGAGGATGATAAGACGAGATCTTCACAGCAGGAGATGTTCCCTGCTGGGGGCAGTATAGGTCACAGGCTATAAAGATGGATTCCAATTAATGATGAAGTGGACTTTCACATGTGATTTCCCTTATGGGCACACCACTGCTTCCGCTGCTTAGTTTGTCCCCAAACTAAACTCGAGCGGGGGAGACCCAAGGTTAGTGGAGTCCACAATAATTTTGACCCCCCCCCCTTTTTTCTTTTTAAACACCGGGGACTTTGGCCAGAACTGCCGTTTTGCGATGGCACCGACTCACGGGAAGGCCGCCACTACAAAACGCCAATTCTGCCGGCCCTTTTCGATCGCAGCACGGTAGCATAAAGAAGTATAAGCATGTCCACAATAATCACATGTATATAAATAAATCTCCACGAAGGGAGAGTCCACAATAATAATATATTAGAGTACAAAAGGAGGGATTATGCCCGGTACATCATATCCTCACTACAAGTCACTCGCGGAAGCAAAACTAAAACTATGCATCACCGTAACTGTCACTGAACCGAGAGCACCCAAGCTAGACTGGCCCATCTCCACCGACTCCGTACTCTGCTGGTGCTGCATCTCTAGGTGCTCCTTCCTTTTTTGCCTGCCGTCGCCGCCTCGCAATCCACGTCTGCGTCTACGTCTTCGGCCTCCTGGCTGTTGAGCTGGTGGGATCCCACCCATTAAGGGGCATTTAACCCGTGTATGTCCCGGCTGGTGACAATGGTAACACGGTCGCGGGGTCAACTCTGACAGGAACTGCAACACTTGTGACCCTTTCATATGGTACACCTAAAATGTTGTGGTTAGAAAACTGTTAGTCATAAAGACTAAGCCGTATCATCCCCTACCCCTTCCCCCATGGCTCCTAGGTACCGAGCGGAGAGGAAGAAAGGGAAGGATATGAAGGTGGAGAGTAAGTCAAAAGCAGGTGACAGCGGACCTATGCTAGCAATTCCATAGTAAACATGATAGAAGCAGAAAGTAGGAAATGTAACCTTAACTTATGCGGGAGCACATAAGCCAAGGGATCTTTTGCAGGGCTCCCATCGTATAAAGTGTCCCATACCACTTATACGTTGGGGTGTCGGTTGTCAAACAGTTAAGAGTAGCAAGTAAGTGGAAGCACAAGAAATATAACCATTGATTTATAGGGATTACCCCTATAGACAAAGGGGTCGTTTTGCAGGGCCTATCGTATAAAACATCCCATACCATCTTATACGATAGGTGACAATGTTTTTGCTATGACACACAAATATGCTATAAAATGCACAAGCAAGTGCAACACACCCACCGAATCTATGCGCACAGACCTTTAGTTCCCCCTGTTCGGGCGGCTAGCTTCACCCCCACGAACCCCCATTGTGGCAAACGGAGACAGTGAGTCGGTCCCCCCACTCCTAGGCGGGTAACCACACTACCAGGCCTAGCCCTTCCATACGCCCCTAGAAGAACACAACCTAGAGTATCCGTGTACTAGTGCTGGTTGTACACACCAGGCTTTCTTTGGCTAAGTGTCCCACACCGTCGAGTCAACGTACCGCTGTCGGTGTGATCGATCGCCCAGTACCGATGACCCACCACTTTTATGCACATGCAATCATGACAATTATATTTGTACAAGTTCTCATGTTACCGAGCCTCCAGCTCTCTAGGCTACCAAGCATATAACAAGTCCCCGAGCATCCCGCTCCCTGGACTTCCAAAGTACAAACCAAACTATTGGCATTACTAGTAGGCCCTTAAACCACGGACCTACTCTACCCATTCCATGCCAATTCTTCTTCGTAAGTGTACAAGTGTAGGTGTGAGGTACAACTATTATTAAGGTTACTCTTGATCATCTTACTCCTAAGATTTAAGGTTAACCTTGGACTTCCCGAGGGTTACCCGGTAAAGGGCTCGCAGCGGTACTAGGAGCTATGATGGGGTGAATCCCAAAACTCCATTTCCAAGGCACTTATTATACTTGATTGGTTCCCTTAACCCATTCCCTTCTCACATTACAATGGGCTATTCCTAGGGTGGCTTTGACTCTTCCTCTTCTCGGGAAGGACGGTCTTCCGTCGAACCCGAACACTACTTATCGCTAGTCAATCTCACACCCTACCCATCCTGACTTCCAATAATGAACTAGATTTAACTCACACTATCCAAACCAGCAAACTACCAAAATTCCATCTCCCAAGTTCATTACCCACTCTAGTTCAGCTTCTGTAGTTTTTACTAAACGCAGACCATCCTGAGCTTTATGAGGTAAGCAAGGGGTGGTACTCCCAACTGTCTTCCGAATCCCATATAATATTTACTGGAGGTCTACCATGACCTATTTAGTCTAAATCCAGAAAATAATGATTTTCCTATTTATCGGGCATTTAATTTGTTTATTCTAAGACTCCAAATGCCCTAGTATGAACATGAAGTGCACTAAAGAGCTAACAATAAATCATCTTAAAATCAGTAAAAATACTATAAGGCATTTAAACAGTAATTTCAAATTTTGAGAAATTCCAGAGGTGTTCAGGCCTATATTTCCTAATTTACCATTTTAGGCCACTTTTACTATATTATGAAGGAAGTACTGTGATTATATATCCAAAAATCACAAGAAAATTATAGAAGCTATGTAGTGACCTAAAACCATCATAAACCAAGTACCATAATTTTTCTCCAACAATTGAACTCTGAATTTATTTTAATTCAGGATACTAATGTTCCTAACTTAATGATGAAGGTACTGTTTTTATCCATTTAAAATTCCAAAGAAAATTACAGGGTGACTATCATGGTTTGAAACACCCACTTACCAAAGTTAATAATTTTCCAATTAATAATTGGGCACTATTTGTATTTTTGACTATATATCACAAATAGTACATTAAAGAATAAAGTACCCAAAATAATCAGATAAAATTTCCAAGAAAATTACAGAAATTATATCAAGCTATAAGATGCCCTAATCCAAGATTTCATAATATTCCAGTGAACATAAAATTCCATAATCACCAAAATAAATATCTAGGGCACAATTAGAGTTGTAAATAATGTACTGTATAAATTAACCCAAAAATCTCAACAAAATTATATTATGTCTACTTGGACGATAAAATCACTCTACCCAAATTTTACTAGATTTGTAGTGCAGTTGATAGCTTAATAATTCAAATAAAGGTTGGTGACCTAAACTAGGGTTAGGGTTTGAGGTGGGTTAAAGGTCTCCAAATACCATAATATTTTCACCAGAGGACTTAAATGGCTCTAAGGTCCTCTCCATTAAATTTCAAGTCAGTCCAAGGTCATTTGACCCCATGACCTTCACAACCCCAAAAACCACCATTAAGGGATTTTCCCTAGAGTTCTAGGGCTACCCTACATCAAACCACTCCAAACTCCCTTGGAGGGTGTGTCATGCCCTAAAAAGTCAGTGACCAAAATATCAGCCCCTGTTGAGGCGATATGGCCACTCAAATACCAAGGGGGTGTTTGATCCTAAATTATCCTATAAGGATCATCCAAGGGTTGAGCACAAACCTATTCAAAACGTCTCCAAATGAGATGAAACTTTTACCAGAATCTTATGATAAACCCAGGGACCAGTCGCCAAAATTTGGGAGGATTTGGAAGTCATTTAGCCATCTAATTAAATTATGCTAGGATTATTAAATTTTTCTAAAAACTATAGAAAAACATTCTCCAAAAATTCTCATTTTTGGATAGTACCTAGGTATAGATAAGACGAGGCCACACCACAAATTGCAAGTCATTTTGATGACTGGATTGGAGTGGGGAATTTTTCTAAGGTCAAGACAGCCCTATGGATAGACCTCACCAAAAAGGGTGCTGTGGTCTAACCAGGACTCCAAATCAAGTGAAATCAATTTTGAATTAAAGTAATCTTCAAGGGCTACATTTTCTATGTTGACAACTTTTTATGTTTCAGCCCCTACGGGCTATAATTTTCAGTTTCAACCTAGTGTACAGTAAAAGAGAATTAATTCCTAATTATACAATATATTATATAATGCAATGTTACTGTTCATCTCCTTCTTCACCCAAACCCGAACAGAATGAGAAAACATCTATTCCTATAGCTTTTCTAAGGCTATTTCCCGGCCACCCAGCCGTCTCCCTGGTCGGCCACCACCACCATCACCTCTTTTGAGGTGAGGGCTACCGTCGGGCGGCGGCACGGCCGCTGGAGAGGCGGTTTCCGACGAACCCGCCACCACGAAATTTTCGGAAAACCATGGAAACGCTCACCTGATCTGGCTCTTTTGAGCCCGATATCTCTCCTAACGATTTCTAAGATCTATCCGCAGAAGAAGAGAGAGGGGAGGACCTTATTCATGGTTTGACGGCGAGATGAACGACGGTTGACATGGCGCGGTGGTGGCGTTGCTGAACTTCTCCTACAGCAAGGTACAAGGCTCCAATCCGTTGGTCAAGAGAGTAAACCTCTCATCCTGCTCTAATGGGGCTTTTATAGATCATTAAGTGGGGATGGTAAAGGGTAAAGCCTTAATGGCCATGAATGTTCTCCCCTTAATGGTGTTTTGGTTATGGTAGGGTGTGAGAAGTGAACTAAAACAAGCCGAAAAAGGTATAACTGAAATTTTATTATCAGAAAAAGGTAACTATTACAAAGGTATGGCCTCCCTTATATAGAATGGAGGAGAGAAGAGAGAATACAAATAAGAGATGTGGGACTAAAACTTTACAAAAGAATCTGGGCGGCTAGAACAACAGACCGGAACAAGCCGCGCGGTTAGACAGAAGGGCTAACCGCTCGGCCACTGCCAGAGAGAGACAAGCCGCCATGTGAGACCGTTAGACCGCCCGGTCTCCTAGTCGCCAGTAACAGACCACTAGACCACTTGGACCTAAGACCTCAACATAGCAACCAAACCGCAGAAGGCAAACCGCCAGACCGCCCGGTCAATAACCCGCCAAGCCAGACCGACAGACCGCCCGGTCTCAACTCCAACACTCCCCCTCAAGCTGGAGCATATATGTCAATCATGCCCAGCTTGTCACATATATGAAGAAATGAGGCGGATACTGGCTTGGTGAAGATGTCAGCCAGCTCTTTTTCAGACGTGACGAAGGGAGTGCAAATTTGTTCCTTCAGAATCTCTTCACGAATGAAATGACAGTCGACCTCAATGTGCTTGGTTCTCTCATGGAAGACTGGATTTTTGGAGATGTATATAGCAGCCTTGTTGTCACAGAACATAGGTAGAGGATGGTTGTAGACCTCTCCTAAATCCAACATGAGAGCCCGTAGCCACTTTAGCTCGCAAGTGGTCGATGCCATACTCCGATACTCAGCTTCAGCACTGGACCTGGAGACAACAGATTGCTTCTTGCTCTTCCAACTTACCAGATTGCCCCCAACAAAGGTACAGAAACCGGAGGTAGACTTGCGGTCCCCTTTGTCATCAGCATAACTCGCATCTGAGTAAGCTTCAACCCTCAGATGATCACTCTTCTAAAAGAGCAATCCTTTCCCAGGGGCTGCTTTGACGTACTCCAAGATCCGCAAGGCGGACTGTAGATGGCACTCCCTGGGAGCTTGCATGAATTGACTCACCTTGCCCACAGCATAGGAAATGTCGGGCCTAGTCACGGTGAGGTATATGAGCTTACCAACTAGACGCCTGTACCGCGAAGCATCTGAAAGAAGAGGCGAACCATCTGTCCAGGTTTTGTCTTCTCCAACAGCCATGGGACATCGGGCAGGTTTGGCCCCAGTCAATCCTGCTTCTTTTAAAATATCAAGAGCATACTTACGCTGAGAGAGGACTAAAGAGTTGGGCTTCCGAGAGATTTCGATCCCCAAAAAGTACTTCGGAGAACCCATATCTTTCGTGACTAGATGTTGGCGAAGATGCCGCTTTGTCAAGGCTACCCCTTCCTGGTCATCACCAGTGAGAAGAATATCATCTACATATACTGCAAGAACCACCAGTCCCGAAGAGGTTTTGCGAATAAATAGAGAGTGATCAGCAGCGCTGCGAGCAAAACCAACGGCCGCCACGATGCCGCTGAACTTTTCAAACCAAGATCGAGGGCTCTGCTTGAGGCCATAGATTGCCTTCTGTAGCCGGCATACTCGTGTCTCCCCCAGAGCAACATACCCTGGAGGTTGCTCCATGTAGACGGCCTCCTGAAGATCACCATAAAGGAAGGCATTCTTGATATCCAGCTGGGAAAGGGGCCAGTCTTTGTTGACCGCCACAGAGAGAAGGACCCGTATAGTGCTGAGACGAGCCACGGGAGAGAAGGTGTCAAAGTTATCAACCCCATAGGTTTGAGTAAAGCCCTTAGCCACCAGACGAGCTTTGTAACGATTCACAGTGCCATCTGGGCCAAACTTGACTACAAAGACCCAACGACAGCCAACAACATTTGTATCAAGGGGAGGAGGGACAAGAGTCCAGGTACCCCGCTCTGTGAGGGTCGCCATTTCCTCATCCATGGCCAGCTTCCAGTGAGGAATGGCAAGGGCCTCCTGGTAGGAACGAGGTGTGGTAGCAGCAGAGATAGCCAGTGCAAAGGCCCTGCGAGAAGGGGTAAGACGATCATAGGAAACAACAGCAGCAAGGGGGTGTAGGGTACACGTCCGCACCCCTTTGCGAAGAGCTACAGGAAGATCCAGGTCGGCGGGCTCCTCGGCATCCAGAGCATCCGTGGCAGAGAGAGCTGGCCCGGGAGGAGAGAGCGACGGCAGCAGAGATGAGGGAGATGAAGGCGGAGAGAGAGGCGGAGGGAGAGGAGTGGGCGGAGACGGAGGAGCGGATATCGCAGTAGGAGACGAGGGAACGAACAGAATAACAGGAGAAGAAGAGGTGGGAGGAAGAGAAGAGGAGCCATCCGAGAAGTAGGAGGCATTCTCAAAGAAGGTAACGTCAGCGGAGACGAACTGTTTACGAAGAATAGGATCAAAGCAGCAGTAGCCTTTCTGAGTGGCCGAGTACCCCAGAAAGACACATTTGGTGGAGCGAGGGGAGAGCTTATCACGGGTGGCAGATGGGACATGCACAAAGGCAGTGCACCCAAAGATTCGGAGAGGGAGAGGAAAAGGCTCCTTGCCGGGATAAAGGATGGAAAAAGGGGTTTTTCCCTTGAGAACGGAGGAGGGAATGCGATTGATGAGATAGCAAGCAAGAAGAACAGCATAGCCCCAATATGAGCAAGGGACATGCATTTGAGTCATTAATGTGCGAGCAACATCGAGGAGGTGACGGTTTTTGCGTTCCGCCACCCCATTTTGTTGGGATGTATAGACACAACTTGTCTGATGAATAACGCCATGTTGCACACAGAAAGAGGTAAAAGCATGACTTAAGTACTCTTTTGCATTATCAGAGCGAAAAGTTTTAACACTAACACCAAACTGATTTTTGATTAAATGATAAAAGGAGGTCCATACATTAAAAAGTTCAGAGCGATCTCGTAAGAGATACACCCAAGTACATCTAGAAAAATCATCAATAAAGGTTACAAAATAAGAACTACCCCGACCAACAGTAAGGGTAGGAGCAGGTCCCCAGATGTCGGAGTGGACTAGATCAAACGGACGGGTAGAGCCCCGACCTTGCTTCGGCGGGAAGGAGGAACGATGATGCTTGCCAAGTTGACATGCCTCGCAGTGAAGAGGAGTGGTGGAGGGAGGGAGGTGGGGCAGAAGCTGATGTAGAAGCTGTAGTGGAGGATGACAGAGACGGAGATGCCACTGGAGAAGATCCGTACAAGAAGAAGAGAATGCGGACAAAGCTGAAACGTTGTCGAGGAAGTAGAGGCCGCCGCTCTCAGTCCCAGTAGCAATCGTCCGCTGGGAGCTCGGATCCTGAAAAGAGCAAGAAGATGGAGTAAACGTTACAGAACATTGAAGCTGCTTGCACAAAGAAGTAACCGACAACAGATTGCACGGAAACTTGGGCACATAGAGAGTGTCCTCTAGCCGAAGGGACGGAGTAACATGAACCACTCCCGACCCATGAACCGGGGAGGGAGAACCGTCTACAATGAGGACTGGGGGCAATCGATCATGCCGTTCGAGGAGAGAGAAGCACTGAGGATTGCCCGTCATGTGATTAGTAGCACCGGAGTCGATAAGCCATTTACCTTGAGTGACTACATGGGCACTACCTGATGATGTGACCACGGAAGCAGACGGCTTGGAAGAAGAGGTGGAAGAGTCACCCGAGGGGCGAAGATGGGGATGTTTTGTCCAGCAGCGGTCAAGAGTGTGTCCGGTGCGGCCACAGTGAGAGCAGAGATAGCGGGAAGAAGGACGTCCGCCAGACTGATGACTGCGGCTACCAGAGCCACTCTGCTGAGTTTGATGAGCATAGTTATCCGGAGGAGAAGGAGCAGGCAGAAGCGGGCGCTGAAGGAGAGAGGTGACAGCGGCGATGCGAGCAGCAGTGGCATCTAAAGTAGGAGATTCCGCCTCACCCAGAATTTGTTGGCGGATCATGTCATAAGTGTCAGGAAGACGGAGCAGATAACACACAACCAGAAGCTCCTGGAAGTGCTTGTGTTATTGAGCTAGATCCACAGAAAAGGGGCGATTCTGAAGAATCTCAGCCCCAAGAGCTTGAACTTGTTGGTAGGCAGCAGCAGGAGACAAGGTAGGCCGAGCAAAGAGGTCCGCATACAACGTATAGATGCGGGACGTCTGAGCCCCTTTGGAATACAAAGCAGCAAGATGAAGCCAAGCGGCCTTCACCGTCTCATCATGATGGATGACGGGAAGGCACTCATCGGATAGACTGTTAGCGAGCCAAGTACGCACAAGAGCGTCACTCGCATCCCAATCATCAAAGAGAGGTGAAGTGGTAGGAGGAGGGTCATCAACGAGATGGTGGCGTTTGCATTGCGAGCGAAGGAGAAAGGTGAAAGAGACGCTCCAATCCGGGTAGTTGGAGCCGACAAGCTTGGAAACGGTGCCAAGGTTCCCGGAAGGAGTAGGAGGAGCCGGATTGGCTACAGGGGTAGCGGCAGGAGTGGTGGCAGTAGAAGCATCAAAAAGAGCCATAAGAGCAAACAACAGGAAGCCGCGCGGTTAGAAAACAAGCCGCGCGGATAGGCAGAAGAGGAACTGCAGCGGTCAAGATGTCAAACACCAGCGGCCGGAGAGACCACGACCAAGCCGCAGTAACAAGCAAAGGGGAAGAAGTCGAGCGGCAAGCAGACAGACCGCTCAAACAGAAGCACAAGAGAGGGCAAGGCACACGGCGATAGGTCGCGACGAACAAGGCGACTGATCGCAGTGAACAAGGAAACAGGTCGCGCACACAGAGGGCAACGACAAGGAGACCGCGCGGACAGGGCGCAAGCCGGAGAGGCAAGCCGCGCGGACAGAGAGAAGCACAGAATCAGGAGGAATAGATCGAACCTGGCTCTGATACCATGTGAGAAGTGAACTAAAACAAGCCGAAAAAGGTATAACTGAAATTTTATTATCAGAAAAAGGTAACTATTACAAAGGTATGGCCTCCCTTATATAGAATGGAGGAGAGAAGAGAGAATACAAATAAGAGATGTGGGACTAAAACTATACAAAAGAATCTGGGCGGCTAGAACAACAGACCGGAATAAGCCGCGCGGTTAGACAGAAGGGCTAACCGCTCGGCCACTGCCAGAGAGAGACAAGCCGCCATGTGAGACCGTTAGACCGCCCTGTCTCCTAGTCGCCAGTAACAGACCACTAGACCACTTGGACATAAGACCTCAACACAGCAACCAAACCGCAGAAGGCAAACTGCCAGACCCCCGGTCAATAACCCGCCAAGCCAGACCGACAGACCGCCCGGTCTCAACTCCAACATAGGGGCAGCTAAAACGCTGGAAAACGAAGAGGTGTTTGACAGGTGGTGATTTCCTATTGGACCAACACTTCCTCCTTTTATTATATAATTACAGAAGGAAAACGGCCCATAATTACTCCTGGTGTAACTTCCCACACTAGCGTTTATTACCACGCGTGTTAGAATAATTTCGGGCCTGAACCGTCATTTCGGTCAATGTCACGGGCGTGACACATAGATCACGGGCGTGACAGGCCTGGGTGGCCAATTCTGGGTTCGACGATCGTCGAACTGAGGTCGACGATCGTCGAAGGGTGGTCACGCCTTAGGTCACGAGCGTGACACATGGGTCACGGGCGTGACAGGACCGGGTGACCAAATTCTGGGTTCGGCGATCGTCGAACTAAGATCGACGATCGTCGAAGGGTGGTCATGCCCTAGGTCACGGGCGTGACACATGGGTCACGGGCTTGACAGGCCCGGGTGACCAAATTCTGGGTTCGGAGATCGTCGAACTGAGATCGACGATCGTCGAAGGGTGGTCACACCCTAGGTCACGGGCGTAACAGGGTCATGAGGCAAATTACATGCTCGGCGATCGTCGTGCTGAGATCGACGATCGCCGAAGGGGGTCACGCCCTTGGTCACGTGTGTGACACCTGGGTCACGGGCGTGACAGGGCCGGGTTGAAAATTCTACGCCCGACGATCGTCTCCCTGAGATCGACGATCGTCGAAGTAGTCACGCCCTAGGTCACGGGCGTGACGGGTCGGTCACGGGCGTGACCAACCCGTGACCCGAAATCTCGGTCGATTTATTTCAATTTTTGGGCCTCCTAGGGTTCTGTCACGACCAACTGACTCCTAGGGGTCTAGCAGGAAATGGGATGTTACAAATCCCAATAAACAAAACAAAGATTTTGTCCCCGAAATCAAGGTTAAGCCTACGGGACTCTAATCGGGAAAAGAAGCTTGTAACATCCCATGAGAATTGAAAGATTACATCTCTACGTTAGGTTTGCTGTGTGCAGTTTTGATTCCAAAACTAGTTCGTCCAATTGATATGGTGTATATCCCAATAAAGAAAGGATTAGCCCCTATTCTTGAAATTTCAGTCTTATTGGTTTAAAAAAAAAGGAAACGCAAATTGATTGTCCAGAGGGGTTGTGAGGTATACCTGACCGAAAAGTGGAGTGCTCTGGTGGCAATCTCCAGCCTGTAAGCTAGGGCCCCGATTCGCTCCAGGATCCTGTAAGGGCCCATATACCTAGGACTGAGCTTCTTGCTCCGACCACGCACCCCGTGGTATCGAACAATCTGCTCCACAAATCTCCGCACTAGGGCCCCCCCATAGAGTCATCCTTCTTGATCGGAATGAATCTGACCACCTTTGTCAACCGATCGACGATGACCCAAGTCGAGTCATTTCCCTTCCGTTATCGGGGAAGTCCATGAATAAAATCCATCACGATGTCCTCAAATTTCCATTTCGGGGGTACATGTTCTGAGATACATCATCCTTCTGATGATATAACCTAGCGATTAAATCTTTACCTTCTCAGATATCCCGAATCTTGTTACCCGTCACCTAATTTCATGTGATAATAGTTAATTCTCGTAATTATTCCGTCTTATTACCATGTCATTATCTTGGTAACGCTACGGGTCATCATTTCAACCATGTTTGTTACGCCACTTTCCCTAAACTAGGTCCAAGGGAACCCAAGCCAATACTAGTTTGCCCAATAAACAAAAGTTTAGCCCCCAATAAACAAAAGATTAGCCCCTACCTATCTTGGGCTAAGTATCTTGACATTACCTTGTTACATCTGTCCTAGCTGGGTGCACAATCCCTAAGGCATCAATCTTCGACTTGGTGTTCCACCCTGAAACTCGTTAATATACTCCATACTTTAAACTCTCTGAGTCACATCTACGACAACCTTATCCGGGTCAAAATGTTCCCAATCCCAAATGGGTATCTTCCGAACTCGAATTCCTATCCGACCCTCAGTGTTGGTCTCGATGGTTGCCTCCAGATTATTTTATTACCGGTATTGAGGGTTAAGACTACTTGTCTTTTACCATTCTGCTAATGTATTATTGGTCTCAATTCTCTTTAAAGTAGTCTACCACTTTGAATAATCCTTGATTGGGATAGTAGGGACACCTGAGTTCATGTCTTAGGTAGTCATTCTCGTGCTAAACTTCGCCTTTATTCCCTTTGGGTATCACCTCGCCTTAACCAAATTCATACCCAAGGTCTATTTTTAACTAGGGCATACTATAAATTGTCATGGTTAGTCACGAGTCCTAGTTGGTTGAGTCTAAATCATTGGTTAGAGGATGATAAGACGAGATCTTCGCAGCCGGAGATGTTCCCTGCTGGGGGCAGGGTAGGTCACAGGCTACAAAGATGGATTCCAATTAATGATGAAGTGGACTTTCACATGTGATTTCCCTTATGGGCACACCACTGCTTCCGCTGCTTAGTTTGTCCCCAAACTAAACTCGAGCGGGGGTGACCCAAGGTTAGTGGACCGCTACTTTTCCGATCGAGGTCTCCTCTGATACCACTTGTAAGACCCCCCTTTTTTTCTCTTTTTAAACACCGGGGTCTTAGCCCAGAACTGCCATTTTGCGGTGGCACCGACTCACGGGAAGGCCGCCACTACAAAATGCCAATTCTGCCGGCCCTTTTCGATCGCAGCATAGTAGCATAAAGAAGTAAAAGCAAGTCCACAATAATCACATGTATATAAATAAATCTCCACGAAGGGAGAGTCCACAATAATAATATATCAGAGTACAAAAGGAGGGCTTATGCCCGATACATCATATCCTCACTACAAGTCACTCGCGGAAGCAAAACTAAAACTAAACGTCACCGTAATTGTCACTGAACCGAGAGAACCCAAGCTAGACTGGCCCATCTCCACCGACTCCGTACTCTGCTGGTGCTGCATCTCTGGGTGCTCCTTCCTTTTTGGCCTGCCGTCGCCGCCTCGCAATCCACGTCTGCGTCTACGTCTTCGGCCTCCTGGCTGCTGAGCTGGTGGGATCCCACCCATCAAGGGGCATTTAACCCGTGTATGTCCCGGCTGGTGACAATGGTAATACGGTCGCGGGGTCAACTCTGACAGGAACTGCAACACCTGTGACCCTTCCATATGGTACACCTAAAATGTTGTGGTTCGAAAACCGTTAGTCATAAAGACTAAGCCCTATCATCCCCTACCCCTTCCCCCATGGCTCCTAGGTACCGAGCGGAGAGGAAGAAAGGGAAGGATATGAAGGTGGATAGTAAGTTAAAAGCAGGTGACAGGGGACCTATGCTAGTAATTCCATAGTAAACATGATAGAAGCAGAAAGTTGGAAATGTAACCTTAACTTATGCGGAAGCACATAAGCCAAGGGATCTTTTGCAGGGCTCCCATCGTATAAAGTGTCCCATACCACTTATACGTTGGGGTGTCGGTTGTCAAACAGTTAAGAGTAGCAAGTAAGTGAAAGCACAAGAAATATAACCATTGATTTATAGGGATTACCCCTATAGACCAAGGGGTCGTTTTGCAGGGCCTATCGTATAAAACGTCCCATACCATCCTATACGATAGGTGGCAATGTTTATGCTATGACACGCAAATATGCTATGAAATGCACAAGCAAGTGCAATACACCCACCGACTCTATGCGCACAGACCTTTAGTTCCCCCTGTTCGGGCGGCTAGCTTCACCCCCAGGAACCCCCGTTGTGGCAAACGGAGACAGTGAGTCGGGCCCCCCCCACTCCTAGGCGGGTAACCACACTACCAGGCCTAGCCCTTCCGTACGCCCCTAGAAGAACACAACCTAGAGTATCCGCGTACTCGTGCTGGCTGTACACACCAGGCTTTCTTTGGCTAAGTGTCCCACACCGCCGAGTGAACGTACCGCTATCGGTGTGATCGATCGCCCAGTACCGATGACCCACCACTTTTATGCACATGCAATCATAACAATTATATTTGTACAAGTTCTCATGTTACCGAGCCTCCAGCTCTCTAGGCTACCAAGCATATAACAAGTCCCCGAGCATCCCGCTCCCTGGACTTCCAAATTACAAACCAAACTATTGGCATTACTAGTAGGCCCTTAAACAACGGACCTACTCTACCCATTCCATTCCAATTCTTCTTCCTAAGTGTACAAGTGTAGGTGTGAGGTACAACTATTATTAAGGTTACTCTTGATCATCTTACTCCTAAGATTTAAGGTTAACCTTGGACTTCCCGAGGGTTACCCGGTGAAGGGCTCGCAGCGGTACTAGGAGCTATGATGGGGTGAATCCCAAAACTCCCTTTCCAAGGCACTTATTATACTTGATTGGTTCCCTTAACCCATTCCCTTCTCACATTACAGTGGGCTATTCCTAGGGTGACTTTGACTCTTCCTCTTCTCGGGAAGGACGATCTTCCGTTGAACCCGAACACTACTTATCGCTAGTCAATCTCACACCCTACCCATCATGACTTCCAATAATGAACTAGATTTAACTCACACTATCCAAACCAGCAAACTACCAAAATTCCATCTCCCAAGTTCATTTCCCACTCTAGTTCAGCTTCTGCAGTTTTTACTAAACGCAGACCATCCTGAGCTTTATGAGGTATGCAAGTGGTGGTACTCCCAACTGTCTTCTGAATCCCATATAATATTTACTGGAGGTCTACCATGACCTAATTAGTCTAAATCCAGAAAATAATGATTTTCCTATTTATCGGGCATTTAATTTGTTTATTCTAAGACTCCAAATGCCCTAATATGAACATGAAGTGCACTAATGATCTAACAATAAATCATCCTAAAATCAGTAAAAATCATATAAGGCATTTAAACAGTAATTCCAAATTTTGAGAAATTCCAGAGGTGTTCAGGCCTATATTTCCTAATTTACCATTTTAGGCCACTTTTACTATATTATGAAGGAAGTACTGTGATTATATATCCAAAAATCCCAAGAAAATTATAGAAGCTATGTAGTGACCAAAAACCATCATAAACCAAGTACCATAATTTTTCTCCAACAATTGAACTCTGAATTTAGTTTAATTCAAGATACTAACATTCCTAACTTAATGAAGGAGGTACTGTTTTTATCCATGTAAAATTCCAGAGAAAATTACAGGGTGACTATCATGGTTTGAAACACCCACTGACCAAATTTCATAATTTTCTAATTAATAATTGGGCACTATTTGTATTTTTGACTATATATCACAAATAGTACATTAAAGAATAAAGTACCCAAAATAATCAGATAAAATTTCCAAGAAAATTACAAAAATTATATCAAGCTATAAGATGCCCTAATCCAAGATTTCATAATATTCCAGTGAACATAAAATTCCATAATCATCAAAATAAATATCTAGGGCACAATTAGAGTTGTAAATAAAGTAATGTATAAATTAACCCAAAAATCTCAACAAAATTATATTATGTCTACTTGGACCATAAAATCACTCTACCCAAATTTTACTAGATTTGTAGTGCAGTTGATAGCTTAATAATTCAAATAAAGGTTGGTGACCTAAACTAGGGTTAGGGTTTGAGGTGGGCTAAAGGTCTCCAAATACCATAATATTTTCACAAGAGGACTTAAATGGCTCTAAGGTCCTCTCCATTAAATTTCAAGTCAGTCCAAGGTCATTTGACCCCATGACCTTCACAACCCCAAAAACCACCATTAAGGGATTTTCCCTAGAGTTCTAGGCCTACCCTACATCAAACCACTCCAAACTCCCTTGGAGGGTGTGTCATGCCCTAAAAAGTCAGTGACCAAAATATCAGCCCCTGTTGTGGAGATATGGCCACTCAAATACCAAGGGGGTGTTTGATCCTAAATTATCCTATAAGGATCATCCTAGGGTTGAGCACAACACTATTAAAAACATCTCCAAAGGAGATGAAACTTTTACCAGAACCTTATGATAAACCCAGGGACCACTCGCCAAAATTTGGGAGGGTTTGGAAGTCATTTAGCCATCTAATTAAATTATGCTAGGATTATTAAATTTTTCTAAAAACAATAGAAAAACATTCTCCAAAAATTCTCATTTTTGGATAGCATTTAGATATAGATAAGACTAGGCCACACCCAAAATTTCAAGTCATTTTGATGACTGGATTGGAGTGGGGAATTTTTCTAAGGTCAAGACAGCCCTATGGATAGACCTCACCAAAAAGGGTGCTGTGGTCTAATCAGGACTCCAAATCAAGTGAAATCAATTTTTAATTAAAGTAGACTTCAAGGGCTACATTTTCTATGTTGACCAACTATTCCTGTAGCTTTTCTAAGGCTATTTCCTGGCCACCCAGCCGTCTCCCTGGCTGGCCACCACCACCATCACCTCTGTTGAGGTGAGGGCTACCGTCGGGCGGCGGCATAGCCGCCGGAGAGGCGGTTTCCGGCGAACCCACCACCACAAAATTTTCGGAAAACCATGAAAACGCTCACCCGATCTGGCTCTTTTAAGCCCGATATCTCTCCTAACGATTTCTAAGATCTATCCGCAGAAGAAGAGGGAGGGGAGGACCTTATTCATGGTTTGACGGCGAGATGAACGACGGTTGACATGGCGCGGTGGTGGCGTTGCTGAACTTATCCTATGGCAAGGTACAAGGCTCCAATCCGTTGGTCAAGAGAGTAAACCTCTCATCCTGCTCTAATGAGGCTTTTATAGATCATCAAGTCATGAGGGTAAAGGGTAAAGCCTTAATGGCCATGAATGTTCTCCTCTTAATGGTGTTTCGTTTATGGTAGGGGCAGCTGAAACGCTGGAAAACGAAGGGGTGTTTGCCAGGAGGTGATTTCCTATTGGACCAACACTTCCTCCTTTTATTATATGATTACAGAAGGAAAACGGCCCATAATTACTCCTGGTGTAACTTCCCACACCAGCGTTTATTACCACGCATGTTAGAATAATTTCGGGCCTGAACCGTCGTTTCGGTCAATGTCACGGGTGTGACACATAGATCACGAGCGTGATAGGCCCGGGTGGCCAATTCTGGGTTCGACGACCGTCGAACTGAGGTCGACGATCGTCGAAGGGTGGTCACGCCCTAGGTCATGGGCGTGACACATGGGTTACGAGCGTGACAGGCCCGGGTGACCAAATTCTGGGTTCGGCGATCGTCGAACTGATATCGACGATCATCGAAGGGTGGTCACGCCCTAGGTCACGGGCGTGACACATGGGTCACGGGCGTGACAGGCCCGGGTGACCAAATTCTGGGTTCGGCGATCGTCGAACTGAGATCGACGATCGTCGAAGGGTGGTCACGCCCTAGGTCACGGGCGTAACACATGGGTCATGGGCGTGATAGGGTAATGAGGCAAATTACGCGCTCGGCGATCGTCGCACTGAGATCGACGATCGCCGAAGGGGGTCACGCCCTTGGTCACGGGCGTGACACCTGGGTCACGGGCGTGACAGGGCCGGGTTGAAAATTCTGCGCCCGACGATCGTCTCCCTGAGATCGACGATCGTCGAAGGAGTCACGCCCTAGGTCACGGGCGTGACGGGTCAGTCACGGGCGTGGCCAACCCGTGACCCGAAATCTCGGTCGATTTATTTCAATTTTTGGGCCTCCTAGGGTTCTGTCACGACCAACCGACTCCTAGGGGTCTAGCCGGAAATGGGATGTTACACCCTACCCGAGCACATGTGAATCTAGCCCATTATATGGTCGGCCCCCTTCACACATTCAAGTGTAGCCCCCCTCTTTCATTAAATGCCATTCATGAATATTTTCATGCATGGACGGCCATCTTTATTCTCTCATGCATGCACCTTTTGCTCTCTCTCCATTAATTAGCATGCATGAATATCCCCACCTCATTGATGTGGCCGGCCCCCCCCTCATTTTCCCCTTCTATAAGCTTCCATTCTTCCCCTCCTTCTTATTTTATATTTTTTATTAAATGAAATGCATGAACCCGCCTCTTTTCTCTCTCCGCTCCATAATTGCATGCATGAACCTCCTTCCATCCACATGGCCGCCCCCCCCCCCCCCCCTTGTGCCCTTTCATATCTCTTATGTTCTAGAATCCTCTCCATCCCTTATATAAGCCACCCCATCCCTCAAGCCAAAGGATGACCAAAATTGTTGGAGTGAAGTTCTAAGCAAGTTTGATTGTTGAGTTGGAGATTTTTAGTGTTTGTGAGTTGTAATTCTCTTTTCATTATTGTCATAGTTTCTCATTAGTTCAAGCTTTATTTTTTATGATTTCATGTTATAATTTTCTTTTCCTTGTAGTGGCATAATTTGGCCTTTTTATTTCCTTGTTTTGTACTCTTTCTTTGTTCAAGTAATAAAACATGTTCTTCTCTTATTTTACTTTGTCTTTCCTTTCGAATATGCATAGCTAATTCTCCTTTAGCATTCGATCGTGAGGATCCATAAAATTAGATGAGGGTTACTTTTATTTCATAGTATTATTTTTGCTAAATTCTACTCGGTCCTTCTTTGATTTTTATTTCGTCGACTCCGTATTTCCGGTATACGGTAGTAGGCTTAGGATCTCATATTTGAGTAGCCGAGAGGCTCGCAAATGTGAAAGATCACTCAAAGAAGGAAGGAGTTGAACGCAACCCTAGAGATAGGATGACGTAAATCTTCCGGATTGGAGTCAAATCCAATAGTGCGGATCACATCGATAATGCAACTTTAGGCTTCTTTGGTTTGTAAAGAGATTTCGATCAAAGAGTCTATAAGTTAAGAGACCTAATGCTCTAGTGAGATTTTGTCTCATTTTCGGATCCGTCACGGCCGAGTTTGATTTGCAAATTTAAAACTATACCTTTTATCTCTCTCGTTTCATTTTATGGTGAATCAATGATCGAATGCTAGCTTTTTAATATAAGTATTTCGTCTCGCAAATTATCGTTTATTTCACTTTTAAAAATTCTCAAAATCAAACAATTTTACGGTAGGATAATAGTTCAAGCGTGAGTAGCAGTACTTGATAACCTCGTATTTAAATACGACCTTGATACTACGATTCGACAGGTACGCTTGCCTGTTTGGGTTTTGGCCCATCACGTCTCCACCCAGTGAGTCTATTTTATGACAAAGTATCGGAATCAATGATCCCAGGCCGTGTTGTCTAGTCTGAAGTCCAAACATGGGATTTTTAGGGTGTTACACCCAGTGAGTCTTTTTTATGACAAAGTATCGGTATCAGTCACATCCATTGTTAATTTCTTGATCATAAACAGGTATGCACCGCTCCACCTTCTAAAAATAGAAATCACTTTAAATAAAAGGTTGTGTAGGTAAAACAAAATACACTATTCCTCGCCATTCTTTCCCCCTTATGGCGAATCGACAAAAGCTTAGAATATCTTCAGCAATACACTAAAGAAATGGCACCGAAAGGGTTGGATTTTTTATTCGAGGGTTCGGAGCTGGTGCGAAATGGATTTCAGGATGCGACCGAGGAAATACAGTTCGTTCTCCACTTGCTTGAGGTCACTGACCTAGAGTTTGTTCTGTGGGAGCCCAGTTTGTTGTGGAAGTGAGAGGTACTTGAGTTATACTAAAATGCTAAGGTCAACTCTTCTTCCACTAAAATCAAGACCTATATTAGTGGAAACAAGATTAAGATAATAACAAAGAGACTTAATAAGGCACTGAAATAACCCAAGTTCACAACGTCAGATGAAGAAGATGAACTTGATCAGATTGATATCAAATTTGTACTAAAGTAGTGTGGACTCCCTAACACACCACTGGATAGATTCTGAGGAAGGTGTTGTATCTAGAGGGCAAATTCCTAGCTGATGTCATTGGGAAAGCCCTATTGCTCAAGAATGGCTCACATGACAAAATCTCCATGAGAATGTTTGATATAATGGCGAGGATAATCTTATCTAAGAAGACTGATTGGGGAAAGATACTGTTTCAAAGGATATTTGACTATATAGCAGAGCCAAACATGGGAAGGATTCTTTCTCTATTTGTGCTAAGGAGTGTTCCAGGGATCCTTAATATAAGGCTAGGAACAAAGATCCATCACATGAGGAGGATGGACTTAAAAATGCTTGACAGATGGATAGATTTATGTTGCCTAATGCTTAGACTGTTTCTAAGAAGAAGAAGAAAGCAGTTCTAATTCAAGAGGAAACAATTGATAGTAGCTCATTAGAACAATCTGAGGAAAAGCCTCATGATCCCCAACTTTCTCAGTCTACTAAAGAGCCCAGGAGAACAAAAGTGCTCAGGTCTTATTTTCTTCTAAGCCTACAATAATGATTCAAGTAAACGGAACTCAGTATAAAGAACATGTTGTTGAGGGTGCCATGGATATACCTCCATCTAAGGTGGCTGAAAGGGTGGCTTAGGAGATAGTCACCAAGATTTCTGCAGAGATTGAGGGGGAGACTGTCAAAACTCAAGCTCCTATTAAAGAATAAATTGCTCCCAAATACCAAGATTAACAAGATAGATACAGTCTTCTAAGTTAGGGGAGAAACTATTAGATCAAGTCATGGAATGTGCTCTTTCTAAGGGGTAGCATCTACATAAAAATATTTGAAATCCTCCCAATACAAATAAACCTGGTGGGTCCATGTAGAAAGATACTAAATTCCACACAGTAATAAATCTTAATGTCCCTATGGACTTTGCAGAGACTGAGGGGGAGATTCATACTGAACTCCATGATCAAGGCATAGTTTATGATATAGACTAGTTTGAAACAGAGAGTGACAACAATGCTACTGATGTTAATAAGGATGCGCATTCATCTAAATTTTAGATGGCTGATTCTGTTGTATGGGAAGATCTTAGTCCATTTCAACAACCTGTACCATTCAGAGTTGAAGGTACATCCACTAATCAGATATCAGGTACCTTCTTGGCTCACCTAAAAGGGTTGTTAGATGACCAGAGAAGACAACTGGACAATTTTCTTGATGATTCAATAAAGAACCTCAGAAATGATCTGACAACAGAGATCAAATCCATCAGATTTGAGGTTAATCTTCTAAAAGCCAAAACTGTCAAATTCTTCTTGAGAGCAGCTCCTGTAGTTGACTTTACTCAAAACAAGTTGGAATAGATCAGCAATCTTCACAATATAATTGTGGAAAATCAGAATATTCTTTCTAGAAACATGCTGGTAGTCCACAATGTAGAGAAGGAATTATTGGTAAAGCACAAGATATTTTAGAAAGAAGAATGGATGCATGTGCTCTAGTTCTAGATGATCATTTACTCGATGCCAAGAAACATGTCACCCTAGGTGTTAACTATATGGATGGTCAATTGAAAAAGGATAGTACCTCGCTGACTCATAATATTTGTGAAGAAGTCAAAAAGGTGGAGAAGGGTGTGATAGAGGGCAAAATTCAGAGAGATTTCTCCCTGAGTTAGAAGTTATAGAAAAGCTAACCCTAGTAGTAGTTTCTTTACAGCCTAAGCAGAACTACTCAAGAAGATACATTCCTGGTGCTGTGAAGAAAGAAGGATATATTCATCTCAGTTCAGGAAGAGAGAGAGAGAGAGAGACAAAGTTTATTTCTCTGCTGTCTTAGATCAAAAACAATAATTTCATTATGTAGGATCTTAATAGATCTAAGTTGTAAGCCTAAATAATAAAGGGTGAGTGGTATGGCCTTTGTACCTGGGTTATAGGATTCAGTTGTGAATCTGAGTGGTATGTCTTTTGGCATGAGGTAGGATCTAGTTCAGATCTAACGTAAGAGAGTCATTCTCTCTAAGTTTTAAGGCTGTCCTCCTAGACTGAGAGGTAGTAATTTGAGTAAAGTCAGAGGTTTGTGATCAATGGATCACTGAGATGCATGAGAATTTCTTGCCGTGAGTGGTAGGGCTTTGGGATGTGGTAGGACCTGGAGGATTCTAAGAGATCCTAAGGGATCTGAGTTGTAAGCTAATTGAGATGATTTTGGAGGAGTTACCTTATCTAACACTCTGTTTGAAAGGTGGGAGGGACAATAGATGTACTCATAATCTAGGGAACCACTATAAAATTCGTGTGTACTGGTTGTGCAATCTTGAAAGATAAGTTAAAATAAACCACAACCCATCAAAAATAGAAAAACTTTAAAAAGACAAAAAACCTATTAACCCCCCCCCCCTCTAGGACATTAGCAACTCTTGAAACTAAATACTTTAACACATTTTATTATAAATATACCTGCAATTGACTTCTCCTTTGCAGAGATTGACAGGTGTTCGCGAGTTCACTTAAGGTACTCGCGTTATATTTTTAATTTATCTGCTTTTGACCTCTCTTTTGAAGAGATTAGCAGGTGTTCGCAAGTTCACTTCAGGTACTAG
The DNA here is from genome assembly GCA_039513925.1 of Platanthera zijinensis. Classification (NCBI taxonomy): domain Eukaryota; kingdom Viridiplantae; phylum Streptophyta; class Magnoliopsida; order Asparagales; family Orchidaceae; genus Platanthera; species Platanthera zijinensis. The sequence goes on from CM077084.1 coordinate 164,069,447, forward strand.
TGTTAAATTTTAAATATACCTACTTTTGACTTCTCCTTTGCATAGATTAACAGGTGTTCGCGAGATCACTTTAGATACTCGCATTATATATTTAATTTACCTGCTTTTAAACTCTCTTTGGTAAAGATTAGAAGGTGTTCACAAGTTCACATCAAGTACTCACGTTATTTTTAAAATTTACGTACTTTTGACTTCTCTTTTATAAAGATTAGCAGGTGTTCACGAGTTCACATCAGGTACTCGCGTTATATTTTAAATTTACCTGCTTTTGACTTCTCTTTTGGAAAGATTAGCAGGGGTTCGCGACTTCAGTTCAGGTTCTTATGTTATATTTTAAATTTACCTACTTTTGACTTCTCCTTTATTGAGATTAGCAGGTGTTCGTGAGTACACTTCAGGTACTCACATTATATTTTAAATTTAGACACTTTTGACTTCTCGTTTGCATTGATTACCAAGTGTTTACGAGTTCAATTTACTTACTCGCGTTATATTTTAAATTTACCTACTTTTTACTTCTCTTTTATATAGATTAGCAGGTGATCGAGAGTTAACTTTTGGTACTCGAATTTAATTTTAAATTTACTTGCTTTTTCATCTCCTTTGCAGAGATTCGCAGGTGTTTGGGAGTTCACATGAGGTACCGACATTATATTACAAATTTTCCTAATTTGGCCTCTCTTTTGTAGAGTTTAGCATGTGTTCGAGAGTTCACTTCTGGTACTCTCGTTATATTATAAATTTATCTACTGTTGGAATCTCTTTTATAAAGATTAGCAGGTGTTCGTGTGTTAACTTTAGGTACTCGAGTTATATTTTAAATGTACTTGCTTTTAACTTCTCCTATATAGAGATTAACATGTTTTGCAAATTCACTTCAGCTACTCATGTTATATTTTAAATTTACCTGCTTTTGACTTCACCTTTGCAGAGATTAGCAGGTGTTCGGTGGTTCACTTCAGTCACTCGCGTTATATTTTAAATTTACTTGCTTTTGACTTCTCTTTTTGAGAGATTAGCAGGGGTTTGCCAGTTCAATTCAGGTACTTGCTTAATATTTTAAATTAACCTTCTTTTGATTTCTCCTTTGCAAAAATTAGCAGGTGTTCGTAAGTACACATCTGGTACTCTCATTATATTTTTAATTTAGACGCTTTTGACTTCTCATTTGCATTGATTAGCAAGATTTTGCGAAGTCACTTCAGGTACTTGCATTATATTTTAAATTTACCTTATTTTGACTTCTATTTTATAGAGTTTAGTAGGTTTTCAAGAGTTAACTTCAGGTACTCGCATTATAATTTAAATTTACTTGCTTTTGATACCTCCTTTGTAGAGATTTGTAGATGTTTGGGAGTTCACTTGAGGTACCGTCGTTATATTTAAAATTTTCCTAATTTAACCTCTATTTTGTAGAGATTAGCATGTGGTCGAGATTTCACATCAAGTACTCACATTATATTATAAATTTATATACTTTTGGCATTTCTTTTATAGAGATTAGATGGAGTTCGTGAGTTAACTTTTGGTACTCGAGTTATATTTTAAATGTACCTGCTTTTAACTTCTCCTATGAAGAGATTAGCAGGTGTTCGCGAGTTCACTTCAAGTACTCATGTTATATTTAAAATTTACCTGCTTTTGAATCCACCTTTGGAGAGATTAGAATGTGTTCACGGGTTTAGTTCAGGCACTCGCATTATATTTTAGATTTATTTTGTTTTGACTTCTCTTTTGGAGAGATTAGCATGTGTTCACGAGTTAACTTCAGCTACTCCCGTTACATTTTAAATTTATCTGCTTTTGACTTCTCTTTTGCAGAGATTAGCAAGTCTTCAGGAATTCATTTCAGGTACTCGTGCTATATTTTAAATATACCTGCTTTTGACTTCTCCTTTGCAGTGATTAGCATGTGTTCCGGAGTACACTTCAGGTACTCACATTATATTTTTAATTTACATGCTTTTAACCTATCTTTTGTAAAGATTAGCAGGTGTTTGCAAGTTCACTTCAGGTAATCGTGTTATATCTTAAATTTACCTACTTTTGACTTCTCTTTTATAGAGATTAACAGGTGTTCACAAGTTAACTTCAGGTACTTGTGTTATATTTTAAATTTACCCGATTTTGACTTCTCCTTTGAAGAGATTAGCAGGTATTTGTGAGTTCACTTTAGGTACACGCGTTATATTTTAAATTTACATTCTTTTGACATTTATTTTGCAGAGATTAGTAGGTGTTCGTGAGTTCACTTTAGGTACTCGCGTTATATTCTATATTTACTTACTTTTAAATTCTCTTTTGTGCAGATTAGTAGGTATTAACAAGTTTACTTCAGGTACTCATTTTATATTTTATATTTACCTGCTTTTTACTTCTCTTTTGGAGAGATTAGCAGGTGTTAGTGAGTTCACTTCAGTACTCATGTTATATTTTAAATTTACCTATTTTTGACTTTTCTTTTATAGAGATTAGCAGGTGTTCGCGAGTTCACTTCAGGTACTCATGTTATATTTTAAATTTACCTGCTTTTGACGTCTCTTTTTGAGAGATTATTAGGGGTTCACGTGTTCACTTCAAGTACTCGCATTATATTTTAAATTTACTTGCTTTTGATTTCCCCTTTGTAAAGATTAGTAGGTATTCGTGAGTTCACTTCAGGTACGCGCGTTATATTTTAAATGTTGGTGCTTTTGACTTCTCATTTGCAAAGATTAGGAAGTGTTCGTGAGTTCACTTTAGATACTCATGTTATATTTTAAATTTACCTTCTTTTGACTTCTCTTTTATAGAGATTAGTAGGTGTTCGCGAGTTCACTTCAGTTACTCGCATTGCAAGTTCACTTCATGTACTCGCGTTATATTTTAAATTTACTTATTTATGACTTCCCCTTTGCGTAGATTAGCAGGAGTTGACAAGTTCACTTCAGGTACTCACATTATATTTTAAATTTACCTGCTTTTCACTTCTCTTTTATAGAGATTAGCAAGTGTTCGCAAGTTAACTTTAGGTACTCACATTATATATTAAATTTACCTGCTTTTTACATCGCCTTTATAAAAATTAACATGTGTTCGGGAGTTAACTTCAGGTACTCGCGCTCTATTTTAAATTTTCCAACTTTTGACCTCTCTTTTCTAATGATTAGAATGTGTACGCGAGTTCACGTAAGGTACTCGCGAGTTTACATAAGGTACATTTGTTATATTTTAAATTTACCTGCTTTTGACTTCTCCTTTGTAAAGATTAGTATGTGTTCGCGAGTTCTCTTAAAGTACTCATGTTATATTTTAAATTTAGCTGCTTTTGACTTAATCTTTGTATAGATTAGCAGGTGTTCGAGAGTTCACTTCATTTACTCGCACTATATTTTAAATTTACCTACTTTTGAATTCTCTTTTGGAGAGATTAGCAGGTGTTTGTGAGTTTACTTCAGTTAATCACTGTATATTTTAAATTTACGTGCTTTGACTTCTTTTTATAGAGATTAGAAGATTTTTTCAAGTTGACATCAGGTACTCGCATTATTTTTTAAATTTACCTGTTTTTGACTTCTGTGTTGTAGAGATTAGCTGGGGCTCGCGAGTTCACTTAAGGTACTTTCTTTTTAACTTCTATTTTGGAGAGAATAGCTGGTGTTCGTGAGTTCACTTCAATTACTCATGTTATATTTTAAATTTACTTGTCTTTGACTTCTCCTTTGCATAGATTAGCAGGATATCACAACTTCACTTAAAGTACTAGCATTATATTTTATATTTACCTACTTTTTATTTTTTCCTTTGCATAGATTTTAGCTGGTGTTCGCGAGTTCAGTTTAGGTACTCCATTTATATTTAAATTTACCTTCTTTTGTGTACAACCCCATATTCGCTGGGGAGGCCCGGGAGGGCTAAGACCTCAGTAATCAGGTTTGGGTCAGGCCCGGGTTAGCCCCCAGGGCAGACCGGCAGGGTTCTCGCCCTTAAGGTGCTCCCGCCCATTGGTAGGCGAGATTGTTCGCGCCAAGGCTCAGGTCTTCACGTCAAGTGGTAATGACTCAAAAACCACCAAGGGCGAGAACCTTCTCAGCGGAAGGCCTCGCCAAGGTGAGCTCAGCTAAGGCTCAGCGAGAGCCTTCTCGCCCGGGGTTCTCGGCAGAGTAAGTGTTGCGCGCTAGGGTTCGAAGAAAATAAACGCAATCGAACTAGCAACCCGATTAGGCAAGTATACCTATCGAATTGTAGCAAGGGGACACAAGTGTCGTATTGAAATCCGGGAACTGTTGGCTAAGCTTACTCACACGAACGCTATTATCTTATCGACGGAAAAACTAGGGTTTTAGAAAATCTAAGTGCAGGGGAGAAAGTAAAGCTATACTAGAAAGAGAAACACTGTAATTAAGTAAGCTGTTAAGCAAAAAACTGAGCTAGAAAGGAAATTACTGCAGTTAATTAAAGAGCACAAGACAGGAGATTACTACCAAAGGTAGGAAATATGAAATGGAAATGCACCCGATCAAGATTCACCTCGGCTAAAGACGATTAAGGAAATGCGATAAAAATCTAAACTTAATAGGATAAGGGTCCTTGACCGTGGAGGTTCCTAAAGCTTGAACACGCTTCTCTCGAAGTCGTGCCCAACTGAGTTTAGGAAGGTCCGACCGACTCTCGTCTAAATCGGAGGCCTAAAACTGGCTTTACACGGTGAACCCCACTATTGGATTTTACTCCAATCCGGGAGATTTGGACGTCTGCCTCTCTCGAGGGGTGCGTACAACTCCCTTTACTCTTGAATGCTCACTTCATTCTTTCGGCCTCTCGGCTAGCCCAGAATGAAATCAAAGGCGGAGAGTATATATCGAAAATATACCCCCAACCCGTGATTAATCAAGAGTAATTCAAGGCCCTAACCTAAAAAGAAAAGATTGATTAAAACATCATAACATAATCGCTCTAACCTCGGATCATCAAGATCGAGTACAAGGAGGATTAGTTAATCATAATGGAGTGGAGGGGGGGGGGAGATGAGTAGAAAAACATAAGAAGAACACAAGCTAAGGGAAGAACAATTTTATTAATGAAAAAGGGCAAGTTACACTAATGGAAATAAAATTACAAGTGCATGAAAATTAAACCCTATTCTAGCCCTACATTAAGCACTAAGCAAGAAGAAAATTACAATGAAAAGCTAAGACAAACTACAATTAAACTAGGGTTAAAGAAAAAGTACAAAGAGAGGGGGAGAGAGAGAGAGAAAGCATGAAAAAGGATCAAGAAACAAAGGGGCAGCACCTCCCCCACTCAACCAAAGCTTGCTGAAATGGGGAGGAGGGGGGCTCAATTTATAGAAAATTTCTCGGGTTGGTCACGCCCTCCGACACGCCCTAGGGGGGGCGTGTCAGGGGGCGTGACAAGGTACGGATTTGACCTCGGGCTCTGGATTCTGGCGGGAGGGATGATTGCTTCGGTACGTCGGTGGTCACGCCCTAGGTCACGCCTGTGACAGGGGGGCGTGACAGGCATGTCATGTCCAAATCATTGGTCGGAAATCCGTCAGTCGCCGAAAAAGGAAGGTGTCACGCCCATGTCACGGGCGTGACATGGGGCGTGACAGTACTATTTGCATGCTGAGGAGGAAGGGCATTTAATGCGGCGGCAGCTTTGCGGCAGAGGGCGACACGCCCCTGGTCACGCCTTGTGACACGCCCAGGGAGGGCGTGTCAGGGGGGCATGACAGCGGTTTTTGACCGTTTTCTGTCCCTTCCAGCAGGTGTCCTCGGGATCGGGTGACACGCCCTAGGTCACGCCCAGGGAGGGCGTGACAGGGGGGCGTGACAGGCCATTTTGGCAATTTTTCTGAAAACCTGCAAAAAGACAGGAAACAGTTAGTGGCAATAAAATTTACATAAAAAGGATAAAAATAAACTAATAATAGACATAATTTGTACAATATAAAATATAAAATACGATAATAGTTTAGGCTACAAAACGTATTATCAAATTCCTCCAAGCTTAAGCTTTGCTTATCCCCAAGCAAAAATATAAAAACTAGATATTTATAAAAAGGACTAATCAAAAAGTTCTAATTATGGCTACACAAGTACTATGCGAAATTCTAAGTAGGGAAAAGGTGAAATGTAAGTCTAAAACAATTATTTAGGTATGGTAAAACTTTTAAAAACTTTACTTAATAAAAACAAATCATCCAAAATTTTAGCGAGATTTTTTTAAATGGACTTAAGTAAAACAACGAAAATGAAAAACACGCATTGAGTTGCTACTAGATCCAAGGAACGCATTATAATTATATCAATTTAATTATCAAAAATCTAGGTTTAAATCTAAAACTAAAACTGATTTACTGTTTTTCTTTTCTTAGTTGTTAAATAAAAATCAAAAAGCGCGAATCAAAAGGACTTAAATAGGACAGAAACGTTTGGTTTAGGAAAATGATTAGGAGTGGAATTCAAAGATAAACGTGAAGGTTTAAAATCACACTAAACCAAAGCAAAGAGTTTCAAAAACTTTCATAAAAATATATACACATTTTTTTTTTCTTTTTCTCTTTTTTTTTCAAAACAAAGGCCATAAATATTTTTATTTTCCTTTTTTGAGTTGGCCAAACAGAAATAAACATCACTTTCGAACATACTTCTTTCTTTTTTCTTTTTCTTTTTTTTAAATCTTTTTCCCGCAAAAATCACAAAATACCCTATCAAAATTGGCACAATAATTTATGAAACTCAAAAAGGCTAGTGTGATTCGATAGGTTGGAAATTTTTGGCTTTGGTGAAACTGAAATGAAGGTAGGAGCTATCAAATGAAATCGGAAAAAGGCTCAAAAACGGCTAGATAATAAAAGAAGATTGATAACTAGTGTTCACATCTACTACGTAAAAGTTTTTTTAGGTTGGTAGGAAAGCTCAAACGAAAACAAAAATGGCCTAAATCATTTTCACGCTTTTGAATTTATTTAAAACAAAGGTTTGAAAAATTTTCAAAAATCGAGTGCTAGATAATAAAAGAAGATTGATGAAATTAACTTGAAAATAGAAATAATAGGTGACTTGGATCGTTCACATCTACTACGTTATTCAAAAGTTGACTTTACAAAAATTATTCAAAATGAAAAAGAAAATAGTGGATGATGAATTTTTGAGAAAGTAAAGGAAATAAAAAACAAAAAACCATAATAGAAATGCGAGTTTTAGAAAAATATTTCACCTTAACATGCTACCGCGAATTAGAAACACAGCATGACCAACATTTTACTTGTGAAACATAATTAAAAAGAACGATTAGAAATATTATAATTAACTAAACTGTTTATAGAAGATTTTGAGTAAAACAAAACTAAAAACTAGGGGTACTATTGAAATACCAAAATGTCTAAACTATTCAAAAACACATATATATTTTTTAATTTAATTTTGTGGAATATTCTCTTTTTTTTGGATTTTGGAATTTTAAGATATTCATTTTTTTTTGGAAATATTTACAATATATACAAAAAGAAGATTATTTACACTACGCAAAAATGAAGGAGGAAATCCTCCCCCAAGCTTAAAACAGACATTGTCCTCAATGGCTAAAGAAGGGGATTTGAGATGGAGAGAAAAATAAAGTACAGAATTGAAAGACAGAATTGAAATACAGGTACTTCCCCGGATTTATTTGCTGCGAAAACTGAGTGACGCCGCTCCCCGAATGTCTTCTTTGGACTTTGTGATGGATTCAGCAATGTTGGAGCAGGCGATCGCAGAAGCTTCAGCTTGTCGGAGCCGTCCGAGGCAAAAATTGTAAAATAAAGAAAACAGAAAAAGATAACTTGGGTTGCCTCCCAAGAGTGCCCTTTGGTTAAAGCATCGTTGAGCTCGACGCATCAAAAAAATAATATTGTCCAAAAATATTGTTGTCCCGAAATAAAATTGTTTTTAGCAAAAAATAAAAAGTTCAAGATTAAAGTTCGTGAAGCAGAAACTTAATAGTGTTTGGACTGACATCATCATCACCAGAGAAATACAGTTTAAGACGCTGACCATTCACTTTGAAATTACCCTTATCAGGGTGAGAAATTAAAACAGTTCCATAAGGAAATACTTCTAAAACAGAAAACGGGCCAGACCAGCGAGATTTTAATTTGCCCGGAAATAAACGTAAACGAGAATTATATAAAAGGACTTGGTCGCCCGGCTTAAAGTTTTTAGGGTGCCTTAAGTGTTTATCGTGTAAACGCTTCGTCCGCTCTTTATAAAGTTTATTATTTTCATAAGCATAAGAGCGCCACTCGTCGAGTTCATTTAGTTGAAATTTTCGAAGGTCACCGACTGAGTGGGGATCGAAGTTTAAAAATTTTAAGGCCCAAAAGGCGCGGTGTTCTAACTCTACGGGCAGATGGCACGATTTTCCATAGACCAGCCAATACGGCGTACATCCGAGGGCGGTTTTGTACGCTGTTCGGTAGGCCCATAGAGCATCGTCAAGTTTGGTTGACCAGTCTTTTCTAGAAGTTGAAACAGTCTTTTCTAATATTCTTTTTATTTCTCTATTAACTACTTCGACTTGACCGTTAGTTTGGGGGTGGTAGGCAGTGGACAGTTTATGCGTAACGCCGTATTTAGTAAGGATTTTTGAAAATTGCGCGTTACAAAAATGGGAACCCCTATCGCTAACGATTGCGCGAGGCGTACCGAATCTAGAAAATAATTTTTTTAAAAACGTGACTACAACTCGGGAGTCGTTCGTAGGAAGAGCTTAGGCCTCAGCCCATCGTGAAACATAATCAACAGCAACTAAAATATATTTGTTTCCGAAGCTAGAAGGAAGGGGGCCAACAAAATCAATTCCCCAGAGGTCGAAAATTTCGCACTCTAAGAAATAATTTTGCGGCATTTCATTTTTATTAGAAATATTGCCCGACCGTTGGCAACTATCACACCTGCTCACAAAGGCTTGCGCGTCTTTAAACAGGCCAGGCCAGTAAAAACCCGCGCAAAGCACCTTATGAGCGGTGCGAGCAGCTTGATAGTGCCCACCTGTCGGACCTTCATGCAAATGTTTTAGAATATCAATTCCTTCATCAAAAGAAACACATCTCCTTATCACTTGATCCGCACAAATTTTGAAAAGATGCGGGTCTTCCCAGAAGTAGTTCTTCAGCTCAGAAAAGAATTTCTTCTTTTGCTGAGAGGAGAACTATTTTGGGAGCACCCGGGCCACTAGATAGTTGGCGATGTGCGCGAACCAAGGAGAAGTAGATGTATTAACTAAAAGCAGCTTCTCGTCAGGAAAATAATCTTTAAAAGATTTTTCATTTAATTTTTCTATAAAGGGGTTATCTAATCTGGATAGATGGTCGGCGGCCAAGTTCTCGGCTCCTCGCTTATCACGGATCTCTAAGTCAAACTCCTGGAGGAGTAAGACCCAGCGAATCAAGCGAGGCTTGGCATCCGTTTTGGCAAGAAGGTACTTGAGGGCCGAGTGGTCCGTAAAAACAATGATTTTTGAAAGTGTAATGTAAGGGCAAAATTTATCAAACGCAAATACTACAGCTAAGAGCTCCTTCTCGGTTGTGGTGTAATTTTCTTGTGCAGATGTGAGGGTTTTACTAGCGTAATAGATGGGGTGGAAGTTCTTAGATATGCGTTGACCTAATACGGCCCCCACCGCAAAACTACTCGCATCGCACATAATCTCGAAAGGAAGGTCCCACACCGGAGCTATCATAATTGGCGCGTTAATTAACTTTTCTTTAATTAATTCAAAGGCAGAAATACAAGAGTCATCAAAAATGAATGGAGCGTCTTTTTCTAAGAGATGGGTGAGGGGCTTAGTGATCTTGGAGAAGTCCTTTATAAAACGACGATAAAAACCAGCGTGGCCTAGGAAACTTCTTATAGCTTTTATGTTTGTAGGCGGCGGCAAATTCTCAATAACTTCTATCTTGGCAACGTCTACCTCAATACCTTTAGCAGAAATTTTATGACCCAAAACTAACCCTTCCCTCACCATAAAATGGCATTTTTCCCAATTTAGGGCAAGGTTAGTTTCTTCGCATCGTTCTAAGACTTTTTCGAGGTTTTCTAAACATCTATCGAAGGAGTCGCCGAACATGGAGAAATCGTCCATGAATACCTCCATAATGCTTTCTACGTACTTGTCAAATATTGCGAGCATACATCGCTAGAATGTAGCCGGCGCATTGCATAATCCAAACGGCATTCTTCGGTACGCGAAGGTGCCGAAGGGACAAGTAAACGTAGTTTTCTCTTGGTCCTCGGGAGAGATGGGTATTTGAAAGTACCCCGAGAGGCCATCGAGAAAACAATAAAAGCTATGACCAGAGAGACGTTCTAAAATCTGGTCGATAAACGGTAAAGGGAAGTGGTCCTTGCGGGTGGCGTCATTTAACTTACGGTAATCTATGCACATACGCCAACCCGTCACCGTACGTGTCGGGATTAATTCATTATTCTCATTACTAACTACGGTTATCCCTCCCTTTTTTGGAACTACCTGAACGGGGCTAACCCACTTACTGTCCGATATAGGGTAGATAATTCCTGCATCTAATAGTTTCATAACCTCGCCCTTAACTACTTCTTTCATATTCGGGTTTATACGGTGCTGAGGTTGAATAGAGTTACGCGAATTATCTTCCATTAGAATTTTATGTGTACAGAAAGATGGGCTTATGCCCTTGATATCAGAAATTTGCCAAGCAATAGCCCGGCGATGCTTACGTAGAACTAGAAGAAGTTTATCGTTCTGCGTATCCGTGAGGTAGGCCGAAACGATAACTGGTAACTTGGAGTCTTTTTCTAAGAAAGCATACTTAAGGTGTTCGGGAAGTTCTTTAAGTTCTTGGGTAGGGGGTTCTTCATAAGAGGATTTTGAGATTCTTTCTTTGTCGAAAATAATATCTTCATAAACTTTTTTATAAGGAACGTAATAAGGGGTGGGGCTAGCAGCCAAGACGGCTTCTTGTACAGATTCAGTGGTAAGAAAAGAGGAAGAACAAAAATCAGAAAACTCTTTTTCAAAGTCGGAAAGACAATAAGAAGATTCATCACATCCTTGCAGTGATTCTGTTGTAAGAGAAGAGGAGCAAAAAGTAGAAAATTCTTTTTCAAAGTCGGAGAGACAGTAGGAAGAATCATCACTCACGGCGTCTACGAAAAAACATGAGTCATCGTTCGCTAAGGTGTTCTTCATCGAAGGGGTGATAGGAAATGTGACTTCGTCGTCGCCTACTCGAAGAAAGAGCTTACCATTGCTTACGTCAATGATGGCTCGGGAGGTGGCGAGGAAGGGTCGGCCAAGGATCAGGGGAACCTCGACGTCTTCTTCGATGTCCAAAATGACAAAGTCCACCGGGAAGATGAACTTGTCGACTTTCACTAGAACGTCCTCCACTATTCCTAACGGGTACTTGACGGATCTATCGGCTAGCTGGATACTCATACGCGTGGGGTTAAGGCTACCAATCCCTAACTTTTTGAACAACGAAAAGGGCATCAGGTTTATACTTGCGCCTAAGTCGGCTAACGCGTGTTTAACAAAGAGATCACCGAAGACACACGGGATAGAGAAACTACCCGGGTCACTGATTTTCTTCGGCAAACCGTTTGTTAAAACGGTGGAGCACTCGGCGTTTAGCGTGACGTGCGAAAGATTCTCTAACTTCTTCTTGTTTGTGAGGAGGTCTTTAAGATATTTGGCGTATTTTGGCATTTGCGAAATAGCCTCGTGGAAGGGAAGATTAATGTGGATTTGTTTGAAGATTTCTAAGAAGCGGGAGTACTGATCATCTTGACGTTGTCTATTAAGTTCAGAGGGGTATGGAGGAGTTGAATTATTTTTGAAGATGGGTGGTGGAGTGAGATTATTTTCTAAAGTGGGGTGATTACTTCTTCAGCAGAGGGTGGAAGCGGAGCAGAGCTTTGATTTTTAAAAGCGGGAGCGGAGCTTTGATTTTTAAAAGCAGGAGCGGAGCTTTGATTTTTAAAAGCAGGAGCGGAGCTTGCCTCGGGCTCTTCACTTACCATACCGGAGACTTGCTTCCCACTCCGAAGAGTTATAGCTTTCGCTTGCTCTCTCGGGTTGGGTTCGGTATTGGAAGGAAGAGACCCTGCGGGTCGCATAGGAATTATTTTCGCGAGCTGTCCTACCTGATTTTCTAAACTTTTTACGCTTCCGGTTAAAGTTCTTATGGTAGCGTCATTTGTGGTGATATATTTAGAAAGTAATTCCTCCAAGCTCGGAGGTTTTGGGTAATTTTGAAGAAGTGGTGGTGGTGGTGGTGGTTGTGCAGAAAAATCATTTTGCGGAGGTGGGCGCATCGCATTCGATGGATTACTCCATGAAAAGTTCGGGTGATTTCTTAAAGCGGGGTTATAACTATTCGGAAAATTAAAACCAGGAGGATGAAAATTCGCAGCAGAAAAATTATTAAAAGCAGTTCTAGGCAAATTATTAACATAATCTAAATGTTCCGGAGTAGGGGTTGCAGATTCCCATACCTGAGGGGCGGAGGCAGCAGTCATCTCCGTTATTTTTTTGCTTAGGATTTCTACTTGCAGAGCGAGCTGGGAGACGTTGTCCACTTCATAGATACCTGCAGGCTTGTTCGGGCGGGACCTAGGCACATTCCACTGATAAGTGTTCATGGCCATATCCTCAAAAAGCTCAAGAGCGGCTTCCGGGGTCTTATGATTTAAAGTACCGCCAGAAGCTGCGTCTATCATTTGCTTCGTGCTTTGATTTAGCCCGTTATAAAACGTCTGCACTTGTAACCATACAGGCAGCGCGTGATGTGGGCATCATCTTAATAATTCTTTAAATCTCTCCCAGATTTCGTAAAGGGTTTCAGAGTCTATTTGTCCGAAGGCAGAGATGTCATTCCTAAGTTTTGCAGTTTTAGCTGGCGGAAAATACTTCGCCAAAAATTTTCAGTTAATTCATTCCAAGTGGTTATGCTATTTTTCGGAAGTGTGTTAAGCCACTGCTTAGCTTTAGTTCTTAGAGAGAAGGGGAAGAGTCTTAGCCTGATCGCATCATTTGTGACACCATTTATCTTGAAGGTGTCACAAATTTCAAGAAAGCTAGCTATATGTGCGTTCGGATCTTTATCTTGAAGTCCGTCAAATTGCACATATTGCTGCACCATTTGAATTATGCTAGGCTTTAGTTCAAAGTTATTATTTGCTATAGTAGGACGGACTATACTCGATTCTGTTCCCTCGAGGTTCGGTCGTGCATAATAGGACATAGTCCTTTGAACGGCCTCATCTACGTTGGGTTCTTCCATTCTTAAAGTATTAAATGACTCGGAGTCCTCAACCAGCACTTGGATAGTAGGACCTTGAAATCGCGATCTTCTCCGAAGAGTACGCTCAATTTCGTGGTCCAAGTCCAAAATAACCGACGGACTCCCGCGGGTCATGCACTAAAAGAACAGAAAAGAAGAAGAGAAAGAGAAAAAGGATAAACTAGAAAAAAAAACTAGATTTAGAAAATTAAATTAAATTTTTTTTTCTTTTTGAAATAGATTTTTTTTTATAGATTAACTCCCGAACTTCCCAAGGACTATCCCGTGAAGGGTTCGCAAGGTACTAGACAAGACAGTGGCGCTTAAAGCCCTTTGCCCTTTTCGAGAGAATTAGGTGGCATAGAAAAATTGTGAGGTTGGTTTCTATTAAGAGCGGTGATAATTTTTTTTGATTTTTTTGATTTTTAAAATTTAAAAGAAAGGGGATGAGAAAGGGAAGAGATAAAATTAATAGGTTCGTGTTTTCAAAATATCAACGGAAGTTGGTTCCCCGGCAACGACGCCAAAAACTTGTTGCGCGCTAGGGTTCGAAGAAAATAAACGCAACCGAACAAGCAACCCGATGAGGCAAGTATACCTATCGAATTGTAGCAAGGGGACACAAGTGTCGTATTGAAATCCGGGAACTGTTGGCTAAGCTTACTCACACGAACGCTATTATCTTATCGACGGAAAAACTAGGGTTTTAGAAAATCTAAGTGCAGGGGAGAAAGTAAAGCTATACTAGAAAGAGAAACACTGCAATTAAGTAAGCTGTTAAGCAAACAACTGAGCTAGAAAGGAAATTACTGCAGTTAATTAAAGAGCACAAGACAGGAGATTACTACGAAAGGTAGGAAATATGAAATGGAAATGCACCCGATCAAGATTCACCTCGGCTAAAGACGATTAAGGAAATGTGATAAAAATCTAAACTTAATAGGATAAGGGTCCTTGACCGTGGAGGTTCCTAAAGCTTGAACACGCTTCTCTCGAAGTCATGCCCAACTGAGTTTAGGAAGGTCCGACCGACTCTCGTCTAAATCGGAGGCCTAAAACTCGCTTTACGCGGTGAACCCCACTATTGGATTTTACTCCAATCCGGGAGATTTGGACGTCTGCCTCTCTCGAGGGGTGCGTACAACTCCCTTTACTCTTGAATGCTCACTTCATTCTTTCGGCCTCTCGGCTAGCCCAGAATGAAAGCAAAGGCGGAGAGTATATATCGAAAATATACCCCCAACCCGTGATTAATCAAGAGTAATTCAAGGCCCTAACCTAAAAAGAAAAGATTGATTAAAACATCATAACATAATCGCTCTAACCTCGGATCATCAAGATCGAGTACAAGGAGGATTAGTTAATCATAATGGAGTGGAGGGGGGGGGAGATGAGTAGAAAAACATAAGAAGAACACAAGCTAAGGGAAGAACAATTTTATTAATGAAAAAGGGCAAGTTACACTAATGGAAATAAAATTACAAGTGCATGAAAATTAAACCCTATTCTAGCCCTACATTAAGCACTAAGCAAGAAGAAAATTACAATGAAAAGCTAAGACAAACTACAATTAAACTAGGGTTAAACAAAAAGTACAAAGAGAGGGGGAGAGAGAGAGAGAAAACATGAAAAAGGATCAAGAAACAAAGGGGCAGCACCTCCCCCACTCAACCAAAGCTTGTTGAAATGGGGAGGAGGGGGGCTCAATTTATAGAAAATTTCTCGGGTTGGTCACGCCCTCCGACATGCCCTAGGGGGGCGTGTCAGGGGGCATGACAGGTACGGATTTGACCTCGGGCTCTGGATTCTGGCGGGAGGGATGATTGCTTCGGTACGTCGGTGGTCACGCCCTAGGTCACGCCCGTGACAGGGGGGCGTGACAGGCATGTCATGTCCAAATCATTGGTCGGAAATCCGTTAGTCGCCGAAAAAGGAAGGTGTCACGCCCATGTCACGAGCGTGACATGGGGCGTGACAGTACTATTTGCGTGCTGAGGCGGAAGGGCATTTAATGCGGCGGCAGCTTTGCGGCAGAGGGCGACACGCCCCTGGTCACGCCTTGTGACACGCCCAGGGAGGGCGTGTCAGGGGGGCATGACAGCGGTTTTTGACCGTTTTCTGTCCCTTCCAGCAGGTGTCCTCGGGATCGGGTGACACGCCCTAGGTCACGCCCAGGGAGGGCGTGACAGGGGGGCGTGACAGGCCATTTTGGCAATTTTTCTGAAAACCTGCAAAAAGACAGGAAAAAGTTAGTGCCAATAAAATTTACATAAAAAGGATAAAAATAAACTAATAATAGACATAATTTGTACTATATAAAATATAAAATACGATAATAGTTTAGGCTACAAAACGTATTATCAGTAAGTTCAGCTGGTGGGGCCTGGCGCCCGGGAAAAAGGATTATTTTATTATTATTCCATTATCCTCGGGTTATATTACCTGTATGCCCCTGGGATGACAGCGGGATTTGGCTATTAGCAGACCCATCAGGGGTATTTCAGTATTTTCAGAACAGGAGAAGACTATAAAAAGACACATAGGGGGCTCTTTGGAAGGCAGGCTTTTCATTATTCACTAACTCCAGTGCTTTCTGAAGAGCTCCCAGTCCAGCTATTGGTTTTGGAGGGGAAGCTCTCAGAGATCTTCCGGGTGTGAGTTAGGACCTCCCAGCTGAGGCTTTGGGTCAGTCTTAGGACGTTAGCAGCTAGTCAGGGGTCGAGATTTGAGAGAAGTAGGTGTCGGCTGCACTTTGGTTTGCGAACATTCGTTGAGGTCAATTTTGACTTCAACAGTTCTGGTGCGGTGAGCGTGGAAGCGGTCGGTGCAAGAAAATCTTGAGTCAAATCCCATGGCAGGAGGTGAAGGTGAAGGATCTGGCGCAGGAGAATCACCCACCCAGGGAGAAGAAGCGACGAGGAAGATGTTAGAGGATTTCAGGCGAGAGGTCATGCAGACGATCAGCTTGGCCTTCTCGGCAAGAAATGAGTGGGAGACGCCGCGGGCTCCTATGGAGGCGGTCCCCCTATTAGGCAAGAACGCCACGGGGCAGCGCCCCGGGAAGGAAGTCCCGGTGGAGGCAGGCGAGAGGGATGTGGCTGCGCGGGAGCTTTTCCCAGGCCAGCGTCTCGGGCAGGAGGTCCGGTGGATCTGGGCGAGAAGGAGGCGGCAGTGCGGGAGCTCTTCCCCGGGAACGATCTCGCGGATCGGTCCAGCCAGCCGAGGTCGCGGGACGGGCCCTCTCGCCAGGCAGGGGGCGAGACCCCTTTTAGTGAGCTCATCGTCTCGGCCCCAGTACCGGAAGGGTTCAGGGAGCCGGATATGACCTACTACACCGAGAAGGATGACCCGATTCAGCACGTGCAATGGTTTGAGGATGTGGTGTCGATAAGGCAGATATTAGATGCCTTCAAGTGCAGGCTTTTCGCCATCACTCTGAAGGAAAAGGCCAGGGACTGGTTCCACCAGTTTCCGGCGAGCTCGATCTACAGTTTTAAGGACCTGCGCAGGGGTTTTCTGCTGAGGTTCTCGACTTCGAAGAAGCGAAAGAAGGAGGCTGAGTGCCTGTTTGCGGTGAGGCAGAAGCCGGAGGAGACGTTGGGTCATTACGTTGACCGGTTCCAAGAGGAGATCCTCCTAGTCCAGGAGGTCCCGGGGTATGCACTGATGCTTGCCTTCACCCTGGGGCTGAGGCCGGGATTTTTCAACATGGAGCTGAAGAGAGTGCCCCCTCTCTCTTTTGAGGAGCTCATGGAGAGGGCGGCAAAGGAGATAGACTTTGAGAGGGCAAACCCTGCGTTTGCAAGGAAGCTGGCCAGGTTGGCGTAGGATGATGTGAAGGAGCCGACAGTAGGGAGGCAGAGCGAAGTGAGAGAGCAGAGGGAGCCAAGGGAAGACAGGAGAAGGGAAGAACCCCGAGGGCAGGGACAGCAGTAGAGGGGGCCAGGGAGCTGAACAACCGATTGGGTTGGAGGCCTCAGGAAGGTCGCCCCTAAGGCCAAGGGGGTTTTCAAGGAAGAGACAACCTCTGGGAGCCGAGGAGACTCGAGCAGGGAGGATGGAGGCAGGGACCGAGAGGTCACCCCCCACCACCGCAGGAGGCCATGGAGGTGGGAAGAGGAAGAGGAAGAAGAATTCGAGGAGCAAGGAGAAGAGGAGGAGGAGAAGGAAGAGGGGGTAGGATGGCGTTGCCTTATTGTGACTTCCATCAGGAGGAAGGTCACACAACGGCCACCTGCCCGGAATTTCTAGAGATGAGGGAGGCCAGAGGAGCTGGAAGGCAGGATCCGCCTACAAGGATCGTCGAGGTGCAGCACGGATAGGCTGAGGATTGATGTGAAGACAGGGTCGATGTGGGGACCCGAGGGGGGATCGGAGTGATCCATGGAGGAGTAGGGATCGAGGCAACCCGCAAGGGGAGCCTTCAAACCATGTTTCGCAGAGTTGTCGCCTCGACCTCCCTAGCTCCCACCCAGAAGAAAAGATCACCTTCTCATCCGCAGATATGCCAGACTACGAAGAGCCATTCTGCGACGCGCTAGTGATCCAGACAGCGGTGGAGAACTTCACAGTCTCCCGGATACTGGTGGACAACGGGAGCTCCGTGAATGTAATCTTCAAGAAAGCCTTCGATGAAATGAGGGTGGAAGGAAAAAGGGTCCTGGCTTCCGACGGACCGCTTTTTTGTTTTTCTAGAGAGAGGAAGGAGGTAGAAGGGGGAGTGGGCCTGCATATGAAGCTTGGGGGCGTCTCGCGGAACTGTAGGTTCATGATTGTAGACGCCCCAAGTAGCTACAACGCCATCTTTGGGCGTCCCCTCATCAGCGCCTTTCGCTATGTCCCCTCCTCATTTCATCAATGCCTCAGGTTCAGTAACGGAGGGGTGCAGGTTAGGATCAGGAGGGACCCGAAGGTGGCAAGGCAGTGTTATGTGACGGCGGTAAACACCGTGTCGTGGATGGCTGAGGCGGAGGAGCTGGAGAAAGAGATGGCAGGTTAGGAAGGAGGTATAGAAGTAGAGGAGGCGAGCCCGTAGGAGGCGGGGGACTTGATGATGGAGGAAGTGGCGGAGATGGGAGAGATGAGCCTGGGAGAGGCAGGGGAAGGAGATCAGAGGCAAGAAGAATACCTGGTGGAAGCAATGGGGGTCGAAGAGGTCGGAGGAGAGGAAGTTGAGCAGGAGGAGGAAAGGGCAGGATGGGATCGATCGAGGCTAGAGCCGGCCGAGGAAGTGGTAGAGATGGAGGTACTCAACAGAGCGGGGCAAGTGCAGAAGCTGCGAGTCAGCGGAGGCTTAAGCCTCGAGGACCAGGCGCGGATGCTAGGCTGCATCCAGAGCAACATCGACATCTTCGCGTGGAGCGCGACAGACATGCCGGGTATCAAAGCGGATGTAGCATGTCAGGAAGCTTTTGGAGGCAGGCTTCATCTCGGAGATCCAGTATCCAACTGGATCTCCAATGTGGTAATGGTAAAGAAGGGGGGAGGAAAGTGGCGTATGGGTATCAATTTTTCCCTGTTAAATAAATCATGCCCCAAGGATTAATATCCCCTGCCTCGAATCGACGCACTGGTTATTCAGCCGTCGTTTTTTCTGTTATGAGTTTTTTGGATGTTTTTTCAGGTTACCACCAGATCCGGATGCACCCTCCCGATGTCAAGGATGTCTCCTTCATCACAAGAGAGGGATGCTTCAGCTATAAGATGATGCCCTTTGGATTGAAAAACGCAGGGGCAACATACCAACGCATGATGGATCGAGTATTTCGAGACCAAAGGGGGAAGAATCTAGAGGTCTACGTCGATGACCTACTGGTCAAAAGCAAATGCACGGATTCCCATTTGAGGGACTTGGAAGAAACGTTTGCCACCCTGCGGAGGTTCAAGATGAGGTTGAACACATTGATGTGTGTCTTCGAGGCCAGTCGCGGGAAGTTTCTCGGACACCTCTTGACTCCGTCAGGGGTAGAACCTAACCCGGACAAGGTGAAGGCTATATTGGACTTGGAGTCACCTCGCAACGCCAAGGAGGTCCAGCTCTTGACGGGAAAGTTGGCCGGGCTAAGCAGGTTCCTCTCCCAGTCCGGGGATAGGTGTTCCTTTTTCTTCAAAGTGCTCTGTAGTAATCAGGTGTTCGATTGGACGAATGAATGCGAAGAGGCCTTTCAGGGGCTGAAGAGACAACTCTCCCAGGCTCCGCTGCTCCAAAGCCCCAAAGAAGGGGAAGACCTGGCCTTGTATCTCGGGGTAGGGGTGGAAGCTGTGAGCTCCGTCTTGGTTAGGGAAGAGGGGAAGAAGCAGCTGCCCATCTATTACGTAAGCCGAATCCTGAAAAAGGCAGAACTCCGCTACCCCATCCTAGAGAAGCTATCTTATGCTTTGGTTGTTTCGGCAAGAAAGCTCTGTCCATACTTTCAAGCACACTCCATTAGGGTGGTCACCGACCATCCTCTTTGTAAGATCTTCGAAGGGGTAGAGCACTCGGGAAGGCTGGCAAAGTGGTCTATCGAACTAAGCGAGTTCGACATCTCGTTCATCCCGAGGCTCTCCATCAAGGCTCAGGCCGTGGCGGACTTTCTGGCAGACTATGTCACTGAGGCTGAGAATGAGGAGCCGAAGTCCCACGAAGCATGGAAGATGATGGTCGATGGGGCCTCGGGAAGGCACTCCCTGGGAGGGGGTGTAGTGTTGGTGAGTCCTCAAGGGGTTACCATAGAACAGGCAGTGATTTTCCACTTCCCTGTCACCAATAATCAGGCGGAGTATGAGGCTGTGATAGCCGGCCTTTGATTGGCAAGGGAACTGGAAATCCGGGATGTGGAGACTTTCACTGACTCGATGGTGGTAGCGTCACAGATCAGAGGGGAGTTTGTGGCTCGGGAGCCTACCCTCGTGAAGTATCTATCCAGGGTAAGGGCAATCATCGGAGGGTTCCGTTCCTTCTCCATTCAACACATTCCCAGGGAAGAAAGCGCCGCAGCTGATCGGTTGGCAAAGTTTGGGCCTCGGGGAGGAGGGACCGTAACTAAACTTTTCCGACCAGCAATTGAAGAGGAGGAATCGATGGAGGTGGGTCGACGATCCTCATGGGTGGAACCATTGGTGACCTTCCTTACCACAGGCAAGCTGTCAGAGGGGGTTAAGGAGGAGAAAATCTTTAGGCAAAAGGCAGCCCACTACCTGATGTTGGAAGGGGGCTTGCACCGGAATATGTTATCAGGGATCCTCGCGAGATGTGTGACCGAGGAGGAGGTCCTGAGAATCCTGGAAGAGGTGCATTCAGGAGAGTGCGGCAGCCACTCGGGAGAAAGAACGTTGGAGGCAAGGGTGATAAGACAAGGATATTTCTGGCAGCCTTAAGGAAGGATACAATCGAGTTTGCAAAGAGATGTCTGAAATGTCAGGTACACGCCCCCCTCCAGCTCTTGCCCGCACAAAGGCTTCGGAGCATCACGGCCCCATGGCCCTTCGCTATTTGGGGAATGGATCTGGTTGGACCCTTTCCTCCAGCTAGCGGGCAGAGCAGGTTCCTCCTAGTCATGATCGACTACTTCTCAAAGTGGCTGGAAATCAAGGCCCTAGCCAAGGTTACCTCCCAGGTCATCAGGAACTTCGTTTGGGGGGAGATCATATGCAGACATGGGCTTCCCCAAGTGATAGTGACGGATAATGGTCCTTAGTTTCCCAGTGAAGAGTTCATCAGCTTCTGCGCCCAACTGGGGATTGACCTCAGGTTTGCCTCTGTCCATCACCCCCGGAGCAACGGCCAGGTGGAAGCGGCGAACAAGATCTTCGTTAACTTGCTCAAGAAGAAGGTGGAGAACCTGAAGGGCAACTGGGTGGAGCAGCTCCCTTCCGTCCTGTGGGCCTTGCAAACAACTCCGAACATGGCCACAGGGGAGACCCCCTTCAAGCTCTCTAATGGGTGTGAGGCTGTCCTCCCAGTTGAGTTCGAGGTTCGTTCTCCACGGGTCACATCCGCGGGTGAGGGAAATGAAGCTTGGAGGTTGGAGAACGAGGAGGGATTGCGCCTCTCGTTGGATATGGTGGAAGAGCTTCGGGATGTTACTGCCATCAGACAAGAAGAGATAAAAAGGCGAATGGCCAGGTACTTCGATAAACACATTAGGGTTAAGCAATTCGCCGAGGGGGACATAGTGCTAAAAAAGGTCGATGCAGCAGGAAGGTCGGCCCCTATGGGCAAGCTCAACCCCAGCTGGGAAGGGCCTTACATAGTATAGAAGGCTCTGGCTAATGGGGGTTACTACCTCCAGGATGTGGAAGGAAGGACCTTGAGCCACACCTGGAACGGAGATGACTTAAAACGTTTCTACCCTTAAAGGGAGAGAAGGATTGTAATATGGTGAATAAATATTATCATTTAAAAGTAGTCTTTTCAGGATGTTGACTCTCTAAAAAATGTTATCATAAGAATGTGTCATTTCTACCCTAAAATGCTTTTGATTTAACCAACTATTTCTTCCCATCTTGATGATAGAATGGGCCTGTGTGAAGGAATCTTCATCAACACCCCGAGCTCGGCTCGGCCCCAGGTAGACCCGCTGCGCAAGCTCTCATCTAGCTGGCAGGTCCGAAGGCTCGCCTGTGGGGGAGAGGTTTGGCTTGATCTTCATCAACACCCCGAGCTCAGCTCGGCCCCAGGAAGACCCGCTGCGCAGGCTCTCATCTAGCTGGCAGGTCCGAAGGCTCGCCTGTGGGGGAGAGGTTTGGCTTGATCTTCATCGACACCCCGAGCTCGGCTCGGCTCCAGGTAGACCTGCTACGCAGGCTCTCATCTAGCTGGCAGGTTCGAAGGCTCGCCTGTGGGGGAGAGGTTTGGCTTAATCTTCATCAACACCCCGAGCTCGGCTCGGCCCCAGGTAGACCCGCTGCGCAGGCTCTCATCTAGCTAGCAGGTCTGAAGGCTCGCCTGTGGGGGAGAGGTTTGGCTTGATCTTCATCGACACCCCGAGCTCGGATCGGCCCCAGGTAGACCAGCTGCGCAGGCTCTCATCTAGCTGGCAGGTCCGAAGGCTCGCCTGTGGGGGAGAGGTTTGGCTTGATCTTCATCAACACCCCGAGCTCGGCTAGGCCCCAGGTAGACCCGCTGCGCAAGCTCTCATCTAGCTGGCAGGTCCGAAGGCTCGCCTGTGGGGGAGAGGTTTGGCTTGATCTTCATCGACACCCCGAGCTCTGCTCGACCCCAGGTAGACCCGCTGCGCAGGCTCTCATCTAGCTGGCAGGTCCGAAGGCTCGCCTGTGGGGGAGAGGTTTGGCTTGATCTTCATCAACACCCCGAGCTCGGCTCGGCCGCAGGTAGACCCGCTGCGCAGGCTCTCATCTAGCTGGCAGGTCCGAAGGCTCGCCTGTGGGGGAGAGGTTTGGCTTGATCTTCATCGACACCCCGAGCTCGGCTCGGCCCCAGGTAGACCCGCTGCGCAGGCTCTCATCTAGCTGGCAGGTCCGAAGGCTCGCCTGTGGGGGAGAGGTTTGGCTTGATCTTCATCAAAACCTCGAGCTCGGCTCGGCCCCAGGTAGACCTGCTGCGCAGGCTCTCATCTAGCTGGCAGGTCCGAAGGCTCGCCTATGGGGGAGAGGTTTGGCTTGATCTTCATCAACACCCCGAGCTCGGCTCGGCCCTAGGTAGACCCGCTGCGCAGGCTCTCATCTAGCTGGCAGGTCCGAAGGCTCGCCTGTGGGGGAGAGGTTTGGCTTGATCTTCATCAACACCTCGAGCTCGGCTCGGCCCTAGGTAGACCTGCTGCGCAGGCTCTCATCTAGGTGGCAGGTCCGATGGCTCGCTTGTGGGGGAGAGGTTTGGCTTGATCTTCATCGACACCCCGAGCTCAGCTCGGCCCCAGGTAGACCCGCTGCGCAGGCTCTCATCTAGCTGGCAGGTCTGAAGGCTCGCCTGTGGGGGAGAGGTTTGGCTTGATCTTCATCAACACCCCGAGCTCGGCTCGGCCCCAGGTAGACCCGCTGCGCAAGCTCTCAACTAGCTGGCAGGTCCGAAGGCTCGCCTGTGGGGTAGAGGTTTGGCTTTATCTTCATCAACACCCAGAGCTCGGCTCGACCCCATGTAGACCCACTGCGCAGGCTCTCATCTAGCTGGCAGGTCCGAAGGCTTGCCTGTGGGGGAGAGGTTTGGCTTGATCTTCATCGACACCCCGAGCTCGGCTCGGCCCCAGGTAGACCCGCTGCGCAGGCTCTCATCTAGTTGGCAGGTCTGAAGGCTCGCCTGTGGGGGAGAGGTTTGGCTTGATCTTCATCAACACCCCGTGCTCGGCTCGGCCCCAGGTAGACCCGCTACGCAGGCTCTCATCTAGCTGGCAAGTCCGAAGGCTCGCCTGTGGGGGAGAGGTTTGGCTTGATCTTCATCAACACCCCGAGCTCGGCTCGGCCCCAGGTAGACCCGCAGCGCAGGCTCTGATCTAGCTGGCAGGACCGAAGGCTCTCCTATAGGGGAGAGGTTTGGCTTGATCTTCATTGACACCCCGAGCACGGCTCGGCCCCAGGTAGACCCGCTACACAGGCTCTCATCTAGCTGGCAGGTTCGAAGGCTCGCCTGTGGGGGAGAGGTTTGGCTTGATCTTCATCGACAACCCGAGCTCGGCTCGACCCCAGGTAGACCCGCTCCGCAGGCTCTCATCTAGCTGGTAGGTCCGAAAGCTCGCCTGTGGGGGGAGAGGTTTGGCTTGATCTTCCTCAACACCCCGAGCTCGGCTCGGCCCCAGATAGACCCGCTGCGCAGGCTCTCATCTAGCTGGAAGGTCCGAAGGCTCGCCTGTGGGGGAGAGGTTTGGCTTGATCTTCATCGACACCCCGAGCTCGGCTCGGCCCCAGGTAGACCCGCTGCGCAGGATCTCATCTAGCTGGCAGGTCCGAAGGCTTGCCTGTGGTGGAGAGGTTTGGATTGATCTTCATCAACACCCCGAGCTCGGCTCGGCCCCAGGTAGACCCGCTGCGCAGGCTCTCATCTAGCTGGAAGGTCCGAAGGCTCGCCTGTGGGGGAGAGGTTTGGCTTGATCTTCATCGACACCCCGAGCTCGGCTCGGCCCCAGGTAGACCCGCTGCGCAGGATCTCATCTAGCTGGCAGGTCCGAAGGCTTGCCTGTGGTGGAGAGGTTTGGATTGATCTTCATCAACACCCCGAGCTCGGCTCGGCCCCAGGTAGACCCGCTGCGCAGGCTCTCATCTAGCTGGCAGGTTCGAAGGCTCGCCTGTGGGGGAGAGGTTTGGCTTGATCTTCATCGACACCCCGAGCTCGGCTCGGCCCCAGGTAGACCCGCTGCGCAGGCTCTCATCTAGCTGGCAGGTCCGAAGGCTCGCCTGTGGGGGAGAGGTTTGGCTTGATCTTCATCAACACCCTGAGCTCGGCTTGGCCCCAGGTAGACCCGCTGCGCAGGCTCTCATCTAGCTGGCAGGTCCGAAGGCTCGCCTGTGGGGGAGAGGTTTGGCTTGATCTTCATCGACACCCCGAGCTCTGCTCGACCCCAGGTAGACCCGCTGTGCAGGCTCTCATCTAGCTGGCAGGTCCGAAGCCTCGCCTGTGGGGGAGAGGTTTGGCTTGATCTTCATCAACACCCCGAGCTCGGCTCGGCCCCAGGTAGACCCACTGCGCAGGCTCTCATCTAGCTGGCAGGTCCGAAGGCTCGCCTGTGGGGGAGAGGTTTGGCTTGATCTTCATCGACACCCCGAGCTCGGCTCGGCCCCATGTAGACCCGCTGCGCAGGCTCTCATCTAGCTGGCAGGTCCAAATGCTCGCCTATGGGGGAGAGGTTTGGCTTGATCTTCATCGACACCCCGAGCTCGGCTCGGCCCCAGGTAGACCCACTGCGCAGGCTCTCATCTAGCTGGCAGGTCTGAAGGCTCGCCTGTGGGGGAGAGGTTTGGCTTGATCTTCATCAACACCCCGAGCTCGGCTCGGCCCCAGGTAGACCCGCTGCGCAGGCTCTCATCTAGCTGGCAGGTCCGAAGGCTTGCCTGTGGGGGAGAGGTTTGGCTTGATCTTCATCGACACCCCGAGCTTGTCTCGTCCCCAGGTAGACCCGCTGCGTAGGCTCTCATCTAGCTGGCAGGTCCGAAGGCTCGCCTGTGAGGGAGAGGTTTGGCTTGATCTTCATCAACACCCCGAGCGTGGCTCGGCCCCAGGTAGACCCGCAGCACAGGCTCTCATCTAGCTGGCAGGTCCGAAGGCTCGCCTGTGGGGGAGAGGTTTGGCTTGATCTTCATCGACACCCCGAGCTCGGCTCGGCCCCAGGTAGACCCGCTGCGCAGGCTCTCATCTAGCTGGCAGGTCCGAAGGCTCGCCTGTGGGGGAGAGGTTTGGCTTGATCTTCATCGACACCCCGAGCTCGGATCGGCCCCAGGTAGACCCGCTGCGCAGGCTCTCATCTAGTTGGCAGGTCCGAAGGCTCACCTGTGGGGGAGAGGTTTGGCTTGATCTTCATCAACACCCCGATCTCGGCTCGGCCCCAGGTAGACCCGCTGCGCAGTCTCTCATCTAGCTGGCAGGTCCGAAGGCTCGCCAGTGGTGGAGAGGTTTGGCTTGATCTTCATCAACACCCCGAGCTCGGCTCGGCCCCAGGTAGACCCGCTGCGCAGGCTCTCATCTAGCTGGCAGGTCTGAAGGCTCGCCTGTGGGGGATAGGTTTGGCTTGATCTTTATCAACACACCGAGCTCGGCTCGGCCCCAGGTAGACCCGCTGCGCAGTCTCTCATCTAGCTGGCAGGTCCGAAGGCTCGCCTGTGGGGGAGAGGTTTGGCTTGATCTTCATCGACACCCCGAGCTCGGCTCGGCCCCAGGTAGACCCGCTGCGCAGGCTCTCATCTAGCTGGCAGGTGCGAAGGCTCGCCTGTGGGGGAGAATTTTGGCTTGATCTACATCGACACCCCGTGTAACGACCCCATCCGTTAGATGACGTATAGTAGAAGGTCCGGCCGGGGCCCCACACTATATGCCACAAACAGACGGTGAGGTCACAGGATAATACCAAACCAATTACGAATCCTAACTCAGAGCATTCTAGCGGAAGCTTTAAGTTACAACTTTGAACTCTTAACCGGAATGTCCAATATATATAAAACCACCTTTATATATAAATACCACGGAATGTACACCACCACAAGAGTTTGGCCTTAAGGCCTTACAGTTCCTCTGAACATACATCATGTTTTACAAACCTCGGCGCGCAGGCCGGCCATACATGAGTAAAAAGAGAAAACACAACAATGGCTTAGCCTTCCAGGCTAGCCGCAGCAGCAGCAGCAACAGCAGTAGGGCTCTCCCGCCCATCACTTACTACTTGGCTCTCCAGCACCTGCACGGGAACAATCCACCCAACCGGTGGCAAACAATGCAACGGTCAGCATTCAGCTGACCCAATTATAACAATCCTACCCCTTTCTCGGGGCATGAGCATTCTTTCCCTGCAAGCATGGCATCATCAATAGCAACTATGTGCGCGCAGGCACATTCAAGCCATCACAACCATCGGCCACCCGGCCCGACAGTCCGTGCACTCAGGGCACATTTTCGGTGTACCGGAATACCAGGGTCAACACCACCGTTTACACGGTATTTGAGCATTTCAGTCTTTCCGGCGCGCGGGCCTAAGACTCTCATTAGGCGCTCCAACAAAACCTATACCAGGCTTCCAAGTCGGACGGACCTAACGCAGGTACGGATCAGCCACCCCCCGTTGCTCAAGTCGCCGAGCCACCTCGAATACGGAAGTATCCATGGCATTTTATAGGCGCGGGTTGGTTTCACCTTTCCTGTTCGACAATCTGCCTTTTCATCGAGTTGCAGCCCAACGGCTCAACTACTCACAAAGTGGCAACGCACGGCCACAAGAGTTGCCGCCAACCCTCTTCATTTCCTGGACATCGTCCAGTACTTCCTGCCGCACCAAGCAACAGGTAGGAACAAGGCATCACAAGCCATAGGCATCACAAGCCATTATCACGGAGCCTTCTCCGATATGCAAACAAGCATCACCAATCCAGATTACATCCAGATGGGCTTCACACAGCATGCCTAGAGCCGTACTCCAATTCCGGCCTCTAACAAGGGGGACTTCACATATCTACCCCAAGGGACACCACAACCCACCGCACACTCGCGGGAAGGGCTTTCCCTATGCAATGCAGAAAAGAAGGACTTCACATGTCCAAGGAGGGAGATCGTTACCCTTGTCGATCTCTTCGGTGCCATCGAAAACTAGCCGGTGAGAAAGAACCGCAGCAGCCTTGCCGTCACAACGCCGGCTTCGGATCACGAATCGAACCACGGGAGCTCCGCCGGTGGCTTGCTCTCCTCCTCCTTCTTCCTCTCTTTCTCTCTCTTTTTCTCTTCCTTAAGAATAATGAAGAATGACTTCTTCAATCCTCTTTCACGACTTATCCAGCCCAAGAAACCACCTGAGCCTTTGGATCAAAAGAGAGGAAACTGAACGGCCAAGATTGTCCCAAAATTTCACTTTTTGGCCGACACGGCCTGTGACACGCCCGTGTCACAGGCCGTGTACCCCTTAAGCGGTACACACAGCTTGAACCGACTGAACAACACGGGTCATCGACACGCCCGTGTCGGACCTGACACGCCCGTGTCAAACCTGAGACACGCCCGTGTCTCCTGCTCCATCGAGCTGCAACCAGTACACGGGTCGGAACACGGCAGCTGACACGCCCGTGTCCAGCCTTACACGCCCGTGTTCCCGGCCGTGTTCAAGGCCGTGTCCGGCTCTGACCTGAATAGGCCAATTTCGCAAAATAAATAGAACACGCCCTGGGACACGCCCGTGTCGATGGCCGTGTCCCAGGCTCGACGCTCGTCGACTCTCAAACGTCGACTAGCCTGAACACGCCCTGGGACACGCCCGTGTCCCAGGCCGTGTACACCCGACATGCCCTGGGACACGCCCGTGTCCCAGGCCGTGTAACCTGACCTGCTACTCAAACTTCAAGTTGAGTCTTTTGGGTCTTTTTGGGGTGTTACAACCCTCTCCCCCTTAACGAAATTTCGTCCCGAAATTTGCACGGTAAGGAAACAAAACCAGCAATGCTATAATACTGTTATAACAAAAAGTACACGGTCTACAGTTTATGCAAATAACTCGGGAAATTCAGCTCGCATGGTCTGCTCTCGCTCCCATGTTAGCTCTTCACGGCCACAATTGTCCCATCGGACCTTGACCATCCCGATTACTTTGTTCCGCAACTGTTTTTCGGCTCGATCCTCGATCCGAATGGGTCTAACCCTCGTCGTTAGCCCATACTCGACCGGTACCCGATCAGCCTCCACGACTTGAGCTGGATCCTTTACCGCCTTACGAAGGACTGAGATGTGAAACACATCATGTAATCCACCCAAGTCCGCTGAAAGTGCTAGTCGATAAGCAGCTTCCCCAACTCGCTCCACCACCTCAAACGGACCAAGATACCTCGGACTGAGCTTTTTCAAACGCCGAATCCTGGACACACCTTTGAAGGGTTTGATCTTCAAATATACCCAATCACCCACCGCGAACTCCACGTTCCGGTGCTTGGCATTGTAGTACTTTGCTTGACGATCTTGGGCTATCAATAGCCTCTCCCGAATAGAGCGTATGAGCGAAGTAGCTTCTTCGACTTCCTTTTTCCACTCAGCTTCGATTCGCCTGCTTCTGCCCAAGCTAAGGGTGTACGGCATTTCCGACCATACAACGCTTCGAATGGTGCCATACCAATACTCGTTTGGTAGCTATTATTATAGGCAAATTCAACGAGAAATATATACTCTTCCCATCTCTTACCAAAGTCTAGGGCGCACATGCGGAGCATGTCCTCCATCGTCCTGTTGGTTCGTTCAGTCTGGCCATCCGTTTGGGGATGAAAGGCCGTACTAAACGCCAATTTTGTACCCAACATTTGATGAACGAGCCGCCAATCATTCGATGTGAACCGCCCATCACGGTCACTAACGATGCTCCGAGGAACACCGTGCAGTCGAACAACTTGCTCCACATACAGCTTGGCCAAGGTTTCCACTGAATCGTCTCTTCTGTTTGGAAGGAAGTGCGCCACTTTCGTCAACCGGTCCACAATCACCCAGATCGAATCATGACCGCGTTGAGATCTCGGCAATCCATGCACGAAATCCATCGAAATATCATCGAACTTCCACTCCGGAATAGGTAACGACTTCAGAAAACCGCCAGGCTTCTGGCATTCTGCTTTCACCAACGCACAGGTAGTGCATTCAGCCACATAACGAGCCACATCTTTCTTGAGTCCGGGCCACCAGAACAGCTTTTTCATGTCCCTGTACATCTTTGTGCTCCCTGGGTGAACTGAGTACTTTGCAAAGTGAGCTTCGTACATCAACTCTTCCCTCAGTTTACCCACACTTGGGACGCATACTCGACCATTTCTCCGTAACAACCCGTTATCCCAAGAGAATTGATCATCCGGCCCATCTTTAGCATAGCGCTGGAGACTTTCATCAAGCTCCGTTGCTCGCCGAACTCGGTCCGCAAGGTCATATTGCACCTCCGTCCAGTTCAAACATGCATCGGTTGACGCACCCTTGTCAACACACGATATCTCCATTGCTTCCAATTCTTGGATCAAACGCTGATCATGCCTCTGCAACCAGCTTGCCCGTACCGGAGTCTGTCGACTCAAAGCATCAGCGACCACATTTCCCTTCCCGGGGGTATAGTGAATCTCGAAGGTGTAGTCCCCAAGGAACTCCATCCATCTTCGTTGTCGCATATTCAGATCCTTCTGATCCAACAAATACTTTAGGCTCTTGTGATCCGTATAGATATCCACTTTGACGCCATATAGATAGTGCCGCCACAACTTGAGCGCAAAGATTACCGCCGCCAACTCTAAATCATGGATGGGGTAATTCCGCTCATGCACTTTCAACTGACGCGAGCCATAAGCAATCACTTTCCCAAACTGCAGAAGAACGCAGCCTACGCCGCTTCCAGATGCATCACTATAGATCTCATACCCATCGGTACCACATGGCGATGTCAACACAGGCGCCGTGGTCAAATGACTCTTCAAGTCTTCAAAAGCTCGCGCGCACTCCGGCGTCCATATGAACTTTTGATCTTTTCTCGTCAGCGTGGTGAGAGGTAAAGCAATCCATGAGAAATTTTCCACAAACCGTCTATAGTAGCCCGCAAGTCCAAGGAAGCTCCTGACCTCGGCCACTGAAGACAACACTGGCCAATCTCGGATGGCACTTATCTTCAACGGATCCACCGCGATACCCTCTCCGCTTACCACATGGCCTAAAAAGGCTACTGAAGAGAGCCAGAACTCACACTTTGAGAACTTGGCAAAAAGCTTATTCCTCCGCAGGGTATGCAAGACCAACCGCAAATGATTTGCGTGATCCTCTTCCGACTGAGAGTATACTAAGATGTCATCGATAAACACAATAACAAACAAATCCAAGTACTCTCGGAACGTTCGATGCATTAGGTCCATAAATACCGAAGGCGCATTACATAGGCCAAACGGCATTACCGTGAACTCATAATGCCCGTAGCGTGTTCCAAACGCTGTCTTGGGAATGTCACCTTCCCGAATCCTTAGCTGATAATATCCCGATTTCAGATCCAACTTGGAATAGACCGTTGATCCCGCCAGCTGATCAAAAAGGTCATCAATCCGTGGGATCGGATACTTGTTTTTCTCCGTCAGCTTATTCAACTCGCGGTAGTCAATACACAACCGTAAGCTACCGTCTTTCTTTTTCACAAAGAGAACAGGCGCGCTCCAAGGTGACATACTTGGGCGTATATATCCCTGCTCCAACAACTCTTGCAGTTGGACTTTCAACTCAGCCATCTCTTTTGGCGCAACGCGATATGGAGAGCGGGCCACAGGTTTCGCACCTGGCACCAACTCAATAGAGAAGTCAATCTCCCGCTGGCGTGGTAACCCAGGAAGATCTTTAGGAAACACGTCGGCAAACTCTGACACAACTAGCACCTCACCGACACTGGCCTTTGGCTCAACAGCCTGAATTAGCGTGAAGAATAACTCCGCGCCCTTCCGCACAGCATTGACGACTTGGAGTGCAGACAACAACGTTCCGCCAACTCCTCGCATACCAGCGAACTTCGTCACAAGCCCGGTATTCTGGCCCAGTGTAATCTCTTTGGAGTTGCAATCAATAAAGGCACGCTGCTCCGAGAGCCAGTCCATACCAAAGATCACATCAAACTCCGATAACGGTAGCACAGCTGCACGCAAGCCGAAATCCCGACTTCCTATTTGCACATCCACATCGCAAGCCCTATCCGCAAGCATCACACAGCCATTCGGCAATAGCACCCTTGTACTATCCACCGTCACATGACTCGGTACCCCAATGCGAGATACGAAATCCTCAGACAGAAAAGAATGCGAAGCACCCGTATCAAACAGGGCTCTCGCTAAAGTATTCCGAATCAGGACAAAGCCTGCAGCACACACACATGCTCAAGCTAAACAAAACCAAAACCAAAAGCACAGCAAGTAAACTAAATCAACTCGTACCTGTGACAACGTCACTTTGCTTAATCGCTTCCTGTTGGCCAAGTTGATAGATTCGGGGCTGCGCCTGGGAAGCAGAGGAATCCACCACCGCTTTGCCCTTCTCAGCATACGACGCACCCGTCTTCTTTTCCCCTTTGGGCTGCACAACTCGACAGTCACGAGCAATATGCCCCACCCGGCCACAGTTATAGCATGTACGAGCATCCGGCCTTGATGTCGCTCCCGACACAACGGTCGTAGTCACTTGCCCCGATGGCTTGGACCTCTTGCCCCCTTTCTTCTGGTAAAACGACTTGCCTGGGCGAGGTGCTTGAAACTCTGGCTTAGACACCACCAAGCCCTTATTCCCTTGCACTCGCCTGATGTCCTTCTCCAACGCGCACGCAGTATCAACCAACGCCTGAAACCCTTGGCTCACAGAACTCGAAAGCAGGAATCGTAACTCATCCCGCAATCCTTCATAGAACCGATTCGTTTTCCTTTGGTCATCCGCGAAGATTGTTCCCGCATATCGTCCCAACCTGGTAAACTCATGCAAGTAGATATCCACACTATCGTCCCCTTGCTTTAACCGTTGGAACTCATTTTCCATAGCAATACGTTGCGCCGCTGGGACATGTTTCGCCAGAAATAAACGAGAGAACTCCTCAATCGATACTTGTGTTAGTTGCCTGCCCGCTAAATGGTGTAACTCAACCTCGTCCCACCACAACCGCGCCTCCCCTTCAAGCATGAAGGTGGCTAAGGTGACCTTGAGAGTTTCCTCCGCCCTGATCGCTGTCATTACCCTCTTGACACGCGATAACCAATCTTCCGCCTGCGTTGGGGATCCCATTCCCGCAAACGTAGGAGGACTGAAGCTCATAAATTGCTTCAACTGTCGGTCAGCTGCTCGTGGATCTACAGCCTCAACCGGCTCGGGTCTTACATCAACACGAACTGGCACTACCGCCGGCTGCGCTTGCCCGGTCGGCTGAATCATGGCAAATAGCGCCTCAGCCACTAAGCGAACAGTTTCCGCAGATGGAGGAGGTGTTGGCACCTCAGCTGGTGCCGCACTCTCATCAGAACGCTGGGGCTCAGACTGCCCAGCACCACTACGTGTCACCTATAGGTGGACAAGACACACATTAGCGAACGTATGCAAGCAAAACAACACAAAAAGGAACGCGCAGATTCCTCAAACAAGATTTTGTACATTCCTTAATGGACATTCCAGAGTTCATTAGCGTTACAGCAGGTCGCACAAACACGTGCTCGCCACCCCACAAAAGAATTCGACCACGAATTCGAAAGAGGAAGACCGACGAAAAGCTGATACCAAAATGTAACGACCCCATCCGTTAGATGACGTATAGTAGAAGGTCCGGCCGGGGCCCCACACTATATGCCACAAACAGACGGTGAGGTCACAGGATAATACCAAACCAATTACGAATCCTAACTCAGAGCATTCTAGCGGAAGCTTTAAGTTACAACTTTGAACTCTTAACCGGAATGTCCAATATATATAAAACCACCTTTATATATAAATACCACGGAATGTACACCACCACAAGAGTTTGGCCTTAAGGCCTTACAGTTCCTCTGAACATACATCATGTTTTACAAACCTCGGCGCGCAGGCCGGCCATACATGAGTAAAAAGAGAAAACACAACAATGGCTTAGCCTTCCAGGCTAGCCGCAGCAGCAGCAGCAACAGCAGTAGGGCTCTCCCGCCCATCACTTACTACTTGGCTCTCCAGCACCTGCACGGGAACAATCCACCCAACCGGTGGCAAACAATGCAACGGTCAGCATTCAGCTGACCCAATTATAACAATCCTACCCCTTTCTCGGGGCATGAGCATTCTTTCCCTGCAAGCATGGCATCATCAATAGCAACTATGTGCGCACAGGCACATTCAAGCCATCACAACCATCGGCCACCCGGCCCGACAGTCCGTGCACTCAGGGCACATTTTCGGTGTACCGGAATACCAGGGTCAACACCACCGTTTACACGGTATTTGAGCATTTCAGTCTTTCCGGCGCGCGGGCCTAAGACTCTCATTAGGCGCTCCAACAAAACCTATACCAGGCTTCCAAGTCGGACGGACCTAACGCAGGTACGGATCAGCCACCCCCCGTTGCTCAAGTCGCCGAGCCACCTCGAATACGGAAGTATCCATGGCATTTTATAGGCGCGGGTCGGTTTCACCTTTCCTGTTCGGCAATCTGCCTTTTCATCGAGTTGCAGCCCAACGGCTCAACTACTCACAAAGTGGCAACGCACGGCCACAAGAGTTGCCGCCAACCCTCTTCATTTCCTGGACATCGTCCAGTACTTCCTGCCGCACCAAGCAACAGGTAGGAACAAGGCATCACAAGCCATAGGCATCACAAGCCATTATCACGGAGCCTTCTCCGATATGCAAACAAGCATCACCAATCCAGATTACATCCAGATGGGCTTCACACAGCATGCCTAGAGCCGTACTCCAATTCCGGCCTCTAACAAGGGGGACTTCACATATCTACCCCAAGGGACACCACAACCCACCGCACACTCGCGGGGAAGGGCTTTCCCTATGCAATGCAGAAAAGAAGGACTTCACATGTCCAAGGAGGGAGATCGTTACCCTTGTCGATCTCTTCGGTGCCATCGAAAACTAGCCGGTGAGAAAGAACCGCAGCAGCCTTGCCGTCACAACGCCGGCTTCGGATCACGAATCGAACCACGGGAGCTCCGCCGGTGGCTTGCTCTCCTCCTCCTTCTTCCTCTCTTTCTCTCTCTTTTTCTCTTCCTTAAGAATAATGAAGAATGACTTCTTCAATCCTCTTTCACGACTTATCCAGCCCAAGAAACCACCTGAGCCTTTGGATCAAAAGAGAGGAAACTGAACGGCCAAGATTGTCCCAAAATTTCACTTTTTGGCCGACACGGCCTGTGACACGCCCGTGTCACAGGCCGTGTACCCCTTAAGCGGTACACACAGCTTGAACCGACTGAACAACACGGGTCATCGACACGCCCGTGTCGGACCTGACACGCCCGTGTCAAACCTGAGACACGCCCGTGTCTCCTGCTCCATCGAGCTGCAACCAGTACACGGGTCGGAACACGGCAGCTGACACGCCCGTGTCCAGCCTTACACGCCCGTGTTCCCGGCCGTGTTCAAGGCCGTGTCCGGCTCTGACCTGAATAGGCCAATTTCGCAAAATAAATAGAACACGCCCTGGGACACGCCCGTGTCGATGGCCGTGTCCCAGGCTCGACGCTCGTCGACTCTCAAACGTCGACTAGCCTGAACACGCCCTGGGACACGCCCGTGTCCCAGGCCGTGTACACCCGACACGCCCTGGGACACGCCCGTGTCCCAGGCCGTGTAACCTGACCTGCTACTCAAACTTCAAGTTGAGTCTTTTGGGTCTTTTTGGGGTGTTACACCCCGAGCTCGGCTCGGCCCCAAGCAGACCCGTTGCGCAGGCTCTCATCCAGCTGGCAGGTCCGAAGGCTCTCCTATGGGGGATAGGTTTGGCTTGATCTTTATCAACACACCGAGCTCGACTCGGCCCCAGGTAGACCCGCTGCGCAGTCTCTCATCTAGCTGGCAGGTCCGAAGGCTCGCCTGTGGGGGAGAGGTTTGGCTTGATCTTCATCAACACCCCGAGCTCGGCTCGGCCCCAGGTAGACCCGCTGCGTAGGCTCTCATCTAGCTGGCAGGTGCGAAGGCTCGCCTGTGGGGGAGAGGTTTGGCTTGATCTTCATCGACACCCCGAGCTCGGCTCGGCCCCAAGCAGACCCGCTGCGTAGGCTCTCATCCAGCTGGCAGGTCCGAAGGCTCTCCTATGGGGGATAGGTTGAGTCCTTGACTTGTGGTCCTTGGTTCTTGATTTATGGTTACTTAGTGTTACAACAAGCCCGGCTCAGTCCCCGGTAGACCCGCTGCGCAGGCTCCCATCTAGCTGGCGGGTCCGAAGGCTCGCCGGTGGAGCATAGATCCAGTTTGTGGAAAGGTATCTTGTCATGACCCTGGCCTAGATCAGAGACAAAGCCCTAAAGGTCTCGGCCAGTAGAGGTCTCGGCCAGTTAGGGTCTCGACCAACAGAGGTCTCTGCCAGTTAGGGTCTCGGCCAGCAGAGGTCTCGGTCAATAGGGGTCTCGGCCAAAAGGTCTCGGCTGGGGGGTTTTTGTTGAAGAAGGCTCCCGACAGACCTGGGCAGGACGACCTAATCGATGGCGCAAGGCTCCCGCCTAATCAGTCTCTAAGGAAGGTTACCCTAAGGAGACTAAGGGTCTCGGCGGAGGCTCACGCGAGAGCCACTTGGCTGACTAACCTATTCATTCAAGCAAACGCCGGCAGTGAAAAATGAAACATTGCATTATATTTAATAAGTACAGAGGTTTGGAGCTTCTCGCTCATTACAAAAATGTATCAAAAGAAAAAAAAAGCACTTCAAGGGGACGCGCTGTAATCCCCGCTGGTACTCTCGCCCGAGTCCTCGCCGGAGTCCTCGCCCGAGCTTGCCTCAGACGTCTCGCCGGCAGCGGAGGAGGACTTTTGGGTACCCGAAGGAGGAGAGTCAGGCGCTCCAGGAGGCTTCGGTACGGGATCGAATAGCCAAGGGAGGAGTTGGCGGGCGTCGATGGTTATGCCGTCCTCCCGGAGCAGCTTCGCGTCTCGCAGCGTCTCGACCGTCAGCCTGACGGTAGCCTGGGCGTTCGCCTGGAGCAGCTTGTCGATGTCATACACCGAGAAGTGCCGAATCCTTAGTCTCTCATCAAGCGTCAGAGGCGGGTCTTTCGCCGCTTCCGCGCGCCGGAGTTGGTCCCTTAGCAGGACGTTCTCGCAACGTACGTCAGCCAACTCCGTGCGGAGCGCCATGGCCTGGGCGGAATCCTGTGGAGAAGATATCAATTCAGTAAATATGGCGCAAGCGAGACTTCGAGTAGCGAGAGCAAGGGTCCAGGAAGATCCCGCTTACCTCGGCCGCGGGGCGTAGGGACAGTGCTTGTTGAGCATCCGCCAACTCTTGTCGAGCACCCGCGAGCTCTGTCTCCGAAGAGCGTGCTCTGGCCACCGCTTCTTCCCTCGCCTTGTACATATCGGCGAAGTTCTTGTCGATGTTGATGCTTCGACACGCGCACATATGTGCAAGCTCGAACCCGCGAAGCAGGTCCCAGGTAGCATCGAAAGCCAGGAGCCGGGTGGGCGTCTGGTCGAAGACATTGGCACCCTCTCGACTATAGAGGTCGTAGCCCAGCGAGAAGGCCTCGCCGGTAACCTCATCCCGCTCTGACCAACTAGGGAGGAGCGTTGAAACTGCAACCCTGTTGGATTCGGGATCCCATTGGAGCAGAGGCTTCCCATCCGCGTCGACGTGCTTCACGCCGAGGCCATAATTTCTGTGCCCTTTCGGCACTTCCCTGGGAGGGGTCCGTGCGGAGGTCTCGGCGATGACTCCCTCTCCTCCCGCCCTGTTGGCGGCCGGAGGGTTCTCGGCAGTAGCCTCGGCATGCCTCCTGGCGGAAGCACCCATCTCGCTGGCCATCTGGAGCAGCCCTTCGAAGGACTTGCCCAGAGCAGGATGTCGGGCAGGCGAGACGGCCAAGTCCTTTCCCTTGTCCGCAGCAGATGGCTTTGGCCTCTTCAGCGATCGCGAGGCGGGAGCGGCGCCTTTTCGCTTCTTACCTTCAGGCGCCGAAGGCTGAACAGGCTCTTCCCGGCAGGCGCGAGCGCTGGCCTCCGCGAGAGCGAGAGAGCCTCTCGCGACCCGATCCTCGACGCCCGGGGACACAGAAAAAGGTTGGTGTAGGGGGACCTCCCCCTCTCCTGCAAAGATGGTGCTATTCAACACAGGAAGATCCTAAGCGAAAGATCAAATCTAAGGCGGGACCATACCTTCGCCCGGGTGAACGGGAGGCAGGGAGTCGACGTCTCGGTGGAGGAAAAGAACGTCAAACTCCTTTGTTCCGAAGAACTCCAGGAGTACGCTTTCGCGCGACCCCAGAACGGGCAGCTTGTAAGCAGCATTCTCGTACTGGACGGGTCGGAGTGGGACGTTGCCGAAGTCACCGGTGATGTAGACAAACTTCTCGCCCCAATGGTGATGTTTATTGGCGAGGCCGGTGGTCTTGAGCAGCTGCTCGGAGAAGAAGACCACGCCGCCTTTGGCACGGAAGTTGAACAACTTGCAGAAGATCGGCAGACTAAACTCGATCCTCTCGGATCGCATGTAGCAAATTAATGCCACAAGGATCGCGACAGAGTTCGGGTTCAGCTGGGCGGGAACCACCCCATAGTAGCGGAGGGCTTGCCGAATCTCCGGCCAGAGGGGTAGGCGGAAGCCCACCTCGAAATGTTCGAGGGGGATGGCGAGCTCTCCCGCTTCTGGGGTATTCACCTTGTCGTGATTACCCGGGTTCCGCGCCGAGAAGCCAGCTGGAATGAAGCGGTTGACGATCAGATTGTATTCGTCCAAAGTGACCGTGCAGGAGGGGAAGAGATGCTTGCGGAATGCTTCCGCGCAATGAGCGCGACCCTCGTTCTCGCCCGACATTTTGAGCTTGGGGGTAATAGCGAGAACAATAGAGAGGAAGAGGCGGAAGCAATTGAGCGAAAGCAAGGAAGAGTAGTTGAGGTTCCGGATCAGAGAAATAAATGTGGTTGGTGGACTTCTCTATTTATAGGGAACCGTGGTCGTTACGGCTCCGTCCGATGGAAAGAGAAAATGACGGCGGGGTACAGCTGTCACGATCTGGACCGGCGACGCCTCGGTTTTTCCCCCGCGGGATGACGATAGTCGACGATCATCTCTAGTTTTGGCGCAAGCCGTTTAGTTTTGGCGCAAGCATCCTAATTTCAACACATGAAAGAAGAAACGGATAATAATTTCCTCTCGCCGCCGAGAGCTGAATAAAATTAATAACAATTATTACAAAGGCATAAAGGTACATGGTGGAAGGGAAGGCTAACGAGGGAGAAGGGGCGAGACCTAGAAGAACTAATACGGTTCCCAGCGCCATCGCCCTCGCTCCCGCCGCCTGGTTCTCGGAGGCACCAACGGATTGAAGTAAGATGACAGGGTGGTACACCCTAGGTTGATCCGCCTAGCATGATCCCGGATTTGTGCGATGCACCTCCCAGGCGAAGACTCGGCGGTAGGCCCTCCCGGTCGATCAATCTCGCCCAAGAAGAAATCACGCTCCAGGGCCTCCAGCCTTTGTTCCACGGATTCGCGGAACGCTCTCGCCGCGGTAGCATGGGCGCGGTCTCACCCGATGAGCTTGGCCAGAATGGCCGAGATCTTCTTCCTTCGCTCCTTCGCATTCCCGGCACCGTTCAAGGTTTCTTCTATCTCGCCGGGCGAAGGAGGAAGGGAATCTTCTTCTTCTTCGTCTTCTTCTTCTTCTTCATCTTCTTCTTCTTCTTCTCTCTCCTCGTTAGCTTCCGACCGAGAGCTGGGAACCCCTATGAAAGGTGCGCCCAAGGTTTTTTAAGACATAACGACCAGCCGACAAGAATGTCTCGCATAACTGCAATCTGGCGATAGCCATTGACTGGCATCGGGTGAGAAGGCCCGACCCCTCCGTCTGTTCCATAAAGGAGGTGGAGAGGCTTTCCATGCCCTGGGCGGAATGGCTCGCGCTCAATAGTCCCAGCCTGGCCAGAAGCATGGAGAGAGTTGTCATCTCTCAAAGGAGGATCAGCCTCCTTAGTAATGGAAGGGTCAAAGGCCACCCCTCTCACCTGCAGGGCGGGATCTGCCGTGGACGGAAGCATCTCGCCGGTTCTCGCTTCATCCCCTCGGATGACAAGACCCGGGACGGCGGAAGCTGGCTCTGCGAGAAGATAGCTCAGACAAGGTAAAGTACGGTTGAAATATTGAGAAGTGGCGGAAAAGATACCTGTCACCCGGGTCTCGGCTGGAGGAATTGTCTCTGAGACCCTCGTTCGATCCTCAGGAAGGAGGGATGACGAATCAGGGGGAATCGGGGAGGACCCGGCGACGTCGTTTGGAGCAGATTCCTGCGAAAGGTCACGTTAACTATCGGGCCTATGGCATAATCAGCTCGGTAAGCATGGTCGGAAGGCATACCTTTTGAGGGGAGGGGTCCCCCACAGGAATGGGAGTAGGAGAAGGTGAATCCCTGTTCTCGCGAGCAAGGTCTCGCCGGACCACCTTCGCTTTCCTCTTCCCCTTTCTCTTCTTCGGCTCAGAGGGGCCGGTGTCTGAAGATTTCCTCGATAGCCAGGGCGCTACCGCAGCACTATTCGCTAAGGCTCGCGCTTGAGCCGCGAGTAACCGATCTTGAAGGTTCTGCGGAAGTGGCTTGCCAGCACGCTTAGCAGACATCTTGGTATCGCGCATAGAATCCCGGGCGAAAGCTCAGTGAAGAAGCAACAGTTCGGAGGCAAGACTTATGGTCATCCGTCGGTGTTTATTTAAAGCCGCAGTGGGCCCCGCCAAAAGATTCTCTTAGCTGACGGGCACGTGTCCAGCGAATATTTCGGGGGTTGGACTTGTCTTGTCGAGCGCAGGGCTAGCTCGAAAAGAGCGGGGATTGTGTACAACCCTATATTCGCTGGGGAGGCCCGGGAGGGCTAAGACCTCAGTAATCAGGTTTGGGTCAGGCCCGGGTTAGCCCCCAGGGCGGACCGGCAGGGTTCTCACCCTTAAGGTGCTCCCGCCCATTGGTAGGCGAGATCGTTCGCGCCAGGGCTCAGGTCTTCACGTCCAGCGGTAATGACGCAAAAACCACCAAGGGCGAGAACCTTCTTGGCGGTAGGCCTCGCCAAGGTGAGCTCAGCTAAGGCTTAGCGAGAGCCTTCTCACCCGGGGTTCTCGTCAGAGTAGGTTCAGCTGGTGGGGCCTGGCACCCGGGAAAAAGGATTATTTTATTATTATTCCATTATCCTCGGGTTATATTACCTGTATGCCCCTGGGATGACAGCGGGATTTGGCTATTGGCAGACCCATCAGGGGTATTTCAGTATTTTCAGAACAGGAGAAGACTATAAAAAGACCCATAGGGGGCTCTTTGGAAGGCAGACTTTTCATTATTCTCTAACTCTAGCGCTTTCTGAAGAGCTCCCAGTCCAGTTATTGGTTTTGGAGGGGAAGCTCTCAGAGATCTTTCGGGTATGAGGTGGGACCTCCCAGCTGAGGCTTTGGGTCAGTCTTAGGACCTTAGCAGCTAGTCAGGGGTCGAGATTTGAGAGAAGTAGGTGTCGGCTGCACTTTGGTTTGCGAACATTCGTTGAGGTCAATTTTGGCTTCAACATTTTGTCTTCTCTTTTGGAGAGATTAGCAGGTATTCGCAAGTTCACTTCAGGTACTCGCATTATATTTAAAATTTACTTGCTTTTGACTTCTCTTCTATAGAGATTAGCAGGTGTTTGCGAGTTC
This sequence comes from Platanthera zijinensis, assembly GCA_039513925.1. NCBI lineage: Eukaryota > Viridiplantae > Streptophyta > Magnoliopsida > Asparagales > Orchidaceae > Platanthera > Platanthera zijinensis. The sequence goes on from CM077084.1 coordinate 164,110,676, forward strand.
ACTTTAGGTACTCGCGTTATATTTAAAATTTACCTACTTTTGACTTCTATTTTGGAGAGATTATTAGGGGTTCATGAGTTCACTTCAGGTACTCGCTTTTGATGTCTCTTTTAGAGAGATTAGCAGGTGTTCACAAGTTCACTTCAGATGCTCGTGTTATATTTTAAATTTACTTTCTTTTGACATCACCTTTGCATAGATTAGCAGGAGTTCATGAGTTCACTTCTGGCACTCGCGTTATATTTAAATTTATCTACTTTTGACTTCTCCTTTGCATATATTAACAGTTTTACGCGAGTTCACTTCAGGTACATGTGTTATATTTTAAATTTACCTGCTTTTGGATTCAATTTTCGCGAGATAAGCAGGTGTTCACGAGTTCACTTTAGGTACTCTCTTTTAACTTCTCTTTTGGAGAGATTAGTAGGTGTTCACGAGTTCACTTAAGGTACTCATGTTAAATTTTAAATTTACTTGCCTTTGACCTCTCCTTCCCATAGATTAGCATGAGTTCACGAGTTCACTTCTAGTACATGCGTTATATTTTAAATTTAGCTACTTTTGACTTCTATTTTGGAGAGATTATAAGGTTTTCACGATTTAACTTCAGGTACTCGTGTTATATTTTAAATTTACCTGCATTTTACTTCTTCTTTGTAGAGATTAACAAGTGTTCACGAGTTTACATCAGGTACTTATGTTATATTTTAAATTTACCTTCTTTTGACTTCTCCTTTATAGAGTTTAGCAGATGTTCGCGAGCTCACTTAAGGTACTCGCATTATATTTTAAATTTTCCTATTTTTGATTTCCCTTTTCGAGAGATTAGCATGTGTTCGCGAGTTCACTTCAGGTACTCGCTTTATATTTTAAATTTACCCACTTTTGACTTCTCTTTTGGGGAGATTAGCAGATGTTTGTGAGTTCACTTCTAGTACTCGCATTATATTTTAAATTTACACGCTTTTAACTACTCTTTTGCAGAGATTAGCAGGTATTCGTGAATTCACTTCAGGTACTCGCATTATTTTTTAAATATACCTTATTTTCACTTCTTCTTTGCAGAGATTAATAGGTGTTCGTGAGTTCACTTTAGGTAATTGCGTTATATTTTTAATTTAACATCTTTTGACCTCTCATTTTTAGATATTAGCAGGTGTTCGCGAGTTCACTTCATGTACTTGTGTTATATTTTAAATTTACCTACCCTTGACTTCTCTTGTATTGATGTTAGCAGGTGTTAGCAAGTTAACTTCAGGTACTCGTGTTATATTTTAAATTTACCTGATTTTGACTTCTCCTATCCAGAGATTAGCAGGTGTTCGCTTGTTCACTTTAGGTACTCACGTTATATTTTAAATTTACCTTCTTTTGACATATCTTTTGGATAGATTAACAGGTGTTCGTTAGTTTTCTTCAAATACACGCTTTATATTTTAAATTTACCTTCTTTTAACTTCTCATTCGCATAAATTAGCAGGAGTTCACAAGTTTACTTAAGGTACTCGCGTTATATTTTAAATTTATTTGATTTTGACTTTTCTTTTGTAGATATTAGTACGTGTTTGCTAGTTCACTTCCGGTTCTCGTGTTATATATTAAATTTACCATCTTTTAACTCTTCCTTTGCAGAGATTAGCAGGTGTTTGCGAGTTCACTTCAGGTACTCATGTTATATTTTCAATTTACCTGCTTTTCACTTCTTCTTTGTAGAGATTATCAGGTGTTCGTGAGATCACTTTAGGTACTCGGGTTATATTCTAAATTTACCTACTTTTGACATCTCTTTTAAAGAGATTAGAAGGTGTTCGCGAGTTCACTTCAGTTGCACGCTTTATATTTTAAATTTACCTGCTTTTGACTTCTCTTTTGGAGAGATTTGCAGGTGTTCATGTGTATTCTTCAGGTACTCGCGTTATATTTTAAATTTACCTGCTTTTGACTTCTTTTTTGCAGAGATTAGTAGGTGTTCACAAATTCACTTTAGTTATTAGCATTATATTTTAAATATACCTACATTTGACTTCTCCATTACATATATAAGAAGGTTTTCATGAGTTTACATCAGGTATTCACATTGTAATTTAAATTTACCTGCCTTTTGACCTCTCTTTTGAATAGATTAGCACGTGTTCGTGAGTTCACATCAGGTACTCTCATTATATTTTAAATTTTAAAGATTTTGACTTCTCTTTTATAGATATTAGCAGGTGTTCGCGTGTAATACCTCAATCCATCCCATGAAATATAACAGACGGTTTGGTTGAGGCCCCATGCCATATGCAACAGATAGTCGGCAGATTTAAACCTTAATATCAAAGACTAAACGAATCTTAACTCAGATCATTCTAGGTAAAAGCATTCTTTAAAAATGTGGTTTATAGACATCGGCGCGCAGGCCGGCCATACATGAAATTAATAAAATTTTGCTTGGCCATCGAGGGACGACATAGCTTCAGGGCTGCAACCCGCTATTTCCCACTCGGCTCTCTAGCACCTGCACAGGTAAATTCTACCAGATGGTGGCAAACAATGTGACGGTCAGCTTTCTGGAAACCATTTTAAAATGACCCTACCCCATACGCGGGGCAGTGGAATTCCTTCCCTGAAGGCATAACATTAACACATAAATATATCACAAGAAGGCTCACTCAAGCACTATTCAATATATCACAAACGAGTGCCTCAATGGCCAATCACTCTGTGCACTCTGAGCACATTTTCGGTGTACCGGATTGCCATGGTCCCACCACCATTCAGAGGTCCGAGACATGACGGTTATCTTTGAGCAATCAAGTCTTTCTAGCACGGGGCCTAAGACTCTCATTATGCAAATGATAAAAGCCAATTACTTTAGATAAACTAGTCTGAATTACATAACACGAGTACGGTTCAAGTATTTCCTGTTGCTCAATTCGTTAGTTCAAACCAGACTTACGCGGGTTGTCTTTCCCTTGCCTATTTGGCTCACTGGCCTTTAAGAGCTCACAACTCACACTAGCTACACGGTCTCCGAGAGACTGGCTTTGTCAATAAAATGATATCTGGATGCTATCGCCAGTGATAGTCACTATCGCCTGGCATTAGCGAAAGAACTCTCTTTTATCTCCAGACTCGGCCATAACTGGAACATCTTTCCAGCCAAAACCCTGCAGCATCCTGCCGTGCTAGAAAACTTGTCTTTTATAGCAATCATAGCTCATCAAGACCTTGTAACGACCCCATCCGTTACATGACGTATAGTAGAAGGTCCGGCCGGGGCCCCACACTATATGCCACAAATAGACGGTGAGGTCACAGGATAATACCAAACCATACACGAATCCTAACTCAGAGCAAGCTTTAAGTTGTAAATTGAACTCTAACCAGGAATGTCCAATATATAAACCACAGTTATATATACAACCACGGAATGTACAACAAAGTTAAAGGTTTGGCCTTAAGACCTTACAGTTCCTCTTTCCATACAACTTGGATTACAAACATCGGCGCGCAGGCCGGCCATACATGAGGAAAAGTAAAACAAACAAAACCCTTTTTGCATAGCCTTCGAGGGCTAGCCGCAGCAGCAGCAACAATAGCAGTAGGGCTTTAGCCCTTCATTTACCACTTGGCTCTCCAGCACCTGCATAGCGGCAATCCACCCAAATGGTGGCAAACATGGCAACGGTCAGCATTCAGCTGACCCAATTATAAAAATCCTACACCTTTCTCGGGGTAGTAGCATTCTTTCCCTGCACAGCATGGTATCATCAATAGCAACTATGTGCGTGCAGGCACATTCAAGCCATCACAACCGTCGGCCACACGGCCCGACAGTCCATGCACTCAGGGCACATTCTTGGTGTACCGGAATACCAGGGTCAACACCACCGTCTACACGGTATTTGAGCATTCTAGTCTTTTCGGCGCGCGGGCCTAAGACTCTCATTAGGCGCTCCAACAAAACCCATAACCAGGATTCCAAGTCGGACGGACCTAACGCAGGTACGGATCAGCCACCCCCCCGTTACTCAAGTCGCCGTGCCACCTCGAATACGGAAGTATCCATGGCAATTTATAGGCGCGGGTCGGTTTCACCTTTCCTGTTCGGCAATCTGCCTTTTCATCGAGTTGGAGCCCAACGGCTCGACCGCACATAAAGTGGCAACGCACTGCCACAAGAGTTGCATCCAACCCTCTTCATTCCCTGGACTTCATCCAGTACTTCCTGCCGCACCAAGCAACAGGTAGGCACAAGGCAAACAAGCCATAAACACGGAGTCTTCTCCGATATGCAAACAAGCATCACCAATCCGAACCAGCATGTCTAGATGGGCTTCACACAGCATGCCTAGATCCATACTCCAATTCCGGACTCTAACAAGGGGGACTTCACATATCTACCCCAAGGGACACCACAACCCACCGCACACTCGCGGGGAAGGGTTTTCCCTATGCAATGCAGAAAAGAAGGACTTCACATGTCCAAGAAGGGAGATCGTTACCCTTGACGATCTCTTGGGAGCCATCGAAAACTAGCCGGTGAGAAAGCACCGCAGCAGCTTTTCCTTCACAACGCTGGCCTCAGATCACGAATCGGACCACGGGAGCTCCGCCGGTGGCTTGATCTCCTCCTCCTTCTTCTTCCTCCTCTCTCTTTCTCTCTTCATTAGCTAAGTGAAGAATGACTCAAGCCTCTGCTGACTTAAACCAGCCAGGAATCATCTGAGCCTTTGGATCCAAAGAGAGAAAATGAACGGCCACGATTTTCCCAAAATCACATTTTTTTGGCTGACACGGCCTGTGACACGCCCGTGTCACAGGCCGTGTACCCTTAAGCGGCACACGCGGTATTCATACCGACTGATATTTACCATAACACGGGTATCGATACGCCCGTGTTGAACCTGACACGCCCGTGTCAGTCATGAGACACGCCCGTGTCACCCCTGCCTCATCGAGCTCCAAACTCAACCAGCAGTACACGGGTAGGCACACGGCATCGGACACGCCAGTGTCAAATCTGACACGGCCGTGTTCAAGGCTTACCCCAACCAGGTTCCGAGATGAGGGACCGTGTAATCTCGAGAATTTGACTCAATCCGCCTATTATTTGAGTGACACGCCCTGGGACACGGCCCGTGTCCCAGGACGTATACCCCCGACACGCCCTGGGACACGCCCGTGTCCCAGGCCGTGTAAACCAACCTGCACCTCAAATCTATATTTGAGATTTTTTGGGTGTTACAATCCTCCCCCCTTAACAAAATTTCGTCCCGAAATTTGCACGGTAAGGAAACAAGGAAAAACAATGTTATAACTTGATAACTCTGTTATAACCCAAGGTACACGGTTTACAGTTTATACAAACAGTTCGGGAAATTCAGCTCGCATGGTCTGCTCTCGCTCCCATGTTAGCTCTTTACGACCACAATTGTCCCATCGGACCTTGACCATCCCGATCACTTTGTTCCGTAACTGTTTCTCGGCTCGATCCTCGATCCGAATGGGTCGAACCCTCGTCGTTAGCCCATACTCGACCGGTACCCGATCATTCTCCACTACTTGAGCTGGATCCTTGACAGCCTTACAAAGTACCGAGATGTGAAATACATCATGTAATCCACCCAAGTCTGCTGAAAGTGCTAGTCGATAAGCAGCTTCCCCAACTCGCTCCACCACCTAAAATGGACCAAGATACCTCGGACTTAGCTTTTTCAAACGCCGAATCCTGGACACGCCTTTGAAGGGTTTGATCTTCAAATATACCCAATCACCCACTGTAAACTCCACGTTCCGATGTTTGGCATTGTAGTACTTTGCTTGACGATCTTGGGCTATCAATAGCCTCTCCCGAATAGAGCGTATAAGCGAGGTAGCTTCTTCGACTTCCTTTTTCCTCACTCAGCTTAGATTCTCCTGCTTCTGCCCAAGCTAACGGTGTACGGCATTTACGACCATACAAAGCCTCAAATGGTGTCATACCGATGCTCGCTTGGTAGCTATTATTATAGGCAAATTCGACAAGAAATATATAATCTTCCCATCTCTTACCAAAGTCTAGGGTGCACGTTTCCATGCGGAGCATGTCCTCCGTTGTCCTGTTGGTTCGTTCAGTCTGGCCATCCGTTTGCATTTCTGGGATGAAAGGCCATACTAAACGCTAATTTTGTACCCAACATTTGATGAACTAGCCGCCAATCATTCGATGTAGCCACGGGAATCGCCCATCACTGTCACTGACGATGCTCCGAGGAACACCGTGCAGTCGAACAATCTGCTCCACATAAAGCTTGGCAAAGGTTTCCACTGAATCGTCTCGAGGTTGGGTGAATTCTGTTTCACCGAGGAAGGAAGTGCGCCACTTTTGTCAACCGGTCCACAATCACTATGCCAGATTGAATCATGACCTAAGTGAATGAAAGGCGTTATATTTGAGATCTCGGCAACCCGTGCACGAAATCCATCGAAATGTCATCAAACGTCCACTCCGGAATGGAAGGGTAAACGACTTCAGGAACCCGCCAGGCTTCTGGCATTCTGCTTTCACAAACACACAGGTATTGCATTCCGCCACATAACGTGCTACATCTTTCTTTAGTCCGGGCCACCAGAACAGCTTTTTCAGATCTCTGTACATCTTTTTGCTCCCTGGGTGAACTGAGTACTTTGCAAAGTGAGCTTCGTACATCAACTCTTCCCTCAATTTACCCACACTCGGGACGCACACTCGACCATTTCTTCATAACAAACCGTTATCCCAAGAGAATTGGTCATCCGACCCATCTTTAGCATAGCGCTGGAGCTTGGTCCTCTTTCATCAAGCTCCGTTGCTCGCCGAATGGTTGGGCTCTGTCCGTAAGGTCATATTGCACCTCCGTCATACCATCCAGTTCAGGGGCTAGCATCTTGGTGCATCGATCGAAGAACCCTGAGCCGTGTCAACACAAGATATCTCCAACACTTCCAATTCCTGGATTAAACGCTGATCATGCCTCAGGTAGTGTGCAACCAGCTTGCCCGTACCGGAGTCTTCTGACTCAACGCATCAGCGACCACATTTCCCTTCCCGGAAGTATAGTGAATCTCGAAGGTGTAGTCCCCAAGGAACTACATCCATCTTCGTTGTCGCATATTCAGATCCTTCTGATCCAACAAGTACTTTAGGCTTTTGTGATCTGTATAGATATCCACTTTAACGCCAACTTGAGCGCCGCCACATCTTGAGCGTAAAGATTACCGCCGCCAACTCCAAATCATGGACGGGGTAATTCCGCTCATGCACTTTCAACTGGCGCGAGCCATAAGCAATCACTTTACCAAACTGCAGAAGAACGCAGCCTAAGCCGCTCCCAGAAGCATCACTATAGATCTCATACCCATCTGTACCACATGGCGATGTCAACACAGGCGCCGTGGTCAAACGACTCTTCAAGTCTTCAAAAGCTCGCGCGCACTCCGGCGTCCAAATGAACTTTTGATCTTTTCTCGTCAGCGTGGTCAGAGGTAAAGCAATCCGTGGGAAGTTTTCCACAAACCGTCTATAGTAGCCCACAAGCCCAAGGAAGCTCCTGACCTCGGCCACTGAAGACATCACTGGCCAATCTCGAATGGCACTTATCTTCAACGAGTCCACCGCGATACCTTCTCCACTTACCACATGGCCTAAAAAGGCTACTGAAGAGAGCAAGAACTCACACTTTGAGAACTTGGCATAAAGCTTATTCCTGTTATATTGTTGGTCCGCAGGGTATGCAAGACTGAGTGCAACCGCAAATGGTTTGCATGACCCCTTTCGTCCTCTTCCGACTGAGAGGGGGGGTATACAAAAATGTCAGCTTGCTCGATAAACACAATCACGAACAAATCCAAGTACTCTCGGAACGTTCGATGCATTAGGTCCATAAATACCGAAGGCGCATTACATAGGCCAAACGGCATTACCGTGAACTCATAATGACCTTATATGTAGCGTGTTCCAAACGCCGTCTTGGGAATGTCACCTTCTCGAATCCTCAACTGATAATATCCCGATTTCAAATCCAACTTGGAATAGACCGTTGGGGCAGATCCTGCCAGCTGATCAAATAGGTCATCAATCCGTGGAATCGGATATTTGTTTTTCTCCGTCAGCTTATTCAATTCGCGGTAGTCAATATATAACCGTAAACTACCGTCTTTCTTTTTCACAAATAGAACAGGCGCGCTCCAAGGTGACATACTTGGGCGTATGTATCCCTGCTCCAACAACTCTTCCAATTGGACTTTCAATTCAGCCATCTCTTTTGGCGCGACGCGATATGGTGAGCGGGCCACAGGTTTCGTGGAAGAGTGCACCTGGCACCAACTCAAGCCTTCTTAGAGAAGTCAATCTCCCGCTGGGGTGGTAACCCAGGAAGATCTTTAGGAAACACATCGGAAAACTCTGACACAACCAGCATTTCACCGACACTGGCTTTTGGCTCAACATCCTAAATTAGCGTGAAGAATAACTCTGCGCCCTTCCGAACAGCATTGATGACTTGGAGCGCAGACAACAAAGTCCCGCCAACTCCTCGCATACCAGCGAACTTCGTCACAAGTCCGGTATTCTGGCCCAGTGTAATCTCCTTGGAGTTACAATCAATAAAGGCACGCTGCTCTGAGAGCCAGTCCATGCCAAATATCACATCAAACTCCGATAATGGTAGCACAGCTGCACTCAAACCGAAATCCCGACTTCCTATTTGAACATCCACATCGCAAGCCCTATCCGCAAGCATCACACAGCCATTCGGCAATAGCACCCTTGTACTATCAACCGTCACATGACTCGGCACACCAATTCGAGATACGAAGTCCTCAGACAGAAAACTGTTTGGTGAATGCGAAGCACTTGCCTTCCCGTATCAAACAGGGCTCTCGCCGGATTATTCCGAATCAGGACAAAGCCTGAAGCACACACCCGCTCATCATGCACAAGCTATACATAACCAAAAGCAATAGCACGTAAGCAAATAATCTATATTCACTCGTACCTGTGACGACGTCACTTTGCTTAATCGCCTTCTGCTGGCCAAGGTGATAGATTCGGGTTGTGCACCGTGGGACGCAAAGGAATCAACCACCGCTTTGCCCTTCTCAGCATAAGACGCACCCGTCTTCTTTTCCCCTTTGGGCTGAACAAAGATAACCCGACAGCAATATTTCACTTGCTATATGCCCCACCCGGCCACAGTTATAGCATGTACGAGAATCCGGCCTTGATGTCGCCCCCGACACAACGGTCGTAGTCACTTGCCCAGACGGCTTGGACCTCTTGCCCCCTTTCTTCTGGAAGAACGATTTGCTAGGGCGAGGTGCTTGAACCTCTGGCTTTGACACAATCAAGCCCTTGTTCCCTTGCACCCGCCGCATGTCCTTCTCCAATGCACACGCAGTATCAACCAACGCCTGAAACCCTTGGTTCACTGAACTCGAAAGCAGGAACCTCAACTCATCCCGCAATCCTTCATAGAACCTATTTGTGAAGGATTTCCTTTGGTCATCCGCGAAGATTGCCAGGGTTCCCGCATACCGTCCCAACCTTGTAAATTCATGCAAGTAGGTATCCACGCTACCTTTGCCTTGCGTTAACCGTTGGAACTCATTTTCCATGGCAATGCGTTGCGCCGCTGGGACATGCTTCCCTAGAAATATTCGAGAGAACTCCTCAATCGATACTTGCGTTAATTGCATGCCCGCCAAATGGTGTACCTCAACCTCGTCCCACCACAACCACGCCTCTCCTTCAAGCATGAAGGTGGCCAAGGTGACCTTTAGAGTTTCCTCCGCCCTGATCGCTGTCATTATCCGCTTGACACGCGATAACCAATCCTCTGCCTGCGTTGGGGATCCCATTCCCGTAAACGTAGGCGGACTGAAGCTCATGAATTGCTTCAACTGTCGGTCAGCTGCTCGTGGATCGACTGCCTCAACTGGCTCGGGTCTTACATCAACACGAACTGGCACTACTGCCGGCTGCGCTTGCCCGGTCGGCTGAATCATGGAAAAGAGAGCCTCAGCAACTAAGCGAACAGTTTCCACAGATGGAGGAGGTGTTGGTACCTCAGCTGGTGCCACACTCTCATCAGAGCGCTGGGGCTCAGACTGCTGTGGATCCAGCACCACTACGCGTCACCTATAGGTGGACAAGACACACATTAGCGATCGTATGCAAGCAAAACAACACAAAAAGGAACGCGCAGATGCCCTCCCGCTTACTCTTGATAAATAAGATGCTATGTACATTCCTTAGTGGGAGCGGCATTCCTGAGTTCATTAGCGTTACAGCAGGGCGCATAAACACGCGCTCGCCACCCATCCTAAAAGAATTCGACCACGAATTCGAAAGAGGAAGACCGAACAAAGCTGATACCAAAATGTAACGACCCCATCCGTTACAGGGTTGACGTATAGTAGAAGGTCCGGCCGGGGCCCACGTAATTGCTATATGCCAAGACAAACAGACGGTGAGGTCACAGGATAATACCAAACCATACACGGTGAATCCTAACTCAGAGCAAGCTTTAAGTTGTAAATTGAACTCTAACCAGGAATGTCCAATACATAAACCACAGTTATATATACAGCGTCCACGGAATCTTCTTGTACAACAAAGGTAAAGGTTTGGCCTTAATACCTTACAGTTCCTCTTTCCATACAGAATCTTGGATTACAAACATCGGCGTGCAGGCGGTTTCCATGCGACATGAGTTCACCTTGAAACCCCAGCAAAACAAACAAAACGGTAGCCTTTTTGCATAGCCTTCAAGTACCCGGCTAGCCGCAGCAGCAGCAATCTCATTGATAGCAGTAGTTGGGCGGATGATCGAGGAGAGACATCCCTTCATTTACCAGGCTTCTTGGAATATACGGAGTCTCCAGCACCTGCATAGTTTGGACAATCCACGGATCCAAATGGTGGCAAACATGGCAACGGCTTTGCCCCAGCAATAAATTAATTGAAGCTGACCCAAATATAACAATCCTAAAGGACGGCCCGTTTACTTCTCGGGTAGTAGCATTCTACATTCCCAAAGGTGCACATCGGGATGGTATCATCAATAGCAACTATGTGCGCGCAGGCACATTCAAGCCATCACAACCGTCGGCCACACGGCCTGACAGTCCGTGCACTCAGGGCACATTCTTGGTGTACCGGAATACCCGGTCAACACCACCGTCTACACGGTATTTGAGCATTGAAGCCTGCCAAAGAGTGAAGGCGGAATTTTCGGCGCGCTGGGGCCTAAGACTCTCATTAGGCGCTCCAACAAAACCGAATGGAAGTTCGAGGATAACCAGGCTTCCAAGTCATGACGGACCTCGCTCCCCTCAGGGAATGATTCAGTATGGGTACGGATCAGCTGACAGGTTGCCCGATTCATACCGTTGAAGAAGGAGGCTCAAGTCATCTTGGTGCCTGTTTGTGGAACCTCGAATTTGTACGGAAGTATCCATGGCAATTTCGGATAGGCGCGATGGTCGTTTCACCTTTCCAAGGAATGGAGGGTTCGGCACGTATCTGCTCACCTTACCTTCATCGAGTTGCAGCCCAACGGCTCGACCGCACACAAAGTGGCAACGCACTGCCACATTGGAAGATCTATTGAGGTTGTGTGTGATAGATAGGGGAGAGCCGTGGGAAAACCCTCTTCATTTCCTGGTGGACTTCATCCTAGTACTTCCAATAGCTGCACCAAGCAACAGGTATGGCACAAGGCAAACAAGCCTATATGGACACGGAGGTGTAGGACCCCTTCTCCGATATGCAAGATGAAGCATCACCAATCCAGACTTTCGGAATTGAGTACATGTCCAGATGGGCTTCACACAGCATGCCGGATCCGTACTATTCCGGACTCTAACAAGGGGGACTTCACATATTGGAGGCTCAAAGTCGGCTAGGCGACACAAGTATTACACCCACCGCAAGGCACTGTATAGTGGAATTTCAAGTGGGTGATAAGGTATTTCCCTAAAAATTCGGCCAATGCAGAAAAGAAGTGACTTCACGAGTGCAAGAGGAGGGAAGAAGCTCAGTCCACGTATGTTGGGCCCTTGATGATCATCTTAGAAAGGGTTGGCCCTTTGTCGAAAACTAGCCGGTGAGAAAGCTACCGCCCAAGCTAGAGAATCTCCATGATGTGCCTTCACAACGCTGTGCCTCGTCGCTTCACGAATCGGACCACGTTGTTGTGAGCTCCGAACGGTGGCTTGATACATCCTCCTCAACTGATGGTACTGTGGCTTCCTCCTCTGACAGATCTTTGCGACTGGAGCTCTGCGGATCCTTGAGCTAAGTGAGATAAGAACCTTGACGCCGCAAAAGTGTCCCCTCTGCTGACTTAAACCAGTGCCATGGTCTAATCATCTGAGCCTTTGGATCCAAAGAGAGAATTCCAATGGGAACGGCCAATGGATTTGATCCCAAAATCACATTTTTTTGGCTGACACGGCCTGACACGCCCGTTGTTTGCTTCAGGCCGTGTAACCCTTTATTTAAAAAAAGCGGCACACGTGGTATTCGTACTGTTTTCTGATATGCTTTACTCCCAGAACACGGGCATCGTCATGCCAGATTGTCGGAACCTGAACACGCCCGTTTTATTTTGTCAGTCATGAGACACGCCCATGTTGTAACGTCCCAATTCGCGCTAGGCCCCTCGCACGTGTTCTGAGTCAAGAGACTCAACTTGGGCTCAGGGTGCACCGACGCGAGGTGTCAGGTGCATAGAATAAGTGTAGGTTTGGGTTCAAGGTTACCCCAACCAGTAGCCGAGATGAGGGAACTCGGCTAAGTAAAAGTCGTCGAGAATGGAGGTTGATGCTCATCGATCGTCGAGAATGGAGGATTGATTCTCGCCGATTCGACGGGTATCGGTGGTCGATACCCGCCGGACACAGAGCTGCAAGTAGACTAAGTAAAAGTCGTCGAGAATCCCCTGTTATACACACCGATCGTCGAGTATCGCTGAGAATACTCAACGCAATCAACGCAGGATGTCCGGTAAAAAGGCTAAGGGAAAATCGTCGGGAATCATTGTTGATTCCCGACGAATTCGTCGAGAATGACCTGACGGTTCTCACCGATCGTCGAGAATGACCTGACGATTCTCGCCGATCGGCGAGAATGGCGACTGATTTCCGCCGAATTTTACTTGGGCGTTTTCTTCGCCCAGGCAGATTCGCCGGCTTGTACAGGCGGACTGAACCGGACTTCGGGATTCGTGCTGAATGATCCTTAGACCGGTCACTTCAAATGAAACCTGATTTGGGCGGTCCAATTAGAGAGTGACACGTGGCGGAAGGGATTTAGCCTAATATGTAATATAAAAAGGGAGTAAACCAAACCCTAGTCATCGCACCCGATCGTTCTTGCCGAGCCGTCACCGTGCAAACCTGACGGGAGCGGAAGAGGAGATATCGTGGGTCGCCGGAGCCGGATTCTGGAGGAAAAGCTCCGCCGTTTCCGTGGAAGAACACTGCTAACGAAGCCAAGGATGCCGCCACGGAGAATAACGCGATCCATGGCCGGCAACGGAGGAAACGCCGGAAATGAAGTGAGTTTTCTCCCCTCTCCCTTGGTGCTAGATCTGTAGCTATTCTTAGGCGAGACATCGACTCAAAGGAGTCTTGATGTGTGAGATGAAGCTTTCTAGGAAGGCCATGCTAGAACTTGTGTTCTAAAGCTTAGTCATCTTCAACCTCTCCTCGCTTCAAAGTGATGATAGGGGTGGTATCGTGAAGAGGAAATGGCCTCAGAGGGAGAATAAGGGTGGAGGAACTTCTGGTTGCGATTTGGGGAAAATCGCTTGAGGAGGAAGATGAACGGATGCCGTTCACTTCGCTTCAAGATGCGTGCAGAATCTGTATTCTGCACGCAGCGACCTTCTTGGCTATTTTTAAGCAAGAAGGGGGCGGACCTGTGCTTTTAACTAAACACGAAAGTTGTAGCCCTTGAAATTACTTTTCCAACGAGAGGTTGCACGTTTCCATGCGATACCTGTAGCCACGGGAAAGTCCGTTTGAATCCGCTGCGGTTGGAAGTTAATGCCCAGGAAATCTGTATCCTGTACGCAGCAGACTTCGAGTTGCATTTCTGGTATGATGTGACCAGATCTGGGCTTTCGACTAAACACAAAAGTTGTAGCCCTTGAAATTACCTTTCCAAAGAGTGGTGGCACGTTTTTTGGCGATACCTGTAGCCACGGGAATCCTCAGTCAAAGTGGCTGACCAGATTACATACAATTCTAGGTGATTATAATATGAACTTGGATTCGATGGAATAGATGTTGCAATTCATCTCGAGGTTGGATGAATTATTTTGTGTTAATCACCGAGGTAGTGTGAAGATTGATGTTTGAGGACTTGAATCCCTATGCTGAGATGTGAATCAAGCCTAAGTGAATGAAAGGCTTGTTATATTTGGTAGATCTCCATTATGCGCATTGTCTATAAAATGTTGAATTCATTTGGAAGGATTTGTAAATGATTAGAACTACGGCCAGGATGTATAATGGATTGATGGTAGGGAATGGATAGTCCAATGCTTAGAGTGTCGTCTCCCCACGGGTTGCATGGTGGAAGTTAACAAGTGCGGTGTTGATCGTCACAAATGGGAATGAGGTTGAGTTGGATAAAATTGAACGGTTGGGCTTGGTCCTTGTTGTTCACATCCCGAGGCTCCTTCCGTATTTGATGGATGGTTGAGCTTGGTCCTCATGCTTTCTCCGAGGCTCCTTCCATGCCACAGAATTGTGGAATTATATGTGGTGTGAGTCGACACGCGGTGTCGTAATCCCGGGTTAAGGATAGTGTGGCAGGTCTACGGGCTCGCCAATCGTCACACCGATGGGAGTTGACAGTTAGACCTTGGGCGGTTGGGCTTGGTCCTCGGTGTTCACATCCTGAGGCTCCTTCCGTGCCAAGTGAACGGTTGGGCTTGGTCCTCATGCTCATTTCCGAGGCTCCTTCCGTGTCATACCATAGGCCAGTCAGGGGCTAGGATCTTGGTGCATATTTACCCGAGAGAACCTGCTGAGCCGTAGTACGCATGTGAGCTCTGCTATTGTGTTCTTAGCATTGAGGCGTACGGAGGCCTAGGCCAGGTAGTGTGGAGACCAGCCTAGTAGTGGAGATTCCCGCTCCACTGTCACCGTTTGGCCACGACGGTTGATGCCTGAGAGGTTAGCTACCTGTTCGAATAGGGGGAACTATAAGTCTGTGTCGACATAGCGATTGCATGTGCTTGAGCATGTGTGTGTCATTGCATTGCATACATAGCATTGCACTTCATTATATACACAAGACCCTCATCGTATAAGTTTGTATGGGCACTCCTATATGATGAGTTACTTTCTGCTGAACGACCCTCAACTTATATGCTTGTATGGGCATCCATATAAGTCGAGTTACTTACTGTTCTAGTTATATACTCTCTTGCTGCTGTAGTTTATAGATTCGAAAATAAGAGCTTGATTATTATACACTACTGATGTGGCTGCTTATAATATGTATACTCACTTCACCTGTTGTACTTCTGTTATTTATATATTGTACCTGTTCCTTTCTCCGCCCGGTGCCGAGGAGTCGCCGGGGGAGCGGATGTGAAACCACTTAGTCTTTTTTGACTAACGGTTGCTACGTCTTCCTTTTTAGGAGGAAACCCCGCAGGTGGAGCAGCAGGCTATGCAGACGGACAGCCAGGCCAGGGTGACAGGGCCTGAAAGGACGGTACCGTCGCTACCGTCGGTTACAGATGTTAGTGAGAGAGAGATTTTGTTGTAGCCCTTCGGGGCAATTCTGTTTACGTACTCTGATATTAGAAGCTTGCTGTAGCTTCTTTATTTATGATATTATGGACATATGCTTGGTGTGGATTTGACTTTCATATTATTATGGTTGGGTTGGCACTTATCTGTTGATATTGTTGGTAGCCGGCAGAAGAGGCGTCTTGTGGTACAGGCTAGCCTGAGTGCTAGTGTTACCGCAAGGCGGCTATTCTGGGCATAAGACCCCTTTCGTGCCGTGTCTTGTGTTCCGGGAGGGGGGGTCTTACACGTGTCACCCCTGCCTCATCGAGCTCCAAACTCAACCAGCAGTACACGGCTAGGCACACGGCATCGGACACGCCCGTGTCAAATCTGACACGACCGTGTTCAAGGCTTGGTTCCGGGCCGTGTAATCTTCTGACTTAATCCGCCTATTATTTGAGTGACACGCCCTGGGACACGCCCGTGTCCCAGGCCGTGTACCCCCGACACGCCCTGGGACACGCCCGTGTCCCAGGCCGTGTACCCCCGACACGCCCTGGAACACGCCCGTGTCCCAGGCCGTGTAAACCAACCTGCACCTCAAATCCATATTTGAGATTTTTGGGGTGTTACAGAGCTATCGCCAGTGATACTCGCTATCGCCCATTAATATCCAAAGTTATGCAATTTGTGGTATTTTCTGGGAATTTTCCTGTAGGACACCTCTAGTACTTCCTACTAATCTCATTTCTTAGGTACAACCCACAGTCCCCATAAACCACTTGTTTATACTTGAATACTTCTCCAGCATGCAAAATAAAACATCACAAATGCAGAGCAACCTGTCCAGATGGGCTAACTACATGACTATTTTGTACTGCGATTTCGGGATTCTATATGCAAAATCACCGGGGGATATCACATATCAACCCATCGTAATTCCCACGATTCTCCACCTATTGTTGGGGGATTCCATGCATATACAAAAGGAGGACTTCACTTATCCATGATGGAAGATCATTACCCTCAGAATTAATTTTGGATCCTTTAGTGTAGGATCAAGCACGTACACAACTGTTCCAAAAGTCCGGACTGTTGGAAATTGTGCTACTTAATTTCTTAAATAAGTATTAGAGCGTCACGTGTCAAGTGAAGGTATGCCGGACCTAACTATCCCTCCCCCCCACCATCCAACATAAACTGTCATCTCAGAGGTGGGGTTACCACATGGCCCACATGGCTCAGAGGTTGGGTTACCACATGTCCACGGTTACTTGACCTGCCGGACCAACACAGGTAGAAGGCAAAAATAGGGATTCAATAGTACCCCCGGTATTGAGCATGTGACCTCCTCTAATACCAAATATAGGATCAAGCGCATACCCAACTGTTCAAAAAGGTCGGACTGTTGGAAAGGGCAGTACTTAATTTCTTAAATAAGTAGCTGAGCGCAATGGGTCAAGTGAAGGAACGGTGGACCCAACATTTATCAAGCTTTATATCCAACTGGAAATGAGCGCCTCGCTTTCCCCTTCACGGATCTTGACTTTATTCTCGATTCTGACTACGGGATCTCTTTCACTAAGCTAGCAAAGCTTCAGCCTTCAACCTTCTTCTTCCTTTCTTCCAAGAACTTGATGAGAAGGATGACTGAAAGTGAGAGATGAGAAATAAATCTTCTCTCCACCTCTTCTCTAGTTAAGTAGCCTCGGGAGTAAACCCAGCCACACGATCCTTTAATTAAAAGAAAGTAAAGGCCACAATTTTAGCTAACAAGTCCAACTTAATGATATCGCCAAGCAATATCATCGACAGCTGCTTTGACCCCAGTCAACCACCGTTCTTTGGTCATTGCCCAGCCTTCCGACACGTATCGATCCATACGTGGAGGTTTTGAGCAGTGATACTAACTCTCGCCTCTTCGATAGCTCACTCAACGCTTCCTCAAGTGCGTTGAGAGCATCGAGTGTATTAAGTGGTATCACCGCACGATACTCACTATCACCACACAACAGTATTTGTTGAGTTTACTCAAAGATTTTTTGAAGGCATCGAGTGCCTCGAGTCGAATCAATGCTTTTTTGAAAGCGTCAAGTGCTATCAGTAGCGATACCTACTATTGGCCGTTAATGGACACTTTTAAGTTTTCCAGTTTTTGGGGTGCTACAAACCTCCCCTCCTTACAGAAATTCCATCCCGAAATTTTATTCATCTGTATGAAAATATTACAAAACTATCACAACTTTACTTTTACAAAAACAACTCGGGAAATTCACCTCGCATGGTTTTGCTCACGCTCCCATGTAAATTCTTCACGACCAATATTAACCCAATGGTCCTATACCATCCCGATTGTCTTGTTTTGTAGCTTCCTGATCTCCGTATCCTCGATCAGAAAAGTTCTAACCTTAGTCGTTAGTTCACCATCGATTGGTACATGATCATCAGCCACTAGTTATATCGGCTCTTTCGAAGGTTTTCGCGGCACAGATATGTGAAACACATCAAGCAAACCACTTAGCTTTGCCAAAAGAGCTAAAAGATAGAAAGCTTCTCCAATCTGCTCAACCACTTCAAACAGACCACGATACCTCGTACACAACATTTTCAAGCATCGAATCCTAGGAACGCCTTCGAATGTCTTTATCTTCAGATATTCCCAATCTCCCACTACAAACTCCACGTTTCGGTGTTTGGCATTGTAGTACTTTGCTTGCCTATCCTGGGCTACAAATAACCGCTCTCGTATAGCGTATATAGTCGAATTTGCATCTTCGGCTTCTTTACGCTTAAATAACTTTGATTCTCTTGTTTCTTCTCATGCTAAAGGAGTATGACACTTCCTGCTGTATTAAGCTACGAAGTGTGCCATCTAAATACTAGCTTGATAACTATTTTTTTCTAGTGAACTCGATCATATAGAGATGGTCCTCCCCCCTATTCCCGAAATCCAAGGCGCACATACGAAGCATATCCTCCATTGTTTTGTTGGTCCTCTCGGTCTGACCATTTGTCTGCTGATGAAAGGACGCACTGAACTGCAGTTTTGTACCCAGCAACTGGTGGATTAGCCTTCAATCATTTGAAGTAAAACACCCGTCTCGGTCACTAACGAAGCTATGGGGCACACCGTGCAATCATACTATGTTTTCCACGTATAAATTAGCCAACTTTTCCACTGAATCATCGTTCTTGTTCGGTATTAAGTGCGATACCTTTGTCAATCGGTCAACAATGACCAACGCAACATCGTTTCCACTCTGTGATCTCGGCAACCCATGCAGGAAATCCATAGACATATCATCGAAATTCTACATCGGTAATTGGTAAAGACTTCAGGAAACAGCCAGGCTTGTGACATTCAGCTTTTACCAAGGCACAAGTTTGGCCCTTTGCCATGTAAGGAGCTATGTCTTTCTTCAAACCCAGCCAACAGAACATAATTTTCATGTCCTTGTATTTCTTTGTACTCCCTGGATGAATTGAGTATTTCGTGAAGTGTGCTTCTTAAATCAATTTTTCTCGTAGTTTACCCACATTCGGGATGCACAAACGACCGTCTTTTCTCAAAAGACCGTCATCCAAGGAGAACTGAGAAATTGACCCATCCACTACATAATGTTTTATACTCTCATCGAGGTCCGTTGCTCGTCGAACCCTATCCACAAGGTCATATTGTACCTCCGTACAGTTCAGGAAAGCATTTGTAGTAGCATTCTTGTCAACACAAGAAATATTTAATCCCTCCAACTCCTGGATCAGACGCTCATCATGCATTTGCAACCAACTTGCCCGTACCAGAGTTCGTCGACTCAAGGCATCTACGACCGCATTTCCTTTCTTGGGACTATAATGTATCTAAAAGGTGTAGTCCCCGAGGAACTCCATCTACCTCTACTGCCGCATGTTCAGATCAATATGATCTATTGAGTACTTAAGGCTCTTATGATCTATAAAGATGTCAACTTTCACGCCCTATAAGTAGTGACATCACAGCTTAAGTGCAAAAATCTCAGCCGCTAACTCCAAGTCGTTGAATGGATAATTTCGTTCGTGCACTTTGCACTGGCATGAGCCATAAGTAGTAACCTTTCTGAACTAAAGAAGAATGCAGCCTAAGCGGTTCCCTGAAGAATCGCTATATATCACATAGCCGTCCATACCACATGGCGAACTCAAGATCGGCGTCGTGGTCAATTGACTCTTTAACTCCTCAAAATCTCACGCAAACTCAGGCTTCCAAAAAAACTTATGATCGTTCCACTTCAGCGTAGTGAGAGGTAAGGCTATCAGTGAAAAGTTCTTTACGGAGCGCCTGTAGTAGATAGAAAGCCCAAGGAATCTCCTGACTTCTGCTATAGTAGACAACACAGGCCATTCCCGTATCACAACTATTTTCGTTGAATCCACCACAATACCTTCCCCATTTACCACATGGCCAAGAAAATCCATTGACAATAACAAAAACTCGCACTTTAATAACTTGGCATAAAGATTGTTTCTCCTCAGGGTGTGTAAACACATTCACAAATGATTTGCATGATTCTTCTTTGGACTGAGAGTACACCAATATGTCGTCAATAAAGACGATCACAAATATGTTCAAGTACTCCTTAAATGTTCGATGCATCAATTACATGAATACTGATGGCGCATTCATTGGCCCAAATGGAATTATAATGAACTCATAATCACCGTATCATGAACCAAACACCATCTTGGGAATTTCCTCTTTCTGAATTCTCAATTGGTAATAACCAGATTTAAAATCTAGCTTCGAGTAGACCGTTGAATCCACCAGCAGATCAAACAGGTCATCAATCCATGGTATCAGATACTGTTTCTTCTGTTTTAGCTTCTTAAACTTTCAATAGTCACTGCATAGCCGCAAGCTTCCGTCCTTCTTCTTCACTAAGAGAATCAGTGCACTCCAAGGTGACATACATGGACTTATATAGCCTTACTCTAGCAATTCTTGTAATTGAACTATTAATTCCGCCAACTCTTATAGCACTACACGGTATGGTGAGTGAGCCATAGGTTTCGCACCTGACACCAACTCTATAGCAAAGTCAATTTCCCACTAGGGCGGTAACCCAGGAAGATAATTAGGAAACACATCTGTATACTAAGACACAAAGGGAATATCACTAAATCTGGGCTTCGGCTCAACGTCTTCCAATATCGTGAAGAACAACTTCGCGCCCTTCCGAACAGCCTTGACTACCTGGAGAGCAGACATCAATATCTTGTTCGATCCTCATAAACAAGTGAACTTAGGCTCTAGCTTGGTGTTCTAACCCAGTTTGACTTCCTT
This sequence comes from Platanthera zijinensis, assembly GCA_039513925.1. Taxonomy (NCBI): domain Eukaryota; kingdom Viridiplantae; phylum Streptophyta; class Magnoliopsida; order Asparagales; family Orchidaceae; genus Platanthera; species Platanthera zijinensis. The sequence continues at coordinate 164,131,752 of CM077084.1, forward strand.
TGAGTTTTAATCTATATAGGCACGCTGCTCCAAGATCCAGTCCATACCGAAGATTACATCAAAATCAGATATCGGCAGCACAGATGCTTCTAATCTGAAATATCATTTTCCTATTCGCACCTCAACACAACAAGACCTATATGCACGCATCAAGTACCCGTTCGGTAACAACACCTTTAGTCTATCTTTTGACACACGAATAGGAACTCTGATCCGCGATACGATGTCCTCAAATAGAAATGAATGAGAAGCACCTGTATCGAACAGTGCTCTTGATGGTTAATCCCAAATAAGGACAAAGCCTATACTTACCAAGTTGTAGACAAATAATTCACAAGTTATAAATTAAATTAAGAATGAAAACTATATACTACTCGTACATTCAAAAACATCCGCCTGTTTGATGGCCTCCTGTTGTCCAAGATTATACACCCTAAGTTGAGCTGGAGAATATTGGGACTCAGTGGACTCCACCGCCTTTCCCTTTTCACCATACGATACTCATGCCTTCTTATCAACCTTTTGAGGACCACTCCTATATCCATAGGCAAAATGTCCTATCTTGCCACAAGTATAACATGTGAGCGGGCCTCGTCTTGATGTTGCTCTAGAAGTACCAGAAGAAGGAGCCTTTTTAGAAGACTTGAACCTTTTATTCCTTCTCTTGCGGTAGTCAGACTTTCCAGGATACGACATTTTGAACTCGGGCTTTACCACCACTAAGTCCTTGCCCAGCACCCTCTTAATTTCTTTCTCTAACGAACAAGCATTATTCACTATAACTTGTAAACCTTGGTTCAACGGACCCAAGATCAGTAACCTCATCTCATCTCTCAGTCCCTCGAAGAACCTATTGGTCTTTCTCTCTTCGTCAACAAAAGTGGATCCTTTATCACTCCCCAACTTTGTAAACTTATGCAAGTAGTCATCCACACTACCCTCACCCTGAGTTAAATGTTGGATTTCTTTTTCCATTGCAATTTGCTACGACGATGGTAGATGCTTTCCCAAGAACAATCTCGAAAACTCATCCATCGATATATCTGATAGTCATCTGCTCGTGAATTAGTGTAACTCCAACTAGTCCCACCAAAGTCGAGCCTCTCTTATTGCAATAGGAAAGTTGCCAAGGTGACCTTTTGTCCCTCCTCTGTCTCTAACACCATCAATATCCTTTTGACTCAGGAAAGCCATTCCTCTGCCTGTATTTGGATTCCTGCATTTATAAATGTAGGAGAACTAAAGCTCATAAAATGCTTCTACTGCCGTTCAATGACTCGCTTGTCAACCAAAGCCTCTTCAAGAACTTGCCTAGCAGTTATAGCTCGGCTACACCAACCTGTACTGGCACCATCGCAAGTCGCACCTACCCAGTCGGCTGTGCATTCATTATTGGAAAAACTGCCTCAGAAACTAAGCGTGCTATTTTTGCAAAAGGAGGAGGTGTGGGGTCATTACTTGTGGCACAATCTCAACAGAATGTGGGGGTTCGGACTTCCCCGCACCACTTCTAGTCACATATAATTGTAAAATACACAATTTAGCAATAACTCAAAATCAAACAAAGACTATTAGGAACACCCACATTTCTTAAACATGTGTATTTTAATTTATAATTGGACATCCTTGAGATCATTTTTGTTATAACCGTAAGCACAAACACATGCACGCCTCCCCGAGAAAGAATTCTACAATGAATTTATTTGGGGAAAACCAACACAAGCTGATACCAAACTGTAACACCTACATCCATCACATGAAATATAACAGAGGTTCCGGTCGGGGCCCCACTCAATATCCCATGGACAGTTGGAAGAGTTACACCTTATTATCTAAGACTAAATGAATCCTAACTCAGAGCATTCTAGCGGAAGCTTTAAGGGTTAACGTTTTGAACTCAAGTATCACCAAAATGTCAGCTATTTAAAACACACGAATGTCCTTACAAAATACACAAAAGATACTATCACCAGCTACAGTCACTGTCTCCCAGTGACAGTCAACAGTAGCCGAACTGTTACAACCTTAAGGCCTTACAATTATTCTTTAAAAGTATGGTTTATAGACATCGGCGCGTAGGCCGGCCACACATAAAATCAATAAAATTTTGCTTGGCCATCGAGTGTAGGCATAGCTTGAGGGAAGCAACCCGCTATTTCCCACTCAGATCTCTAGCACCAGCACAGGGACATTCCACCAGATGGTGGCAAACAAGGCAATGGTCAGCTTTCGGCTGACCAATTTATAATGACCCTACCCTATAAATGGGGCAGCGGTATTCCTTCCCTGCATGAATCACATTAACTTATAGATATATAACAAGAAGGAACACTCAAGAACCATTCAATATATCAAAAACGAGTGCCTCAACGGCTAAACATTTCGTACACTCTGGGCACCTTTTTGGTGTACCGGATTGCCAGGGTCCCACCATTGTTCAGAGGTCCGTGACATGATAGTCAACTTTGAGCAATTTTGCCTTTCCAGCACGGTTTCTAAGACTCACATTATGCCAAAGATGAAATCCAATTACTTAGGCAATCTACTCCGAACGATATAATACAGGTACAGTTCAGCTATTACCAATTGCTCAATTCGTAAGTTCAAACTAAACTGACGTGGGTCAGATTCCCCTTGCCCGTTCGGCTCACTGGACTTTAAAAACTCACAGCTCACACTAGCCACACGGTCTCCGATAGACTTGCTATGTCAATAAAATGCTATTTGGAAGCTATTGCCAGTGATAGTCACTATCGCCTAGTGTTAGCGATAGAACTATCTTTTGTCTCCTAACTCAGCAACAACTGGAACATTTTTCTAGACAAAACCCTGCAGCATCCTTCAGTGCCAGAAAACTTGTCTTTCACAACAATCATAGCACATCAAGAGATATCACCAATGATACTCGCTGTCGTTCGATGATATCTAACAGTTATGCAAACTGTGGTATTTTCAGGGTATTTTCCTGGAGCATACCTCTAGTACTTCCTGCTACTCTCATTTCACAGGTATAACCCACAAACAATATAGACTACTTGTTTATACTCGTAGTCTTCTACGACATGCAAAATAAAAAATCACAAATCTAGACCAACCTGCCCGGATGGCGCTTTACACAGCATGCATATTCAGTACTGCGATTTCCGGATTCTGTATGCAAAACCACCTAGGGATATTATGTATCAACCCATCGAAATTCCCTTGATTTTCAACCTTTTGGTGGGGGATTCCATGCATATGTAAAAGGAGGACTTCACTTGTCCATAAAGGAAGACCATTACCATCAGAATTCATTTCAGAGCCATTAGCAAACATTTTATCTGACTGGAAAGGATTGCCTCGCTTTCCTCTTCACGGATCATACCTTAGTACTCGATTTCGACCACATGATCTCTTTCACTAATTTAGCAAAGCTTCAGCCTTCAGCCTACTTCTTCCTATCTTCCAAGAACTTGATGAGAAGGATGAGAGATAGTGAGAGAAGAGAAATAAATCTTATCTTCACCTCTTCTCTGGTATAGTAGCCTCGGGAATAAACCCAGCCATACGATCCTCTCATCAAAAGAAAACAAAGGCCATAATTTAAGCTGATAAGTCAAACTTAAGGCTATCGTCGGGCGATATCCGCTATTGCCTGGGCAATATCATCGGCAACCGCTTTGACCCCAGTCAACCATCGATCTTCGGCTGCCGTCCGGTAAACCGACACATCTCCAGCCATACGTGGCAGTATCGCCAAGCGATACTCACTATGGCCACTTCGATAGATCACTCAACGTTTCATCGAGTGTGTTAAGAGTGTCGAGTGCATTGAGTGGTATTGCTGTGTAATTCTCACTGTCGCTACGCGACAGTGTTCGTCGAGTTTACTCAACACTTTGTTAAAGGCGTCGAATGCGACAAGTCGGCTCAACGCTTTGTTGAAACCGTCGAGTGCAATCGCCAACGATTCCCACTATCGCCTGGCGATTGTGACTTTTAAGTTTTCTATTTTTTAGGGTGTTACATCACGAGTTAATTACAGGTACTCGTGTTATATTTTAAATTTACCTTCTTTGGACTTCTCCTTTGCATAGATTAGTAGGTGTTCATGAGTTCACTTTAGGTACTCGTGTTATATTTTAAATTTACCTGCTTTTGACTTCTCCTTTGCAAGGATTAGCAGGTATTTGCGAGTTCACTTCCGGTACTCGCATTATATTTTAATTTTACCTTCTTTTGACTTCTCTTTTGGAGAGATTGGCAGGTGATTGCGACTTAACTTCAGGTACTCGCTTTATATTTTAAATTTACTAGCTTTTAAGTTCTGTTTTGGAGTGATTAGCAGGTATTCGCTAGTTCACATCAGATACTCTAGTTTTATTTTAAATTTACCTACTTTTGACTTCTCCTTTGCATAGATTAGAAGGTTTTCGCATGTTTAATTCAGGTATTCACATTATATTTTAAATTAACTTGTATCTGACCTCTCTTTTGTAGAGATTTGCACGTGTTCACGAGTTCACATCAGGTACTCTCATTATATTTTTAATTTACAAGCTTTTGGCTTCTCTTTTATTGAGATTAGCAGGTGTTTGCAAGTTACCATACGGTACTCATGTTACATTTTATATTTACCTGCTTTTGAATTCTCCTTTGCAGAGATTAGTAGGTGTTTGCGAGTTCACTTCAGGTAATCGTGTTATATTTTAAATTTACCTGCTTTTGAATTCTACTTTGTAGAGATTAGCAAGTATTCGCGAGTTCACATCAGGTACTCACGTTATATTTTAAATAAACTTGCTTTTAACTTCTCTTTTGGAGATATTAGCAAGTGTTTGCGAGTTCACATTAGGTACTCGCTTTATATTTTAAATTTACTTGTTTTTAACTTCTCTTTTGACTATATTAGCAGGTTTTCATGAGTTCACATCAGATACACTCGTTGTATTTTAAATTTACCTGCTTTTGACGTCACTTTTGAAGAGATTAGTAGTTATTCGCAAATTCACTTTAGGTACTCGTATTATATTTTAAATATACCTACTATTGACTTCTCTTTTGCAGAGATTAGAAGGTGTTCGTGAGATCACTTATTGTACTCTCATTATTTTTTTTATTTACCTGCTTTTGACATCTCTTTTTAAGATATTAGCAGGTGTTCGCGAGTTCACTTCATGTACTTATATTATATATTAAATTTACTTACTTTTGACTTCTCTTTTATAAAGATTTGAAGGTGTTCGCGAATTACCATCTGGTAATAATATTATATTTTAAATTTACATGCTTTGATTTCTACTTTACAGAAATTAGCAAGTGTTCGCGATTACTCTTCAGGTAATCATGTTATATTTAAAATTTACCTGCTTTTGACTTATCTTTTGGAGAGATTAGAAGGTATTCGCGAGTTCACTTCAGATACTCGTGTTATATTTTAAATTTACCAGCTCTTAACTCGTTTTTTGTAGGGATTAGCAGGTGTTCTAGAATTCACTTCAGGTGCTCACATTATATTTTAAATTTACCTGCTTTTGACTTCTTCTTTATAGAGATTAGAAGGTGTTCTCTGGTTCACTTCAAGTACTCGCATTATATCTTAAATTTACCAGTTTTTTACTTATTTTTTATTGAGATTAGCAGGTGCTCTCGAGTTAACTTCATGTCCTAGTGTTATATTTTAAAATTACCTTCTTTTGACTTCTCATTCACAGAGATTAGCAGGTGTTCAAGAGTTCACTTTAGGCACTCTTATTATATTTTTAATTTACCTACTTTTAACTTCTCTTTTGAAGAGACTAGCAGGTATTCGTGAGTTCACTTCTGGTACTCGCGTTATATTTTAAATTTACCTGCTTTTGACTTCTCTTTTATAGTGATTCGTAGGTGTTCCCGAGATAACTTCTGGAACTCCAGTTATATTTTAAATTAACCTGCTTTCGACTTTTCCTTTGCAGAGATTAGTAGGTGTTCGCAAGTTCACTTCAACCACTCGCATTATATTTTAAATTTACCTACTTTTGACTTCTCTTTTGAACAGATTAGCAAGTATTCTCGAATTAATTTTAGGTACTCACGTTATATTTTAAATTTACCTGGCGTTGAAACCGAAAATCGGTCTCTTGTGGAGTTCACCCTTGGGGAAGGGGTTGTCGCACACCTACTTCGCTTCTGCAAGAAAAACAATAAGGAAAAGAGAGCAAAGGACTATACCAAGGGCTCGACACGGAGGTCCCACCACACACCCGAAAGATCACTGAGCGCTAATCCTCCTTAGCCAAATTGTCGTGCTAAGGTACCTCAGAAAGCGCTAGGAGACTGGGAGATCAATAAGCATGCATTCTGAGGTACACCTTGGGTCCTATTTATAGATTTCTAAAAATGGTCTGCAAATAACTAACCTCTGTTGGTCTGAAATTACTGAAAGCCCCTTAGGCTGGCCTACCAACAACTGAACTCCGCTATCTTGACCGGCTATGCACAGTCCACCCCGGTCTGCCAACAGCGAGACTCTGCCATTCTAGCTTGCTAAGGGAACACCCTGCTGAGCTGGAGGGAATCTTTCGGTTGGGCCCACATTCACGCTATAAATAAGAAGTCGGGCCTTTAGGATAACTCCTCTTCTTTCCCCCCTTCCGCGATCTATAGTCGGAAGATGCCTATTTCTGAGAAGATGAGGGCTCGTTTGGCGGCTGCGAAGGAGGGTGCCCGTAATGCGTCTCTCGAAGCTGCCTCATCGCTGGAACGTGGGTTGCCTGGCCCACTTTCCATGCCAAAGAAAGCAAAGATCATCTGGCGGTCTCTAGTGCATAATGACTCCGCCTCCAGCTCGGCCGGCGGTGTCGAGGTCATCCCTGAGGTATATACATTAATCCTGTTTGATCCACCACCGTGCTTCTTGAGTTTCCTTTCCTTTTGGTAGGAGATTCCTCGGGGAGATCGGGCAAATGAGGGAGAACCTTGGTGCTCTGCCCTGGTAGCGATCGATCGGGTCGCTAGTCCTTTGCCACAGGCGCCTATCCCTCTTGCGGTGCCTCCATCGCCAAGGCCCCAAGGCCTGGGGAAACCCTTCATTATTCTTGGAAGAGAACCCTTCAAGGGTCGACCGGGCCCCTCTTAGCCTACTGATGGTGCACGCGACTTGCCGACACCAGGTAAATCCTCTGGCTTTAGCCCGCTTGCCATTGTCGCTTCTTCTGAACTTATCTTTGATGGATATAATGTGATCTCCTCTTCCGACGCTGAGATGAGCGAAGGGTACTTGCCTCCCCCGACACGGACCACATCTAGGAATACATGGGAGACCCACTTGATTCCACGAAGATGAAGACACAAGTAACGCGACGGTTCCTAAAGCACACGCTGCTGCTACGGGAGTTTTTTGACAGAGTGGAGAAGGACAAGGCCGAGACGGAGGAGCGACTCGTGGCTTTGGAAGGAGCGAGATGTCCATCTGATGAGGATGGTGCGACCTCTCCGGGTGTACATATTATGCGAGCCGAGGGGCGACTCAGGCGTGCCTCGGAGTAGATTGATCGGACCCAGCGGGTGCTGTCGGCGGTCTGTGAGTATCACTACCCTCGCGTACTGCCCCGAACCAACGTGGGAAGGGGAGGTAGGTAGAAGTGGATCCAGTATTGAGTCCCCCCCCCTCCTCGAAGGTTTTGATCTGCCGGGTCTGGATCGCCTCCGCATGTAGCGGTCGAAAGGCTTATGTTGCTAACTTCTTTGCTTCGGACAATCTGAACATTTGTAATAATTCAGGACCACTCTCGCCCGCCACGGGCAAGTATTTGCTGCAATATTTCTTTTGGCTGTGTAGACATTTCGATCTCCACGGGAGGTGCGGGAGGGATGCTCTTGCTCAGCCAGCTTTCCTTCGAGCGGGTTCTGCCTTGCTGAGTCACCTTGCCTAGCCATTGTTATTTAGAAATGGCAAAGGCGAGCCGGTTGCTCGCAGGTCGCGCGACAGGTGACTCGCGTGGGGGTCAGCGTTGGCCCGCATTGCATCTGCTCTTCTACTATGTGGGCGTGAGTGCGGGCGTTTCGCGGCTGACTAATGGGTTGACGAGGACCTGGATTGGGTTCGGTGGTCAAAATGTCAGGGCTATATTGCTATTCGCACTCTTCTCATCAAAAGGACTATTTTTCCTGCCCTTTCTCATTCGATAAATAGGCCTTGCTGACCCTTCCTCACCTACCGCATTTAAGACTTCTTCCTTCCCCTAGCTTTTTGCGAGAAATCCCCTGTTCAGCTCGGCAAGATTTCTGCAGGATGGGTGGTGGCAGTGGCGAGGCGCAGGGGAGGATCAAATGTACTTGGACCTTCTCAAAACAGGATTTCCCTCTCGTTGTCCTTACCGAGAGAGAATTTGTAGATATAGTCGGTCACTTTGTCTCGCCCGATTTCGAGGCGAGACGGCCCAGGAAGGAGGAACGGATAAATAAACTTTTTGCTGGCGAGCTCGCATTTCCCACGACCAACTTCAAGGCGGCCCTCCGGCTACCCCTATGGTCGAAAGTCTGCCAGATCTTCATGTACTATAGGGTGGTCCCAGGGCAGATGACCCCGAACTCTGTTGTACTAATCGTTGGGTTTGCCTGCTTCCTGCGAGAGGAGAAGACCGAGTTCATCCTCGCGGTATTCCGCAAGTTTTCTTTTTCCGGGCAAATAAAGACGGGACCGCCTGCTTCGCAAGAAGCCATATGAATGTGTGGGAGACTGTCAATAAGAGCCACAAATGGCTCAAGAAGTTCATCATCGTCAAGGGGGACTTTGGCAACGTCTCCTTCTCCCTAGTCCAACTCAGCGAGGCGAGCTACAACCCCCCCCCCCCCCCCCCCCCCCCGCCTTGGGGGGTCATGAAGCGGGGTTGTTCGGGTTATTCGCTGGGAAAAACATAGAGGTGGCCAACCTCCGCAGAAACCTGGACGACCTCGTCCCCGTCCCGCCCGGTGAGGTTAAGCAGTTCGCCCATCTACGCGCTCTAAATCCCGTCGAATATTTTCTAAGTTTCACGCTCTTGCAGGAGCGCGACATTCCTCTCCATCAGCCTCATAAGAGCGCGCGACTCACTACCAGCGAGCTTGCCCGGGCCGAGGCGGCTGCTGCCGCTCATCGCAAGTTCTCAACCCCTGCTCTCGCGAAGCGGTCCAGCCGCGAGCGGCCTCAGGACCCGCCACCGCCCAAGAAATCGAAGAAGGAGGGTGGCTCACCTCCACCGACTCGCGACAAGGGCAAGGCCCCCGCGAGATTGCCATCCACCATTGCTGCCCCCGTGGCCTCTCTGGTCGTCAGATCTTTTAGCGGAGAGGCAGGCACATCGCAGCCGCTATAGGAGGTTCAGTCCGACAGGATGCCAGTCCCCCGGGGGCACTATAACTTTGGTTGAGGTGAGGGACCCGCGGATGAGTCCGGAGTCCCGCAGCTTCCATGGGACAAGGAGACCAACCGGGTCTACATATCCTCGCTACTACCGAGCTGGTTGGACGACAAATCCAGCAGCGAGGATGCTTACTACCTCGCCTTCAACATCTACGAGCGAGAGGACGAAACCTTTTACGATGAGGAGGAGATACGGGTGTTGATTTATGAAAGCGCATTGGCCCAGTTTCGCAGCCTGAAGCTAGCCCATATGGTCGGCCGGCGGTGTCTTTCGCTGGACAAGAGCTCCCCGTCCCTCAATAAGTTAGTCAATGAGAAGGAGGCAGCCCTCAGACTTGCTCAAGAGGAGGAGGGTGAACTTTGGAAGTGGGTCGACGCGGCAAGGGCCACTCTCGCTCAGTACCTACGTGGAGCGGTAGGTTTCTCGACTTGCCTCAACCTTTCCTCCCTCCCGCGTGACTTAACTCAGTTGTTCTCCCTTTCACAGGATGCGGCGACGACCACCCGACTTGGAACTGAGATCGCCACCCTCCAACAAGAGAAGCAGGCAATTCAGAAGCGGGTGGACGCATTAGATGCTGCAGCGGCTGCCCCGCCGCCATCTACAAGCGGCTGCAAGCTCGCTCATTACATTGATCACGAGATCGAGGTGATGATGCAGAAGAATGCAGCCGGCGTGGCGAAATACACGTTCAAGACGCTGTAGAGGGCCAACCTCATCAAGGACGATGGTGCCAAGCTCTTGTTGAGCGAGGTGGTACCGGAGCTGATCCTTCCGGTACCAAAGCCGGGCGACGGGTCCTACAACCGTATATAAGGGCCCGCCGCTCAGGGCCCGCCTCGCCAGGATCTTACATTCATCCTACTTTTACCGCGGCAGAGACGCGGGCCAGAGCCCAGTTTTTTGTAATAGTTAACCCCTTTTTTATTTCACCAATGTATATAACTCTTTTTTGATCTGAAATGCGAATATCCTTATTTCTCGCATTCGCCCCTTGATTCCCACACTTATTATGATTATTTTTATTCTTGAACATTCTTTTGGACGTTGCGGCTGTGAGCGAGCGAGTGAGGTCGTCCGTTTGTTTTAGACTCTTAACTTAAGCTTATGAGCGAGGAGTACGTTAGATAGCCGCGATGCGAGGGGGCGACTCGCTTACTCCATCCGGGATCGCTACCCCCATTTGCGTCATTGGGTGGGCGAGAAAACCCTACCGTGTGTTTGGACTCTGTGCAAGCCGCCTTTCTAGGGGTCTTGGCGTAGCCGAGTTATTTTTGCCTTGACCCCTTCCACAGGACCCGCCGATCTATAGGCTGGTTGCGGCTCTCTTGGCCTTTCATCTTGTCGAGATCCTTTCGTCGACCCGCCGATCTTTTCGTGATGAGGGCGGCTAGCCCTTTCCATTATACGCTGCTCCTGCCGAGTTGCCCAGCCCATGTCGGTCAGTGGGGTTCTGAACGGGCTCTCGGAGTCGCGCCCAACCCTGGTTTTTTGGTGGGATCTGCTCGGGGTCTGAGGCAGACTCCTCCGAGTGACATCTAACCCTGCCAGCTTGATGGGAGCCTTTAAGCGGGATCTACTCGAGGTCTGGAGCAGACACCTCCGAGTGACATCCAGCCCTGCCAGCTTGGTGGGAGCCTGACAACGGGATCTGCTCGGGGTATGGGGCATACTCCTCAGTGTGATATCCAGCCCTACTAGCTTGAAGGGAGCCCGACAGCGAGATCTACTCGGGGTCTGGGATAGACTCCTCTGAGTGAATTCCAGCCCTACCAGCTTGGTGAGAGCCTAGCAGCGGGATCTGCTCGCGGCCTGGGGAAGACTCCTCCGAGTGATATCCAGCCCTGCTAGCTTAGTTGGAGCCTGACAGTAGGATTTACTCGGGGTCCGGGGTAGACTCCTCTAAGTGACATCCAGCCCTTCCAGCTTGTTGGGAGCCTGCTAGCGGGATCTGCTCTAGGTCTAGGGCAAACTTCTTCGAGTGATATCCAGCCCTACTAGCTTGATTGGAGCCTTGCATCGGGATCTGCTCGCAGTCTGGGACAGACTCCTCCGAGTGACTTCCAGCCCTCCTAGCTTGGTGGGAGCCTGGCAGCTAGATTTGCTCGGATTCTGGGGCAGACTCCTTCGAGTGACATCCAACCCTGTCGGCTTGGTGGGAGTCTTTCAGCGGGACTTTCTCGGGGTCTGGAGCAGACTCCTCCGAGTAACATCCAGGCCTGCCTGCTTTTTGGGTGCCTTGCAGCGGGATCTGCTCGGGGTCTGGGATAGAATCCTCCGAGTGACATCCATCCCTACCAGCTTGGTGGGAGCCTGGAAGCAGGATCTGCTCGGGGCCTGGGGCAGACTCCTCTGAGTGATATCCAGCCCTGCCATCTTGGTGGGAGCCTGGCAGCGAGATCTGCTTGGGGTCCGGGGCAGACTCCTCTGAGTGACATCCAGCCTTACCAGCTTGGTGGGAGCCTGACAGCCGGATCTACTCGGGGTCTGGGGCAGACTCCTCCGAGTGACATCCAGCCCTGCCAGCTTGGTGGAGGCCTAGCAGCGGGATCTGCCAGGTGTCTGGGGCAGAATCCTCCGTGTGACATCCAGCCCTGCCAGCTTGTTGGAAGCCTGGCAGCGGGATTCGCTCGGGGTCTGGGACAGACTCGCATTTGCTCTTTTCATCATCAAGGCACAAGTTCATCAGCAGAAGCTTTATTAGAAACTAAAACGACATTTACATGACTCAGGGGAAAAAAGTTTTAAGTCATCACCACTCAAGGTGAGACTTAGGATCTCTCCCTCCACATTCTAGAGCCGATACCCTCCTGACTTCAATGCCTCCTATATAATGTATGGTCCCTCCTAGTTGGGATTGAGCTTCCCTACGGTGGCTGACCTCCTCGCGACATCCACTTTTCTTAAGACCAAGTCTCCTTCTGCGAATTGTTTGGCCCTGACGTGCTTGTCAAAGTATTTGGTCATTCTTCTCTTCGCTTCCTCTTGCCTGACGGCAGAGAGGTCTCGCAGCTCCTCAACCATGTCAATTTAGAGCCACATCTCCTCCTCATTATTGGCCCTCCATTCTTCTCTGTCCTCTCCGGCCTCGAACACCCGAGGGGTTCGGACCTCGAACTCTATCGGAAGTACCGCCTTGCACCCATGGGAGAGTTTGAAAGGAGTCTCTCTTGTCGCCGTGTTGGGTGTGGTTCTAAGGGCCTAGAGGATCGAAGGGAGCTGCCCCACCCAGCTTCCTCTCAGATTCTCTACCTTCTTTTTGAGGAGGTTAACAATGATCTTGTTCGCCGCCTCACTTGCCTGTTGCTCCTGGGATGTTGAATCAAGGCAAACCTAAGATTGATCCCGAGCTACCCGCATAAGCTAATAAACTCGGCGCTTGCAAACTGAGGGTCGTTGTCTGTGACAATGTCCTGAGGCAACCCATCATGGTTGATAATCTCCCCCCATACAAAGTTCCTGATGACCTGGGAGGTTACCTTGGCCAATGCCTTAACTTCCAACCATTAGAGAAATAATCAATCATCACGAGCAGGAACCTTCTCTAGCTGCTGGCCTGGGGGAAGGGCCCAACAAAGTCCATTCCCCAGATTACAAATTGCTAGGGGGCTGTGATACTCTTTAGGCGTTGGGCCGGTTGTAGCTGGAGGGGAGCGAACAGTTGGAACTTATGACACTCCTTCATGAACTTCTCTGCATCTCGGCTCAGGGTCGGCCAAAAATATCCTTGCCTGATGACCCGCCCTTCCAAGGTTCGACTCCCATAGTGGCTCCCGCACTCCCCAGAGTGAATTTCCTTCAAGATCCTCGGGACCTCCCTCTCGGCCACGCAGCGTGCCAATATCCTGGGAAGGGTCCTCCAGTATAGCTGACTGTCTCGCAAAATATAGTATGCCGACTTGTACTTAAGCCTCTTCCTGTCCATCCCTTCAGGATACTCCCCAGTGGACAAGTACGTTGAGAAGGGATCCATTCATGAGGGGGCCTGCTCCACCTCCATTAGCTCCCCCTCTTCAATGGATGGGCGTAAGAGATGGGTGAGGGTACCCCCCACCCGGGGGCCATGCTTTGCCAGTTGATCTACCTGCTCTCTCTCCTCCCTTGGCACGTGCCGAATGGAGAAATTCTGGAAGGTTATGATTACTCCCTTTACCTTTGCCAAGTAGAGATACAGAGTCGGCTCCCTCGCCTCGAACTCCCCGATAATCTGGGAAGCCACCGCCATGGAGTCAGTGAGGACCTCCACATCATTCACCCCTATTTCCCTTGCCAAGCGCAGACCCGTAATAGCAGCTTCGTACTCGGCTTTATTGTTTGTGATGGGGAAATATATCACCATTGTCCGCTCGATCCTCGCTCCCTGGGGGCTTTCCAAGATGACCCCCGCCCCAAAGGAATGCCTCCCTGATGCACCGTCCACCATGACCTTCCAAGGCACCAGGCGAGTGAGTTTCTAATCCTCCACCTGGATCACATAGTCTCCTAGGAAGTCGGCCATAGCTTGGGCCTTGATCGAGAGGCGGGGAACGAAGGAGATGTAGAACTCGCTCAATTCCACCGACCACTTAGCACATCTGCCTGAATGTCCCACCCCCTCGAAGATGTTGCGGAGGGGGCGGTCAGTCACCACTCGGATAGAATGTGCCTGGAAGTAAGGTCGGAGCCTCCGGGCCGATATGATTCGAGCGAAGGCCAGCTTCTCAAAAATAGGATAGCGGAGCTCGACCTTCCTAAACAACCTAGTCACATTATAAATCGGGAGCAGTTTGTTCCCCTCTTCCCGAACTAAAACAGAGCTCAGGGCCTCCGCCCCGACCCCTAAGTACAAGAATAAGTCCTCCCCCTCCTTTGGCCCCTAGAGCCGGGGGCTTGAGTAAGCTTCCTCTTCAAGTCCTGGAATGCCTCCTCGTATTCTGAGGTCCACTCGAACTTCCGGCCGCCTCTCAAGGTCTTAAAGAAGGAAGAGCACTTCTCCCCAGCCCGAGAGAGGAACCTGCTCAACCCTGCCAGCTTCCCTATAAAACACTGCACCTCCTTTACATTCCGAGGCGACCCCAGCTCCATAATCGCCCGGACTTTGTCGGGATTGGGTTCTACCCCAGCGGGGGTGAGAAGGTGGCCCAGGAATTTTCCCTTGCTCGCCTCGAAGATGCACTTCAAGTGATTCAGCCTCATCTTGTACTCGCGCAGGGTGGCGAAGGTTTTCTCCAGATTCTGAATGTGAGAGTCGCCGTCTCGACTCTTGATCATGAGGTCATCAACATATACTTCCAGGATTCTTCCCTTCTGCTCTCGGAAGACCCTATCCATCATTTTTTTATAAGTTGCCCTTGCGTTCTTTAGCCTGAAGGGCATCATTTATAGCAGTAGCACCCATCCCCGATGATGAAGGAGACATCCTTGATGTCGGGAGGGTGCATCCTGATCTGGTGATAACTTGAAAATGCTTCTAAAAAACTCATTATAGGGAAACCAACGGCTGAGTCAACCAACGTGTCGATCCGAGGCAAGGAATAATAATCCTTAGGGCATGATTTTTTAAGAATAGAAAAATAAACACACATACGCCACCAGCCGTCTCCTTTTTTAACTGAAAGTCCACCTAGTGTCAACTACCTTCACCTATGGGGGGGGGGAATAGGTGTCTTTGCAGCGTGTTAGCAGAATTGAAATTATACCTGCACAAGAAAATAAAACAACAAAGCACAGAGAGGACACAGGCAATTTATAGTGGTTCACCGATTTGGGTACGTCCACTTTCCCCCTTCGACCTATCTCCCAACCAGGGACGACTCGGTCACTTCACCAACAGGATTGAAATCCAATCCTTGCACTAACGGAAGGAACCCTTCCACACGTAGGAGTCACCACTCCCACAACACGGGTTGCACCCAACCCTTACAACTAGAGACCAATCGGTCCTTTACAAAGAAATTGAAAATAGCTTGTAAGAAATACAAACAACTTTTGGAGACAAGGGTGTCCCTCTTCGTTCGACGACGTGTTCTTGAAGTCAACGAAGAGTCCACAACCCTAGATCTCACTTGGATTGAACCTTCCCGAAACCGGCGGCGGCTTAGTGCGGCGGCTAGGTTCACGGAGTAAGCGGCGGCGACGGAGAGCAGCTGCTGTACTAGTGATTCAAACTTCGTAGCAAAGGAAGCAAGGTCTTCCAACAGTCACACTAGGATCGATCGTCTCGATCGATTCGGACGGGGAAGTTTTTCCCGATCTACGAATCAAGAGATAAGGGATCTCTGGTTAGACGCGTGAGACGCTATGCTAGCCTAAGCTTCTGTCGACGGAGATCTGAAGCAACTTGAGATCAACAGCGACGACAACGGCGCTAACGTCGGAGACGATCGGCGGAGCAAGATCGGGATCGGGCTCGACGGCGGCTCGTCCTTTTTGAATTCGCGTATTTTTCTGTCTGTCCCTGTTCATACATACGGGGTATATATATATTAGGTCAAGTATATGACCGTTGTGGGTCCCACCAATAAGAAGACTTGAGCCCGGTTCGAAACAGTTCAGATAACTTGAACCGGTCCAGAGAACAACAGGAAATTGCCCAAGTCAAATTCGGCGAGAATCGTAGGTGATTCTCAACGAATCGGCGAGAATCACTTACGATTCTCGCCGACTTCTACTTAGCTGAATTCTGGCTGTACTGATACAGAAGCCGGGGAGAATCGGCGGGAATCACACTTGATTCTCACCGAATCGTCGAGAATGCAAAGTCATTCTCGACGAATCGGCGAGAATCACTTAGTGATTCTCGACGATTCTGCCTTAGAGAAATTTCAGGCGGTGTCGAGACAGCCGGCTCCAACCGGCGAGAATCAGCTAGTGATTCTCGACGACTCGGCGAGAATCATTACTGATTCTCGCCAATTCAGCGAGAATCACTTAGTGATTCTCGTCGATTTTTACTTGGGCGATTTCTCCTCTTTCTTTCCTTGAGCTGGTCTTTGGCCCATCCTTGCTCCTTGTCTGCTCTTGCTTTATCATAGCCCTATACTTGAAATTAAGTACACCCCAATAAGAGAGTACACGTAGGCCAACACACTGATCTGCTCAACGAGGGATTACGTTGCACAGACCCGTGAATATTGACCCACTGCACCCTAACATTGGTGTGTACTTAGCATGGAATAACTGCAAGCACAACTAAAAAATAGTTCATCAAATACATTGTGAATTCATCTTAGCTAGACAGGTGGCTTCCTCAAATCCAGGTAATTGTGGATACAATACCCAACAATCTCCCCCTATTTGACGAAGCCAAAATCCTACTAGCTAAGATGAATACCACCATCCAGAGAATGATTAAAATTTTAAGTAGACGAGAACAAACATAACAATACTTGAGTCAAAACATGACATCACATATATATATATATATATATATATATATATAAATTCATAATACTTGTTCGTAAGATAATAGGGAAACATTGATGTGCAATAAGAGGCGGAAAAGATCCTAAGCCTATTTTTCCTTAGCAAGATCATCCTTAAGCTTCTGAGCCAGGAATTTCTTGCTCTGTCTTTCGAAATATTCCTTAGGCTTAGGATGATATCTGGGAGGAGGGGCTTTATCTGCCACTGTGTTATTCCTGAAGAATATGTTGCGTTTGGCTTCAAATTCTTTATGCCGCTCACATTCGTATTGGCTATATACCTCACTTCGATTTATGTGCCCCTTCTGCTGTAACAAAAATGTGTCCAAGATGATACTCTTTGATACAGGACTCCATTTTTCATTTCTCACATCCTCCTCCGTCAATCTGATCCTCTTTTCAGCTAGTGTTTCCTTTGAAGTTCCTTCTTTGATTTGCCTTTTGCCTTTGGCTTTGGCTAAGGCATCTTTATCAAAACAGGTTCTTCGTTCAGCCCTTTCAGCAGCTTTCTTTGACTCAGCTTCGCTTAACGGAACAACTTCTGCACTTGCTCCTTCGTCATCCACAGTAATGTTCTCAGTAGTCTCGTGACCAGGATTAACCTCAGGAATATTGGTTGTATTGTTGCCTAATGCTTGGTTGAGCAACCACTGGCAATTGTCATACACATATACATTAGACTGGTCGAAATTTTCGATGATGATGTGCTGAAGCCCTTCCATTTTAGCAGTATATTCTTTCTCCCCCTTTTTGGCTTCGATTGCAATGGAGTTTGCATAGGAGTGCATGGACTCATCAATGTACTTCAGAGATTTAGAGAACTCAGTCAGCTGGTCTTGTTGATTTTTATTGAGGAGCACCATGTTGGCATCGAATTTCTGTATGTTAGTCGCCACAACATGTGTATTCTGATTGACCACTCCCAGGTCGTCAGTATTCTTCTTCAGTCCTTTCATGAGAAGAGATACAGCTGTGCCTGCCTCTGTATACTTTTCATCAAATTTCTTCTCCATCACATCTAGTTTATGGTTGATCTGAACTATGTTCTTGAGCATGAGATCCTCAGATTCCTACAGTCTCTTTAGCACCGTTTTGTGGGATTTCTTAAACGTACTCTTGAGCTCATCCAGTATCCCTTGGACAACATTAACAGTGAGATTTGCCAGGTTTGCTTGGAGGGAAGGAGCTGCAGGCAGATCCTGGTCAGGCTCCCCAGCAGAAGTACTGGGAGAGCTGGACACTAGAATAGAGTCTACAGGGGGGACAGCGGGTTGCTGAGAGGGCTCCCCCTGTATTCCTGCATCCGACCTCTCAGGAGCTTGTTCCTCTGATGAACCAGCAGCATCCTCCTGAGGGTCCACCACTTTCTCCCGCTCAATTACTTCTTCCTCCACCTCAGTCTCCATGTGCTCAGCCTGATCTGCAGAATTATGCATGTCTTCTTCTACTGCATCCACCTCCTCTTCATCAGCCACCTCATCGCCCAGGTAATTTATATCTTCCTCACCGTCCTCTTCCTCTTCCACATCTGCCACTTCCTCCTCACTGTCTACTTGCACAGATTCCACAGCATCTTTTGCTATCTGAGAAATATCTGATATGGTGTTTGCAGAAGAGAATACAAACTCTCCCTCAGTTCCTATAATCAGTGCATCAGGAACTTCACTGGGGGCAGCCATAGAATGTGCAGGAGCACTGGTGTCCTCGGCAGGAGATGCATCCTCGTGGTCTATTTCCCTGGCGACTTGCCCTATTCGACGCTCCTACCGGTCGAATATGCTTGCGTCCATCCTTTTCAAATAGTGCAGAGGCACTCCTTTGCTCATGTCGAATGTATCGCCGTCCAGCTGATTCAGATAGAGACTGATGATTCGGCCAAAGCTGGGGGTTCGGAGTGTGTCTTTAATTTTCTCAAAGAGCATGGCTCCCCAATTGAACCGCTTCCGGCAGACGATTGCCACCAGAATCTTGAACATTTCTCCTGAGATATGGTCGTGGGATCCAGGTTTGCAGATTAGAACCTTCCCAACGATGTCGGACAGCAGCTTTCCCTCCTCGTTCATATCTTTCCTTTTGATTGACCGGATCCCCCGGGCCAGTCCACAGAAGGAAAGTGTCCTTGCTCTATCCTCTTCCTCCAGGTAGTCTTCTTCCCCACAACTGGATAGTCGCAGGTATTGGATCAGTTTCCTGGCGGATAGTTTGATCTTCTTCCCAGCAACCTTGCTTTTGATGGAGGTGTCTTCATGACGGAGCTTGGCAGTGGCAAAGAACTCCAGTACCTCCTTATCCAAGATCTTGCATGGGTGCTCCAGCACGAATGTCAGTCCTGCTTCCTCGAGCATGATGATTATGTTGCGGAACTCGTCTGAGGCCTGGGAGAATCCGGTTCTCACTAGCTCGCATCCAGTGAACAGGCCTGCAGTAGTCCATGGGGCCATAGCAAACTAGGAAGAAGGGGAATATCAATTTCCAAGTCTAAGGATCTCCGAAACTATGAGGTTGAGGATACAATCTATACTAAGCTTAAGTCACGGTTAGGGATAAGAAGGGGATTACCTTGTGAGGAGATGTAGTGAATGTTCCGGCACTACGATGCTTTATCAGAGTTGCGGCGAGCCGATCCGAAGCTGAGCGTGGGCGTGTCCCCGGCGGCGAGAGGGAGTCTTTGGGAGGGTCGTTAGGTCACTACGAGGTCGACGGAGGAGTCCGCTGAGAGGATCGAAGGGATTCCTTCGTAGCTTGGACAGTGTCTCGGCGAGAAACGGGAATGTGAAAAGTCGACGGGATTGGCGGAAGGAACGCGTAAATTGGAAGATGAAAAGTCGGCGGGATTTATATCAGGGTCGGCGGGATACCAGGGTCGGCGGGATTTATATTGTACGTTATAACCGGGTTTATATAAGAGCTTTGGTTCGATGAGGATTGCAGAAATCAAATTCATGTATTTGTCACGGGTTGGAAAGAATTCGAAAAGATCATTTCTTAATCCAAGTGTGGTTTAACATACCACACAACTTAGGAGGCACATCAATTCTGTGATTCCTAACTCACTAACATTGGCTAGCAGATTTCATAGATTATGTCGAGATTGATAAACGCAATATTCTTGATGTTAGTTGTCATTCTCAGTGACTCCTAATGACGTGTCAGCTTTAATTTTCAGCTTGTAATGTATACCTATTGATGTGCCTTCTCGAATCTATCAGAGAATTTACAGACACACCTTTAATAATGTATCTAAGGGTTATTTTTACAGTTTTGATCTGTCCTTAGAATAACACACATAGATGTGTATATGTATATATATATATGTAAATGTCGACATAATATGACTCAAATATTTAGGCTGATCAATGATACCTGGAATTGTAAGATTCATCATTCAGCCCTTCTTATTAGAGCATACCAGGTGTTCAATTGGAGTATCCCATTGTTGATAGTACTTCTTTCATTCCAGATACTTGTTCCAGACCAATCTTGGAACATCTTCTGTCTAGCTCCCATCATGACACGGATGTCTAGACTACCCTGCACCAAAGAATATTACCTTACCTTAGGAGCCCAATATGTATTGGGTCCTAGGTTCCTGTCAGCATAATAATTGGACTGCCTTCCCTCAGGAATCCTGGTGGGAAGACTAACATTGCCTTGAGGATGTGGAAGTCCCCTTGCCATTGATACAGAATAGTTGTGCCAACAATCTATGGCAAAATGACCCACTTTGCCACAACACCAACACTCATGAATGTTGTATCGCCGTTTGTGACCTAAACGGATGACAGAGGTAGTCATAGTTCTAGGTCTAAACGGAATAGAGCCAGATATGCTCACAGAATTGTCTCTTCCACCGTGACTATTGGAAGGGTGGAAAGAATGCATATGGCAGGCGTCATGAGGCCTGGGAGGTGGTGCCTTCTTTTCAGTCAGCCCCCTTCCAAGGACCTCATGAGTCCTAACAACATGATTTCTATCCCCCCTTTCCAGAGTCCTAGGGAGGTGAGAGGCGCATTGTGAGCTGGTGCTGGCAGATTCATGACGATTAGGGGTTGTGGCCGAGAATACAAAGGGCTTGGAGGAAGCCGGAGGTATTCTCTTCTGGGTGGCCATGACAGCCCTTGCATTTTGGGTGCCTCCACATGAGGGCAGATCACCCTTGCAGTGACCACGGCTGTTCCTGTGATCATACCTGTAGGCATGATGAGTACCCTTCCTTCCTGGTGTGGGGGGTCTGAATACCGTTTCCCCATTTCTCCATGAATTGATAATTCGGGAGATCCATCCATTTTCTTCCTTTCTCTTGATAGCATCAACCTTGGAAAAGTTGGATACTATCCTCTTCTCATTCTCTAGACTACTCTCTAGATCTGAGATTTTGGAGTTCTTAACCTTGTTGGATGCCAATTGGAGAACCAACAAGATCTTCAGCCGAGCAATCTCCTTAGCTTGCTCCTCAACAAGTAGGTTGCTTTGCTGAAGGGCTCTCTTCAAGGAATCAGGATTTTCTGAAGGGCGGTCATCCAAACTATTCCTGTCTTCTGGAACTTGAGGAAGAGAGGGGCAAGGTGACGAAGTTACCTGGTCCTGACTTAGCTGATCAGGGATAATGGTAGAACTGACTGGGGCAGCTGAGTCATCTTCAACTGAGCAGTCTTCCTCAACTTCCTCCTCAGTCTCTGATAAAGACACAGGTGCCCTGATACTGTGAAATCGGTCATCACTTTCTTCTTCAGAAATGCTGACCCCCATATATGCCTCATCCTCTTGCTGGCTACTTGTCCCTGTTCTGTCTGATCCCTCTATGAGGTCTGATACAGTTTGCCACAAGGACTTGGCCGTCCTACACTTTTCAAGTTTTGACCGGGAAGGTCCAGTCCAGACATCCAGGATGATTTTACGAATCATTTTATCCAAGTTGAATAGAGAGAATTCAATCTCAGACATTTCAGTAGTCTCCTTGGGGATCTGCATATCCTTTACAGAGCAGGAGGCCTTCATGGGAATGAATGGACCCTATTCCAAGATGATTGATGCGCGAGGGTCGATGGCGTCCAAATAAAAGGATACCCGCATCTTCCAGATGGGATAATAGTCCTTTGTGCACACGGGAAGTCTTAGCGGAGAGATCCCATAATCCAGCTCCATGCTTTTGACACTGGTGGCAGGATTCTACTCAAGGTGTGAACCTTTTTGTTGAGTAACCTCCCTCTGATACCACTTGAAAGTCCACCTAGTGTCAACTACCTTCACCTATGGGTGGGGGAATAGGTGTCTTTGCAGCGTGTTAGCGGAATTGAAATTATACCTGCACAAGAAAATAAAACAACAAAGCATAGAGAGGACACAGGCAATTTATAGTGGTTCCCCGATTTAGGTACGTCCACTTTCCCCCTTCGACATATCTCCTAACCAGGGACGACTCGGTCACTTCACCAACAGGATTGAAATCCAATCCTTGCACTAACGGAAGGAACCCTTCCACACGTAGGAGTCACCACTCCCACAACACGGGTTGCACCCAACCCTTACAACTAGAGACCAATCGGTCCTTTACAAAGAAATTGAAAATAGCTTGTAAGAAATACAAACAACTTTTGGAGACAAGGGTGTCCCTCTTCGTTCGACGACGTGTTCTTGAAGTCAACGAAGAGTCCACAACCCTAGATCTCACTTGGATTGAACCTTCCCGAAACCGGCGGCGGCTTAGTGCGGCGGCTAGGTTCACGGAGTAAGCGGCGGCGACGGAGAGCAGCTGCTGTGCTAGTGATTCAAACTTCGTAGCAAAGGAAGCAAGGTCTTCCAACGGTCACACTAGGATCGATCGTCTCGATCGATTCGGACGGGGAAGTTTTTCCCGATCTACGAATCAAGAGACAAGGGATCTCTGGTTAGACGCGTGAGACGCTATGCTAGCCTAAGCTTCTGTCGACGGAGATCTGAAGCAACTTGAGATCAACAGTGGCGACAACGACGCTAATGTCGGAGACGATCGGCGGAGCAAGATCGGGATCGGGCTCGACGGCGGCTCGTCCTTTTTGAATTCGCGTATTTTTCTGTCTGTCCCTGTTCATACATACGGGGTATATATATATTAGGTCAAGTATATGACCATTGTGGGTCCCACTAATAAGAAGACTTGAGCCCGGTTCGAAACAGTTCAGATAACTTGAACCGGTCCAGAGAACAACAGGAAATTGCCCAAGTCAAATTCGGCAAGAATCGTAGGTGATTCTCGACGAATCGGCGAGAATCACTTACGATTCTCGCCGACTTCTACTTAGCCGAATTCTGGCTGTACTGATACAGAAGCCGGGGAGAATTCGGCGGGAATCACACTTGATTCTCACCGAATCGTCGAGAATGCAAAGTCATTCTCGACGAATCGGCGAGAATCACTTAGTGATTCTCGACGATTCTGCCTTAGAGAAATTTCAGGCTGTGTCGAGACAGCCGGCTCCAACCGGCGAGAATCAGCTAGTGATTCTCGACGACTCGGCGAGAATCATTAGTGATTCTCGCTGATTCGGCGAGAATCACTTAGTGATTCTCGCCGATTTTGATTTGGGCGATTTCTCCTCTTTCTTTCCTTGAGCTGGTCTTTGGCCCATCCTTGCTCCTTGTCTGCTCTTGCTTTATCATAGCCCTGTACTTGAAATTAAGTACACCCCAATAGAGAGAGTACACGTAGGCCAACACACTGATCTGCTCAACGAGGGATTACGTTGCACAGACCCGTGAATATTGACCCACTGCACCCTGACATTGGTGTGTACTTAGCATGGAATAACTGCAAGCACAACTAAAAAATAGTTCATCAAATACATTGTGAATTCATCTTAGCTAGACAGGTGGCTTCCTTAAATCCAGGTAATTGTGGATACAATACCCAACATTAACCATTACAACATTGGAGACCCAGCCGGGGTATTGGATCTCAGATACAAAATCGGCCTTAAGGAGCTTGGCCACCTCCTCTCAAATCGGCTAGACAAACCTGTCCTCTATGGGCCTCTTCTTTTGCTTGATGGGGCGAGCCTCCGGATCCAGGTTGAGGAAATGACAGGCTACGTCAGTGTCGATCCTGGGCATCTCTGCAGCGCTCCAAGCGAAGATTTCCACATTCTTCTAAATGCACTCCAGCATCTTTCCTTGGGCCTTCGGGGTCAGCCCCCCGCTGATGCGAACCTTATCCACCTTGCCTCCGAGGGTGAGAACCTCCATATCAACCACCTCTTCTGCTGCCTCCAGGCAAGGCCGCTCCCCCCATTCCTCAGCATCCCATCCTTCTTGGGCGAGGGCCTCTTCCCCGGCTTCTTCCACGGCAATTTCCTCGGCCGTCTTCTGAACTTTCTTCACCTCCTTTTCTTGGGCGCAACTCTCCTCCACATCCATCTCCTCCGGGCCAACCCCCTGCTCTTCCTCCTCCATCCTCCGCCCTCTCTCTTCAGCACCCTCCCTTCCATGAGATTGAGTTTATGGCGGTGACATAGCACTCCCTTGCCATCTTAGGGTCTTTGTAGACCCGGACCTGGACCCCATCAACATTGAACTTTAGGCATTAGTGGAAAGTCGATGGGATGCAGCGGAAGGCACTGATGAGGGGCCTCCCAAAGATGGCACTGTAGCTGCTAGTGGCATCCATAATGACAAACTTGCAATTGCGGGACTGCCCTCCCAGAGATTCTTGGAGTCCTACCCCTCCTTTGACTTCCTTCCTCTCCCCTGAGAAGCCAAACAGGGGCCCGTCTGAGGCCAACACCCTCCTGTCCTTCACCTTCATCGTGTCAAATGACTTATTGAAGATGATGTTGAATGAGCTCCCATTGTCGATGAGGATCCGAGAGACGGTGAAATCTTCGATGGCCGTCTGGATGACCAACGCATCGCAAAAGGGGTCTTCGTGACCCGGCATGTCCTTGACCGTGAAGGTGATTCTTTGTTTCGGGGGCGGGGTCTTGGATGTGGATCCAATGCTCCGTTGGTACATGGTTTGGAGTCTCGCCTTACGGGAAGCCTCGTTCCCCGCCCCCCCCCCCCCATGGATCGCTCTGATCCCTCACCGGTTTCCCACATCTTCCAAGTCTTTGCACCTGTCCTCCTCTACCCGATGCAGGACCTCCTCAATCTCCAACCCTTGGCGATCTTGCTGCTGCTGCTGCTCCCTATTTCCTCCTTTCTCGAGGAACTCCGAGCACGTTGTTGTGGCGAGCCCTTCCTGCCGATAGAAGTTACAGTAGGGTAACTCAACCCTAACCTCCCTTCTTCTCCTCCGCACTGCTCTTCTCCTCTCACCCATGGCTATGGACATAGCCTCCTATTGATCGGGGAGGGGGGGCCTTTGGCCCTACCTCCCACTTGGAGGGTAGAACTTGCCCTGGCCTATTTGGTCGTTGACCCCTCCGCAAAACCATCTCCTCGACCCCTGCTCCTTCTATTTGGGCCTCCAGCCTAGCAACTGATTCGGCTCCTTGCGCCCCCAACTAGGGTGCTGCTGCAGCTGCTCCCTCTGCCTTGCCTCAGCTCTTCTTTCCTCCTAACCTCTGCCTCCTCTGGGCCTCTGCTCCTCCGTAGCCCACCTGGTTAACCTCCGAGAAAACTCCGGGTTCGACACCTCCCCATCGAATTCTCTTGCCGACCTCTCCATCAACTCCTCGTAGGATAGGGTGGAATCCACTTCAACTCCATCCGAAAGAAACCCTACTACAGCCCCGGGGTGAAGGCCATCATCGGAGTATGGCCCGACATCTCCTGAACCAGGGTGACCTCCTCCTGGAAGCGATTGACATAGCTACCCAGGGTCTCATTCACCCCCTTCTTGAAGTGGAATAGGGACTCTAACTCCCTCTTCCTCTTCTTCGAGGTGGTTAACCTCAGCATGAACCCCCGGTGGAGGTCCTCAAAACAGTAGATAGAACTGGCCGGCAGCTGGTGAAACCACTCCTTGGCCTTCTCCTTCAGAGTGTTGGCGAAGAGCCTGTACTTGAAGCCATCCAACATTTGCCGGATCGAGACCACATCCTCAAACCACTAGACGTGCTGGACCGGGTCTCCCTTCCCAATGCAGTAGGACATGTCTGGCTCCCTGAACCCATTTGAGATTGGTGAAGAGGAGACCAACTCACTAAAGGGACTATCTTCGCCCACCAGGCAAGTTGGAGGGTCTCGAGCTCCCAACTCACCGAATCTGCCGCCGCCTCGCGAGCCCGAGAAGAGCACTCTACCGGGGAGCTCGGCACCCTAGCCTTCCTCGGGGACCTCCTTCCCTACTCACTGGGCGGGAGCAGCCTCGCCGAGTACCGGGTCCGAGAGAACTGGGATCACTAGAGTCGAGTACTCGGCACGCGCGCCGAGTGCGAATCGGACAAAGTCAAGTACCTCCTGCCCTAAGTCTTCGAACATCCCTATCGTCGCGAGAGGGGGAGGGGGTGGTGAGTCATTCCTGTCTAATCCTTGCACTTCTCCTCCAATCATTGAGCACGCTGGAGGTTTTCTGTGCTGACCACGCTCCACGCTCACCGCACCAAAATTTTGAAACCAAAAATCAATCTCTTGTGGACCTTACCCTTGGGGAAGGGGTGGTCGCGCACCTACTTCGCTACTGCAAGAAAAACAACAAGTAAAAGAGATCAAAGGACTAGACCAAGGGACCTGCGCGGAGGTCCCACCATACACCCGGAAGATCACTGAGCGCTTCCCCTCCTTTGCAAAAATGTCGGGCTAAGGTACCTTAGAAAGTGCTAGTAGACTGGGAGATCAATAAGCATGCCTTAAGTCCTTTTTAAAGATTCTGAAAATGGTTTGCAAATAACTAACCTCTGTTGGCCAGAAATTACTGAAAGCCCCTTGGGCTGGCCTGCCAACAGCCGAACTCCGTCGTCCTGACCGGCTATGCGTAGTCCACCCAGGTCTACCAACAGCGAGACTTCGCCATTCTAGCTGGCTAAGGGTAGGCCTGTATGGGCAACATGACAAGTAATCCTCCCCCCATTGGGGACTAGGCGAGTAGCCCTTCAATACCTCCACTCGGCAGGAGGCGCAGGCCCGGGCTGGTTCGCCTAGGGGACGCGGGTTGGAGACGGCCCGCCTGTGAAGGCGCGAGCCGAGAGTGGCCCTCCTAAGAGAGGTGGGCAGGACTGACCTGCCTAATGGGCGCTGGTTTGAGGTGCGAGGTTGACCCTCCTAGGAGAGGCAGGCAAGGCTGACCCTCCTGGGTGACCCTTGGAGGCGGACCCGCCAAGGTGAGGCGGGAAGGGCTGACCCGCCTGGGCGACCCTTAGAGGCTGACCCACCTAGGAGAGGCGGGCCGGGGTAGACCCGCCTGGGCAACCATTGGAGGCGCGGGCCAGGGTCGACCCGCCTGCTTGCCCGAGTCCCTTCGGCAAACATGGGTTGTACACCTACTTTTTATTCTCTTTTGAAGAGATTAGAAGGTTTTCGCGAGTTCACTTCAGCTACTCGCATTATATTATAAATTTACCTGCATTTGACTTTCCTTTTTCAAAGATTAGCAGGTGTTGGCGAATTCACTTTAACTACTTGAGTTAAATTTTAAATTTATGTTCTTTTGACTTCTCTTTTGGTGATATTTGTAGGTGTTTGCGAGTTCATTTCAAATAATCACGTTATATTTTTAGTTTACCACCTTTTGACATCTCCTCTGTAAAGATTAGCAGGTGTTCGCTAGTTCACTTCCGGTACTCGTGTTATAATTTAAATTTACCCGTTCTGGACTTCTCTTTTGGAGAGATTAGCAGGTGTTCACGAGTTCACTTTTGGTACACGCTTTATATTTTAAATTTACCCCATTTACATATCCTTTGCAGAGATTACCAGGTATTCGCGGGTTCACTTTAGTTACTTACATTATATTTTAAATTTACTTGCTTTTGACATCTCTTTTGGTTATATTAGCAGGTGTTCGTGAGTTCACTTCTGTTACTCACATTATATTTTAAATTTACCTACTTTTGACTTCTCTTTTGCAGTAATTAGTAGGCGTTCGGGAATTCACTTATTGTACTCGTGTTATATTTTAAATATACCTGCTTTTGACTTCTCCTTTGCAGAGATTAGAAGGTGTTCGCGAGTTCACTTCATGTACTCGGGTTATATTTTTAATTTACATGCTTTTGACATCTCAATTTAAAGATTAGTAGGTGTTTGTAAGTTCACTTCAGGTACTCGCGTTATATTTTAAATTTACCTACTTATCACTTCTCTTTTATATAGATTAGCAGGTCTTCGCGAGTTCACTTCAGGTACTCGTGTTATATTTCAAATTTATCTTCTTTTGACTTCTCTTTTGTAGGGATTAGCAGGTTTTTGCGAGTTCACTTCAGGTACTCACATTATATTTTAAATTTACCTACTTTTGACATCTCTTTTGTAGAGTTTAGCAAGTGTTTGCGATTTCACTTTAGGTACTCGCGTTATATTTTTAATTTACCTGCCTTTGTCATCTCTTTTGTAGAGATTAGAAGATGTTCGTGTGTTCACTTAAGGTACTCGCGATATATTTTAAATTTAATTACTTTTTATTACTATTATGGAGATATTAGCAAGTTTTTGCGAGTTCACTTCAGGTACTCGTGTTATATTTTAAATTTACCTTCTTTTGACTTTCCTTTGCAGAGATTAGCAGGTGTTCGCGAGTTCACTTTAGGTACTCACGTTATATTTTAAATTTAACTTGTTTTGACCTCTCTTTTGATAATATTAGCAAGTGTTCGCAAGTTCACTTATGGTACTCGTATTATATTTTAAATTTACCTGCTTTTCACTTCTCTTTTATAGAGATTAGATGGTGTTTGTGAGTTAACTTCAGTCACTCTTGATATATTTTAAATATTTATGCTTTTTGTTCTTGTTTCCATAGATTAGAAGGTGTTTGCGACTTCACTTCAGGTTCTCGTGTTATATTTTAAATTTACATGTTTTTGAATTCACTTTTATAGATATTCGCAGGTATTCACGAGTTTACTTTAGGTACGGATGTTATATTTTTAATTTACATGCTTTTTACTTCTTGTTTGTATACATTAGCAGGTCATCTTGAATTCACTTCAGATACTCTCATTATATTTTTAATTTACCTATTTTGACTTCTCTTTTGGAGAGATTAGCAGGAATTAATGAGTTCACTTCAGATATTTGCATAAAATTTTAAATTTACCTCCTTTTGACTTCTCTTTATAAATATTAGTAGTTGTTCGCGAGTTAACTTCAAGTACTCGTAATATATTTTAAATTTACCTGCATTTGACTTGCTAGGTGTTCGCGAGTTTATTTCAATTACTCGCATTATATTTTAGATTTACCTACCTTTGAATTCTCTTTTGCAGAGATTAGCAGGTGTTCGCGAGTTCACTTCAGGAACTCGTGCTATATTTTAAATTTACCTATTTTTTACTTCTCTTTTGGAGAGACTAGTTGGTATTCACGAGCCCACTTTAGGTACTCGCGTTATATTTTAAATTGACCTGCTTTTAAAATATCTTTTATAGTGATTAGCAGGTGTTCGCGAGATAACTTCAGGTACTGATGTCATATTTTAAATTTACCATCCTTTGACTTCTCTCTTGGATAGATTCGCAAGTGTTTGTGAGTTCACATCAGGTACTCACATTATATTTTTAATTTACATGCTTTTGACCTCTCTTTTTTAGATATCAGCAGGTGTTTGCGAGTTCAGTTAAGGTACTTGCATTATATTTTAAATTTACATACTTTTGACTTCTCTTTTGTAGAGATTAGCAGTTGTTTGTGAGTACTCTTCAGGTACTCACATTATATTTTAAATAACCTGCTTTTTTTCTTCTATTTTGGATTGATCAGAAGGTTTTCACGTGATCACTTATGGTACTTTCGTTATATTTTAAATTTATTTCCTTGTGAGTTCTCTATTACAGAGATTAGTAGGTGTCCATGAATTCAATTCATGTATTCACATTATATTTTATATTTTCCATCATTTGACTACTCTTTTGGGAAAATTAGCAAGTGATTGTGAGTTCACTTCAGATACTCGCGTTATATTTTAAATTTACCTATTTTTGTCGTCTCCTTTGTAGAGATTATCAGGTGTTCGCGAGTTCACTTAAGGTACTTGCGTTATATTTTAAATTTACATTCTTTTAACTTCTCATATGGAGATATTAGTAGGTATTCACAAATTCACTTCAGGTACCCACGCTATATTTTAATTTATCTTCTTTTGACTTATCTTTTGAAGTGATTTGCCGGTGTTTGCGAGTTCACTTCAAATACTCGTGTTATATTTCAAATTTTCCTACTTTTGACATGTCCTTTGGAGAGATTAGAAGGTGTTCGCGAGTTCACTTCAGATACTCGGGTTATAATTTAAATTTACCTATTATTTACTTCTCTTTTGTAGAAATTAACTATTGTTCGCAAGTTCATTTCAGGAATTCGCATTATATTTTAAATTTACCTGATTGACATTTCATTTCAGAGATTAGCAGGTCTTCGTGAGTTCACTTCAAGTACTCGTATTATATTTTAAATTTACTTTCTTTTAACTTCTCTTTTGGAGAGATTAGCAGGTGTTCGCGTGTTCACTTAAGGTATTCGATTATATTTTAAATTTACCTACTTTTGACCTCTCTTTTGCAGAGATTAGCAGTTGTTCGGAATTTCACTTCAGGTACTCGCATTATATTTTAAATATACCTGCTTTGACTTCTACTTTGCAGAGATTTGCAGGTGTTCGCGAGTTCACTTTAGGTACTCGCGTTATATTTTGAATTTAGCGGCTTTTGACCTCTCTTTTGTAATGAATAGTAGGTGTTCGTGAGTTCACTTCAGGTAATCGCATTATATTTTAAATTTACCTACTTTTGACTCCCCTTTTATAGAGATTAGCAAGTGTTCACGAGTTAACCTCAGGTACTCCTATAATATTTTAAATTTACCTGCTTTTGACTTCTACTTTGCAGAGATTAGCAGGTGTTTGCGAGTTCACTTCAAGTACTCACGTTATATTTCAAATTTAGCAGCTTTTGACTTCTCTTTTATAGAGATTAGTAAGTGTTTGAGATTTCACTTCTTTGACTCACATTAGATTTTAAATTTACCTTATTTTGACTTCTCTTTTATAGAGATTAGCAGGTTTTTCCGAGTTCACTTTAGCTACTCGCATTATATATTAAATTTACCAGCTTTTGACAACTTTTTTGGAGAGTTTAGCAGGTATTCGCGAGTACATTTCAGGTACTCGCGTTATATTTTAAATTTAACTTGTTTTTACTTATCTTTTAGAGAGATTTGTAGATGTTCACGTGTTCACTGGAAATACTCGCGTTATATTTTAAATATAGCTTCTTTTGACATCTCCTTTCCAGATATTAGCAGGTGTTCACGAGTTCACTTCAGATACTCGTATTATAATTTAAATTTAACTATTTTTAAATTCTCTTTTGTAGAGATTAGTCAGTGTTCGTGAGTTCAATTCAGGTACACACGTTATATTTTTAATTTACCTGATTGACATCTCATTTGTAGAGATTAGCAAGTGTTCGCGAGTTCACTTCTGTTACTCGCGTTATATTTTAAATTTACTTGCTTTTGACTTCTCTTTTGGAGAGATTAGCAAGTGTTTGCGGGTTAACTTCAGGAACTCACGTTTTATTTTAAATTTACCTATTTTGACCTCTCTTTTGTAAAGATTAATGGATGTTCGCGAGTTTAGTTTATGTACTCACGTTATATTTTAAATTTACCTACTTTTGACTACTTATAGAAATTAGCAACTCTTTGCAAGTTATTCATGTACTTCTATTATATTTTATATTTAGCTTCTTTTGACTTTTCCTTTGCAAAGATTTGCAAGTGTTTGCGAGTTCACTTCACGTACTCACCTTAAATTTAAAATTTAGCTGCTTTTGACTTCTCTTTTGCAAAGATTAGCAAGTGTTTTCGATTTCACTTAAATTTACTTGCATTATATTTTAAATTTACCTACTTTTGACTTCTCTTTTGTAGAGATTAGCAGGTGTTTGCGAGTTCACTTCAAGTATTCACATTATATTTTAAATTTACCTGTTATTTACTGCTATTTTGGAGAGATTAGCAGGTGTTCGCGAGTTCACTTCAGGTACTCGCATTATATTTTAATTTTACCTGCTTTTGACTTTCCTTTGCAGAGATTAGCAAGTTTTTGAGAGTTAACTTTAGGTACTCGCATTATATTTCAAATTTACCAACATTTGACCTCCCACTTGATGATATTAGCAGGTGTTCGCGAATTCAATTCAGGTGCTCGCGTTATAGTTTAAATTTACCTACTTTTGACTCTTGTTTTATTGTGATTAGAAGGTGTTCGCGAGTTAACTTAAGGCCTCGCATTATATTATAAATTTAGAAGCTTTTGAATTCTTGGTTCAATTGATTAGTAGGTGTTCGTGAGTTCACTTCAGGTACTCGCATTATATTCTAAATTTACCTACTTTTGACTACTCTTTTATTGTGATTAGTAGGTGTTCGCGAGTTAACTTTTGGCACTCGTGTTATATTTTAAATTTAGATGCTTTTGACTTCTTGCTCGATAGATTAGCAAGTGTTCGCGAGTTCACTTCAAGTACTCGAGTTATATTTCAAATTTACCTGCTTTTGAATTTTATTTTATAGAGATTAGTAGATGTTCGCTAGTTAACATCAAGTACTCGTGTTATATTTTAAATTTACCTGCTTTTGACTTCTCGTTTGTAGAGATTAGCAAGTGTTCCCGATTTTACATCATATACTCTCATTAATTTTTTAATTTACCTATTTTTGACTTCTCTTTTGGAGAGATTAGAAGGTATTCGCGAGTTCACTTCAGGTACTAGCGTAATATTTTAAATTTACGTGTTTTTGAATTCTCTTTTATAGAGATTAGCTAGTGTTCACGAGTTCTCTTCAGGAACTCATAATATATTTTAAATTTACCTGCTTTTGACTCTCCATTGAAGAGATTAGCATGTGTTCACGAGTTCATATTAGTTACACGCTTTATATATTAAATTTACCTACTTTTGACATCTCTTTTGAGAAGATTAGCAGGTCTTCATGTGTTCACTTCAGGTACTCACATTATATTTTAAATTTACCTGCTTTTGATTTCTTGATTCGAGAGATTAGCAGGTATTTCCGAGTTCACTTCAGGTATTTGTGTTATATTTTAAATTTACCTCCTTATGACTTATCTTTTGTAGAAATTAGTAAGTGTTAACGAATTCACTTTAGGTACTCGCATTATATTTAAAATTTACTTACTTTTGACTTCTCCTTTATTAAGATTAGCAAGTGTTATTGAGTTCACTTCAGGTACTCGTATTAAATTTTTAATTTACCTACTTTTGACTTCTCTTTTATAGAGATTAGCAGGTGTTTGCGAGTTAACTTTAGATACTCGAATTTTATTTTAAATTTACCTGTTTTTGTCTTCTCATTTGAAGAGATTAGCAGGTGATCACGAGTTCACTGCATGTACTCAAGTTATATTTTAAATTTACCTGCTTTTAACTTCTCTTTTGGAGATACTACCTGACATTCGATAATTCACTTCAAGTACTCGCATTATATTTTTAATTTACCTGTTTTGACTTCTCTTTTATAGTGATTAGCAGGTGTTCACGAGATAACTTTAGGTACGTGCGTTATATTTTAAATTTACCTGATTTTGACATCTCTTTTTGCAGAGATTAGCAGCAGTTCGCGAGTTCTCTTCAGGTACTCGCGTTATATTTAAAATTTCCTAAATTTACTTCTCTTTTGGAGAGATTGGAAGGTTTTTGCATGTTCACATTAGCTACTCGAATTATATCTTATATTTACCTGCTTTTGAGTTTTCTTTTGTATAGATTATCAAGTGTTTCTGAATTCACATAAAGTACTCGCCTTATATTTTAAATTTATCTTCTTGTGACTTCTCTTTTTGAGAGATTAGCAAGTGTTCACGGGTTAACTTCAGATACTCGCATTATATTATGAATTTACCTGCTTTTGACATCTCTATTGCAGAGATTAGTAGGTATTCGTGAGTTCACATCAGATACTCGTGTTATATTTTAAATTTACCTATTTTTGACTTCTCTTTTGAAGAGATTAGCAAGTGTTCGTGAGTTCAATTTAGTTACACGTGTTATATTTAAAATTTACCTGCTTTTGACTTCTCTTTTGCAGAGATAAGTTAGTGTTCGGGAATTCACAAAAAGTACTCGCGTTATGTTTTAAATATACCTTCTTTTGACTTATCCTTTGCAGAGATTAGCAGGTGTTCAGGGGTTCACTTCAGATACTTGCATTATATTTTTAATATGCTTGCTTTTGACCTCTCTTTTTTTAAATATTAGTAGGTGTTCGGGAGTTCACTTTTGGTACTCGTGTTATATTTAAAATTTACCTACTTTTGACTTTTCTTTTATAGAGATTTGCTGGTGTTCAAGAGTTTATTTCAGCTACTCGTGTCATATTTTAAATTTATCTACTTTTTACTTCTTCTTTGCAGAGAATAACAACTGTTTGCGAGTTGACTTCTCCTTTGCGATTTCAATTCACGTACTCGCATTATATTTTAAATTTACCTGTTTTTGACTTCTATTTTGTAGACATTTGTAGGTGTTCGCGAGCAAACTTCAGATACTCGTATTATATTTTAAATTTACCTGCTTTTGACTTCTATTTTGGACAGATTAGCAGGTGTTCGTGAGTTCACTTCAGGTACTCTCGTTATATTTTAAATTTAGTTACTTTTGACTTCCCTTTATAGAGATTAGCAGGTGTTCGCGAGTTCACATAAAGTACTTGCGTTACATTTTAAATTTACCTACTTTTGACCTCTCTTTTGAAGAGATTAGCAGGTGTTCGCTAGTTCACTTCAGATATTCGCTTTATATTTTAAGTCTACATGCTTTTGACTTCTCTTTTATAGAGATTAGCGGGTGTTCGTGAGTTAACTTTAGGTACTTATATTATATTTTAAATTTAGATGCTTTTGACTTCTCGTTTCAAAAGATTAGTAGGTGTTTGCAAGTTCACTTCAGGTACTCGCATTATATTTTATGTTTACTTGCTTTCGACTACTCTTTAATAGAGATTAGCAGACGTTCAAAAGTTAACTTCAACTACACAGGTTAAATTTTAAATTTATCTTGTTTTGACTTTTCGTTTGTAGTGATTAGTAGGTGTTCATGACTTCACTTCAGATACTCTTGTTATATTTTAAATTTACCTGTTATTGACTTCTCGTTTGAAGAGATTAGCAGTTGTTCACGAGTTATCTTTAGGTACTCGTGTTATATTTTAAATTTACCTACTTTTGACTTCTCCTTTGCACAGATTTGCAGGTGTTCACGAGTTTTATTAAATTACTCGTGTTATATTTTAAATTTACCTTCTTATGACTTCTCTTTTGCAGAGATTAGCAGGTGTTCGCGAGTTCACTTCAGGGACTCACATTATATTTTAAGTATGTGCTTTTGACTACTTTATAGAGAGATTAATAGGTATTCGCGAGTTCACTTTAGGTACTCGAATAATATTTTTAATTTACAACCTTATGGATAATCTTTTGTTGATATTATCAGGTGTTTGCCAGTTAACTTTATGTACTCGTGTTTTTTTTTAAATTTACCTACTTTTTGCTTCTCATTTGCAAAGATTAGCATATGTTTGCGAGTTCACTTTAGGTACTCGCATTATATTTTATCTTTACCTGCTTTTAATTTCTCTTTTGGAGAGAGAAGATGGTATTCGCGAGTGCACTTCAGGTACTCATGTTATATTTTAAATTTACCTATTTTAACTTCTCTTTTATACAGATTATTAGGTGTTCACGAGATAACTTCAGATACTCGTGTTATATTTTAAATTTACCTACTTTTACTTCTCATTTCCAGAGATTAGCAGGTGTTCATGAGTTCACTTTAGTTACTTACATTATATTTTAAATTTACCTGCTTTTGACTTCTCTTTTGCAGAGATTAGTAGGTGTTCGCGAGTTCTCTTCAGGTACTCATGTTATATTTAAAATTTCCTACTTTTTACTTCTCTTTTGTAGAGATTTGAAGGTTTTCATAGGTTCACTTCATCTACTCATGTTATATTTTAAATTTACCAGCTTTGGAGATCTCTTTTCCATAAATTAGTAGGTGTTCGCAAATTTACTTCAAGCACTCCCTTATATTTTAAATTTACTTTTTTTTACTTCTCTTTTAGAGAGATTTAAAAGTGTTCGTGAGATCATTTTAGATACTCGCATTTTATTTTAAATTTACGTGTTATTGACTTCTCTTTTGGAGTGATTAGAAGGTTTTCTCAAGTTCACTTAATGTACAAGTGTTAAATTTTTAATTTACCTTCTTTTGACATCTGTTTCGTAGAGATTGGTAGGTGTTCGCGAATTCACTTCAGGTACTCACGTTATATTTTAAATATACCTGCTTTTGACTTCCCCTTTTTAGAAATTAGCAGGTGTTCACAATTTCACTTAAGGTACTCGCGCTATATTTTTAATTTACCTTCTTTTGACCTCTCTTTTGTAAAGAATAGCTGGTGTTCACTAGTTCACTTCGGTTACTTGCATTATATTTTAAATTAACCTACTTTTGACTTCTCTTTTATAGAGATTTGAAGGAGTTCATTAGTTAACTTTAGCTACTCGTGTTAAATTTTAAATTTAGTTGCTTATGTCTTCTCCTTTGTAGAGATTAGCACGTCTCTAAGAGTTCACATTAGGTACTCATGTTATATTTTAAATTTACCTACTTTTGACTTCTCTTTTACAGAGATTAGCAGGTATTTGCGATTTTCACTTTAGGTACTCGTGTTATTTTTTAAATTTACCTGCTTTTAACTTCTCTTTTGTAGAGACTAGCAGGTGTTCGCGAGTTGACTTCAGTCACTCGCATTATATTTTAAATTTACCTGCTTTTGACTTCTATTTTGGAGAGATTAGCAGGCATTCGCGAGTTCACTTCAGGTACTCATGTTATATTTTAAACTTACCTTCTTTTGACTTCTCCTTTGCATAGATTAGCAGATGTTCGCGAGTTCATTTCAGGTACTCGTGTTTTTTTTTATTTTCCTACTTTTGACCTCTCTTTTGATGATAATAGCTGGTGTTCACAAGTTCTCTTCAGGTACTCGCGTTATATTTTAAATTTACCTGCTTTTAACTTATCTTTATTGAGATTAGCATGTGTTCGTGAGTTAAATTTATGTACTAGTGTTATATTTAAAATTTAGATGCTTTTGACTTCTTGTTTCCATAGAGTAGTAGGTGTTCGCGAGTTCACTTCTGGTACTCGCATTATATTTTAAATTTACCTGCTTTTGAATCCCTTTTACACAGATTAGCATGAGTTTGCGAGGTAACTTCAGGTACTCATGTTATATTTTTAATTTACCTACTTTTGACTTCTCGTTTGCAGAGATTAGCAGGTGTTCACGATTTCACTTCAGATACTCTCTTTATTTTTAAAATTTACCATCTTTTGACTTCTCTTTTGGAGAGATTAGTAGGAGTTCATGAGTTCACTTCAAGTACTCACGTTATATTTTTAATTTATCTGTTATTGACTTCTCCTTTGCAGAGATTAGCAAGTGTTCACGAGTTTACTTCATGTACTCACATTATTTTTAAAATTTACCTACATTTGACTTCTCCTATCCAAAAATTAATATGTGTTTGCGAGTTAACTTCTGGCATTCCCAATCAAAAAATTAAATTATTTATATATATATATAAAGTTCTATATGGGGAAAATAATATACACAATCATGAACTAAAAAATAAATCAATCATTTTTTCCCTGGCTTTTCTAATATTGTTTGTCAAAATTTGTTTTTAGCTTTGGACAATACTTTTGTGGAGCTGGAGGAGCATCTGGATCATCAAATCTATGCTTCCTAAAATGTAGCCTTCTTTTAACACAAACAACATCTTGCTTTTGCCACTTCTCCCTGCTATAATAATCCCAAATGATCTTATTGGCCAAGTATACCAGTTTGAAGGTATTTAGGATAATGCTTTTGGAGATGAGACTCCACACTTTAATCATTTCTCTATTTGGCTCTGAACTTACAGTAGACGGACCTTCACCATATATTCTTCTCTTATGACCTGGAGGAGGTGAATCTTCAACAATTCGAATTTTTGGCTCAACAACACCAGTAATATTAGATCTTGGTCCATACTGAGGGAATTCCTGAGTTTCTCACAAGTATTGTGAGTAATCCATAGCAGGTATAATATCATCATTGAATGGTCCAGGAACCACAGGTATAGGAATCCTAGCATGAGTATGACCTTGGCCACCAAATAACTCACCATGAAGCCAACTGAATGTACTATTAGTGTATGATTTTACTCCCTTAAATTGTTCTTTCATCTAGGCTTCAAGAGGAGCTACCTTAGTTTGCAATACTTCCTCCCCCTTTTTTATATCTTCATGTACTTTAGCTGCAATGGAATTGCTATAATAGACAATTTGCTCGTCAAAAAAGTTCATTCCTGCATTTTTGGCATTAATGACTATTTTGGCATTTGCATAAGTATTCTGAATAGCATTCAAGTTGCTTTTTAACACTGCCATAGTATGTAAAATTGCTTGACCACCTTGCACGAACCAAGAGTCTATCCTTTCTTCCAGTTTATCAAAACATACCTTGATCTCGACAAGGCCGTTGTTCATATCATTTTATGATCTTTGAATTTCTTTAGTACCTTCTTCAGAGATTGATTAAAACTTGCTTGTTCTTTTGCCATCAGAGCATTTAATGACTTCAAGAGAGTTATTTTTTAACATTTATTTGGAAGGGAGATCTACACTTGCCTCTAAGTCAATGGAGACTCTTCCTTGGGAGAAAGATGAGATTTTGATAGCAGTCCAGCACCTAAAGCCTCTAGGATAGGAGGATACGCCTCTACATCTCCTTCCTCAACAAAAAGATCAACAATCACTACTTCTTCCACCGGAGGTATACAATGAATTTTTGTAAATCTGTTCTAAAGTTTTCGTACAAATATGTCCAACTCCGTTTGAATTGATATTAAAAATGAATCTACTCCCCCTAAGTCCTTATAGGTAGAAAGTCTGGGAGATGTACAATCAGATTTTCTGTAATAACGATATCAACATAATCATTACATTATCTGCAGCGAGCTCATCCTCATCATCCTCCATATCATAATCATCAATATCAGTCAATATTAGCATCAACATCCACCTAAAAATTAGTAGTATCCAACACAATAAAAACATCAGACATCTCATCAGCAGCAATCAGAACATCATCTTCAGTTGTCTCAACCTC
Source organism: Platanthera zijinensis (assembly GCA_039513925.1). NCBI lineage: Eukaryota > Viridiplantae > Streptophyta > Magnoliopsida > Asparagales > Orchidaceae > Platanthera > Platanthera zijinensis. The sequence goes on from CM077084.1 coordinate 164,170,834, forward strand.
AACCTCATTCGACACAATCTCAGTAGCAAAAACACAACCTATATTAATGACCTTAGTACAAATATCATTTGTCTCTTCAAATGAAATATCTGCAACTAGAACTACAACCCCTCGTTCAGAACTGATAGGAACAACTAATTCTGTTGAAGTGGGAACACTGAACGATACTATAGCTTAAGTATCCACATGTGTTTCAACTGACTCACCCTCGATTCCTGCACACGAGCATTCAGGAATTTCATTGAGGGTAGGAGTAGGAATTCTATCGTCAGAAACTATCTCCTCCTCTTCCTCGGGCAGCACTCTAGCTCCACCCTGCCTATGGATCCTTCTATCCTACCTGGAGAAGATAGATGAGTCAATTTTCTTCAAGTGATGAATAAGCACACCTTTAGTCATATCAAAAGTGTCACGGTCAAGCTGATTCAAATAAAAATGAAGAATTCTACCAAAATTTTGTGCCTAGAGACTATCCTTAATCTTGCAAACATCACAACCACCGCAGTCAATTTTCATCCGGCATATGATCGCGGAAAGAATTATGAAAATTTCTGAGGTTATGTAGTCGTGGGATCCATTCTTATATATATAACTTTTTTGATAATGTCTGAAAGAGTTTTCCTTCCTCATTCATCCCTTTACACTTTACTGCCTTTGTTCTTCGTGCCAAACAATAGAAGAGCAGAGACCTGGATAAGTCATCCTCTTCCAACTGATCATATTCATCACATTTAGGAAACCACAAGTACCTCGATAGGAGGAATGCATTCACCTTAACTCTGACCAATCAAACTTTACTTTTGATCACTGTGTCTTCCCTGCGAAGCTTTGCATTTGAGAAAAACTTGAGAACATCCTTATGTAGAACTTTGCAAGGGTGCTCAAGAACGAATCAGAGCCCGACCGATTCCAATATTAGATTTACATTTCTGTATTTGTCGATGGCCAGCACAAACCCCGTTTGCACAAGTTCTCCCCCTATAATAGTAGAGGAGAGAAGAGGAATGCAAAAATTGACTCTAGAGGAACTTCGGTGGCTGAGACCTAACTCGAGTCGCCAAGACCTTGAAGGAACTGTTGTTGCTGTAGGAATTGAAGAAGAACTACTATCAAAGACGAATTGTCGGATAATATAATGCAAATGCTATCACAGAATCGAAATCGATAGGAAGAGGAAATCAGCGGGATTCAGTATTCTCATTCGACGGAATAAAGGCGGATTACCCTGAGAAACATTATAAAAACATTTATATAGTTAAAGTTTTAAGATGGGAAAACAATGTGTACGTGAAACTGACGACTATTTTGATCCAATAAAAATTGACATATGTACAAATCATCGAAATTCCATTAAAGCCGAGCATAATTCATCGAGTTTTGCCGTGGAAACTAGCATAATCTCGATGAATCATTGAGTTCCGGCGAGTTCATCTCTGCTAATTTGCCTAAGAAACCATTATCTGTTGAGGGATGTACTTCTCGAGAGAATTTCTGTCTTCTTAGCAATCTTCATGAGTCCTTGTTTAGCATGCCCAATTCCATTTTGAAAAATGAGAACTTGGCCTCATCTAGTGGCTTCGTGAAAATGTCTGCAACCTGCTTATCTGCCAGGTTATAGTTGAGAGTTATGTCTCTATTCTCCCATACTCCCGTTTTAAATGATATCTGATTTTTATTTGCTTTATCTAGCTTTGAGGGACTAGAAAATTTGTGTTCTTTATCGCATTAGAGGAGTCACAAAACATGAGAATCTCCTTGAATTTAAAGTTGTAATCTTCTAGCTGATTCTTGATCCAAAGAAGTTGTGCGCAACATTTACCATCAGAGATGTATTCTTACTCAGCAGTGGAAGTTGTCACAATTTTGCTTCTTACTACTCTAGGAAATAAGCCTTCTTCTAAGGAATTTACAAGTACCGAAAGTGATTCTCCTATCATCCCTACTACCTGCAAAGTCTGCATCTGAAAATTAAATTAGCTCGAAAACATTACTTGTTGGGTACCATAAGCCAAGATTTGGTGTACCCTTAAGGTATCTCAAGATCCTCTTTGCAGTGACGTAATGAGATTCCTTAGAGTTCACCTGAAATCTACCTTACACATGTGATGAAAACATTATGTACGGTCTACTGGACGTATGATAGAGCAAGGACCCAATTATGCTTGTGTACATAGTTTCATTAAAAGGTTTCCCTTTCTCATCCTTATCCAGTGACATAGTTCAACCCATTGGAGTCCATATCGAGGTTGCGTTCTCCATTTTGAATTTCTTTAGAAGTTCTTTGGTGATTTTCGTTTGAGAGATCAAAATTCCATCATCAGATTGTCTCACCTGAAGTCCTAAGAAATACTTCAGCTCTGCCAAACTGCTCATTTCAAACTCCCCTTGCATGAGTTTAGAAAACATCTTACAAAGGTTGTCTATTGTAAAGCCAAAAATAACATTGTCTACATAGATTTACACTAGCAAAATCTTGCATTTTACTTCCCTAATAAATAATGTCTTGTCTATCTTTCCACTTATGAACTTATTCTCATGAAGAAAGTTATACATCGTCTAATACAGAGCTCAAGGAGCTTGTTTTAAGCTGTATAGAGCATTATTAAAAAAATATACATGATCAGGGAAAGTTGAGTTGATAAAACATGGGGGTTGTTCTTTGTAAACAACCACTTTTAGATCTCGTTGAGCAATGTTGACTTCACATCCATATGATAGACCTTGAAGCTTTTGTGTGTAGCATATGCCCGAAACACACTGATCGCTTCAAGTCGAGCCACTGGAGTAAAGGTCTAATCGAAGTCTATCCCTTCTTCTTGTCTATACCCTTGAGCTACGTGCCTTGCTTTATTCTTTATAATCACCCCATTTTTGTTCAGCTTATCTCGGAATACCAATTTTGTACCGATCACATTATATCCTTTAGGCCTAGGCACCACCTTCCAAACCTTAAATCTTTCAAACATGGTTGAGTTCCTCTTTTATGGCCATAATCCAAGTGGCATCCTTGTTTGCTTTTTCAAACTTCTTTGGGTAAACCTGAGATAAAAAACTAAGATGTAGAACTTCGTTAGCAGTACCTCTTCTGGTTCTAACACCATCGCCTGACTCTCTATCCAATGAACAGATCAGTCGGGTCATCTCTTAGGCATTTTAACACTAGATTTCTTCCTCTCCGACCAGTAGGTTCTGCCACATCTATTGCATCTCCCGTAGGGGTAGGAAGTTCTTCATCTAGTCGTTCTTCATCCACCACACTTGGATCGACGAACTTGACTTAACTTGGAGCATCTTCCTTGACCAATTATTCCAAGCTTAGTTCTTTTAACCTGGTACCTTCATCTACACCAACAACACTAGACGAGCTGCTATGAAGCATGCTTGTCTCATTAAATACAACATTTATAGACTCTTTTACCACCAGGATTTTCTTGTTAAAAATTCTTTGAGCCTTACTATGGCTACTATACCCTACAAAAATACCTTCAAAATATTTTTCACTAAACTTCATGTGATAATACTTCCTATTATTAAGTACGAACCATTTACTTATAAAGATCCTAAAGTATGACACAGTCGGTTTCTGCCCTTTAATAGTTCATTGGAAGTTTTACGATGTCTTTTGTTGATTAAAGCTCGGTTTTGAACATGACAAGCTGTGTTGACTGCTTCGGCCCTGAAGTACTTAGGTAGTGAAGCGTCATTCAACATAGTTATACTAGCTTCAATTAGGTTTCTATTCATTCTCCCAGCAACTCCTTTTTTTGTGGAGTATGTGGAGAGGAAAACTCAAGAAAGACAACTTGACTTCCACAGAATTTGGACATCACACCAAACTCAAATTCTGATCCGTGATCACTTCTGATTTTGAACACCAAGCTGTTTAATTCGTTCTGAATTTGTCTAACAAAATAAGTGAAGGCCTCAAAGGTGTCTTACTTGTGTTTCAGAAAGAACACACAAGTAAAATGGGAGTAAACATTAACAATGACCAACATATAAACTTTACCTCAAAAATTATGAATTGTCATAAGACCGAATAAGTCTATAGTAAATACAAACTTCTAGAGAAATCTTTTTCAGAAATACCTGTAAAGATATCCCTTGTCTGCTTACCCATTTGGCATGTGTGACATGGACTCTCTTTAAGGTACTTAATGCTTGGAGCATCACACACTATGTAGTAAGAAAATAATATATTTATAATTTTGAAATTAATATTTGCTAATCTCTTGTGTCATTGGTCAAAAGAGACGCACTATCTTTTGCTAAAAAACACACTTGTGAAAAATTGTCTAAACATAGAAAATTTAAATTGAAAATATTTCTACTCCGAGTGCCTGTTAAGACTTTCTTCAAATTGGCAGATGATTTTATCAGGCACTTGTCCTTGTAGAACTCAATGATATGGCCTTTGTCACATAATTGACTTATGCTTATCAGAATATGTTGTAATCCTTCAACATAAGCCACGTCTGTGAAGGAGACTATGCAGTTGGAAATCATACCATATACTTTAGTGATTCTCCTGTCAGACCCTCAAAAGATAACTTTTGGATCATCATTGACTGGGGTAAATTCTAGCAATAGGCTTCTAGTCCCGATCATATGTCGAGAGCATTCACTATCCAAATACTAGATTAGACTTTTGTTGACCTTTGGACATACCTGTAATCATAAATCATTTTACCTTAGGAAACAAAATGGATTTGGCCCCTTGGTTCCTTGTTAGTTGAACACCACTTGGAATATTTACATTGTGAGAGTTCAATCTCAGACTGTTAACTCGTGGAGTTTCAAGCTTTACCGGATGAAACCAGTAATCTACGACAAAGTGACCAATCTTGCCACAACACAATAGCCAAACCTATTATAACTTATCTTATACTCCTGCTTTACTTTTTGAACTAAGGTCTAACAGGAGCCACTGAATTGGTGGTGGAATTCTCATAATTGCAGCACACATAAGGCTTCACAATTTCCTTAGACTGGGAATATGTTGCGCGCTAGGGTTTGAAGAAAATAAACGCAACCGAACTAGCAACCTGATGAGGCAAGTATACCTATCAAATTGTAGCTAGGGGACACAAGTGTCGTATTGAAATCCGGGAACTGTTGGCTATGCTTACTCACACGAACGCTATTATCTTATCGACGGAAAAACTAGGGTTTAATAAAAACTAATTGCAAGGAAATAAGTAAAGCTAAAGCTAGAAAGAGAGATATTACAATTAATTAAAGAACATAAGAAAATCAATTACTACGAAGGGTTGAAAATATGAAATGGAAATGCACTCGATCAAGAATCACCTCGGCTAAAGACGATTAAGAAAATACAATAAAAATCTAAACTTAATAGGATAAAGGTCCTTGACCGTGGAGGTTCCTAAAGCTTGAAAACGCTTCTCTCGAAGTCGTGCCCAACTGAGTTTAGGAAGGTCCGACCGACTCTCGTCTAAATCGGAGGCCTAAAACTAGCTTTACGCGGTGAACCCCACTATTGGATTTTACTCCAATCTGGGAGATTTGGACGTCTGCCTCTCTCGAGGGGTGCGTACAACTCCCTTTACTCTTGAATGCTCACTTCATTCTATCGGCCTCTCGGCTAGCCCAGAATGAAAGCAAAGGTGGAGAGTATATATCGATAATATACCTCCAACCCATGATTAATCAAGAGTAATTCAAGGCCCTAACCTAAAAAGAAAAGATTAATTAAAACATCATAACTTAATCGCTCGAACCTCGGATCATCAAGATCGAGTACAAGGAGGATTAGTTAATCATAACGGAGTGGAGGAGGGGGGATGAGTAGTAAAGCATATAAAAGGAACACTAGTAAAGGAAAAGCACTTATATTAATTAAAAGGAGCAAGTTACACTAATGAAAAAGAAATTAGAAGTGCATGAAAATGAAATCCTATTCTAGCCCTATATTAAGCAATAAGAAAAAGCAAGATTACAATAAGAGCTAAGGGAAACTAAAAACTAAACTATGGTTAAACAAAAATTACAAAGAGAGAGAGAGAGAGAGAGAGAGAGAGAAAATCATAAAAAATAGAAAAGGACCCAAGAGCCAAAGGGGAAGAACCTCCCCCACTAAACCAAAGCTTGCTGAAATGAAGAGGGGGTGTCTCAATTTATAGATTTATTTCACGGGTTGGTCACGCCCTATGATACGCCCTAGGGGGGGCGTGTTAGGGGGCGTGACAGTACTATGTTGACCACGGGCTCTGGACTCTGGCGGGAAGGATCATTGCCTTTGTATGTCGGTGGTCACGCCCTAGGTCACGCCCATGTAGGGGGTGTGATACTCACGTCATGTCGAAATCATTGGTCGGAAATCCAGCAGTCGTCGGAAATGTTGATGTCACGCCCCAGGTCACGCCCGTGACTGGGGGCGTGACAGTACTATTGCGTGCTGTGGCACGCCCAGTGAGTGCGTATCAGGGGGCGTGACAGCGGTTTTGTTCGTTTTTCTATCCCTTCTAGCAGGAGTCCTCGGGATCGGGTGACACGCCCTAGGTCACGCCCAGGGAGGGTGTGACAGGAGGGCGTTTCAGGTCATTTTGGCAAATTTTCTGGAAACCTTCATAAAGACAAGAAAAAGTCAGTGGCAATAATATTTACATAAAAATGATAAAAAATAAACTAATAATAGACATGATTTGTACAATATATAATAAAAAATATGATAATAGTTTAGGCTACAAAACATATTATAGAATTCCCCCAAGCTTAAGCTTTGCTTGTCCCCAAGCAAAAATATAAAAACTAGAAATTTATAAAAAGTACTAATCAAAAAGTTTTAATTATGCCGACAGAAGTACTATGCGAAATTCTGAGTAGGGAAAAGGTGAAATGTAAGTCTAAAACAATTATTTAGGTATGGTAAAACTCTTATAAACTTTACTCAATAAAACAAATCATCCAAAATTTTAACGAGATTTTTTAAATAGACTTAAGCAAAGCAACGAAAATGAAAAACACGCATTGAGTGGTTACTAGATCCAAGCAACGCATTATAATTATATCAATTTAATTAACAAAAATCTAGGTTTAAATCCAAAACTAAAACTGATTTACTTTTTTTCTTTTCTTAGTTGTTAAATAAAAATCAAAAAGCGTGAATCAAAAGGACTTTAATAGAACAGAAACGTTTGGTTTAGGAATATGATTAGGAGTGGAATTCAAAGATAAACGTGAAGGTTTAAAATCACACTAAACCAAAGCAAAGAGTTTCAAAAACTTTCATAAAAAAAATATATACACTTTTTTTTCTTCTTCTTTTTTTCCATGTTTTTTTTTCTTTTTCTTTTTTCAAAACAAAGGCCATAAATATTTTTATTTTCCTTTTGAATTGGCCAAACAAAAATAAACATCACTTTTGAGCATACTTTTTTTCAAAAACCTTTCTCCCACAAAAATCACAAAATATCCTATCAAAATCGTGAAAATAATTTATGAAACTCAAAAAGGCTAGTGTGATTCGATAGGTTGGAAATTTTGGCTTTGGTGAAACTGAAATGAAGGGAGGAGCTATCAAATGAAATCGGAAAAAGGCTCAAAAACGGCTAACTAGTGGTAAAAGTTTTTAGGTTGGCAGGAAAGCTCAAACGAAAACAAAAACGGCCTAAATCATTTTCACTCTTTTGAATTTATTTAAAACAAAGGTTTGAAAAATTTTAAAAAGCAAGTCCTAGATCATAAAAGAAGATTGATGAAATTAACTTGAAAATAGAAATAATTGGAGACTTGGATCGTTCACATCTACTACGCTATTCAAAAGTTGACTTTACAAAAATTATTCAAAAACGAAAAAGAAAATAGTGGATGATGAATTTTTGAGAAAGTAAAGGAAATAAAAAAACAAAAAACCATAATAGAAATGCGTGTTTTAGAAAAATATTTCACCTTAACATGCTACCGTGAATTAGAAACACAGCATGACCAACATTTTACTTGTGAAACATAATTAAAAAGGACGATTAGAAATATTATAATTAACTAAGTTGTTTATAGAAAATTTTGAGTAAAACAAAAACAAAAACTAGGGGTACTATTAAAATACCAAAATGTCTAAACTATTCAAAAACACATATTTTTTTTTTATTTTGTGAAATATTCTCTTTTTTTTATTTGGATTTTGGAAATTTTTTCTCTTTTTTTTGGAATTTTAAGATATTCATTTTTTGGGAAATATTTAAAATATATACAAAGAGAAAAATTTGTACACTAAGCAAAAATGAAGGAGGAAGTCCTCCCCCAAGCTTAAAATAGACATTGTCCTCAATGGCTAAAGAAGGGGATTAGAGAAGGAGAGAAAAGTAAAGTACAGAATTGAAAGACAGAATTGAGAGACAGGTACTTCCCCAGATTTATTTACTGCGAAAGCTGAGTGATGCCTCTCCTCCGAATGTCTTCTTTGGACTTCGTGATGGATTCAGCAATGTTGGAACAGGCGATCGCAGAAGCTTCAGCTTGTCGGAGCCGTACGAGGCAAAAATTGTAAAATAAAGAAAATAGAAAAAGATAACTTGGGTTATCTCCCAAGAGCGCCCTTTGGTTAAAGCGTCGTTGAGCTCAACGCATCAAAAAAATAATATTGTCCAGAAATATTGTTGTCCAGAAATAAAATTATTTTTTAACAAAAATTAAGAGTTTAAAGTTAGAGTTCGTGAAGCAAAAATTTAATAATGTTTAGACTAACATCATCATCTCCAGAGAAATACAGTTTAAGACGCTGACAATTCACTTTGAAATTACCCTTATCAGGGTGAGAAATTAAAACAGTTCCATAAGGAAATACTTCTAAAACAGAAAACGGGCCAGACCAGCGAGATTTTAATTTGCCCGGAAATAAACGTAAACGAGAATTATAGAAAAGGACTTGGTCGCCCGGCTTAAAGTTTTTAGGGTGCCTTAAGTGTTTATCGTGTAAATGCTTCGTCCGCTCTTTATAAAGTTTATTATTTTCATAAGCATAAGAATGCCACTCATCGAGTTCATTTAGTTGAAATTTTCGAAGGTCACCGACTGAGCGGGGATCGAAGTTTAAAAATTTTAAGGCCCAAAAGGCGCGGTGCTCTAACTCTACGGGCAGATGGCACGATTTTCCATAGACCATACGATACAGCGTACATCCGAGGGCAGTTTTGTACGCTGTTCGGTAGGCCCATAGAGCATCGCCAAGCTTTGCTGACAAGTCTTTCCTAGAAGTTGAAACAGTTTTTTCTAATATTCTTTTTATTTCTCTATTAACTACTTCGACTTGTCTGTTAGTTTGGGGGTGGTAGGCAGTGGAAATCTTATGTGTAATGCCATATTTGGTAAGGATTTTTGAAAATTGTGCGTTACAGAAATGGGAACCCCTATCGCTAACGATTGCGCGTGGCGTACCGAATCTAGAAAATATTCTTTTTAGAAACGTGACTACAACTCGGGAGTCGTTCGTAGGAAGAGCTTGGGCCTCAGCCCATCGTGAAACATAATCAACAGCAACTAAAATATATTTGTTTTCGTAGCTAGAAGGAAGGGGGCCAACAAAATCAATTCCCCAGAGGTCGAAAATTTCGCACTCTAAGAAATAATTTTGTGGCATTTCATTTTTATTAGAGATGTTGCCCGACCGTTGGCAACTATCACACCTGCTCACAAAGGCTTGCGCGTCTTTAAACAGGCTAGGCCAGTAAAAACCCGCGCAAAGCACCTTATGAGCGGTGCGAGCAGCTTGATAGTGCCCACCTGTCGGACCTTCATGCAAATGTTTTAGAATATCAATTCCTTCATCATAAGAAACACATCTCCTTATCACTTGATCCGCACAGATTCTGAAAAGATGCGGGTCTTCCCAAAAGTAGTTCTTCAGCTGAGAAAAGAATTTCTTCTTTTGCTGAGAAGAGAACACTTTTGGGAGCACCTGGGCCACTAGATAGTTGGCGATGTGCGCGAACCAAGGAGAAGAAGATGTGTTAACTAAAAGCAGCTCCTCATCAGGAAAATAATCATTAAAAGATTTTTCATTTAATTTTTCTATAAAGGGGTTATCTAATCTATAAAGTTCTCGGCTCCTCGTTCACAGATCTAATCTAGAGGAGTAAGACCCAGATCAAGCGAGTCTTGGATCCGTTTTGGCAAGAAGGTCTTGAGGGCGAGTGGCGTAAAAACAATGATTTTTGAAAGTATAATGTAAGGGCGGAATTTTCAAAGGCGAACACTACAGCTAAGGCTCCTCGCTTAGGGTTTTCACGTAATAGATGGTGTGGAAGTTTTTAGATATCTCTAAGTCCCACCGCAAACTCGCTCGCACATAATCTCGAAAGGAAGTCCCACAGGAGCTATCATAATCGGTGCGTTAATTAACTTTTCTTTAATTAACAAAGGAAGAAATATAAGAGTCATCAAAAATGAATGGAGTCTTTTTCTAAGAGATGGGTGAGGGGAATCTTGGAGAAGTCCTTTATAAAACGAGTAAAAACCAGCTGACCTGAAACTTCTTATAGCATGTTTGTAGGCCGACAACTTCTCAATAACCTTTTTTGGCAAGTCTATCTCAATACCTTTAAGAAATTTTATGACCATAAACTAACCCTTCCCTCACCATAAAATATACTTGAGGGCCGAGTGGTACGTCGCCGAACAAAAACAATGATTTTTGAAAGTATAATGTAAGGGCGGAATTTAGTTTTCTCTTGGTCCTCGGGAGAAAGGCGAACACGGAGATACATTCTAAAATCTGGCGATAAACGACAAAGAAAGTTGTCCTTTCGGGTGGCGTCATTCAAATTCGATAATCTTACACTACGCCAACCGTCACCGTCCGTGTCGGGATTAATTCATTATTCTAATTACTAACTACGATTATCCCTCCATAATTTGGAACTACCTGAACGGGGCTAACCCACTTCTCCGATAAGGGTAGATAATTCCTGGTCTAATAATTTCATAACCTCGTAACTACTTCTTTCATATTCGAGTTTATACGGCGCTAGGTTGGATAGAGTTTTGCGAATTATCTTCCATTAAAATTTTATGGGTACAGAAAGATGGGCTTATGCCCTTGATATCAGAAATTTGCCAAGCAATAGCCCGACGATGCTTACGTAGAACTAGAAGAAGTTTATCGTTTTGCGTATCCGTGAGGTAGGCCGAAACGATAACTGGTAACTTGGAATCTTTTTCTAAGAAAGCATACTTAAGGTGTTCAGGAAGTTCTTTAAGTTCTAGGGTAGGGGGTTCTTCATAAGAGGATTTAGAGATTCTTTCTTTTTCAAAAATAATATCTTCATAAACTTTTTTATAAGGAACGTAATAAGGGGTGGGGCTAGAAGCCAAGACAGCTTCTTGTAGCGATTCAGTGGGAAGAAAAGAGGAAGAACAAAAATCAGAAAATTCTTTTTCAAACTCAGAAAGACAATCAGAAGATTCATCACTTCCCTGCAGCGATTCAGTTGTAAGAGAAGAGGAGCAAAAAGTAGAAAATTCTTTTTCAAAGTCGGAGAGGCAGTAGGAAGAATCATCACTCATGGCGTCTATGAAAAAGCATGAGTCATCCTTTGCTAGGGTGTTCTTCATCGAAGGTGTGATAGAAAAAGTGACTTCGTCGTGGCCTACTCGAAGAAAGAGCTTACCGTTGCTTAAGTCAATGATGGCTCGGGAGGTGGCAAGGAATGGTCGGCCAAGGATTAGGGGAACCTCGGCATCTTCTTCGATGTCCAAAATGACAAAGTCCACCGGGAAGATGAACTTATCGACTTTCACTAGAACGTCCTGCACTATTCCTAACGGGTACTTGACGGATCTATCGGCTAGCTGGATACTCATACACGTGGGGTTAAGGCTACCAATCCATAAATTTTTAAACAACGAAAAGGGCATCAGGTTTATACTCGCGCCTAAGTCGGCTAACGCGTGTTTAACAAAAAGATCACCGAAGACACATGGGATAGAGAAACTACCCGGGTCACTGATTTTCTTCGGCAAACCGTTTGTTAAAACGGCGGAGCACTCAGCGTTTAGCGTGACGTGCGAAAGATTCTATATCTTCTTCTTGTTTGTGAGGAGGTCTTTAAGATACTTGGCATATTTTAGCATCTGCGAAATAGCCACATGGAAGGGAAGATTAATGTGGATTTGCTTGAAGATCTCTAAGAAGCGGGAGTACTGATAATCTTGACGTTGTCTATTAAGTTCAGAGAGGTATGGAGGAGTTGAATTATTTTTGAAGATGGGTGGTGGAGTGAGATTATTTTCTAAAATGGGGGTGATAACTTCTTCAGCAGAGGGTGGAAGCGGAGCAGAGCTTTGATTTTTAAAAGCAGGAGCGGAGCTTTTATTTTTAAAAGCGGGAGCGGAGCTTGCCTCGGGCTCTTCACTTACCATACTGGAGACTTGCTTCCCACTCCGAAGAGTTATAGCTTTCGCTTGCTCTCTCTGGTTGGGTTCGGTATTGGAAGGAAGAGACCATGCGGGTCGCACAGAAATTATTTTCGCGAGCTATCCTACCTGATTTTCTAGACTTTTTACGCTTCCGGTTAAAGTTCTTATAGTAGCGTCATTTGTGGTGATATATTTAGAAAGTAATTCCTCCAATCTTGGAGGTTTTGGGTAATTTTGAAGAGGTGGTGGTGGTGCAGAGAAATCATTTTGCGGTGGTGGGCGCATCGCATTCGATGGCTTACTCCATGAAAAGTTCGGGTGATTTCTTAAAGCAGGGTTATAACTATTCGGAAAATTAAAACCAGGAGGATGAAAATTCGCAGCAGAAAAATTATTAAAAGCAGTTCTAGGCATATTATTAACATAATCTAAATGTTCTGGAGTAGGGGTTGCAGATTCCCATACCTGGGGGCGGAGGCAGCAGTCATCTCCGTGATTTTTTTGCTTAGGATTTCTACTTGCAGAGCGAGCTGGGAGACGTTGTCCACTTCAAAGATACCTGCAGGCTTGTTCGGGCGGGACCTAGGCACATTCCACTGATAAGTGTTCATGACCATGTCCTCAAAAAGCTCAAGAGTGGCTTCCGGGGTCTTATGATATGAAGTACCGCCAGAAGATGCGTCTATCATTTGCTCCGTGCTTTGATTTAGCCCGTTATAGAACGTCTGCACTTGTAACAATAAAGGCAGCGCGTGATGTGGGCATCGTCTTAATAATTCATTAAATCTCTCCCAGGTTTTATATAGGGTTTCAGAGTCTATTTGTCCGAAGGCAGAGATATCGTTCCTAAGTTTTGCAGTTTTAGCTGGCGGAAAATACTTCCCCAAAAATTTTTCAGTTAATTCATTCCAAGTGGTTATGCTATTCTTCGGAATTGTGTTCAGCCACTGCTTAGCTTTAGTTCTTAAAGAGAAGGGGAAGAGTCTCAGCCTGATTGCATCAATTGTGACACTATTTATCTTGAAGGTGTCACAAATTTCAAGAAAGATAGCTATATGTGCGTTCGGATCTTCATCTTGAAGTCCATCAAATTGCACATATTGTTGCACCATTTGAATTATGCTAGGCTTTAATTCGAAGTTATTATTTGTTATAGCAGGGCGGACTATACTTGATTCTGTTCCCTCGAGGTTCGGTCATGCATAATAGGACATAGTCCTTTGCACAGCCTCATCTACGTTGGGTTCTTCCATTCTTAAAGTAACAAATGACTCGGAGTCCTCAACCGGCACTTGGATAGTAGGACCTTGAAATCGCGATCTTCTCCGAAGAGTACGCTCAATTTCGTGGTCCAAGTCCAAAATAACCGACGAACTTCCGCGGGTCATGCACTAAAAGAACAGAAAAGAAGAAAAGAAAGAGAAATAGGATAAACTAGAAAAAAAAAATTAGAATTTTTTTTTAAAATAGATTTTTTTATAGATTAACTCCCGAACTTCCCAAGGACTATCCCGTGAAGGGTTCGCAAGGTACTAGACAAGATAGTGGCGCTTAAAGCCCTTTGCCCTCTTCGAGAGAATTAGGTGGCGTAGAAAAATTGTGAAGTTGGTTACTATTAAGAGCGTTGATAATTTTTTGATTTTTTTTAAAACTTTAAAGAAAGAGGATGATAAAGAGAAGAGATAAAATTAATAGTTTCGTGCTTTAAATATATCAACGGAAGTTGGGTCCCAGCAACGGCGCCAAAAACTTGTTGCGCGCTAGGGTTCGAAGTAAATAAACGCAACCGAACTAGCAACCCGATGAGGCAAGTATACCTATCAAATTGTAGCTAGGGGACACAAGTGTCGTATTGAAATCCGGGAACTGTTGGCTATGCTTACTCACACGAACACTATTATCTTATCGACTGAAAAACTAGGGTTTAAGAAAAACTAATTGCAATGAACGAAGTAAAGCTAAAGCTAGAAAGAGAGCTATTACAATTAATTAAAGAGCATAGGAAAATCGATTACTACGAAGGGTTGAAAATATGAAATGGAAATGCACTCGATCAAGAATCACCTCAGCTAAAGACGATTAAGAAAATACGATAAAAATCTAAACTTAATAGGATAAAGGTCCTTGACCGTGGAGGTTCCTAAAGCTTGAACACGCTTCTCTCGAAGTCGTGCCCAACTGAGTTTATGAAGGTCCGACCGACTCTCGTCTAAATCGGAGGCCTAAAAATCGCTTTATGCGGTGAACCCCACTATTGGATTTTACTCCAATCTGGGAGATTTGGACGTCTTCCTCTCTCGAGGGGTGCGTACAACTCCCTTTACTCTTGAATGCTCACTTCATTCTATCGGCCTCTCGGCTAGCCCAAAATGAAAGCAAAGGTGGAGAGTATATATCGATAATATTCCTCCAACCCGTGATTAATCAAGAGTAATTCAAGGCCATAACCTAAAAAGAAAATATTAATTAAAACATCATAACTTAATCGCTCGAACCTCGGATCATCAAGATCGAGTACAAGGAGGATTAGTTAATCATAACAAAGTGGAGGAGGGGGGATGAGTATTAATGCATATAAAAGGAACACTAGTAAAGGAAGAGCACTTATATTAATTAAAAGGAGCAAGTTACACTAATGAAAAAGAAATTACAAGGGCATGAAAATGAAATACTATTCTAGCCCTATATTAAGCAATAAGAAAAAGCAAAATTACAACAAGAGCTAAGGCAAACTAAAAACTAAACTATGGTTAAACAAAAATTACAAAGAGAGAGAGAGAGAGAGAGAGAGAGAGAGAGAGAGAAAAGCATAAAAACTAGAAAAGGACCCAAGAACCAAAGGGGCAGAACCTCCCCCACTCAACCAAAGCTTGCTGAAATGAAGAGGGGGGGTCTCAATTTATAGATTTTTTTCACGGGTTGGTCACGCCCTACGACACACCCTAGGGGGCGTGTCAAGGGGCGTGTCAGTACTATGTTGACCTCGGGCTATGGACTCTGGCGGTAAGGATCATTGCCTTTGTACGTCGGTGGTCACGCCCTAGGTCACGCCCGTGTAGGGGGGCGTGACACTCACATCTTGTCGAAATCATTGGTCGGAAATCCGTCAGTCGTCGGAAAAGTTGATGTCACGCCCCAGGTCACGCCCGTGACTGGGGGCTTGACAGTACTATTGCGTGCTGTGGCAGAACGACACTTAATGCGGCGGCAGGCTTTGCGGCAGAGGGCGACACGCCCATGGTCATGCTTGGTGACACGCCCAGGGAGGGCGTGTCAGGGGGCATGACAGCGGGTTTGTTCGTTTTTCTGTCCCTTCCAGCAGGAGTCCTCGGGATCGGGTGACACGCCCTAGGTCACGCCCAAGGAGGGCGTGACAGGGGGGCGTGTCAGGTCATTTTGGCAAATTTTCTGGAAACCTGCATAAAGACAAGAAAAAGTCAGTGGCAATAATATTTACATAAAAATGATAAAAAATAAACTAATAATAGACTTGATTTGTACAATATAAAATAGAAAATACGATAATAGTTTAGGCTACAAAACGTATTATCAGAATACTAGTGTTTGGTTTTTGAGCCTTCTTTCTACTTGGTCCTTGAATTAATATGTAACATCCCATTTCCGGCTAGACCCCTAGGAGTCGGTTGGTTGTGGTAGAACCCTAGGGAGCCCAAAACTTGAAATAAATCGACTAAGAAATCAGGTCACAGGTTGGTCACGCCCGTGACCCGCCATGTCACGCCCGTGACAAAGGGCGTGACACGCTCGACGATCGTCGAACCAAATTCGTCCACACGGGCCTGTCACGCCCGTGACCCGCCATGTTACGCCCGTGACAAAGGGCGTGACACGCTCGACGATCGTCGATCCCAATTCGACGATCGTCGAACCAGAATTGGTCTCCAGACCTGTCACGCCCGTGACCCAAGTGACACGCCCGTGACCACCCTTCGACGATCGTCGATCTTAGTTCGACGATCGTCGAACCCAGACTGCTTACCGGGCCTGTCACGCCCGTGACCTATGTGTCACGCCCGTGACCAAGGCCGAATCGTCAGCCAGACTGGAAGTTTCGGTAACCGATGCCTTAATAAATTCTGGCTGTGGGGATGAAAAATCAAGAGTATTTATGGGTCGTTCCCTACTTTAATTATGTTAATAATTAAGGAAAAGTGGGTCCAATAGGAAATTGCCACCTGGCAAGCACCTCTTCATTCTCAACTTTTCAACTGCCATTCGTCATAACCGAAACGTCATAAGAGAGTTATTAATTGCCGCCAACGTTTCATCTCCAACGTTTCACCCTTTCCCCTCCCCATTTGCTCATCTATAAAAGATTCCTGAGAGCAAGAGGAAAAGGTTACACTCCCTCAACTGTTCAGACTTCCTCCTTACTGTTGAAGAATTTCCGGCGACGCCACCACCGCGCAAATGGCTTCCCGACGCTCTGCACGCCTTCAACCCGCAAACAAGGTCCTCCCCTCCCTCTTCTTCTGCGGATAGATCTTAGGAATCGTTAGGAGAGATATCGGGCTCAAAAGAGCCAGATCGGGTGAGCGTACTGGTGGTTTTTCCAAAAATTTCATGGTGGCGGGTTCGCCGGAAACCGCCTCTCCGGCGGCCGTGCCGCTGCCCGACGATAGCCCTCGCCTCAACGGAGGTGATGGTGGTGGTGGCCAGCCAGGGAGATGGCTGGGTGGCCGGGAAATAGCTTGGAAAAGCTACAGGATATTAGGTTTTATGCCTCTGTTTCAGGCTGTTGAAGAAGATGAACAGTGGCATGAAAATTAAATTCTAGTTTTTAAATCCATTTCTGAGTGAGATATCTGTCATATTAAATAATTTGGGAAAAATACCTAGATGCTCCTACGGGAAAAATGATCAACATAGGAAATGTAGCCCTTGAAGTCTAGTTTAATTCAAAATTAATTTCACTCGATTTGGGATCCTGGTTAGACCACAGCACCCTTTTTGGTGAGGTCTATCCAGAGGGCTGCCTTGACCTTAGAAAAATTCCCCACTCCAATCCAGCCACCCAAATGACTTGAAATTTGGGGTGTGATCTAATCTTACATATATCTAGGTGCTATCCAAAAATGAGAATTTTTGGAGAATATGTTTCTATAGTTTTTAGAAAAATTCAATAATCCTAGCCGATTTTAATTAGATTGTTAAATAATTTTCAAACCCTCCCAAATTTTGGTGAGTGGTCCCTGGGTCCACCATAAGTTTCTGTATAATTTTTCATCTCATTTGGAGATGGTTTGGATCAGAGATGATCAACCCAAAGTTTTGCCCTAAGAAGAGGTCTTAGGTTGAAAGTGCACTTTTGAAGTTTGAGTGGTGAGATCACCTCAACAGAGGCTGAGACTTTTACCACTGGCTAGTAATGTTCTCTAGCACCCCCTCATGGAGTTTGAGGTGGATCGGGGTAAATTTGCCCTAAGGCCCAAGGCCCAACCCTAAGGATGGATCTTGGGGGTTTGTGAAGGTCATGTGGTCAACTGACCTCGGATTGACCCGAGATTGGGTGATGAGAACCATAAGGCTAATATTGTTCTCTGGATGAAATCTTAGTAGATTTGGAGATCGTTGGAATATCTAAAAATCTAACCCTAGTTTAGGGCGCAGGACTTGTAGAGATAGGAAATGACACCAAATCACATTAAAAAGTGATGAGAAATGGGTAGAGTTGATTATAGGGGTAGTACAAGCTCTGGATATTTTTCTATGAATTTTATGATCACTATTTTGGGTACTTCCTTAATGATTTAGTAGTTGTATGATTTGCTTAGAAAATTTATTATGGAGTACAAACTTCCTGGAAATTGATGAAATTTAGGCAGAGATCATTTATTATAATTTTAAATCTCTGTGAATTATTATGGGATTTTTAGAAGCTTAATTCTAAGGCTCGCTTCTTTAAGAATTATTTATCATGGATATTGGAGTAAATCTATTTTGGTGGTTAGCAAGTTAGTAAAATTATGATTCTCTGCACAAAGATCTTTTATATATCATACTACTGGCTAGTGATTTTTCCATAATTTTTAAATGAATAATTTCAGTACTTCCTTCACTACGTAGAATTAATATGATTATACTAAATAAATTATTTAGAGGCTAAATATCTTTTGAAAAATCCTGCAAATTAGTATTTGATGATACCTTACTGTTATTTAGTGATCATAATTTTTGAGTGGCCATTACTTAAGAATATCATGTAGCTCATGTTTAAAATTACCCATGGCCAATCTTTGGAAAAAATAAAATAAATATCAAATTAATTAGGAAAATTATAAATTTCTGGATTTAAGCTAATTAAGTCATGATAGACCCCCAGTAAATTTGATAGGAGATTTGGAAGATAGTTTGGAGTACTTCTCCTTGTGTACCTCATATAGCTTAGGATGGTCTGCAATTAGTAAAACCACGGAATTATGATAATCGATGATTGGTAGGGCAAGTTAAGATTGAGTTCATGGTTCGAAGTCAGAATAAGTAGAGTGTGGGACTGGTTAGGATAAGGGAGTACGGGAACGACGAAAGATCGTCCCTCCTGGGAAGAAGAGGAAGACTCTTAATACTCTAGGGTTAGAACTAAAGCAACTAAAAGAGGATCGGGTAAAGGGTAGACAACCAATAATAATAAGTGCCTTGCGAAAGGGAACTTCGGGCCGTAATGCACCGTCTTGGTTCCTAGTGCCCCTTGAGAGCCCTTCACGGGGTATACCGGGGGCAGTCCTGGGCTAACGTAAACCATAGGAGTAATAAAATTAAAAGAGCAACTAGTATAACTAGGGTTGCACACACTCACTCCCCGGTAGCTAGGAAAGTAGAATTATAGGATTACTTGCCATCAGACAGTAGCTCTGAAGGTAGATGCACGGACAGTACTGTCCGGGGGGCCGCGGGCTCGAGGGTTGGAGTACGGAGAAAAGTGGTGGGTCATCGGTACTAGGCGATCGATCACACCGACAGCGGTACGATGACTCGGCGAAAAGTCTGGAGGGTACATCCAGCAGCAGTACGCGGATACTCTAGGTTGTGTTCTTCTAGGGGCGTACGGAAGGGCTAGGCCTGGTAGTGTGGTTACCCGCCTAGGAGTGGGGGGCCCGACCCACTGTCTCCGTTTTCCACTACGGAGGTTCCTGGGGGTGAAGCTAGCCTCCCGAACAGGGGAACTAAAGGTCTGTGCGCATAGAGTCGTGTGCGTGGGTTGCACTTGCATGAATCATGGCATAGCATATCACTACACTCATATTTGCATACAACCGACACCCCAACGTATAAATCGGTATGGGACTTTTTATACGATGGGAGCCTTGCAGAAGATCCCTTAACTTATAAGTTTGTATGGGCATTCATATAAGTTAAGGTTACTTACATACTTACTTACTTATTGCTTTCTTACTATTCTCTAGCAGTCTTTAATACAATTTAGTATTTTTTTTAATCGTTCTACCTATTACAACATTTATACTGTTCACCTATTATAACTTGTTAGTTAGGTCCACCATCACCTGCTTGTCTATTCTCCACTTTTGTAGCTTCCCTTTCCTCCTCTCCGCCTGGTGCTTAGGAGCCGTGGTGGGAGGGGTAGGGGATGATAGGGCTTAGTCTTTATGACTAATGGTTTTCGAACCAAACATCACAGGAGCTCTGGATGGGAGACAGGGACCAGCACCAGCGGAGTACGGTGCACATGGAGGTAGGACAGTCTAGCACCGGTGCACCTGCGACCAGCTCCGTGAGTGATTAGCATTTTCTTAGCTTCCGCGATGAGAGACTTGTAGTGAGGACTCTGATGTACCGGGCATGAGCCCTTTTATTTCCAGACTATTTATACTCTGATGATTTTCTGTGGACACTCCCTTCGTGGAGTTTATTTTATGTGATATTCTCTTTTGGTGGACTTGCTTCTCTCTTGCTTGTTACATATTGCGATCGAAAAGGCCGGCAGAATCGGCGCGTTGTAGTGGCAACCTTCCCGGGTGCGAAGGTGTCACCGCAAAGCGGCGGTTCTGGGCATAAGACCCCGGTGGTTGAAAAAGAAAAAAAAAAGGGGGTCTTACAAGTGGTATCAGAGGGGACCTCGATCGAAGGAGAAGTAGTCCACAAAAACCTTGGGCCACCCCCGTGCGAGCTTAGTTTGCGGACAAACTAGCAGCGGAAGCAGTGGTGTGCCCATAAGGGAAATCACATGTGAAAGTCCATCATAACTCTTCTTAAATTCCATTCATTTGCTCTCTAACAAATGGAAATTTTGCTTGTAGCCTGCAACGAACCCTACATCGCAGCAGGGGACACCTCAGGCTCCGGATGTGGTCCCGACTCCGCCAGCACCCGTTCCGTTCCAGCAGACGGAGATGGGGCAAACATTGACGACCATCCTAGAGGCCTTCAGAGCTCAGCAAGCCCCGGCCCCACAGCCGAACCCCGGGGCCAACTGGATGACTGTCTTCCGGGGACTATCCCCTCCATCCTACCAGGGGACGGAGTCCGCAGTACATACGGAGGAGTGGTTGGACACCATTTACGAGATGCTGGCAGGGATTCGATGCCCCACGGAGGAGGCAGTCGCTTTGACAGTCTCCTGCTTAGAGTCACACGGAAAGAGATGGTGGAAATCTCAGCTGGACACCACCTTTGCGGGGATGGACTGTGCTGATATTACCTGGGAGGAGTTCAGAGCAGCGCTCTTGGGACATTTTGTACCTCAGTCGGCGAGAGATGACGTGGAGGATAGATTCCTGCGGTTGAGGCAGGGGAACAGGACCGTGGTGGAGTACTATCAGGAGTTCACTCACCTGGCCCGGTATGCGGACGCTTACCAGTTAGACGATGCTGGCTACGCCCGGAGGTTTTATAAGGGGCTGCAGGATGACATGAGGCAGGCCCTCCTTTTCGTTTCAGAGGGGAGTCTGGCCAGGATTCTGGAGATGGCTAAGAAGAGAGAGGCGGATCAGCTTACAGTGAAGAATCGGAAGAGACCGGCTGATGATTCAGTGATTGGAGGTCGTAGAGACCGTCCTCGGGGCCAGGTTATCGGGGAGAGAAGGAACGGGGATCAGCCCCGTCAGGAGTTTGGGCAGGAGCAGAGGACTCAGGGGATATTGGCTCCCCAGCCTATACAGATGCTGGAGATGCTAAGGACGACAGGGCAGCAACCGGTATGCTATCAGTGCAACCAGCCAGGGCATATCAAGCGGAACTGCCCTGTGGGGCGAGCACCCCCACCAGCACATCAGGGCGCTCCACCTCCCCGACAGTTTGGCGGATGAGGACAGGACCGAGGACGGGGATTCCAGGATCGAGGTCGTAGGCCAGAGAGAGAGCAGGTGTATGCTCTAGACCTGACACAGCCCCGGGACCCGGAGCAGGTTATCACAGGTATGGCAGTACTTTTCAGATTTTCTTTATATAAACTACTATTTTAAACATAACCTGGTTAGAAATTAAGAGAAGATAAACTACAATAAGAATACTAAGACATTTAATTACCCCAGGCATAGTGTTCGTGAGCGGCAAGCCCGCTCACACCCTCTTCGACACTGGTGCGTCGCAATCCTTCGTGTCGGAGGATTTCGTGAAAGGACTGGCAGGAGTGGAGCCATTCACCGGGAAGATGATGAGGGTGCGCCTACCCGACGGGTCAGAGATATTGACCTCTGCTCATTGTAATATGGAAGCGAGGATCGGCGGAAAGGCATTTGAGGCACCAGCGACGGTCTTGAGGATGCCAGATTACGATCTGATTCTGGGCATGACCTGGCTGTATTGGAACCATGCCCAGATCGATTGCGTGGCGAAAAGGATCACCGTGCGGCACGGCGACTCCTTCATTGTTATCGAAGGTATTATATCAGCACCCCGTACTTTACTATCGTCTGTGCAGGCCGTTAAGGCCCACCTGCAGGGGGAAGAGGTTTATCAGGTCCTCTTTGAGGCGGTCGTAGCCAAGGATTCCATTGCAGATATCCCGGTAGTGCGGGACTTCACCGACGTATTTCCAGAGAAGCTACCAGGGTTACCCCGCACCGAGAGAAGGACTTTCAGATTCAGCTCGTACCGGGGGCTAAGCCGGTATCCAGAGCTCCCTATCGAATGGCCCCAAAGGAGTTGGTGGAATTCCGGAGTCAGCTTCAGGAGTTAGTGGAGGCCGGGTTCGTGCGGCCTAGCTCATCACCGTGGGGAGCTCCGGTGCTGTTCGTTAAGAAGAAAGACGGGACCCTCCGACTATGCATAGATTACCGGGCTCTGAACAGGTTGACGGTCCGGAACACTTATCCCTTACCACGGATAGATGAGCTTTTTGACCAGCTGGAGGGAGCCCATTGGTTCTCAAAGCTGGATCTGAGATCAGGATATTACCAGCTTCGCATTCGGGAGGAGGACATCCCGAAGACGGCGTTCAGCAGCAGATATGGCTTGTACGAGTTTACCGTGATGCCGTTCGGGCTCACGAATGCACCCTCCGCATTCATGACTTTGATGAATCGGGTGTTCGAAGAGTACCTAGATGTCTTCGTCATTGTATTCATCGACGACATCCTCATCTATTCAAGGACGGAGGAGGAGCACGCGAGACATCTAGCCTTGACCTTGGAGAAGCTGCGGGAGCACGAGATGTATGCCAAGTACAGCAAGTGCCAGTTCTGGCTAAAGGAGGTGGCATTTCTGGGTCATGTCATCAGTGGAGCAGGTCTGGCAGTGGATCCGGCAAAGATCCAGGCAGTACGGGATTGGCCACCACTAAAGTCGGCCACGGAGGTTCGAAGTTTCTTGGGACTTGCCGGTTATTACCGGAAGTTCGTAAAGGGGTTCTCTCAGATTGCCCTTCCTCTTACGTCTCTGACGAAGAAGGAGTCCCCTTTTATTTGGACGCCGCGATGCGAATCTGCCTTCCAGGAGCTGAAGGATCGTCTCACCTCGGCCCCCATCCTTGCCCTTCCATCAGGGAGGGAGGGATTCCAGGTATATACAGATGCTTCCTATCAGGGGATGGGTGCCGTCCTTATGCAGAATGGGCACGTAATAGCTTATGCCTCCCGTCAGTTGAAACAGCACGAGCAGAACTACCCCGTGCACGATTTGGAGATGGGGGCAGTCATTTTTGCTCTTAAGATCTGGCGGCACTATCTCTACGGGGTACATTGTGACATCTTCTCCGACCACAAGAATCTGATGTACGTCGACACCCAGAAGGAGTTAAACATCAGGCAGAGACGCTGGGTGGAGTTTCTTTCGGACTACCAGTATACCATGCACTACCACCCGGGGAAGGCAAACGTGGTTGCGGATGCTCTGAGCCGGAGAGCGAATACGACTGGAGTAGGCCCGCAGCTGATGGCCTTGGAGTTGATTAGATCATTCGAGGAGATGCAGATTTCACTAGTATCTGAGGATGACCCGGAGCTATACATGGAGTACCTGGGGTCGATGGCTACTACAGATGACATCCGAGACCGCATCAGAGATGGCCAGAGGCTGGACGAGAGAACTGAGCCGATATTCCGAGCCTTGGAGGAAGGCACGACAGGAGATTACACTTTGAGGGATGGGCTTCTGTGTTTCCGTGGCAGAGTCTACATACCAGCAGGAGGACGGATCCTGGAGGACATTTTGACGGAAGCTCACTGCAGCCGGTATTCGGTACACCCGGGGATCACCAAGATGGTAAAGGATTTAAAGAGGACGATGTACTGGCCGGGTATGAAGAAAGATATTACATATTTTGTAACGCATTGTGAGGCCTGCCAGCTCGTGAAGGCGGAGTGTAAGAACCCGGCAGGATTGCTGCAGCCGCTTCCAGTGTCGGAGTGGAAGTTTGAGGATATAGCCATGGACTTTATACATGGGCTACCTAGATCCCGTGCGGGGAATGACTCGATCTGGGTGATAGTGGACAGGCTGACAAAGGTGGCCAGATTCATCCCAGTGGCGAAGGACACACCGGTCAGTGTATTGGTGCGGAGGTTCATCGAGCAGTTTGTTCGTTATCATGGGGTGCCCAAGACTATCGTTTCGGATCGGGATGGGCGGTTTACATCCAGGGAATGGAGGTCAGTCCAGGCCCATCTGGGTTCTCGGTTGACTTTCAGCACAGCTTTCCACCCTCAGACCGACGGACAGACAGAGCGCACAAACCGTACACTGGAGGATCTGTTACGACTGTGTATTTTGGACCGTGGCGAGCCTTGGGAGAGATTGTTTGTAACATCCCATTTCCGACTAGACCCCTAGGAGTCAGATTTGTCGTGACGGAACCCTAGGAAGCCCAAAATTGGAAATAAAGCGACCAGTATTGCGGGTCACGGGTTGGTCACGCCCGTGACCGTCCCGTCACGCCCGTGACCTGGGCGTGTCTACTTCGACGATCGTCGATCTCCACGAGACGATCGTCGAACGCGCTGTCTGGGCATGTCACGCCCGTGACCAAGATGTCACGCCCGTGACTTGGGCGTGACTACTTCGACGATCGTCGATCTCCACGAGACGATCGTCGATCGTGCTGACGGGGCATGTCACGCCCGTGACCAAGGTGTCACGCCCGTGACTAGGGGCGTGACCCCATCGACGATCGTCGATCGCCATGAGACGATCGTCGAGCTTGCGCCCCGGGCATGTCACGCCCGTGACATGAGTGTCACGCCCGTGACCTAGGGCGTGACCCCATCGACGATCGTCGATCTCAATTCGACGATCGTCGACCTCGAAATCTGCTGTTCGGGCCTGTCACGCCCGTGACCCAAGATGTCACGCCCGTGACCATCCATCGACGATCGTCGATCTAAGTTCGACGATCGTCGAACCCAGAATGGGCTACCCGGGCCTGTCACGCCCGTGACCTATGTGTCACGCCCGTGACATTGGCCGAAACGACAGTTCAGGCCCGAAATAATTCTAACGCGCGTGGAAATAAATGTTGGCTTGGGAAGTTACACCAGGAGTAATTTCAGGCCGTTTTCCTTCTGTAAATAAATAATAAATAAGGAAAGGGTGGTCCAATAGAAAACCGCCAGCTGGATACACCGGTTCAGTTTTCCACCGTTTCTTATCCCTTCACCGTAACCGAAACGTTAAGACATAATGACGGTTACCATTTCATCTTCCCACTTCCTGAGTTATAAAAGCCCACTTAGGGAAAGAGGAGAGGTTTACACGCTCAAGCAAACGAAGCAGATCCTTGTTCTGGCTGTAAAGAGGAGTTCAGCAACGCCACCACCGCGCCATGGCACCTCGTCGCTCTTCTCGCCTCCAAACCGCGAACAAGGTCCTCCTCTACTCCTTCTCTTTCATGGGTAGATCTTAGGATTCTTAGGAAGGAGATTCGCGCTCAACAGAGCCGGATCCATCTCTCGTTTTCATGGAAAAACCATGAAAAAGATATTTCGAGTTCGCCGGAAACTGCCACCTCCGGCGGCCAAACCACCGCCGACCGCTAGCCATCGCCTCAACGGAGGTGGTGGTGGTGGTGGCTGGCCAGGGAAGTGACCGGACGGCCGGCAACGGATCACGGAATGCTTACAGGAAAAATGATTTTTCCTGTGTCTGGTTTTCGGGTTCATGAAGAAGATGAACAGTAGATTATATTATAATACATAGATTATTATATATTACTTAATGGAAAAATAGGTTATTTGGATATATGTTGAGGCTGCAAAACGAGGCACTTAGAGGCCGATTTAGGAGAAATGACCAGACACAAAAGTTGTAGCCCTCTGGGTCTACTTTAATATAAAATTAATTTTATTCAATTTGGGTGAGTGGTTTGACCACAGCACTCATTTTGGTGGGATCAAGACCTAGGCTAACCAGAAATTGAATTGGTTGCCCACGGTTCATAACAGGTCCAAATGACTTGAAATTTGGACTGGAGGTCTATAATATGTATATCGATAGGCTGTCCAAAAATGAGAATTTTTGGAGAACTTTTGCCTAAAGTTTTTGTAAAAATTTAATAAACAATATAAAATTAATTAGAAGATGAAATTAAGTCCAAACTCCCCCAAATTTTGGGTGGTGGTCCCTGGCACCAATATTAAGATCTGTACAAAATTTCAACTCGAATGGTCGAGTTTTGAATAGGGAAGTATCAAGTCCTAGATAGGTCTTGGCGAGGGGTACTTTGGGGGAAAGTACGATTGGGGATGGAGTGGACAAATCTCCTCAAAAGAGGCTGATGTTGTTGGCCACTAATTCGTTGGGAGTATGTCTACCCTCTTGGGTAACATGGTGTGGCTTAGGGTGGATTTTACCCTAAGAGATTGGCTCAACTCCAACGGGTGGGAGTTTGAGGTTTGTGAAGGACATGGGAGCAAAAGCTCTTGTATGCCCTTGAAATTTGGAGGAGAGGGGGATGATATGATGAAAACCCTCTGGTTGAAATAGTGATGAATTTAGAGATAGTTAGGTACCTCAAAAGTTGAGATGTAGGATTAGGATGGAAACGTAATTTAGTTATTTTAAGCACTAAAGCTAATCCAAAAATTGTGAAACTCGGGAGGAGGGGGTTTTAGGATGTTTTAGACTCATGGTAATTTTCCTGGAATTTTATGATTAATATATATTATACTTCATGTGTTAAAGGATTATTAGCCCAATTTGTTGTTTTAATTAATTTGAGGCTTTACATTAATTATAATCAGTTAAAATTCTGGATTTAGATCTTGACTTGTAGAACATTGATCCCTGAATTTTTATAGAATTTTATGTTGAGTAAATCTAGTACTTTATTCACAAATGATAGAAAGTTCTTTTATGTTTAAAAAATTATTATGGATAAAATGCTTGCTGGAAAATTTTGAAACTTAGCCAGAGCAAATTTTAGGCCTTATTCATCATGTCATAATTTATTTAGAATTTTTGGAAGAATATTTTCTGTACTTGATTCATAAACTATAGAAATTAGAGATTAATTCCAAAATAGTTTTTCAGGTTATTTTGATGATAGAAAATTATGATACTTAGGATTTAGCCTTCTGAGATAGTCTACTAATTATCATAAATTTGCTGGACATCTTGCATGAATAATTAGGATAGTTCATGTTCAAACCGGTGGCCCTTGAGATTTTCGAGGAATTTAATTAAATGCCAAATAAATTAAGAAAATTTCCATTCTCTGGATTTAGGTTATTTATACCAAGATAAGCCTCCAGTAAATAGTTTAGGGCATTTGGATGAGTAATGGATCATTGCATAACCGGTTCGACATGTAGCCTAGGTCGGTCTGCATATAGCAGGTTGTGAGATGCAATAGGACACGATCTGAGAAAGTCTTTGAGGTTTAAACATTTTGTCTGGGTGAACAATTGTGGAAGAAATTACATTAGGAAGATATAAAGAGTAGTGAGTAGTGATGATAGCTAGAGTTAAGAGGTGCTCGGGCTCGACGAAAGATCGTCTTCCCCGAGGAGTGGAAGGTTTAAAAAATCACCCTAGGATAGTCTATCGTAATATGAGAAGGGAATCGGGCTAAGGGAAAACAACCAATAACAATAAGTGCCTTGCGAAAGGGAACTTCGGGCCGTAATGCACCGTCTTGGTTCCTAGTGCCCCTTGAGAGCCCTTCACGGGGTATACCGGGGGCAGTCCTGGGCTAACGTAAACTGTAATAACAAACCGACAAGAATAACTTAGTAACTAGGGCTGCACTCTTCACAACACTGTTGGCACAGGAAGGTTGATGAGAGCTTCGGCTCGGTTGATTTGGAAACGGACGGGATGGTCCGGGGAGCTTCGGCTCGGTTGGTTTGGAGACGGACGTTTTGGTCCGGAGAGCTTCGGCTCGGTTTTGTGTGCTTACGATTTAACTTGCATGTGCATAAAATAGGAAAAGTTAAGGTGGTGGGTCTTTCGATATCGGGGAGTTCGATTGCACCGACACCGATATCGTTGACTCGGCGGGGTGATTAGCACTCCGCCAACAGAAGTCCGGTGCGCCAGCCGGCAAGAGTACGCAGGCGTCCGCTTTGTGCACCAAGCGTTGAGGCGTACGATAGGTCAGACCAGTGGTGCTTTTACTGGTTTTGAGGTGGGCGAGGCCCAACCCACCGCTTCGTTTGCCACTACGGAGGTATCCTGGGAGGTAACGGCTCTGAAAGGGGGAACTAAAGGTCTGTGTGCACAGAGTCGGGTGTGTGAGTTGCACTGCATGACATAACATACCCACCATATAGTTGCATTTCATAATCATTCATAACAACCTTGACACCTAAAGTATAAGTGGAATGGGACGCTTATACATTAGGACCTGCAAAACGACCCCTTGGTCTATAAGCTTGTGTGGGCAAGTTTATAAATCAAAGGTTATTTTCAATATATAATAACCCCTGCTGTTTGATAACCGACACCCCAAGGTATAAGTGGTATGGGACACTTATACGATGGGAGCCTTGTAAAAGATCCCTTTGCTTATGTGTTCTCGCATAAGTGAAGGTTTAAATTCATTTAATTACTTTTCTTACTGCTAGACCTATTACAACAACTTATTAACTGCTCACCTAATACAACTTGCTAGATTAGTCTCCGCTGCCATCTGTCTTCATGTTAATCTCCACCTTCATGTCCTTCCCTTTCTTCCTCTCCGCTCGGTACCTAGGAGCCATGGGGGGAAGGGGTAGGGGATGATAGGGCTTAGTCTTTATGACTAACGGTTTTCGAACCGCATCATTTAGGGGATCGTGGAGCCCAGCATGGAGGAGCAGCCCCAGAGATCGGTGCGCCTAGAGATGGGGCAGTCTAGCTCCGGAGTTCACACAGCCGGGACAGTGAGTCTCGATCCTTGAGTAGTTTACTGTTTCGCTTCCGCATGAGAGACTTGTAGTGAGGACATTTTGTACCGGCATAAGCCCGTATTTATAGTACTCTGATGTTTCTGTGGACACTCCCTTCGTGGAGCTTACTTATTTATATATGTGGTTTTTGTTATTGTGGACTGTTTACTATTACTTCAATAATTGTGCTACTTTTTGTGATCGATTTGGCCGGCAGAATCGGCGCCTTGTGGTGATGACCCTTCAGGACGTGAAGGTGTCACCGCAAAGCGGCGGTTCTGGGCCTAAGACCCCGGTGGTTGAAAAAGAAAAAAAAAAGGGGGTCTTACAAGTGGTATCAGAGGAAACATCGATCAGAAGGAAGTCGCAGTCCACAAACCCTCGGTCACC
This sequence comes from Platanthera zijinensis, assembly GCA_039513925.1. Classification (NCBI taxonomy): domain Eukaryota; kingdom Viridiplantae; phylum Streptophyta; class Magnoliopsida; order Asparagales; family Orchidaceae; genus Platanthera; species Platanthera zijinensis. The sequence continues at coordinate 164,200,377 of CM077084.1, forward strand.
CCGCTCGAGTTTAGTTTGGGGACAAACTAAGCAGCGGAAGCAGTGGTGTGCCCATATGGGGATCACATATAATTTGTCCACCTTTATGTAGTATTTGAACGTTTTCTCAGCGTGTGTTTTTGTTACGCAGCCTCCAGCACGGACTACGCCTCAAGGTGGAGTTCCACAGGCTCAGGATGTTGCACCACCCCCACCGGCCCCCACTCCTTTCCTTCAGTCAGACATGGGACAGACCCTGACTGCCATTCTGGAGGCCTTCAGGGCCCAGCAGGTTCCGGCCCCGCAGCCAAATCCGGGGGCCAACTGGCTAAGCATCTTCCGAGGACTGGCTCCCCCGTCCTATTTGGGGACAGAGTCGGCTGTTCGGACGGAAGAGTGGCTAGATATCATGTATGAGATGCTGACCGGGATTCGGTGTCCATGGGAGGAGAAGGTGGCTCTGGTTGTCTCCTGCCTGGAGTCCCATGGAAAGAGGTGGTGGAAGACGCTGTTGGACACGACCTTTGCTGATAGGGAGGTTGCGGAGATTACTTGGGAGGAGTTCAGGGCCGCACTGCTGGAGCATTTCGTTCCGCAGTCGGCTAGGGATGACTTGGAGGAGCGGTTCTTACAGCTGAAGCAGGGTACTCGGACCGTGGTGGAGTACCATCGAGAGTTTGACCACCTGGCTCGATACGCAGATTCCTACCAGCTGGACGAGGCAGGGTATATCAGGAGGTTCTACAAGGGCCTACGTGAGGACTTGAGGGAGGCCCTCTTGTTTGTATCTGACGGGCCCATCTCCCGGATTTTGGAGATGGCCAAAAGGATTGAGGCAGATTGGCACACCACCCGGGGCCGGAAACGGCCAGCAGAGGATCAGGGACGAAGAGGAAGGAATGACCAGCGGCGGGGTGCGGTACCAGAGGGGAGGAGGACAGAGGACCAGCCTCGTCAGGACGTGAGGCCGGAGCCGAGGGAACAGGTGGTATTGGCCCCTCCACCCCTTCGGATGCAGGAGATGCCGAGACCTGGGGGAATGGCGTATCCCCCAGAGTGCTACTTTTGTCATCAAATTGGGCACATTCGGAGGAACTGCCCCATGAGGGGGGCACCACCTCCAGCACATCAGGGCGGCCCACCAGCTCAGCATTACGGAGGCCGAGGACGCGGCCGCGGTCGAGGATACCAGGGGGAAGATCGTAGACAGGGAAGAGAGCAGGTATATGCCTTGGACCTTGCACAGCCGCGGAATCCGGAGCAGGTCATCGCAGGTATGCCGAAATGTTTCTTTGTTTTCATAGAATTTCCCCTTTAAGTTGTTAAAACTTTGAATCGCACTAGATTGATAGCAAGGAAAGTAAAAACTCATTATAGAACCCTAAGATATCTAAGCACCCCAGGTATAGTCTTCATCAGCGGCAAGCCTGCCCGCACGCTGTTCGATACTGGAGCTACTCACTCCTTTGTCTCGGAGTCGTTCGTGGAAGGACTGGAAGGTGTGGAGCGGTTCACAGGCTCGAGGATGAGGGTACGACTACCGGATGGATCCGAGCTCCTTACCACGGATCACTGCAATATGGAGGCAGAGATTGGTGGAAAAGCGTTCGAGGCTCCAGCGACGATTTTGAAGCTGACGGACTACGACCTGATCCTGGGCATGGTATGGCTGCACTGGAACTATGCCCAGATTGACTGCCAGGCAAAGAGGATCACCGTGAGACACGGGGACTCTTTCATTACCATTGAAGGTATAAGACCTGTCTCTCGTATACTCTTATCTTCGGTACAGGCCGTCAAGGCCCATCTGCAGGGAGAGGAGGTCTATCAGATTCTATTTGAGATGGCGGAGGTTAAGGAGTCGGTGACAGACATCCCGGTGGTGCGAGATTTCGCTGACATCTTTCCGGAGAAACTGCCAGGACTACCACCACACCGAGAGCAGGATTTTCAGATTCAGCTTGTGCCGGGGGCCAAGCCGGCGTCTAGGGCCCCTTATCGGATGGCCCCAAAGGAGTTGGCAGAGTTTCGGACCCAGTTGCAGGAATTGGTGGAGGTAGGTTTTGTCAGACCGAGTTCCTCGCCATGGGGAGCACCGGTCCTGTTCGTGAAGAAGAAGGATGGGACACTCCGCCTGTGCATCGATTATCGAGCACTAAACAGGCTGACCGTCCGGAATACCTATCCGCTCCCACGGATAGACGAATTATTCGACCAGCTGGAGGGGGCCCATTATTTCTCGAAGCTGGACTTGAGATCAGGATACTACCAGCTGCGGATCCAGGAGGAGGATATCCCGAAGACGGCCTTTAGTAGCAGATATGGCCTGTATGAATTCACCGTGATGCCCTTTGGGCTCACGAATGCTCCGTCGGCGTTCATGAGTCTCATGAACCGGGTTTTCGAGGCCTACTTGGATGTGTTCGTCATAGTGTTCATAGACGACATCCTGATCTACTCTAGGACGGAGGAGGAGCACACTCGGCATCTGGCACTGACCTTGGAGAGGTTGCGGGAGCATCGCCTTTACGCCAAATTCAGCAAGTGTCAGTTCTGGTTGAAGGAGGTGGCCTTCCTAGGCCACATCATCAGCGGAGCCGGGTTATCAGTAGATCCAGCAAAGATTCGGGCAGTTCGCGATTGGCCGCAGCTGAGGACAGCCACTGATGTACGCAGTTTCTTGGGACTTGCCGGTTATTACCGGAAGTTCGTGGAGGGGTTCTCTCGGATTGCCCTCCCCCTCACATCTTTGACAAAGAAGGAGGCACCTTTTGTTTGGACCCCGCAGTACCAGGCGGCTTTCCAGGAGCTGAAGGACCGACTCATCTCGGCCCCTATCCTGGCCCTTCCATCCGGAAGGGAGGGATTCCAGGTGTATACCGACGCATCATACCAAGGGATGGGAGCGGTGCAGATGCAGAACGGACATGTCATAGCATATGCCTCCCGCCAGCTGAAGACCCATGAGAGGAACTACCCGGTGCACGACCTCGAGATGGGAGCGGTCGTTTTTGCTCTGAAGGTCTGGCGTCATTACCTTTATGGAGTCCACTGCGACATCTTCTCCGATCACAAGAACTTGAAATACGTGGACACTCAGAAGGAGCTGAATATCAGGCAGAGGCGCTGGGTGGAGTTCTTGGCAGATTATCAGTATGAGATGCACTACCACCCAGGGAAGGCAAATGTGGTGGCCGACGCGTTAAGTCGGAGAGCGGCCACTTCCGAAGCCGGGCCCCAGGTTATGTCTATGGAGCTGGTCCAGTCATTCAGAGACATGCAGATATCCCTAGTGTCCGAGGATGACCCAGATCTGTATAGGGAGTATCTGGCATCGATAGTGGCCATAGACGATATCCGGGATCGCATTCGGGACGGACAAAGGACAGATGCGTGGGCGGAGCCGATGTTCCGAGCTTTGGAGGAAGGTTCGACAGGAGATTATTCCCTGAGAGATGGTTTGCTCCACTTCAGAGGCAGAGTATATATACCTGCAGGAGGCCAGATCCGAGAGGATATTTTGACGGAGGCGCATTGCAGCCGGTACTCCGTGCACCCGGGGATCACAAAGATGACCGCTGATTTGAAGAGGACGATGTTTTGGCCGGGCATGAAGAAGGACATTACGTACTTCGTGACCCATTGCGAGGCGTGTCAGTTGGTGAAGGCGGAATGCAGGAACCCCGCAGGACTGTTGCAGCCACTCCCGTGCCGGAGTGGAAGTTTGACGACATAGCGATGGATTTTATACATGGTCTTCCCCGGTCTCGGACAGGGAACGACTCGATTTGGGTGATTGTCGATCGTTTGACGAAGGTGGCCCGCTTTATACCGATCAGGAAGGATGACTCGGTGGGAGTGCTGGTACGGAAGTTTGTGGAGCAGTATGTCCGATATCATGGCGTGCCCCGGACGATAGTGTCGGACCGCGATGGACGGTTTACATCCAGGGAGTGGCGGTCAGTGCAGGCATATTTGGGCACCCGGTTGACTTTTAGCATGGCCTTCCACCCTCAGACGGACGGGCAGACCGAGCGCACCAACCGGACCTTGGAGGACTTACTACGGCTGTGTATACTGGACCGAGGGGAGCCGTGGGAGAAGATGTTACCGTTGGTCGAGTTCTCCTACAATAATAGCTACCAGTCCAGCATCAGGATGGCGCCTTATGAGGCCTTGTATGGAAGGAAATGTAGGACCCCGCTTTCTTGGGTTCAAGACGAGGATCCGAAGCTGTTGGGATCGGATTTTGTGGAAGATACAGAGGCCCAGGTGAGACTGATCAGAGATAGGATGCTGGAGGCGCAGAGCAGACAAGCAAAATACTATGACGCTCGGCATCGTCAGGTGGAGTTCCGGGTAGGAGATCGAGTGTTCTTGAAGATCCGGCCCATGCACGGAGTCTCACGGGTGCGCGGTCGGAGGAAGAAACTCAGCCCTAGGTACATGGGCCCTTACCGGATCCTGGAGCGGATCGGACCCTTAGCCTACAGGCTAGAGTTGCCACCAGAGCTGGCAGCTCTACACGACGTCTTCCATATCTCTTCGCTGAGAAGGGCTCTACTACGCCCGGAGCAGCGAATTTTGACCACAGAAGGGCCGGTAGCTTCAGACCGATCTGTTCACTTGGAGCCGGTTCGGATCGATGACAAAGGAGTGCGGATCTTGCGCCGCAAGAAGATTCCCTTAGTCAAGGTTTTGTGGAGAAATCACGGTCAGGAGGAGCACACCTGGGAACCGCAGGATCTGATGAGGCAAAGATACCCGGAGTTGTTCAGTCAGGTACATCTCACCACCTCTCGGTATACTATAAACTGCCTTCTTGTTTTGGCATGTTAAGACTAGACAAGGGAAATCTAGGACCTAGGTATGCACACTTAATCAGAATGGTAGGGGCTAATCTTTTGTTTATTGGGAGATTGTCTTCGTTATCAAACGAACGATCGCCTGAACCCAATAGAAAGATCGAATGGGATGTTACAAGATTAATTCGTTCCGATAGAAATCCCCGTAGGCTCAACCTCAATTTCGGGGACGAAATTTTTGTTTTGTTTATTGGGATTTGTAACATCCCATTTCCGACTAGACCCCTAGGAGTCAGATTTGTCGTGACGGAACCCTAGGAAGCCCAAAATTGGAAATAAAGCGACCAGTATTGCGGGTCACGGGTTGGTCACGCCCGTGACCGTCCCGTCACGCCCGTGACCTGGGCGTGTCTACTTCGACGATCGTCGATCTCCACGAGACGATCGTCGAACGCACTGTCTTGGCATGTCACGCCCGTGACCAAGATGTCACGCCCGTGACTTGGGCGTGACTACTTCGACGATCGTCGATCTCCACGAGACGATCGTCGATCGTGCTGACGGGGCATGTCACGCCCGTGACCAAGGTGTCACGCCCGTGACTAGGGGCGTGACCCATCGACGATCGTCGATCGCCATGAGACGATCGTCGAGCTTGCGCCCCGGGCATGTCACGCCCGTGACATGAGTGTCACGCCCGTGACCTAGGGCGTGACCCCATCGACGATCGTCGATCTCAATTCGACGATCGTCGACCTCGAAATCTGCTGTTCGGGCCTGTCACGCCCGTGACCCAAGATGTCACGCCCGTGACCATCCATCGACGATCGTCGATCTCAGTTCGACGATCGTCGAACCCAGAATGGGCTACCCGGGCCTGTCACGCCCGTGACCTATGTGTCACGCCCGTGACATTGGCCGAAACGACAGTTCAGGCCCGAAATAATTCTAACGCGCGTGGAAATAAATGTTGGCTTGGGAAGTTACACCAGGAGTAATTTCAGGCCGTTTCCTTCTGTAAATAAATAATAAATAAGGAAAGGGTGGTCCAATAGAAAACCGCCAGCTGGATACACCGGTTCAGTTTTCCACCGTTTCTTATCCCTTCACCGTAACCGAAACGTTAAGACATAATGGCGGTTACCATTTCATCTTCCCACTTCCTGAGTTATAAAAGCCCACTTAGGGAAAGAGGAGAGGTTTACACGCTCAAGCAAACGAAGCAGATCCTTGTTCTGGCTGTAAAGAGGAGTTCAGCAACGCCACCACCGCGCCATGGCACCTCGTCGCTCTTCTCGCCTCCAAACCGCGAACAAGGTCCTCCTCTACTCCTTCTCTTTCATGGGTAGATCTTAGGATTCTTAGGAAGGAGATTCGCGCTCAACAGAGCCGGATCCATCTCTCGTTTTCATGGAAAAACCATGAAAAAGATATTTCGAGTTCGCCGGAAACTGCCACCTCCGGCGGCCAAACCACCGCCGACCGCTAGCCATCGCCTCAACGGAGGTGGTGGTGGTGGTGGCTGGCCAGGGAAGTGATCGGACGGCCGGCAACGGATCACGGAATGCTTACAGGAAAAATGATTTTTCCTGTGTCTGGTTTTCGGGTTCATGAAGAAGATGAACAGTAGATTATATTATAATACATAGATTATTATATATTACTTAATGGAAAAATAGGTTATTTGGATATATGTTGAGGCTGCAAAACGAGGCACTTAGAGGCCGATTTAGGAGAAATGACCAGACACAAAAGTTGTAGCCCTCTGGGTCTACTTTAATATAAAATTAATTTTATTCAATTTGGGTGAGTGGTTTGACCACAGCACTCATTTTGGTGGGATCAAGACCTAGGCTAACCAGAAATTGAATTGGTTGCCCACGGTTCATAACAGGTCTAAATGACTTGAAATTTGGACTGGAGGTCTATAATATGTATATCGATAGGCTGTCCAAAAATGAGAATTTTTGGAGAACTTTTGCCTAAAGTTTTTGTAAAAATTTAATAAACAATATAAAATTAATTAGAAGATGAAATTAAGTCCAAACTCCCCCAAATTTTGGGTGGTGGTCCCTGGCATCAATATTAAGATCTGTACAAAATTTCAACTCGAATGGTCGAGTTTTGAATAGGGAAGTATCAAGTCCTAGATAGGTCTTGGCGAGGGGTACTTTGGGGGAAAGTACGATTGGGGATGGAGTGGACAAATCTCCTCAAAAGAGGCTGATGTTGTTGGCCACTGATTCGTTGGGACTATGTCTACCCTCTTGGGTAACATGGTGTGGCTTAGGGTGGATTTTACCCTAAGAGATTGGCTCAACTCCAACGGGTGGGAGTTTGAGGTTTGTGAAGGACATGGGAGCAAAAGCTCTTGTATGCCCTTGAAATTTGGAGGAGAGGGGGATGATATGATGAAAACCCTCTGGTTGAAATAGTGATGAATTTAGAGATAGTTAGGTACCTCAAAAGTTGAGATGTAGGATTAAAATGGAAACGTAATTTAGTTATTTTAAGCACTAAAGCTAACCCAAAAATTGTGAAACTCGGGAGGAGGGGGTTTTTAGGATGTTTTAGACTCATGGTAATTTTCCTGGAATTTTATGATTAATATATATTATACTTCATGTGTTAAAGGATTATTAGCCCAATTTGTTGTTTTAATTAATTTGAGGCTTTATATTAATTATAATCAGTTAAAATTCTGGATTTAGATCTTGACTTGTAGAACATTGATCCCTGAATTTTTATAGAATTTTATGTTGAGTAAATCTAGTACTTTATTCACAAATGATAGAAAGGGCTTTTATGTTTAAAAAATTATTATGGATAAAATGCTTGCTGGAAAATTTTGAAACTTAGCCAGAGTAAATTTTAGGCCTTATTCATCATGTCATAATTTATTTAGAATTTTTGGAAGAATATTTTCTGTACTTGATTCATAAACTATAAAAATTAGAGATTAATTCCAAAATAGTTTTCAGGTTATTTTGATGATAGAAAATTATGATACTTAGGATTTAGCCTTCTGAGATAGTCTACTAATTATCATAAATTTGCTGGACATCTTGCATGAATAATTAGGATAGTTCATGTTCAAACCGGTGGCCCTTGAGATTTTCGAGGAATTTAATTAAATGCCAAATAAATTAAGAAAATTTCCATTTTCTGGATTTAGGTTATTTATACCAAGATAAGCCTCCAGTAAATAGTTTAGGGCATTTGGATGAGTAATGGATCATTGCATAACGGTTCGACATGTAGCCTAGGTCGGTCTGCATATAGCAGGTTGTGAGATGCAATAGGACACGATCTGAGAAAGTCTTTGAGGTTTAAACATTTTGTCTGGGTGAACAATTGTGGAAGAAATTACATTAGGAAGATATAAAGAGTAGTGAGTAGTGGTGATAGCTAGAGTTAAGAGGTGCTCGGGCTCGACGAAAGATCGTCTTCCCCGAGGAGTGGAAGGTTTAAAAAAACACCCTAGGATAGTCTATCGTAATATGAGAAGGGAATCAGGCTAAGGGAAAACAACCAATAACAATAAGTGCCTTGCGAAAGGGAACTTCGGGCCGTAATGCACCGTCTTGGTTCCTAGTGCCCCTTGAGAGCCCTTCACGGGGTATACCGGGGGCAGTCCTGGGCTAACGTAAACTGTAATAACAAACCGACAAGAATAACTTAGTAACTAGGGCTGCACTCTTCACAACACTGTTGGCACAGGAAGGTTGATGAGAGCTTCGGCTCGGTTGATTTGGAAACGGACGGGATGGTCCGGGGAGCTTCGGCTCGGTTGGTTTGGAGACGGACGTTTTGGTCCGGGGAGCTTCGGCTCGGTTTTGTGTGCTTACGATTTAACTTGCATGTGCATAAAATAGGAAAAGTTAAGGTGGTGGGTCTTTCGATATCGGGGAGTTCGATTGCACCGACACCGATATCGTTGACTCGGCGGGGTGATTAGCACTCCGCCAACAGAAGTCCGGTGCGCCAGCCGGCAAGAGTACGCAGGCGTCCACTTTGTGCACCAAGCGTTGAGGCGTACGATAGGTCAGACCAGTGGTGCTTTTACTGGTTTTGAGGTGGGCGAGGCCCAACCCACCGCTTCCGTTTGCCACTACGGAGGTATCCTGGGAGGTAACGGCTCCGAAAGGGGGAACTAAAGGTCTGTGTGCACAGAGTCGGGTGTGTGAGTTGCACTGCATGACATAACATACCCACCATATAGTTGCATTTCATAATCATTCATAACAACCTTGACACCTAAAGTATAAGTGGAATGGGACGCTTATACATTAGGATCTGCAAAACGACCCCTTGGTCTATAAGCTTGTGTGGGCAAGTTTATAAATCAAAGGTTATTTTCAATATATAATAACCCCTGCTGTTTGATAACCGACACCCCAAGGTATAAGTGGTATGGGACACTTATACGATGGGAGCCTTGTAAAAGATCCCTTTGCTTATGTGTTCTCGCATAAGTGAAGGTTTAAATTCATTTAATTACTTTTCTTACTGCTAGACCTATTACAACAACTTATTAACTGCTCACCTAATACAACTTGCTAGATTAGTCTCCGCTGCCATCTGTTTTCATGTTAATCTCCACCTTCATGTCCTTCCCTTTCTTCCTCTCCGCTCGGTACCTAGGAGCCATGGGGGGAAGGGGTAGGGGATGATAGGGCTTAGTCTTTATGACTAACGGTTTTCGAACCGCATCATTTAGGGGATCGTGGAGCCCAGCATGGAGGAGCAGCCCCAGAGATCGGTGCGCCTAGAGATGGGGCAGTCTAGCTCCGGAGTTCACACAGCCGGGACAGTGAGTCTCGATCCTTGAGTAGTTTACTGTTTTCGCTTCCGCATGAGAGACTTGTAGTGAGGACATTTTGTACCGGGCATAAGCCCGTATTTATAGTACTCTGATGTTTCTGTGGACACTCCCTTCGTGGAGCTTACTTATTTATATATGTGGTTTTTGTTATTGTGGACTGTTTACTATTACTTCAATAATTGTGCTACTTTTTGTGATCGATTTGGCCGGCAGAATCGGCGCCTTGTGGTGATGACCCTTCAGGACGTGAAGGTGTCACCGCAAAGCGGCGGTTCTGGGCCTAAGACCCCGGTGGTTGAAAAAGAAAAAAAAAAAGGGGGTCTTACATTGTTGCCACTGGTCGAGTTTTCGTACAACAACGCTCATCAGTCCAGCATAGGCATGGCTCCATACGAAGCGTTGTACGGAAGGAGGTGCAGAACCCCACTATCATGGGTTCAGGATGAGGATCCGCAGGCACTGGGCTCGGAGTTTGTGGGAGATACAGATGCTCAGATTAGGTTGATCCGAGACAGGATGTTGGAAGCCCAGAGCAGACAGGCGAAATACTACGATGCGAGGCATCGTCAAGTGGAGTTCCAGGTGGGGGACCGAGTTTTCTTGAAGATACGGACGATGCACGGAGTCTCACGGGTTCGCGGGCGGAGGAAGCTCAGTCCAAGATATATGGGGCCCTACAGGATCCTGGAGCGGATCGGCCCCTTAGCCTATAGACTGGAACTACCGCCGGAGTTAGCGGGATTGCATGACGTCTTCCACGTCTCCTCACTTCGGAGGGCTCTGCTACGCCCTGAGCAGCTGATTCCCTCGGCAGATGGCCCGGTGGCCTCGGATCGGTCGGTCAACGTGGAGCCTATCAGGATCGACGATACAGCAGTGCGGGTCTTGCGGCGAAAGAAGGTCCCGTTAGTCAAGGTTCTGTGGAACAATCATGGGCAGGAGGAGCATACATGGGAGCCACAGGACTTGATGCGGCAAAAATATCCGGAACTTTTCCGTCAGGTATACCTCAAAACCCCTCTGAACGATCAATTTGCCTTCCTGTTTTAAACCAATGGAATTGAAATTTCAAGAATAGGGGCTAACCTTTTGTTTATTGGGGTGTATATACCTAGTTAGGTGGGCGAATTAACCTTAGATTCGAAACCGCACAAGCAAACGTAACGTAGGGAGGTAATCATTCGGTTCTCATGGGATGTTACAAGTTTATTTTTCCCGATTTGAGTCCCGTAGGCTTAACCTTGATTTCGGGGACGAAATCTTTGTTTTGTTTATTGGGATTTGTAACATCCCATTTCCGGCTAGACCCCTAGGAGTCGGTTGGTTGTGGTAGAACCCTAGGGAGCCCAAAACTTGAAATAAATCGACTAAGAAATCAGGTCACAGGTTGGTCACGCCCGTGACCCGCCATGTCACGCCCGTGACAAAGGGCGTGACACGCTCGACGATCGTCGAACCAAATTCGGCCACACGGGCCTGTCACGCCCGTGACCCGCCATGTCACGCCCGTGACAAAGGGCGTGACACGCTCGACGATCGTCGATCCCAATTCGACGATCGTCGAACCAGAATTGGTCTCCAGACCTGTCACGCCCGTGACCCAAGTGACACGCCCGTGACCACCCTTCGACGATTGTCGATCTTAGTTCGACGATCGTCGAACCCAGACTGCTAACCGGGCCTGTCACGCCCGTGACCTATATGTCACGCCCGTGACCAAGGCCGAATCGTCAGCCAGACTGGAAGTTTCGGTAACCGATGCCTTAATAAATTCTGGCTGTGGGGATGAAAAATCAAGAGTATTTATGGGTCGTTCCCTACTTTAATTATGTTAATAATTAAGGAAAAGTGGGTCCAATAGGAAATTGCCACCTGGCAAGCACCTCTTCATTCTCAACTTTTCAACTGCCATTCGTCATAACCGAAACGTCATAAGAGAGTTATTAATGGCCGCCAACGTTTCATCTCCAACGTTTCACCCTTTCCCCTCCCCATTTGCTCATCTATAAAAGATTCCTGAGAGCAAGAGGAAAAGGTTACACTCCCTCAACTGTTCAGACTTCCTCCTTGCTGTTGAAGAATTTCCGGCGACGCCACCACCGCGCAAATGGCTTCCCGACGCTCTGCACGCCTTCAACCCGCAAACAAGGTCCTCCCCTCCCTCTTCTTCTGCGGATAGATCTTAGGAATCGTTAGGAGAGATATCGGGCTCAAAAGAGCCAGATCGGGTGAGCGTACTGGTGGTTTTTCCGAAAATTTCATGGTGGCGGGTTCGCCGGAAACCGCCTCTCCGGCGGCCGTGCCGCTGCCCGACGATAGCCCTCGCCTCAACGGAGGTGATGGTGGTGGTGGCCAGCCAGGGAGATGGCTGGGTGGCCGGGAAATAGCTTGGAAAAGCTACAGGATATTAGGTTTTATGCCTCTGTTTCAGGCTGTTGAAGAAGATGAACAGTGGCATGAAAATTAAATTCTAGTTTTTAAATCCATTTCTGAGTGAGATATCTGTCATGTTAAATAATTTGGGAAAAATACCTAGATGCTCCTACGGGAAAAATGATCAACATAGGAAATGTAGCTCTTGAAGTCTAGTTTAATTCAAAATTAATTTCACTCGATTTGGGATCCTGGTTAGACCACAGCACCCTTTTTGGTGAGGTCTATCCAGAGGGCTGCCTTGACCTTAGAAAAATTCCCCACTCCAATCCAGCCACCCAAATGACTTGAAATTTGGGGTGTGATCTAATCTTACATATATCTAGGTGCTATCCAAAAATGAGAATTTTTGGAGAATATGTTTCTATAGTTTTTAGAAAAATTCAATAATCCTAGCCGATTTTAATTAGATTGTTAAATAATTTTCAAACCCTCCCAAATTTTGGTGAGTGGTCCCTGGGTCCACCATAAGTTTCTGTATAATTTTTCATCTCATTTGGAGATGGTTTGGATCAGAGATGATCAACCCAAAGTTTTGCCCTAATAAGAGGTCTTAGGTTGAAAGTGCACTTTTGAAGTTTGAGTGGTGAGATCACCTCAACAGAGGCTGAGACTTTTACCACTGGCTAGTAATGTTCTCTAGCACCCCCTCATGGAGTTTGAGGTGGATCGGGGTAAATTTGCCCTAAGGCCCAAGGCCCAACCCTAAGGATGGATCTTGGGGGTTTGTGAAGGTCATGTGGTCAACTGACCTCGGATTGACCCGAGATTGGGTGATGAGAACCATAAGGCTAATATTGTTCTCTGGATGAAATCTTAGTAGATTTGGAGATCGTTGGAATATCTAAAAATCTAACCCTAGTTTAGGGCGCAGGACTTGTAGAGATAGGAAATGACACCAAATCACATTAAAAAGTGATGAGAAATGGGTAGAGTTGATTATAGGGGTAGTACAAGCTCTGGATATTTTTCTATGAATTTTATGATCACTATTTTGGGTACTTCCTTAATGATTTAGTAGTTGTATGATTTGCTTAGAAAATTTATTATGGAGTACAAACTTCCTGGAAATTGATGAAATTTAGGCAGAGAACCTTTATTATAATTTTAAATCTCTGTGAATTATTATGGGATTTTTAGAAGCTTAATTCTAAGGCTCGCTTCTTTAAGAATTATTTATCATGGATATTGGAGTAAATCTATTTTGGTGGTTAGCAAGTTAGTAAAATTATGATTCTCTGCACAAAGATCTTTTATATATCATACTACTGGCTAGTGATTTTTCCATAATTTTTAAATGAATAATTTCAGTACTTCCTTCACTACGTAGAATTAATATGATTATACTAAATAAATTATTTAGAGGCTAAATATCTTTTGAAAAATCCTGCAAATTAGTATTTGATGATACCTTACTGTTATTTAGTGATCATAATTTTTGAGTGGCCATTACTTAAGAATATCATGTAGCTCATGTTTAAAATTACCCATGGCCAATCTTTGGAAAAAAATAAAATAAATATCAAATTAATTAGGAAAATTATAAATTTCTGGATTTAAGCTAATTAAGTCATGATAGACCCCCAGTAAATTTGATAGGAGATTTGGAAGATAGTTTGGAGTACTTCTCCTTGTGTACCTCATATAGCTTAGGATGGTCTGCAATTAGTAAAACTACGGAATTATGATAATCGATGATTGGTAGGGCAAGTTAAGATTGAGTTCATGGTTCGAAGTCAGAATAAGTAGAGTGTGGGACTGGTTAGGATAAGGGAGTACGGGAACGACGAAAGATCGTCCCTCCCGGGAAGAAGAGGAAGAGTCTTAATACTCTAGGGTTAGAACTAAAGCAACTAAAAGAGGATCGGGTAAAGGGTAGACAACCAATAATAATAAGTGCCTTGCGAAAGGGAACTTCGGGCCGTAATGCACCGTCTTGGTTCCTAGTGCCCCTTGAGAGCCCTTCACGGGGTATACCGGGGGCAGTCCTGGGCTAACGTAAACCATAGGAGTAATAAAATTAAAAGAGCAACTAGTATAACTAGGGTTGCACACACTCACTCCCCGGTAGCTAGGAAAGTAGAATTATAGGATTACTTGCCATCAGACAGTAGCTCTGAAGGTAGATGCATGGACAGTACTGTCCGGGGGGGCCGCGGGCTCGAGGGTTGGAGTACGGAGAAAAGTGGTGGGTCATCGGTACTAGGCGATCGATCACACCGACAGCGGTACGATGACTCGGCGAAAAGTCTGGAGGGTACATCCAGCAGCAGTACGCGGATACTCTAGGTTGTGTTCTTCTAGGGGCGTACGGAAGGGCTAGGCCTGGTAGTGTGGTTACCCGCCTAGGAGTGGGGGGCCCGACCCACTGTCTCCGTTTTCCACTACGGAGGTTCCTGGGGGTGAAGCTAGCCTCCCGAACAGGGGGAACTAAAGGTCTGTGCGCATAGAGTCGTGTGCGTGGGTTGCACTTGCATGAATCATAGCATAGCATATCACTACACTCATATTTGCATACAACCGACACCCCAACGTATAAATCGGTATGGGACTTTTTATACGATGGGAGTCTTGCAGAAGATCCCTTAACTTATAAGTTTGTATGGGCATTCATATAAGTTAAGGTTACTTACATACTTACTTACTTGTTGCTTTCTTACTATTCTCTAGCAGTCTTTAATACAATTTGCTATTTTTTTTTAATCATTCTACCTATTACAACATTTATACTGTTCACCTATTATAACTTGTTAGTTAGGTCCACCGTCACCTGCTTGTCTATTCTCCACTTTTGTAGCTTCCCTTTCCTCCTCTCCGCCTGGTGCTTAGGAGCCTTGGTGGGAGGGGTAGGGGATGATAGGGCTTAGTCTTTATGACTAATGGTTTTCGAACCAAACATCACAGGAGCTCCGGATGGGAGACAGGGACCAGCACCAGCGGAGTACGGTGCGCATGGAGGTAGGACAGTCTAGCACCGGTGCACCTGCGACCAGCTCCGTGAGTGATTAGCATTTTCTTAGCTTCCGCGATGAGAGACTTGTAGTGAGACTCTGATGTACCGGGCATGAGCCCTTTTATTTCCAGACTATTTATACTCTGATGATTTTCTGTGGACACTCCCTTCGTGGAGTTTATTTTATGTGATATTCTCTTTTGGTGGACTTGCTTCTCTCTTGCTTGTTACATGTTGCGATCGAAAAGGCCGGCAGAATCGGCGCGTTGTAGTGGAAACCTTCCCGGGTGCGAAGGTGTCACCGCAAAGCGGCGGTTCTGGGCATAAGACCCCGGTGGTTGAAAAAGAAAAAAAAAGGGGGTCTTACAAGTGGTATCAGAGGGGACCTCGATCGAAGGAGAAGTAGTCCACAAAAACCTTGGGCCACCCCCGTGCGAGCTTAGTTTGCGGACAAACTAGCAGCGGAAGTAGTGGTGTGCCCATAAGGGAAATCACATGTGAAAGTCCATCATAACTCTTCTTAAATTCCATTCATTTGCTCTCTAACAAATGGAAATTTTGCTTGTAGCCTGCGACGAACCCTACATCGCAGCAGGGGACACCTCAGGCTTCGGATGTGGTCCCGACTCCGCCAGCACCCGTTCCGTTCCAGCAGACGGAGATGGGGCAAACATTGACGACCATCCTAGAGGCCTTCAGAGCTCAGCAAGCCCCGGCCCCACAGCCGAACCCCGGGGCCAACTGGATGACTGTCTTCCGGGGACTATCCCCTCCATCCTACCAGGGGACGGAGTCCGCAGTACATACGGAGGAGTGGTTGGACACCATTTACGAGATGCTGGCAGGGATTCGATGCCCCACGGAGGAGGCAGTCGCTTTGACAGTCTCCTGCTTAGAGTCACACGGAAAGAGATGGTGGAAATCTCAGCTGGACACCACCTTTGCGGGGATGGACTGTACTGATATTACCTGGGAGGAGTTCAGAGCAGCGCTCTTGGGACATTTTGTACCTCAGTCGGCGAGAGATGACCTGGAGGATAGATTCCTGCAGTTGAGGCAGGGGAACAGGACCGTGGTGGAGTACTATCAGGAGTTCACTCACCTGGCCCGGTATGCGGACGCTTACTAGTTAGACGATGCTGGCTACGCCCGGAGGTTTTATAAGGGGCTGCAGGATGACATGAGGCAGGCCCTCCTTTTCGTTTCAGAGGGGAGTCTGGCCAGGATTCTGGAGATGGCTAAGAAGAGAGAGGCGGATCAGCTTACAGTGAAGAATCGGAAGAGACCGGCTGATGATTCAGTGATTGGAGGTCGTAGAGACCGTCCTCGGGGCCAGGTTATCGGGGAGAGAAGGAACGGGGATCAGCCCCGTCAGGAGTTTGGGCAGGAGCAGAGGACTCAGGGGATATTGGCTCCCCAGCCTATACAAATGCTGGAGATGCTAAGGACGACAGGGCAGCAACCGGTATGCTATCAGTGCAACCAGCCAGGGCATATCAAGCGGAACTGCCCTGTGGGGCGAGCACCCCCACCAGCACATCAGGGCGCTCCACCTCCCCGACAGTTTGGCGGATGAGGACAGGACCGAGGACGGGGATTCCAGGATCGAGGTCGTAGGCCAGAGAGAGAGCAGGTGTATGCTCTAGACCTGACACAGCCCGGGACCCGGAGCAGGTTATCACAGGTATGGCAGTACTTTTCAGATTTTCTTTATATAAACTACTATTTTAAACATAACCTGGTTAGAAATTAAGAGAAGATAAACTACAATAAGAATACTAAGACATTTAATTACCCCAGGCATAGTGTTCGTGAGCGGCAAGCCCGCTCACACCCTCTTCGACACTGGTGCGTCGCAATCCTTCGTGTCGGAGGATTTCGTGAAAGGACTGGCAGGAGTGGAGCCATTCACCGGGAAGATGATGAGGGTGCGCCTACCCGACGGGTCAGAGATATTGACCTCTGCTCATTGTAATATGGAAGCGAGGATCGGCGGAAAGGCGTTTGAGGCACCAGCGACGGTCTTGAGGATGCCAGATTACGATCTGATTCTGGGCATGACCTGGCTGTATTGGAACCATGCCCAGATCGATTGCGTGGCGAAAAGGATCACCGTGCGGCACGGCGACTCCTTCATTGTTATCGAAGGTATTATATCAGCACCCCGTACTTTACTATCGTCTGTGCAGGCCGTTAAGGCCCACCTGCAGGGGGAAGAGGTTTATCAGGTCCTCTTTGAGGCGGTCGTAGCCAAGGATTCCATTGCAGATATCCCGGTAGTGCGGGACTTCACCGACGTATTTCCAGAGAAGCTACCAGGGTTACCCCCGCACCGAGAGAAGGACTTTCAGATTCAGCTCGTACCGGGGGCTAAGCCGGTATCCAGAGCTCCCTATCGAATGGCCCCAAAGGAGTTGGTGGAATTCCGGAGTCAGCTTCAGGAGTTAGTGGAGGCCGGGTTCGTGCGGCCTAGCTCATCACCGTGGGGAGCTCCGGTGCTGTTCGTTAAGAAGAAAGACGGGACCCTCCGACTGTGCATAGATTACCGGGCTCTGAACAGGTTGACGGTCCGGAACACTTATCCCTTACCACGGATAGATGAGCTTTTTGACTAGCTGGAGGGAGCCCATTGGTTCTCAAAGCTGGATCTGAGATCAGGATATTACCAGCTTCGCATTCGGGAGGAGGACATCCCGAAGACGGCGTTCAGCAGCAGATACGGCTTGTACGAGTTTACCGTGATGCCGTTCGGGCTCACGAATGCACCCTCCGCATTCATGACTTTGATGAATCGGGTGTTCGAAGAGTACCTAGATGTCTTCGTCATTGTATTCATCGACGACATCCTCATCTATTCAAGGACGGAGGAGGAGCACGCGAGACATCTAGCCTTGACCTTGGAGAAGCTGCGGGAGCACGAGATGTATGCCAAGTACAGCAAGTGCCAGTTCTGGCTAAAGGAGGTGGCATTTCTGGGTCATGTCATCAGTGGAGCAGGTCTGGCAGTGGATCCGGCAAAGATCCAGGCAGTACGGGATTGGCCACCACTAAAGTCGGCCACGGAGGTTCGAAGTTTCTTGGGACTTGCCGGTTATTACCGGAAGTTCGTAAAGGGGTTCTCTCAGATTGCCCTTCCTCTTACGTCTCTGACGAAGAAGGAGTCCCCTTTTATTTGGACGCCGCGATGCGAATCTGCCTTCCAGGAGCTGAAGGATCGTCTCACCTCGGCCCCCATCCTTGCCCTTCCATCAGGGAGGGAGGGATTCCAGGTATATACAGATGCTTCCTATCAGGGGATGGGTGCCGTCCTTATGCAGAATGGGCACGTAATAGCTTATGCCTCCCGTCAGTTGAAACAGCACGAGCAGAACTACCCCGTGCACGATTTGGAGATGGGGGCAGTCATTTTTGCTCTTAAGATCTGGCGGCACTATCTCTACGGGGTATATTGTGACATCTTCTCCGACCACAAGAATCTGAAGTACGTCGACACCCAGAAGGAGTTAAACATCAGGCAGAGACGCTGGGTGGAGTTTCTTTCGGACTACCAGTATACCATGCACTACCACCCGGGGAAGGCAAACGTGGTTGCGGATGCTCTGAGCTGGAGAGCGAATACGACTGGAGTAGGCCCGCAGCTGATGGCCTTGGAGTTGATTAGATCATTCGAGGAGATGCAGATTTCACTAGTATCTGAGGATGAACCGGAGCTGTACATGGAGTACCTGGGGTCGATGGCTACTACAGATGACATCCGAGACCGCATCAGAGATGGACAGAGGCTGGACGAGAGAACTGAGCCGATATTCCGAGCCTTGGAGGAAGGCACGACAGGAGATTACACTTTGAGGGATGGGCTTCTGTGTTTCCGGGGCAGAGTCTACATACCAGCAGGAGGACGGATCCTGGAGGACATTTTGACGGAAGCTCACTGCAGCCGGTATTCGGTACACCCGGGGATCACCAAGATGGTAAAGGATTTAAAGAGGACGATGTACTGGCCGGGTATGAAGAAAGATATTACATATTTTGTAACGCATTGTGAGGCCTGCCAGCTCGTGAAGGCGGAGTGTAAGAACCCGGCAGGATTGCTGCAGCCGCTTCCAGTGCCGGAGTGGAAGTTTGAGGATATAGCCATGGACTTTATACATGGGCTACCTAGATCCCGTGCGGGGAATGACTCGATCTGGGTGATAGTGGACAGGCTGACAAAGGTGGCCAGATTCATCCCAGTGGCGAAGGACACACCGGTCAGTGTATTGGTGCGGAGGTTCATCGAGCAGTTTGTGCGTTATCATGGGGTGCCCAAGACTATCGTTTCGGATCGGGATGGGCGGTTTACATCCAGGGAATGGAGGTCAGTCCAGGCCCATCTGGGTTCTCGGTTGACTTTCAGCACAGCTTTCCACCCTCAGACCGACGGACAGACAGAGCGCACAAACCGTACACTGGAGGATCTGTTACGACTGTGTATTTTGGACCGTGGCGAGCCTTGGGAGAGATTGTTGCCACTGGTCGAGTTTTCGTACAACAACGCTCATCAGTCCAGCATAGGCATGGCTCCATACGAAGCGTTGTACGGAAGGAGGTGCAGAACCCCACTATCATGGGTTCAGGATGAGGATCCGCAGGCACTGGGCTCGGAGTTTGTGGGAGATACAGATGCTCAGATTAGGTTGATCCGAGACAGGATGTTGGAAGCCCAGAGCAGACAGGCGAAATACTACGATGCGAGGCATCGTCAAGTGGAGTTCCAGGTGGGGGACCGAGTTTTCTTGAAGATACGGACGATGCACGGAGTCTCACGGGTTCGCGGGCGGAGGAAGCTCAGTCCAAGATATATGGGGCCCTACAGGATCCTGGAGCGGATCGGCCCCTTAGCCTATAGACTGGAACTACCGCCGGAGTTAGCGGGATTGCATGACGTCTTCCACGTCTCCTCACTTCGGAGGGCTCTGCTACGCCCTGAGCAGCTGATTCCTCGGCAGATGGCCCGGTGGCCTCGGATCGGTCGGTCAACGTGGAGCCTATCAGGATCGACGATACAGCAGTGCGGGTCTTGCGGCGAAAGAAGGTCCCGTTAGTCAAGGTTCTGTGGAACAATCATGGGCAGGAGGAGCATACATGGGAGCCACAGGACTTGATGCGGCAAAAATATCCGGAACTTTTCCGTCAGGTATACCTCAAAACCCTCTGAACGATCAATTTGCCTTCCTGTTTTAAACCAATGGAATTGAAATTTCAAGAATAGGGGCTAACCTTTTGTTTATTGGGGTGTATATACCTAGTTATGTGGGCGAATTAACCTTAGATTCGAAACCGCACAAGCAAACGTAACGTAGGGAGGTAATCATTCGGTTCTCATGGGATGTTACAAGTTTATTTTTCCCGATTTGAGTCCCGTAGGCTTAACCTTGATTTCGGGGACGAAATCTTTGTTTTGTTTATTGGGATTTGTAACATCCCATTTCCGGCTAGACCCCTAGGAGTCGGTTGGTTGTGGTAGAACCCTAGGGAGCCCAAAACTTGAAATAAATCGACTAAGAAATCAGGTCACAGGTTGGTCACGCCCGTGACCCGCCATGTCACGCCCGTGACAAAGGGCGTGACACGCTCGACGATCGTCGAACCAAATTCGGCCACACGGGCCTGTCACGCCCGTGACCCGCCATGTCACGCCCGTGACAAAGGGCGTGACACGCTCGACGATCGTCGATCCCAATTCGACGATCGTCGAACCAGAATTGGTCTCCAGACCTGTCACGCCCGTGACCCAAGTGACACGCCCGTGACCACCCTTCGACGATCGTCGATCTTAGTTCGACGATCGTCGAACCCAGACTGCTAACCGGGCCTGTCACGCCCGTGACCTATGTGTCACGCCCGTGACCAAGGCCGAATCGTCAGCCAGACTGGAAGTTTCGGTAACCGACGCCTTAATAAATTCTGGCTGTGGGGATGAAAAATCAAGAGTATTTATGGGTCGTTCCCTACTTTAATTATGTTAATAATTAAGGAAAAGTGGGTCCAATAGGAAATTGCCACCTGACAAGCACCTCTTCATTCTCAACTTTTCAACTGCCATTCGTCATAACCGAAACGTCATAAGAGAGTTATTAATGGCCGCCAACGTTTCATCTCCAACGTTTCACCCTTTCCCTCCCCATTTGCTCATCTATAAAAGATTCCTGAGAGCAAGAGGAAAAGGTTACACTCCCTCAACTATTCAGACTTCCTCCTTGCTGTTGAAGAATTTCTGGCGACGCCACCACCGCGCAAATGGCTTCCCGACGCTCTGCACGCCTTCAACCCGCAAACAAGGTCCTCCCCTCCCTCTTCTTCTGCGGATAGATCTTAGGAATCGTTAGGAGAGATATCGGGCTCAAAAGAGCCAGATCGGGTGAGCGTACTGGTGGTTTTTCCGAAAATTTCATGGTGGCGGGTTCGCCGGAAACCGCCTCTCCGGCGGCCGTGCCGCTGCCCGACGATAGCCCTCGCCTCAACGGAGGTGATGGTGGTGGTGGCCAGCCAGGGAGATGGCTGGGTGGCCGGGAAATAGCTTGGAAAAGCTACAGGATATTAGGTTTTATGCCTCTGTTTCGGGCTGTTGAAGAAGATGAACAGTGGCATGAAAATTAAATTCTAGTTTTTAAATCCATTTCTGAGTGAGATATCTGTCATGTTAAATAATTTGGAAAAAATACCTAGAGGCTCCTACGGGAAAATTGATCAACATAGAAAATGTAGCCCTTGAAGTTTAGTTTAATTCAAAATTAATTTCACTCGATTTGGGATCCTGGTTAGACCACAGCACCCTTTTTGGTGAGGTCTATCCAGAGGGCTGCCTTGACCTTAGAAAAATTCCCCACTCCAATCCAGCCACCCAAATGACTTGAAATTTGGGGTGTGATCTAATCTTACATATATCTAGGTGCTATCCAAAAATGAGAATTTTTGGAGAATAGTTTTCTATAGTTTTTAGAAAAATTCAATAATCCTAGCCGATTTTAATTAGATTGTTAAATAATTTCCAAACCCTCCCAAATTTTGGTGAGTGGTCCCTGGGTCCACCATAAGTTTCTGTATAATTTTTCATCTCAATTGGAGATGTTTTGGATCAGAGATGATCAACCCAAAGTTTTGCCCTAATAAGAGGTCTTAGGTTGAAAGTGCACTTTTGAAGTTTGAGTGGTGAGATCACCTCAACAGAGGCTGAGACTTTTACCACTGGCTAGTAATGTTCTCTAGCACCCCCTCATGGAGTTTGAGGTGGATCGGGGTAAATTTGCCCTAAGGCCCAAGGCCCAACCCTAAGGATGGATCTTGGGGGTTTGTGAAGGTCATGTGGTCAACTGACCTCGGATTGACCCGAGATTGGGTGATGAGAACCATAAGGCTAATATTGTTCTCTGGATGAAATCTTAGTAGATTTGGAGATCGTTGGAATATCTAAAAATCTAACCCTAGTTTAGGGCGCAGGACTTGTAGAGATAGGAAATGACACCAAATCACATTAAAAAGTGATGAGAAATGGGTAGAGTTGATTATAGGGGTAGTACAAGCTCTGGATATTTTTCTATGAATTTTATGATCACTATTTTGGGTACTTCCTTAATGATTTAGTAGTTGTATGATTTGCTTAGAAAATTTATTATGGAGTACAAACTTCCTGGAAATTGATGAAATTTAGGCAGAGATCCTTTATTATAATTTTAAATCTCTGTGAATTATTATGGGATTTTTAGAAGCTTAATTCTAAGGCTCGCTTCTTTAAGAATTATTTATCATGGATATTGGAGTAAATCTATTTTGGTGGTTAGCAAGTTAGTAAAATTATGATTCTCTGCACAAAGATCTTTTATATATCATACTACTGGCTAGTGATTTTTCCATAATTTTTAAATGAATAATTTCAGTACTTCCTTCACTACGTAGAATTAATATGATTATACTAAATAAATTATTTAGAGGCTAAATATCTTTTGAAAAATCCTGCAAATTAGTATTTGATGATACCTTACTGCTATTTAGTGATCATAATTTTTGAGTGGCCATTACTTAAGAATATCATGTAGCTCATGTTTAAAATTACCCATGGCCAATCTTTGGAAAAAATAAAATAAATATCAAATTAATTAGGAAAATTATAAATTTCTGGATTTAAGCTAATTAAGTCATGATAGACCCCCAGTAAATTTGATAGGAGATTTGGAAGATAGTTTGGAGTACTTCTCCTTGTGTACCTCATATAGCTTAGGATGGTCTGCAATTAGTAAAACCACGGAATTATGATAATCGATGATTGGTAGGGCAAGTTAAGATTGAGTTCATGGTTCGAAGTCAGAATAAGTAGAGTGTGGGACTGGTTAGGATAAGGGAGTACGGGAACGACGAAAGATCGTCCCTCCCGGGAAGAAGAGGAAGAGTCTTAATACTCTAGGGTTAGAACTAAAGCAACTAAAAGAGGATCGGGTAAAGGGTAGACAACCAATAATAATAAGTGCCTTGCGAAAGGGAACTTCGGGCCGTAATGCACCGTCTTGGTTCCTAGTGCCCCTTGAGAGCCCTTCACGGGGTATACCGGGGGCAGTCCTGGGCTAACGTAAACCATAGGAGTAATAAAATTAAAAGAGCAACTAGTATAACTAGGGTTGCACACACTCACTCCCCGGTAGCTAGGAAAGTAGAATTATAGGATTACTTGCCATCAGACAGTAGCTCTGAAGGTAGATGCACGGACAGTACTGTCCGGGGGGCCGCGGGCTCGAGGGTTGGAGTACGGAGAAAAGTGGTGGGTCATCGGTACTAGGCGATCGATCACACCGACAGCGGTACGATGACTCGGCGAAAAGTCTGGAGGGTACATCCAGCAGCAGTACGCGGATACTCTAGGTTGTGTTCTTCTAGGGGCGTACGGAAGGGCTAGGCCTGGTAGTGTGGTTACCCGCCTAGGAGTGGGGGGCCCGACCCACTGTCTCCGTTTGCCACTACGGAGGTTCCTGGGGGTGAAGCTAGCCTCCCGAACAGGGGGAACTAAAGGTCTGTGCGCATAGAGTCGTGTGCGTGGGTTGCACTTGCATGAATCATGGCATAGCATATCACTACACTCATATTTGCATACAACCGACACCCCAACGTATAAATCGGTATGGGACTTTTTATACGATGGGAGCCTTGCAGAAGATCCCTTAACTTATAAGTTTGTATGGGCATTCATATAAGTTAAAGTTACTTACATACTTACTTACTTGTTGCTTTCTTACTATTCTCTAGCAGTCTTTAATACAATTTGCTATTTTTTATAATCGTTCTACCTATTACAACATTTATACTGTTCACCTATTATAACTTGTTAGTTAGGTCCACCGTCACCTGCTTGTCTATTCTCCACTTTTGTAGCTTCCCTTTCCTCCTCTCCGCCCGGTGCTTAGGAGCCGTGGTGGGAGGGGTAGGGGATGATAGGGCTTAGTCTTTATGACTAATGGTTTTCGAACCAAACATCACAGGAGCTCCGGATGGGAGACAGGGACCAGCACCAGCGGAGTACGGTGCGCATGGAGGTGGGACAGTCTAGCACCGGTGCACCTGCGACCAGCTCCGTGAGTGATTAGCATTTTCTTAGCTTCCGCGATGAGAGACTTGTAGTGAGGACTCTGATGTACCGGGCATGAGCCCTTTTATTTCCAGACTATTTATACTCTGATGATTTTCTGTGGACACTCCCTTCGTGGAGTTTATTTTATGTGATATTCTCTTTTGGTGGACTTGCTTCTCTCTTACTTGCTACATGTTGCGATCGAAAAGGCTGGCAGAATCGGCGCGTTGTAGTGGCAACCTTCCCGGGTGCGAAGGTGTCACCGCAAAGCGGCGGTTCTGGGCATAAGACCCCGGTGGTTGAAAAAGAAAAAAAAAAGGGGGGTCTTACATAATAGACCATAACTTTTGAGTGTAATTTCTTCATAAGGTTTATTGAAAACACTAGCACAGAAGTCTCACTGATTGGTCCATCCTTGGTAGTGCCTTTTAGGCTCCACATAAGTAGGAATAGAAAGGTGACCATATGACACATAAAAGTCGTATTGATTTGTGGGGAAGATTACCTTCTTAAACATGGGTTGACATTGAGGTTCCTTCCCTTTGCCGCTGGTATTGGATCTCTTAGTAGCCTTACCTTTTTCAGCTATATGATAAAGACCACTACCCTTCTTAGGAGCAAAAAAATTCATCAATGAGGGAAAGAACATTTCCGGCTTAGAGTAACTTTCAACCAGTTTCCTTTCCACGAAGAGCTTTTCTTCTAGCTTATCTGAGTATTTCTCCTTCTGAATTAATAGTTTAGCAGAGCATTTCAATTCCTCTTACAAGGAGTTAACTTTATTTTTGAGTGGAGTTAATTCATCAATTTCCTCCTTCAGACATTATTCAACTGACTTGAGTGAAGCAATCTCTTTTAATTGCTTTTTGAGTACCTTGTAGATTTTGTTAAAGGCTTTCAAAAGTTCTTGATGCTGAGCCAAATAGTCCGCTTCATCTTCCTTAGAAGAGTAGTCATCATGACCATTAGTGGAACTTTCCGATTCAGAGAGTATTGTGTGTGAGTTTACCTTCCCATGGAATTGGGAGTCGCTTACTTCCTCATCTGATTGAGCCATGTGCCCGAATTAAGCTTCTTCATTTTATGATCTTGAATCACTTGAGTCACTATCGATGAGAGTCTTGGACTTCTTTATAACGAAGCACTTCTCTTCTTTCCTCTTGCCTTTGAAGGAGACCTTGTCCTCTAACTTAGATCATTCCTTCTTCTTGTACGGACACTCCGCAATCACGTGTCCTGGCTTGTTGCAACAATAACAAACTATGTCAGAGGAATAATGTTTGTTCGGTTTAGATTTATACACGTCCTCTTAGTTGTATCTTTTCTTAGACCAATCAACATTTCAATGCGATCTTCTGAAGTCCGAGGGGGTGGACTATTTTTTCTTTTTCCTTCTCTTGCCGAGCAATCTTTTGAATTGCTTGGAGATTAGCAATAACTATGCATCAGATAACTCAGAGCCTGAAGTACTTGGCTCATAGTCTCATGAGCCATATAGAGCTCGTGTCCATACTAGTGACAAAGCTTTAGATTTTCTTGTCCCTTCGGCTTTCAAAGTTACCAACTTCTCTCTGCTTGAAGTCCTGCTGCTTTGCTCTTATTTCTTTCGCGTATTTATTTGAAGTTCATTTGAGAGGATTTTTCCGAACAGATTCTGAGGATCAATCTCAAATAGCTTTCCAAACTCCCTAATGGCAACAACCTTTATGTCTCAGTCCTCTATCAAGTATCTGAGAAATTTGTCGTTTAGCACAACATTAGTGAAGGTTCGACCGTAGTTTCTGAGGTTGTTAAAGATCTTGAAGAATTTTTAAAAACTGTCAGCAATAGTATTATTTCCACCATACTTGAATGCCTCATATTCTTGATTTAGCAGAGATCTACGATCATCTCTAACTTCTTCAATACCTTTCATGGGAACTACGATACAGTCCCACATCCCCTTAGTGGATTTGCTGTGGAATAAGTTTTCTAGAATTGAGTCATCCACTACACTGGGTATGATATTCTTTGCCTTTTTATCCTAGGAGACTAGGGCAATTTAATCCTTGATCAAATCCATTAATTTCTTTGGAATCGTAGCCGTAGGATTCAGAGCAGAAGGATGTGTAGGAATGTGAGGTCCTTCTTCCACAATCTCAAATATGTGTGGATTAGTAGCTTCCATGTAGAATTTGACTCTTTCCTACCATATGGGGAAGTTCTACTTAGTGCACACCAACAACTTCATCGAAGACATATACATGCATCTGTCCATTACAACTAAGCGGTATCTCTTGATAACTAGATAGGAGATCTTATTCAAAGTGTTAGCCTAAAATATAACAAGCTCCTCTTATACCAATTGAAAGTATCTAGTGTCAACCTAAATCACTAGAGGTGGTTGAATAGCTGAGTTCTTGCGTCTTTTTGAGGAATAAAAATTACTAAGAACTAATGAAACAGAAATATAGAGATTTATATTGGATTCCCAAGTAGGATACGCCCACTTTCCCGCCTTTCCCATCTACCACGAAGGGATAGATTTGGCTACTTCACCTTTGTCTTAGATTGCATACAATCTTACACCTCGGAGCCTCAACTCCTACAACTCGGAGACAATGCTCCTACCACTTGGAGAACGAACTCTCTTATAACTCGAAGAACAACCACTCCTATAACTCGATCCTAAAATAAGGATCTACAACTCTGAGGAAAAAACCTCCTACAATAGTAAAAAGATTTATACAAGAAATGATTAAAAATAATCTTCAATAGATTTGAAATCTTCGATACCTCGTTCCTCTGAAAAGTTTATCTTAAACGTCTTAAACAACAAGAGAAACCGAAGGCTTTGAATACTTGATCTGAACGCACTAATCAACTTGATTTGAGTAGAATCGGAATCTTAAGAGATCATCGATCTTGTTGATTAGCTTGAGGAAGAATGAATCGTGCGACAAGAATTCATCGGCCGAGCAGGTTGCGAAGTTCGTATCGTGCGTCGTCGGGAAGAGTTTCACTCTTGATATTTCTTGATTTTAACAAGTAAGCATGATTAGGGTTTATTGAAATCCATCCTACATATATATATATGAAACCATTCTTAATGGCTAGAAATATCCTTCCTTATCGAGAGATTCAAAAATCACACTGTACATGACGATCTGGACAACCTGAGCCATAAATTTGAAAATAGAAGAAATAACCCTAAGTATAATTCGGAGAGTATCGTTGAGTATCTAAGGGTATACACGTCGAATTACTTGGAAACTCGACGAAATTTACTTGGACAATTCCAGCCAGATCGATCATATAACTCAACGCTTGGTAGAAGAGATACTTTATGAATTCAATGAGTATCAATTTGTATACTCGATGAGTATCGGCTAGCTGACACGACACCTAATTAAGTGATATTCGATAAATTTTACTTGGAGAAATCCTTAGAAGTAAAGTCAAGATGACTCAATGAACTCGTCGTGTATCGAAATGTATATTCAACGAATTCGACGAGTATCGATAGATACACTCGACGAATTTGACGTATATACACGATAGTACTCGACGAATTTTACTTAACAAATTTCTAGGAATTAATAGATTATTCCCTAAGTAAATATGATGAATTTGACGGGTGCCAGTAAGAAATCACAGACAATTCGATGAGTATTCATAGGTATACTCGACGAATTTGACAAGTATCCATTACCATAATCGACGAATTTTACTTAGAGAAAATCTGCTCTTCTGAAAGCCGATACTTAATCTTCTTGGATTAAATATACTTGAAATAGAAGTATACCCCAATAGAGAGATTACATGTGAGTCAAGACCTTACCTTACATAGTAAAGGATTATAATGTATAGTCCCGTGATTCAAGTCCTATTGTAACCTCACATTGGGTTGTACTTAGTAATATCATCAAACAAGCACATAACTAGAAAACAATATCAAATGCAGACTCAAATTATCTTAGTTCAACGGAAACTTTTCAAATCAGGGTTATTGTGGATATAATACCCAACACTATTCACCATAAAAAGGAGAATTTCTTATGGAATCCTTCCTCAAAATCTGACATTTTCCTCGAATGATTTCTCAACTCCCATTAAAAAAAGATAAAATAAAAATGATTACAAGGTAACGAAATGTAAGAGAGACTCCCTAAGAAATTTTGAAGGTGAAGATGAAGCAGATGAAGATGTTGGATTTCTTGATGCGATCGTTCTTCGTGTATAATATGCATTGTAATGCTTCTCCTTAAAATTTCTCCTTTGATATTCATGTTCGCCTAAGGAAATTCTTTCATTTTAGAGATGAATAAGATAAGAGTGCACAAGAATGAAATCTCAAGGCGGTGTGAATTTCAAAATTCTCGAAGTCTAGTCTTTTAAACAAAAAGTTTCTACTCCGAACGGTACCTCGATACCGTGTGCAGTATCACCTTTTGCTACCATGTATGCCACTCCAATCTGATCATGTTGAGAGGATGCTGAACATGCTTGATCTTGTGGTTGCTGCTTGTAGTATTGTTATACTACTTGGTGGTATCTCCTCTTAAATTTTTCCATCCATACATTTTTCCGAATGTAGATGACTTCGTTACCTTTCTGTAATGGGGTGGCATGCTCCGTAACTCTTTCTGAATTGAAAGTTATGACCATTTTAATATTCAGCTTTCAATTTTAACCTTTTTATTGTTTATAAAGTGTATACATCCCTGGGTAATGCCCATGACTGAGGACTTTTTCCCATATTCAACATGTACAATCAGCACACCATAAATACGCAAAATACTAGATCAAATACATCATGGTATTTTTTATTCTCAAACCAAGAGTTGTAGAATGCATGCTCCAACATTCTGGATGCTGGTTGACAAGCACAAACTACTTAATTATAAGTCAGATAAAATGTGCATTCTGAACCTGGTGAGAAGAAAAGTGAATTGGTGGACTCGTTTTGCCTTCTTTAAAAATGATTTCAGATGCCTCCACACCATTCCAGACCCCCACTATTAAGGGGCTTTCTTGCAACTAGAGTTATACACAAAAATCGTGTAGATTGCTTGTTTTCTTGAGGGAGAGTTCCCAATAATGCACAAACTTTCATCATTAGATAAGGCATTCAACTACCCACATGACCGTATTATATGAAAACTTGAATGAGCTTTGAGTCGGAGAGTGCACGGACTCCAGAGTAGATGCTTGCTGAAAAATACAAGATGAACAAGTAAATATCCATTATCTAAATGCGCATTACGTCACTCGCAAAAATACCAAAGGAGAGATCATTTTAAAATGCTTTACCCTCATTGAAATCCCGAGTGCAAGATTAATCAAGTGGTCATCCATTAATAATGAATTTAAATCTTTCCGAGCGAAAATTAATATGGGCAGATATGTGGGTGATCTTCGAGGGATGGGGCTGAGTGTGTCATTATTCAGGAGAGCACTTGCTAAGAAAATTGGGACAGAGTGAATATTTACTCATCTAGGCACTCACTGAAAAGATAGGGGCAGTGTGTATGTTTACTCATGAGGTCACTAGCCAAGAGGATCAAAGCAGAGTGTGAGATTACACAAATAGGCATTTGCCGAGAATACAAAGGCAGATTCTACGATTACACAAGTGGGCACTCGTATAGAAGACAGACACAGACTATGAAACTACACAAGCAGACAAAAACCAAAAAGACTGAGGCAAAGTGTGCAATTACTCTAGCAGGCACTCGCCAAGAAGATTGTGGTAGTTTGTGTGATTACTCAAGTGGGAACTCACCAAAAAGACTTCTTCAAGGAAGTTTTAGATGTCCGACATTCCTAACTATGGTCCAGTCACCTGTTGTTAGAGCGCCTAGTCGGGTAAATAACTTCCACAGTGTTCTCATCTACAAGCAACTCTAAAGGCGCACAATGGGATAGTGCAAATATTTTTCTGAGCTTATACTCTGAAAGGTAGCTATAATAGTAGTGATGTCTCAATCAATACACGATTTCCTATCACGTCTGCACCTACCATATTTTTCCAATGGGGTGTCCCTATGAAAGGGAAATCAAAGTGGTATTAGTGTGGAGAAAGTATCCAATGCCGACAAAAAGGTCAAAATCTTGATGACCTTTTCTCGAGAAATCATTATGCGTATGAGAGGGTCCAATGAAGGTTCATGACTCTTCCAAGGAAAAAGGAGCATCAATCCTGTATTTTAACAGTTAAGCTAGACAACCATGCACTTAGGAAGTTATTGCCTTATTGCACAAGCAACGGTCTACTCTTCAAGGAAAAGAAAAACAACACAACATGTTTTTAAAATAAGAAAAGAGAATTGTTTTATAAACTGCCTCGTGAGAGTTTGTCACCAATTGTCAAGCATCACAATGAAAAATTTGTTATGACACCACTCCCCTCCCTAGGAGGGATATAGTCTTTGAAAACCACTTGGAAGTCTTTAGTAACAAGAGTATCTAAATCTTAGATTAGGGTGAATAGGTTTGAAAGGAGGGTGTTTGGTCAGATTACTCTAGAGGTGGTGGTGAATATAGTATAAATTTTTTGGCTCTTTTTAGATTATATCAGAGTAAATATAGTGATATCATATATTAGTTAAGGAAAAAGAAAAACAAAGCTAAACAATTCAACAATCACAACCACATCCAAAACAAATGAAAAGGAGCAACCAGATGACACAAGAAGTTTATAGTGGTTCCCCTAAACCTGGGTACATCCACTCTTCTACCACCCTTGGTAGGAATCCACTAGCAGGTTTTGATCAGGTGACTGCCACCACAAGATCTATTTCAGGTAGATCAGGAAACCCTTCACGGTTTTGATCAGGTGCCTAAAAACCAACTTAAAGTCTTTTGGAGGGAGACTTGTCAACCAAACTAACTTTTGAAGGGAGCTATAATCATGTATAATCGGATGAAAAATGTTGATGGAAGTCTTCTCTTTTCTCAAGTACAGCTGAGAAGACTATTTGGATTCTTGTGATGTCAAAGCTCCTTCTCAGAGGTAGACTGTTTCTGAAAGAACAGAGCTTTGCTAAAGGATGAGTAGGTCTTCAGCTTGATCTGCCAAGATCCAGGAAATCCAGTAACAGATGGTGATTATAGTGTCTCTGAGGATTTTTGGAACAGAGGTTGAAGAAGACCCTTGATCTTTATGTTTGGTTCTTCTTCAATCTACAGTGATGGCAGAGAATGAGAAAGCATTGAGAGCGTCGAGTGCTTGTTAAGAATTTCCTGTTCAGTGCTTCTCGATTTCACTTCTTGTTTCTATAATTGTCTTTCTTGTCTGTTTTTCTCGAAGAAGAAGAGAATTGCATTTTATTCCACTGCTGAAAAAATTCTCTTTAAATTTTTGAAATCTTCCCATAAATGCTGGCTGCTAGAGGGAATAGAAAATGGCTAGAATAATAGCATTCATGAGTTTCCCCAAATGTTCTTGATAGAATAAGCAATTATTTATTTTAAAGAATACCACATTTAATGCAGCCAAATAATGGTTATATTCAGAAGAATATTTGCATTAAATGCTCAGAATAATATTGCCAAAAATTAACAGAAGAGGGAAGGACTCATTCTGGAACAAAACAGAAAACTCTGAATGCAAAACAGAATTTGTTGACCTGAGATCAAAGATCATCGACCAGGGAATTCAAGTTCGTTGACCTATGCTCTGCGATTTGTTAACTGGTAATAACTTACAAATATACACTCTGATTTTGTCGAGCTAAGAAACTGATAGAAGAAAACTAAGCGTCGACCTGAGCTCTGAGAATGTCGAGCTCAGCTCAGAGAATTAACTCTGAGTTCGTCGATCTGAGATCGACGATCGTCGAGATGAGTTCGAAGAATTTCGAACTGATTTCCGTCTTCTGAAAACTGCAAAAACTTATTCTTTGAAGTCCACTTCTGGCTTGTCCAAGGAGGTAGCATTATTCAAGAATTAGCCTAAACTCTCGAACTACTACTCATAACCCTAGCTATACAATAATGGGTCACAATCAGCCTAAGTTAGTGAACCTAGCCCAAATCCAACTAGGGATACAACAATCTCCCCCTATTTGGGTGAGGTCACTAACACAGAAACAAAACAATCATAAAGCAGAAAAAAAAATCTGACAGAAAGAAAATATTCAGCAAAAATTTACAGAGTTGTGCTTCATGATAAACTAAGAGAATAGAGTTCAAAAGACAACTAGAAAAATAAAAGAAAGGAAACTCATTTCTTCTTCTGGGCTTTGTCTTTGTCTGAATCTTCAGAAGGTTGTCAAAATTTGATTATTTTATTAGGTATGACAGCTTCTTTCTTTGACATATACATATAAGATGCTCCAATTATAGTTTGAGAAGAGGTTCTGGGAACAACAACCTCTGGGTGCAGCTTCATATAATCATCAACATTGAACAATTTATTAGCTCCAGCATACCTGAGCAATTGTTCTTTTCTGTAGGAAGACATAGTTGAGAATTGAGAGATATCTTTGCCTTCAGCTTTTGTATTGTTAATCTGAGAATATCCTATAAGCTCATGGAATCTGGCCATCCTGGCAGAAGTCTCCTGTTCTGGATCAACAAAAGGAATTGGAGTAGATTTTGGCCTTTTTGGACTAGAATCCTGCATTAGTTCTACAGTAGGAACTTTCTTTGAAGAATTTGAAGGTCTATTTCTTAAAAAGGATTGTTGAAAGTTTTATCTGGGTTGTATCTAGTAAGTCTTTGTCATGGAAGCAGGATTATGAGATGACTTGCCTGAGGAACCTGAAGAGGAGGAGGAGGACTGCTCCTAATCTTTTTAGGAGGAGGGGAGTATCTTCTTCTCTTCTTCCTAGCCTTTTGCTCATTTTTAGACAACTACATCCAGTGGGGCATACCATGATAGGGAGTAATCTATTGCAAAATATAGTAAGGAGTATCATTATTGGATTATTCTTTGGTATAGCTTTGGAAGGGGCTTTCATTTTCTTAGACATTTTCTTTCTACTGTCATCAAAATCTGAGTCATCAGATTGATCATCATCAAAAGATCCTTGAGGATTGTCATATAAAACATCAATCTAAGCAATGACTTGATTAGGAACTAGCTTTCTGGCTGAAAGAGGGAAAACTGGAGGAGGAACTGTTGGTGGTGGAATGATTTCAGAAGGGTCTTCTACATTTTACAGATCCATTTCCATAGCAAAAATCTCATCCATGTCAGGAAATGGAGAGGTAGAGAAAACAAAGGTGGGAGGAGAAAAGGCCTTGGGCAAAGAAGATTCATCCTTAGCCACCTGGAAAAGCTCAGCCTCTAGAACTAAGATGAGTTCAGGCTCAGGAGCTTCAAAACTTTTCTGTATCTACAACAAATATCCTGAACTTATGGGAGCTGAGTAGCAAACAATATCTGGACATCCATGAAGGGATACAAAAGGAAGACAATTGTTGTATAAAAGATCAAAGGATCTTAGAACAACCTCTATAAAGAATTTCCAAAGAATTGCTCTCTAATTAAGTATCCAAAAACTCAATAAGATCTGCAACAGTAAATTCAGTATCAATAAGGTTAGCTTCTTCTACAAATTGTGTAACTGCTTCTACTACTATTACTGCTACTATATCTGCTACTTCTGCTGGAGCAACCTCTTCACTGAGTATCTCCCCCTGCCTGGTTTAAGTGGCTACTGGAGCCAGGCTCCTGACAGAATAGGATGGAAAAGAGAAGGTAGAAAGCGTAGCAGTAAGGGTAGAGATAGACATAGCAAGAGGTGAAATATCCTTTGTTATCAGCTATTTGAGAAGGGGTGTGACGACTGCTAAGATGAGAGAGATGGAGGGAGAAGATGAATCTGAGATTTATGGAGGGGTTTGAGTAGAGATAGATGGATTGATGATAAAAGATGATGAGGGATGACAATCTAACATTGGTTCATCTGAGTAATTGCTTGGAGATGAAAGAAGGTTAAAAGAGGGTAGAGAAGTGAGATTTTGAAGATGAGTTGGAATAAGGGATCGAGGTTGAGTTGTAGAATCTGGATATTGAGATTGATCTAGAAGTTGTTGTTGTTGATGCACTGGGGATGAAATGATAGGGGACTGAGGAGGTGTAGGTTGATGAATTGGAGAAGCAGGGTGAATGGGGGAAACAAGAGGTAGAGGTAGAGATGCAGGAACTGAGGAAGTTTGTTGAAGGGATGTTGAAAGGGTTTTGTCAAGAGTGTGAATGGAACTTTCTTTTGCAGGGTGGGGAGTGGCTGATACTGCCCTAGTACTCTTAGAGGTTTTATAGAAGGAATCCCTGGATGTCTTTGAGATAGTCCTCTCCCACCTGCTAAACAAGGCGCAGGTCAGCCTCTTGGAGGTGTTGATGAATATGGTCAGGGCGACCAGGGATTAAGCGGCCTTGGCATTAAGGAAGATTCCAAGAATCCTTCCAAAGCAAACTTCTTTCTTATTGTTCTTCTTCTTAACCAGATTGAACAAAATTTTTGCCCTATTAGCAGCCTTCTTATTTACCAAAGCACTCATCACTAAGAACTACTGCAGGGTAATGTGATCTTTGGCTGTATACTTTCCCTGCAATACTTTACTGAATACATCTACAAGGAATTTATATTATGCAGATAGATGCTTCTTCAGTAATTTATTTGGAGTGTCTCCATAATAACCAATCAAATTCAACATTTCCTCATATTCAGAAGATTCAAGTTCAATATCTTCTTCACCGTTAACTAGTTCAAATATTTCAGAAAGGGTATCTGGTGTTAAGGAAACAACGTTACCCGATATAGATCAAACCATCATGTCAGCATCTAGGGTAGATTAAGTATAAACCCACTCACTTATTTCAGAACTAGCAATCTTCATTTAGGTAGACATTAGGGTCTTCAAACTGAGTTCCTCGAATAACTACAGAATATCATTGAAGATCTGGTCTGAATGCTAAAAAGAATCAAAATCGATGTTGAAACCCATATCAAACTTCATGCCGGAAAGAGCTCCTGCTGGAATTGCTATTAGTGTCCTGCAACACAAAAGCAAAAAGATCAAGTGCTAGGGAACAGAAAGAGTGGGATGAAGGTCGAAGAAAACCTAGTTATAAGGTTTTTCAGAATATGAACCGACAAACTCCGTCCTTCAAAATGAGAGAAATCTCCGATCTGAGATCGACGAAATGTTTTATAGTCAAAAGAGTTCATTTATCTCAGTCCGAAGAGGGGAAAACTTTTCATCAAACTCAGGTCATTGAAAACTTTTCTGAAGGCAGATCGTCGATCTCAGGTCGACAACAAATGAATTCGACAGAGAGTTCGTCGATCTCAGGTCGATGAAAAATATCAAGAGCTTCCCTTAGTTCGTCAATCTCAGGTCGACTAATTTTGGCAAGTTCTTCGACCACAGACACATAATTAAATTAAGGTATCACCATTCATCATGCTTAGCTGATTCATAAAGGATAAATGTTTCATCTCATCTAAGTATTTGGTAAAGATGTCTGCCCTTTGCAAATCAGTGGGAATGAAAGTAATATTAATTTTCTTCTTGTCCGCACATTATCTAATGAAATGATGTCTAACATCAATATGCTTGGTCCTAGAATGATGCACTGGATTCTTTATTATAGATATAGAACTGGTACTGTCACAAAATATAGTTGAATTATTTAAGTTGTAACAATAATCCAGGAGTTGATTTTGTATCCATAGCATCTTTGAGCAACAACTACAAACTGTTATATATTCAACTTCTGTAGTTGATGTAGACACTGATGTCTTCTTTTTATAAAATTAGGAGAGAATTCTAGCACCAAGAAACTGGCATGTGCTTGAAGTGCTTTTCCTGTCCACTCTATATCCAGCAAAGTCAGCATCTTAGTATCCAGTTATCATAAATTCTGATTCAGTTGGATACCAGAGTCCTAGATCTTGGTAACTCTTTATATATCTTAAAATCCTTTTTAATATATAGATCAGGAAACCCTTCAGGCTTTTGATCAGGGTCCTAAAAACCTACTTCAAGTCTTTTGGAGGGAGACTTGTCAACAAAACTAACTTTTGAAGGGAGCTATAACCCTGTACAATGGGATGGAAAATGTTGATGGAAGTCTTCTCTTTTCTCAAGTACAGCTGATGACTACTTTTAGTCATCGTTTATGGTGTAGTTTAGTATGCAAAATTCCTAGTTTAATTATATTTTTTAAGTATTTTTATGCTTGTTATGTTCTATTTCTTATTTAAAGTCTTTTGTGTTATGATATAAAAATCTATAGTTTTATTACATGTTTTTTTTTATTATTTTATGTATTATGTTATGTTATGTTATCTTATGTATTCTATGTTTTAATATTTTAATTTTTTTGTTATGTTGTAATTGTGTGTTATGTTTTTATTATTTATGTTTTGTTTTTTTATGTTTTTGTTATTTGTTATTTTCTATGATATTTTATGTTTGTTGTTGTGTAATTTTATCTTTAAAAAAATAACTAATGCTTGTTTTATTTTTGTAGCTGCATCCCACCCCCTTCTCATCAAGCTACCCGAGCCCTTCATCATGGAGCAGTCCGGCCACTTTAAGAGAAGTCCATATTTGCAATCTTAGCCCTACCCGAGCCCACAAAGCTTACAAACAACCAAAACTCGAGCCCTCTTCAAGTGCAGCCAGCCCATTTCATCAAGCCTATGCATGGTCGACCCCCTTCATTTATTACATACATGCACTTCCTTTGCATGACCGGCCACCCACATCATGTCACCTCTTGTTGGAACCAACAAAGTCGGCTCCACCTAAAGCTCGGAACTATAGGGGCAGCTCGTGCTTACTCCCTTGGGATCACACTCAAGGTGAAGAACTAGACCTGGAGCTTCAGTGAGGAGGTCCCACCTCTTACCCGGAAGTGACTAAAACTAAAGCTCTTCCCCTCCCTAGCCAATACTGAGCTAGGTGCCTTGGAAGAGAGAGAAGGAGTCAAGAATGCTTTTTTCTAAGGCACCTTACCGGTCTATTTATAGGCCTTTGAACTGGGACTGCAAATAACTAAACTAATCCATCCTGAAATTACCGGAATGCCCCCGGCTAGGTCTGCCAACAGCCAAACTCCGCTGTCCTAAAAGGCTAATTGCAGACCGCCCAAGGTAAAAAAGTAAAAATACCCCTGGGACCCAAAAGGTGGGCCTTGCCCTACCTGAAATGGCCCTGAACCAAGATGGCCCCTCTCTCTGGGTACCTCTCACTAGGGTCCTCTCGCCAGGGCCCTCTCGCTCATCTAGGCCCTAAACACTGGGCCCTCTCGACTGGCTGGAGCCTCTCGCCTGGGCCCTCTCGCTCGCCTAGGCCCTAAACCCTGGGCCCTCTCGCCTGGCTGGAGCCTCTCGCCTGGGCCCTCTCGCTCGCCTGGAGCCTCTCGATTGAGCCCTCTTGCCAGGGCCCTTTCTCTCGCCTGGGCCCTCTCGCCAGGACCCTCTCGCCAGGCTGCGAGCCCGAGGTTGTACCTCGGAAAGATAGTTCAACCGAGGCTCGCGATGGTACAGTTAATTTATTGAGGGAATCTTTTGGTGGGCCCCTTGCCTAGTCTATAAATATGGAAAATTCCTCCCCATAAGGGGGCGTTTCCTATCTTTCCTCCCTTCTTAGCATCTGCCTACATGTCTCTAAGCCAAAGTGTTCGGGACCGCATCGCGTCCGTGCGCCAGCGGAACAAGGCGACGGCGGCGGGTCTGAACAAGATCCCCCCACGCGCTTCTCCTTTGCCACCGCCATCCACGTCTCCTCCTAAAAAGATGAAAACTCTCGAGCCTCACCTCCTAGCTGCGGAACCTTATCACACTTCTCTAAGGGAACCGACGTCCCCTGCCCCCGTTAGTCTCAAAGGGAAAGAGGTACGCCCTTCCAACCCGCTGTGATTTTCTGTCCCCACATACTCTTTATTTGCTATTTCTTCCCAGAAAGCTTCGGAGGCTCCTCAGTGTCCGGAGACCATTCACATCAATATTTCGGAGCTTCCTTCCTGGCGCCCCTCTCCCCAGGACTTCACTCCCCTCTCTACCCCGGTAACGAGGAGGGATGATCCTTCTACCGCCTCGGACCGCACTCGCCGATTCGGTAAGAGGTTCTACCTCTGACCTGCTCCATGCTTCTTGCCGCTTCTCCCCGTCGCTCTTAGCCTTTTTTGGCCTTCCCTTAGGTGCAGCTGGAGAACCTGTCGAGGACGTCCTCGCCGTGGACTCGCCGGCCGAGGGTTATTCTGGGCGAATATCCTCCTCACCTCCCCCGCCGATAGATGAGATTGACGATTATCTAGGCGACCCCATGGAACCCATAGAGATGAAGCGAAAGGTGGCCGAGATGCTGCGAAAACACGCGTGGCTCATCCAGGCACTGGAAAAAGGGAAACAAGCCGCGGACCACCGGATTGACTGGCTAGAGATGGAGTGTGCTCTTTTGTCCTCTGAGGTTGATGTCGACATGGAGGTGGACCGGACTGACCCTTTGTCGATTCTGAATGACGTCGACCAACAGCTTCGTCTCGCCCGGCGTGATGTTGAGGCTGCTCGCGCCTTCCACCTCCCCCGTCGCCCCCCCTGCGTGAGAGGCCGTGGAGGACGACGGATGTGGGACAAGAACTGATGGGAGCTCGAACCTTCTCGCTTCTCGCCTCTCGCTTCTTAGCCCTTTATCTGTAATAAAATATTAACCTGTATAGCGCAAGCTGTGCGCTCTTCGAACTCGCCACCCGCTTTATGCGGGATTATTTTGTTAATTTCATAATTTGCCTGCATGATTGACGTGACTGCT
Organism: Platanthera zijinensis; assembly: GCA_039513925.1. Classification (NCBI taxonomy): domain Eukaryota; kingdom Viridiplantae; phylum Streptophyta; class Magnoliopsida; order Asparagales; family Orchidaceae; genus Platanthera; species Platanthera zijinensis. Next base: position 164,239,721 of record CM077084.1, read on the forward strand.
TCTTATTTTATAACTTTTATTCGCCCTCATCAATCCCAATCATTAGTTCTATCCGTCTGCCTCACTGTCTTTTCGCTGTTTTCTCGAGATGAAAGCCCACTTGGGGTTCCGTCGCCCTAGGTATAGAAGAGTGAAGAGTTGACCGACTTTTTAGATTCACCTGACACACATTCTCTTGCCCGTACCTCCCTACTTAGGAAGGCTATAAATACCCGCCCCCCCTGCCAGGGCAGGGAGTGTGCTTCCTTAGACCTCCGCCCGCGACTCCCCCTCTTACTGCAGCTCGTCTCGCGCTCTGGCTCCTCGCGCTATCTCGCTGATCCCTCACTCGCCCACCTCCCCCCTCTTTGACTCGCGCATACCATGGTGAAAGAGAGGTCAGAGGAGAGTGAGGGGTGCAGCCGTTGCGGGAAGAGGTTTACCGACCATGACTTCCCCCCCCCCGGTCGTCTATCCGCCGATGAATACGAGGCCTTCCGGAGCGACTATCTGCCGGAAGGTTATGAGTCACGCCCTCCCCGGGTTGGCGACAGCGTGAATACTTTTTACCCGGGAGAGCTCGCGATCCCTATCTCTCATTTCGAGGCGGGGCTCCGAATTCCCTTCTGGTCGGAGGTGAAGCAGGTTCTGAAATACTTTGGTGTCGTGCTCGCCCAGCTGAATTCGAATGCTGTCTCAGTCATTATCGCGTTCGCGTGCTACATGCGGATGGAGAGGATAGAGTTTAGTCTCACCGTATTCTGTAAGATGTTCGTGTACCACGCCAACCAGGACGGGGTGTCCTTCTTCACTGGGCTAAACCTGAAGGTGTGCGAGACACCCAATAAAAATCAACACTGGCTGACTCGCTTTGTATTCGTCCGTGGAAATCTGGGTGGCGTCCCTCTCGCGCCTGTCTCGCCCGCGGAAACCTTCTACACTTCCCCGCAGGTTGGCGGTACGGACATGCTCCTTTGTGAATACCTCGTAGGGAAGAACTTCGAGGTCCGATATTTGAGAAGGGGGCTAGCCTATTTTCCCCCTTGTGCTGCCTGGAGAAGGTATGTTTGACCTCTCGTCTTTTCCCTACCTCTAACCCTTTCCTCTCGCGGGGGCTCTTCTTCTGACACACGCTTTTTCCAGGAGAGAGGAATGTGCCAGTGCACCCTCCTTATCGAAGCAATATCAAGCCCTCCCCGGACGTGGCTTTGGCCAGCATGGCGGCCGAGGCGGCCAGGGATTCGCTGGTCCCTCCTCCCCAAAAGAGGAGGGCCGAGGACCCGGCTCCCTCTTGCCTCAGCACTTCGAAGAAAATGAAAATGAAGCTGAAGAAGTATGTCTCCTTTCCCTCCGGGAAGGGCAAGGCTCCTGCGGTTACTGCAGCGACGTCGGGATCGTTGAGTCCCATATCTGTGGGCTCTCAGTCTCCCCACTCGCCTCCCCTGACCTCTCCGTACAGGGCTATCTCGCTCCCCGATGAGGCGGCCCCTTTTGCACCCCCAGCGAGCTCTTCTCACCCTGCTCCCTGATCCCCCTCTCGCGAGGGGGCTTCTCACTTTCCTCCGCCGTCTGCCCACCTCAACTTCAATATGGGGTCGTCCATTCCCGACGGCTCCAATGACCCCTCTCTCATATGGGACAAAGGGTCATACAGGGTCTCTATCTCCACCCTCCTCCCATCTTGGAGAGAGCAAACCGAACCCACCGCTCATGCCTTCTCCGTAGGCTTCGTCCTCTATGGAGGTCTCACCCCCGACGCGCTTGATACGGCCACTACGCGAGACCTGGTCCTGAGGACGGCGCACTCGCAGCTGCATACTTTGGAGCTGTCACACCGCCTCTAGCGCCGCCTCATCCATAACACTCGGAGCTGGAAGGAGATAAACGCCAAACTGGCGGCCGAGTGCGAGAAGTCTGGGGATCTTGCCAAACGGCAAGAGGTGTCCGAGAGTCTTCTCGCAAAGGCCAGCGACGGAGTGGTGAGTTGGTTCCCAACCCGCATTTTCAAGAATTTTCCCTGTCACTTTTAACACCCTTTTCCTTTCTTTGCAGGATGCCGGGACGGCTGAGAGATAACGCTCGCGGGTGGAGGGGCTGGAGACAGAAGTGAAGGAGCTGAAGGCGGAGAATGTCCGGCTCAAAGAAGCTCCCATTTCTCTTCCGCAGGTCCCTCCACCTCCTCCCGTGCCTTACACTCACGACGACGTTGAAGAGTTCTGCAAGGATGCCAACATAAGGACCGCCGAGCTCATCCTGAAGATGATGCGAGAACTGGGCGTTGTAAAGGATGATTGCGAGGACATCACCGCCCAAGACCTTGTGCCCGAGATTTACGGAGAGGACGAGGATCCTTCGGCGAGCGAGAGGGGCTAGGACCCCCCCCCTCCTTTTTTCTTTTTTCTTTTTGCTATGATTGTAATGTACTTTCTGCTTCGTAGATGTACTGTATTTAAACTCTGATGTGATCTATGTTTATATTTTTTTGCTCGCGCCTAGCCTCTTTCCTCTTTTCTTTTTCTTCTCATTTGGATTGCCTGAGAGGTCCTTAAGATTGTCGGCGGCGAGAGGGAGCTGTCTTTTCTCTCGCCCAACTATTATCGGTGGACCTGGCCCATGGGGTGAGCTGGTGAGCCTTCACCGCTTCTGCGAGTGGAGGGACTCCTTTCCCCCCTCTCGCCATTTTGGACGGCCCCTCTCGACGCGAGTGGGCCGGGAAGGTTGACCATTCCCCCTGCCCCTTTTTTTATTTTTTTCTTTTTATGCAATGAATCTTCTTGAAACACCCTTTCTTTTCCAAGGGGAATAGGCTTTTCTGATTAATCGACCTCTGCTGCCCCTATCCAGTACTAAAACGAAAACAAAAACCCTTATCTGCGAAGGGCCATAGAATGTCGAGTCCCCTTTCCTCTTTCTCCTCCAACTACCGAGTGAGCCTACAGCCCTGCCAGCTTAATGGGAGCCTGGTCAGCGGGTCTGCTCAGGGTCTCCTCTCCTCTTTCTCCTCCAACCACCAAGTGCGCCTACAACCCTGCCAGCTTGATGGGAGCCTGGTCAGCGGGTCTGCTCGGGGTCTCCTCTCCTCTTTCTCCTCCAACCACCGAGTGAGCCTATAGCCCTGCCGGCTTGATGGGAGCCTGGTCAGCGGGTCTGCTCGGGGTCTCCACTCTTCTTTATCCTCCAACCACCGAGTGAGCCTACAGCCCTGCTAAATTGATGGGAGCCTGGTCAGCGGGTCTGCTCGGGGTCTCCTCTCCTCTTTCTCCTCCAACCACCGAGTGAGCCTACAGCCCTGCCAGCTTGATGGGAGCCTGGTCAGCGGGTCTGCTCGGGGTCTCCACTCCTCTTTCTCCTCCAACCACCGAGTGAGCCTACAACCCTGCCAGCTTGATGGGAGCCTGGTCAGCAGGTCTGCTCGGGGTCTCCTCTCCTCTTTCTCCTCCAACCACGGAGTGAGCCTACAGCCCTGCCAGCTTGATAGGAGCCTGGTCAGCGGGTCTGCTCGGGGTCTCCTCTCCTCTTTCTCCTCCAACCACCGAGTGAGCCTACAGCCCAGCCAGCTTGATGGGAGCCTGGTCAGCGGGTCTTCTCGGGGTCTCCTCTCCTCTTTCTCCTCCAACCACCAAGTGAGCCTACAGCCCAGCCACCTTGATGGGAGCCTGGTCAGCGGGTCTGCTCGGGGTCTCCTCTCCTCTTTCTCCTCCAACCACCGAGTGAGCATATAGCCCTGCCAGCTTGATGGGAGCCTGGTCAGCGGGTCTTCTCGAGGTCTCCACTCCCCTTTCTCCTCCAACCACCGAGTGAGCCTACAGCCCTGCCAGCTTAATGGGAGCCTGGTCAGCGGGTCTGCTCGGGGTCTCCTCTCCTCTTTCTCCTCCAACCACCGAGTGAGCCTATAGCCCTGCCAGCTTGATGGGAGCCTAGTCAGCGGGTGTGCTCGGGGTCTCCTCTCCTCTTTCTCCTCCAACCATCGAGTGAGCCTATAGCCCTGCCAGCTTGATGGGAGCCTGGTCAGCGGGTCTGCTCCGGGTCTCCTCTCCTCTTTCTCCTCCAACCACCGAGTGAGCCTACGGCCCTGCCAGCTTGATGGGAGCCTGGTCAGCGGGTCTGCTCGGGGTCTCTTCTCCTCTTTCTCCTCCAACCACCGAGTGAGCCTATAGCCCTGCCGGCTTGATGGGAGCCTGGTCAGCGGGTCTGCTCGGGGTCTCCACTCCTCTTTCTCCTCCAACCACCGAGTGAGCCTACAGCCCTGCCAGCTTGATGGGAGCCTGGTCAGCGGGTCTGCTCGGGCATTCCTATCCTCTTTCTCCTCCAACCACCGAGTGAGCCTACAACCCTGCCAGCTTGATGGGAGCCTGGTCAGCGGGTCTGCTCGGGGTCTCCACTCCTCTTTCTCCTCCAACCACCCAGTAAGCCTACAGCCGTGCCAGCTTGATGGGAGCCTGGTCAACGGGTCTGCTCGGGGTCTCCTCTCCTCTTTCTCCTCCAACCACCGAGTGAGCCTACAGCCCAGCCAGCTTGATGGGAGCCTGGTCAGCGGGTCTGCTCGGGGTCTCCTCTCCTCTTTCTCCTCCAACCACCGAGTGAGCCTACAGCCCTGCCAGCTTGATGGGAGCCTGGTCAGCGGGTCTGCTCGGGGTCTCCTCGCCTCTTTCTCCTCCAACCACCGAGTGAGCCTACAACCCTGCCAGCTTGATGGGAGCCTGGTCAGCGGGTCTGCTCGGGGTCTACTCTCCTCTTTCTCCTCCAACCACCGAGTGAGCCTACAGCCCTGCCAGCTTGATGGGAGCCTGGTCAGCGGGTCTGCTCGGGGTCTCCACTCCTCTTTCTCCTCCAACCACAAAGTGAGCCTACAACACTGCCAGCTTGATGGGAGCCTGGTCAGCGGGTCTGCTGGGGGTCTCCTCTCCTCTTTCTCCTTCAACCACCGAGTAAGCCTACAACCCTGCCAGCTTGATGGGAGCCTGGTCAGCGGGTCTGCTCGGTGTCTCCTCTCCTCTTTCTCCTCCAACCACCGAGTGAGCCTACAGCCCTGCCAGCTTGATGGGAGCCTGGTCAGCGGGTTTGCTCGGGGTCTCCTCTCCTCTTTTTCCTCCAACCACCGAGTGAGCCTACAGCCCTGCCAGCTTGATGGGAGCCTGGTCAGCGGGTCTGCTCGGGGTCTCCACTCCTCTCTTCTGAAGAAGAACACCCTGAGGTGTAGTGTTAGGAAATCATGGCACATTCAAAAGAGAGGATCATTAATAATATGCTCAAGTAAATTCAGAAGAAATTTATTATTATAAATAGAAACGTTTCAGATCATCGCCACTACGGGCGCGATCTAGAGGTATCCCGTCCACATCTTGGAGATGATACCCCCCTGACTTCAAGACTTCTTTTATTATGAAAGGACCCTCCCAATTGGGGTTGAGCTTCCCCACCGAGGCTCCCCTTCCTGCGGCATCTACCTTCTTGAGGACGAAATCTCCCTTTTGAAACTGCTTGATTCAGATGTGTTTATCAAAATACCGGGACATCCGGCGCTTGACCTCCTCCTGCCGGATCGTTGCTAGCTCCCTGAGCTCTTCCACGAGGTCGAGAGAAAGCCTCTGCTCCTCTCCATCATCGGTCTGCCACCTTTCATCCCCCTCTCTTGCTGCTGTGATCCTGGGAGATTCAACCTCAAATTCCACAGGTATGACGGCCTCAAAGCCATGAGAGAGCTTGAAGGGCGTCTCTCCTGTGGTCGTATTCGGTGTAGTTCGCAGAGCCCACAGGACGAAGGGGAGTTGTTCTACCTAGTTTCCCCTCAAGTTCTCCACTTTCTTCTTCAGGAGGTTCACTATGATCTTGTTTGCTGCTTCTACCTGCCCGTTGCTTCGTGGGTGATGAACCGAGGCGAACCGAAGGTATATGCCGAGCTGTACACAAAAATCCACAAACTCCTGGCTAGCGAATTGCAGCCCATGGTCGGTGACTATGGCTAAAGGGAGCCCGTGCCGGCAAATAATCTCTCCTCATACAAAATTCTTTACCACTCGTGAGGTCACCTTCGCCAAAGACTTTACTTCCAGCCATTTTGAAAAGTAATCTATCATGACCAGTAGGAACCTCCTCTGACCACTGGCTTGAGGAAACGGTCCTACCAGATCCAGCCCCCATATGGCGAAGGGCCAAGGGGAGGTGATTGTTCACAGCCTCTGTGCCGGAAGGAGCTGCAAGGGAGCAAACTCCTGGCACTTTCTACACCTTTTAGCGAGCTCCTCCGCATCTCTCCGTAGGGTAGGCCAAAAATAACCTTGCCTCAGTACCCTCCCTTCCAAGGTTCGGCTTCCCGAGTGGCTCCCGCACTCCCCCGAATGGACCTCTTCCAGCACCCTCGGTGCTTCTTTCTCGGATACACACCGGGCTAACTATCCGGGCAACGTTTTTCGGTAGAGTACTCCCTCTTTCAACAAATAGTAAGCCGACTTGTATCTAATCCGCTTTCTCTCGAGATCCCCCTCGGGTAGTCGCCCTGACGCTAAGAAGGTCACAAAAGGATCCATCCAAGACACCTCCTGGTCGATCTCCATTACCTCCCCCTCTTCTAAGGAGGGCCTGAAGAGCACGGTCATGGTCCCCCCGGCCTGAGGACCGTGCTTCACGAGCAGATCTGCCCGGGAACTCTCTTCTCGAGGAACATGCTGGATGGAGAAGCTATGGAACTGTCCAACAATACTTTTTATCTTTACCAGGTATAACTGGAGGGTCGGCTCCCTCACCTCGAACTCCCCGCTGATGTGTCTTGCCACCACCAAGGAATCCGTGAAGACCCTGATATCCGGTATAACCAACTCTCTAGCCAGCCGAAGCCCGGCGATGATTGCTTCGTACTCTGCTTGATTGTTTGTGAGGGCGAAGTGTATCTTCAAAGCTTTCTCAATCCTAGTCCCCTCGGGACTCATCAAGATGACCCCTCCCCCGAAAGAATTCCTACCAGAAGCTCCATCTACAAGCATCTCCCAAGCTACTACGGGAGATCCCTCCATCTCTTCGGCCTCCTACGCATAGTCCGCCAAGAAATCTGCCACCACCTGCGCTTTAATAGCTTCTCGGGGAACGTAGGAGAGGTCGAATTCACTGAGCTCTATCGACCACTTGGCCAATCTCCCCGAGTGCTCGACCCCCTCGAGGATGCGGCGAAGGGGGTGATCCGTCACAACCTGAATGGCATGAGCTTGGAAATATGGTCTGAGCTTCTGGGCCGACATAATGAGAGCGAAAGCCAGCTTTTCTAGGATGGGATACTTCAACTCTGCCTTTTTGAGGACCCGACTTACATAATAAACTGGGAACTGTTTCTTCCCCTCCTCACGAATGAGGACCGAGCAAACCGCCCCCGTCCCTACCCCCAAATAGAGGAACAAGCTCTCTCCTTCCCTCGGCCCCTAAAGTAGCGGCGTCTGGGTAAGCTGCTGCTTTAGAGCCGCGAAGGCCTTCTCACACTCGAGGGTCCATTCTAACTCCTTCCCACCCCTTAGAGTTCGAAAGAAAGAAGAGCATCTCTCTCCCGCTCTAGAGAGGAACCTGCTCAATCCTGCCAGCTTGCCAGTAAGGCGCTGGACCTCATTGACATTCCTAGGAGATCCCAGCTCTAGTATTTCCCTCACCTTGTCAAGATTGGGCTCCACCCCTTCAGGGGTGAGGAGATTGAAAGTCCACCTAGTGTCAACTACTTAAACCTATGGGGGGGATAGGTGTCTTTGTAGCGTATGTGCAGAATTAAAGTTTTACCTGCACAAGAAAACAAAACCACACAGCACAGAAAGTACACAAGCAATTTATAGCGGTTCCCCGATTTGGGTACGTCCACTTTTCCCCTTCAACCTATCTCCCAACCAGGGACGACTCGGTCACTTCACCAACAGGATTGAAATCCAATCCTTGCACCAACGGAAGGAACCCTTCCACACGTAGGAGTCAACACTCCCACAACACGGGTTGCACCCAACCCTTACAACTAGAGACCAATCGGTCCTTTATAATGAAATGATAAAATGAAAATAGCTTGTAAGAAATACAAACAACGTGAAGATCCAGGTGTCCCTTTTCGTTAGACTATTTGTGTAGGCAACGAAAAGTTCATAACCCTAGATCTTTCTTGGAGAGAATCTTCTCTAGATCGACGGCTTCAACAAGAGAGGCGGTGATGCTTTGTAGATCCAATCTTCTTAGCAAAGTTGGCAAGGTCTTCCAACGATCACACTAGGATCGATCGTCTCGATCGATTCGGATGGGGAAGGTTTCCCGATCACAAATCAAGAGACAAAAGATCTCTGGATAGACACGTGAGACGATGTGCCCGACTAGGCATCTATCGCCGGAGAGGTAACTAAAAGTCCGATCAACGGTGGCGAGCAACTAGCGAGAGGCGGAGAAGGTCGGCCGAGCTCGCTTCCGATCTAGGGCTTGACGGTGGCTTCTTTTTCTTTGATCTGTAATCCGTGTTTTTTACTGTTCACAAATACAGAGTATTTATACACTAGGTCAAGAGATGACCGTTGTGGGCCCCACCAGCAGTAAGACCAAAGACCGGTTCAAAATCCCGCAGATGTCATGGACCGGTCCAGGTAGAGTCGGAAAAATACCCATGTCAAATTCGGCGAGAATCGTGGGTGATTCTCGACGAATCGGCGAGAATCACTTACGATTCTCGCCGAATTCTACTTAGAGAATTCTGGCAGCACAGGTTACAGAGGCCGGGGAGAATCGGTGGGAATCACCTTGGCTTCTCGTCGACTCGTCGAGAATGCAAAGGAAATGTTGCTGCTAATAAGGAAAAGAAGGAAAAAAACAATTTGGCAAGGGTAAGGAGCCACTTGCCTCAACTCCTGCAAGATGAAGCACCAACAACTCCAACTCGACACCGGCGACCAAAAACAAATCGGCCACCTGCACCTCCAGCTACCTAAAGAGGAACACCTTGAGCTTTAGAGAAGAAGAAGAAACCACCGGAACCCTAGCTCCTATAGACAGCCCGAAAAGCTAAATTACATACCTAGGAAGCAATATCTTGGCGAGAGCATCTCAAATCTACTGTTACCCGAGCGGAACAAGCCCTAAATCCACAGCTATCCGGCAATCAAAGCTGCAGCTCCTTCGCCTCCTGCTTGCTTCCTTCCACTGGAAGCTAATAAGTTGAAGCTTGCTCGAGAAATGGGGAAGAAGAGAACAGCTGGAGCCTTATAATAAGACCTCCCCTCACTTATCTAAAGTGAAATAAAATAATCCAATAGCACTCAAATTTCAGCCACTGGCTGCCTCTCCCAAAACCGCCACCTTTAGCTATATAAAATATTATACATATAAAAATATATGCATATACAAACATATAATTCTAAGCTTATAAAATCAGCCTAACAGATGCACCCGAGCCCACCAGCTGCTAGCAAATACATATATACTAAGCTTTTAATGACTAGCTAGCAGCTGCTTTCAAAAATCAGACAACCTAAAGCTTTTATAAGAATATATATATATATATATATATATATATATATATATATATATATATATATATATATATATGCATATACATATATACCTTGCTAAATAAACAAGCCTAAAAATAGGGCACCAGCCCTACCAAGCTCGACCTCCAAAGGCCATGCACAACAATATAAAACATTATAAGTAACATAACAAACGTCGAAACGACGTGAAAAACAAATGATCTCGGATTTCGACAAAACTCGCACCGTTGCTAAACACCCAAGCTACAAAAACAAAGGCGAAGTCAAAAACAACATCTGACGATCAAAACTCGGGCTATCACTACCTGAAGCCAAGGCACAAGCATTCACCGAGAGCCTCACCGAGTCACAAAACAAGACCCAGCATACTATGGAATCTTCCCAGCAGGCTACAAATAGGCCACTCAAGGAACCTAAAGAGTTAAGACCATGCTCTAACAACGGCAAAAGGCCGGAAACGCGTCATAGTAACGCCAAACAATGACCAAAAAAACACAGAAAAACCGGGGGCATTACACCACCTCATCTTACTTCCTATTTCCTCTACCTGCGAGGAGCAAGTATAATTATTTAGGTAGAGGGGTAACTGCTCTATCTCCGAATCGGTACCCATTACCGAAACGGATATTAGGCCAGTTACCTATGCATTTCTTATTTCATAGGCCCATTAGCTAGAACTTTATAGAATTTAATAAGTCATGTTGGGATGATAATAACCCCAGTACTTATCTTTCATTTTCTGTACTTTTATTTTCATGACAATTTTAGTTGTAGAATTTTCTTTTGTATATTTTTCTTTTGTTTTTGCGGAGCTCACCCCTGCAGGTATTTATGGCAACTTCGCATTGACGAGGTTGTGATTCTTCGTATGGCAGGCCTGCTTCGGGGTTTTTCACGCGTCTTTTGGTATTCTCATTGGTTGAGCATTGGGTAACCTCTTCCCTTAGCTCTTTCTTGTTTTAATTTCTTTATCATATATTGTGTAGTTTAGTTTAAGTCATGCGGAGAGCAGTTTTTTTTCCTTTTGCAGGTGCACATTTTATGTGCATACTGGAAGATTTTTTATTATTATTTTGATTAGTTCATTGCATTGCATACCACTGCACCCACATGAGCGTGTGTTTTGCTTTTTGCGTGCTGCGAGTTAAACTCGTGTCTTTGATAGATTTTGGAAAATTATTGTGTTGACATAGGATTGTGAGATGGAGTAAAATGTTGACCTAGTTGTGCTTCTAGTCAACTGCTCTAGTCTCGGGTAGAAATTTGAGTAGATTTAATTTTTCTGTATGCTTATAGTTTTATATTTTTCTATTTGCGTAAAGATCTTCTTTTTATACTCAAAAATTGGTGAATCTGATTTGAATCAAACGGTAGCATAGGAATGTGTTTAGCCATCACTTGACTCATTTTGCTCGAGTCGGGGGGAAAGGATTATCTTTCTCGGTGGCTAAGAACTTTCCCCAAGCTACTCTAAAAGCATTGGTGCATGGTTAGTCACGCTCGAGTGTGATTGTAGGCCATCATTTTGGCCCGGTTGAGCTTTGTACCGTTCTGAATGTAATATCCTAGCTAAGCCCCATTGTGACTACCCCTTCCTTTGATTCATCTCCACCATTATTTCACCAAAACCTAATAGTCGATCCTAGTCGCACACCTAAGTCGAGCTTTAGAGTTCTTCTATTTTCATGTTGGTGTGTTGATGTGGTGATCTCTTTGTGAAGATTGTGGATGTGCTCCCATGTTTATATTTGCTGAGATTGTGAAAATAAAAAGATGAAAAAGAAAAAAGAAAAATATTTATAAAGTAGAAATTGAAAAGAAAAAGTTTAATTGAAAATCTTATTGGAGATGTAATTATATTTGGAGTAGGTGGTGCACACACCCATATGTTTAAAGTTAAGTCTGGGGGTGTGGTGCACCTGGATATATTTTGGTTTGCTGAGGGATTCTTTTTATGATAACTCATTTGGGTTAGGTGCGTAGCCCTCTTATTTATCTTTGTTTACCTCACCGAAACCCAAGCCCCATGATTCTCCTAAAGTCCTACGCATTCACGCTTGAGTCGAATGAGTGCCATGGAAAGAGTGTGAACGGGCAAGCGTATGGTCCCCGACATCGGTGGATTCCTTTGGAGGTGATCCTGAACCCCGATCTTTGGCAAATCTCACCTTAGTGGCCTGCCTAATTTCTTCCTATGCGTGACCGGTTGATTCATTGTGATTATATTTTTGATTAGTAATAAAAATTTTATACGCATTGTGAAAAATATAAACTATTCTGCATACTTAGAAATTTTCTCTACTGTATTTTTACGCACGCGAGCATGTGACTTCGCATGGTACTCTGTATTTCAATTTCTTTGTTAGCTAGTAATTTTCCCTATCTGCTTAGATTTTGTTTGCTTGGGACACCCAAACAGTTAAGGTTGGGGGTGTGATGAGTCCTCTTTATATATTGATTTTCGGACTCATCTAGGCTAGTTTTCCTTCGTTTGCGCTTCACTTTTAGTGTGTTATCATTGATATTTCATTTATGCTGCTTTTCACGATAAGTGATCTATATTGGCTCATGGGTGTGCAATTGCGCATTCTTTTGTCGGGGGTATGCACATGGTGCTCCTCGTTATCTTTTTGTTTAGTTTTGTTGTCCTTTTTTGTGCTGGGAGCTCTTGCTCTAGTTTTGGTTTTTGTTGTACAGGTGGTGCATTTTCCCAAAGGCAGGAATTCTGATTTGTGGAAAATACACGGTCGTGTGTTTCCTTAGCGCACATTTTCTTCATAATCGTGTGTTCTACTTGGTCGAGAGGATCTCGACACGTTTCGTCGAGATGAGATCGAAGATTTGAAATGCACGATTAACGCACGGTTTCGGCCAAACTGTCCGAGAAGAAAATGCACAGTTGTCCTGTACCTTTTTGTTTTGGCACCATTCTGTGGTAAATTGAGTGTTTCCTTCACGCACGGGCAAACACGCCCGTGCGCGAGTAAAAGGCACGGTTCCCCGATTTCTCTTGATTTCTGGCGCTCTGTCGTTACCTGTGTGATTTTCTTCACGCACGGGTGGAAGCGCTCGTGCGCGAGTAAAATGCACGGGTCAATGCATCTTCTTCCGTGATCAAGATCTGCATGTTAATAACCCACGGTTAGTGCACGGTCGTGCGTGGGAATGTGCGTGACTATTTTTCTGATCTTTTTCTATTTAAAGCATAGATTTCAGCCATTTCAGAGACCTTCGTTTCCAGCCATCCCCTCCGTGATTTTAGGGCGAAACTTCGTCGCTCCACTTAAGAGAGGAGATCCGGGAAAGCATTCAATGCCAAATTCAAGTCAGAGCTTCCTCTCGGCCTCCTCCTTCATCCTTGAGCTTCAAGGAGAGTTTTGATCTAGCTTTCTCCACCGAGCTTGGAGAAGTTGTACCATCATTCTTCCGCATCGCGACATAAAGAAGACGGGCCATTGGGAGTGAGGGACAGCCTCATCTACCCCATACGTAGCTGAGGACCGAGCTAGGATGCGGATTGACAACCAAGAGATTCCTACCGTGAATCCTTGGCGAAACTTCGGATCACGTCGATTTCGCATGTTGATAGTTTAGCTTGATCTCTTGTGTTTGATGAAGTACGCTTATTGTAATTAACGTTTACGCTTAATCATGTCTATGTGATTGTGTGTATTTTCATTATATTAATTTGAGGTGCCCCTATTTCCATTTTTCGCCATACATTTGTTGTTGGTCGCACTAGCGTTTACTAGTGGCGTGCATTGAAAAGAGGTGTATGTGACCCTCACTGTTCTCTCGGTTCTTATGCTTGCGTACTTGTCCATCCTGCCCAGCGATTCGGTGCATAGCGGCCCGTGTAGTCTTCCATCCCGGCTGGCGAAGTTTCGAATAGCGGCGTTGCATAGGAGTAGTTTATAGAATTTTATTTTCTTTTTCCGCAAAACCCCCCCATCGTTAACCCCGATAAAAGGACTTCAATCTCAAGTCCTCCTCAAAATTAACTCCACCTTACTGTGTTCCCTCGAGATCAATACTTGGGAAAATTTCGCCCATTTTATATTACTTGTACGACGAGTACACTTGTCGTTCAACGCATCACCCCCCCCCCCTCAGTAAAAGCATCTTTCATGACTTGCTTGAGTTTCTCCCCCTCACTTTGAGGACTGTATCTCCCATATAGATCTTGATATATATGTGCAGTTTCGTCCTTAGTAGGAGCTGGAGTCTTGACAGTCTCCCCTACCATCTCCTCGAAAATCTTGTTCACTATTTCTTCAACAACCCTTGCAGCAACCTCAACTAGAGGTATTTTCGTTGCATCAGCCTGAATTTCTTCAGAGTGAGTTCTACTCACTTGAATCATTACTATATGTTAAAAGGATATTGAAACTTGTGAACTCTTGTCCTTTCTGGTCTCTTCAGTTTAACAAGTTAGTTATGGATCATGAAGCTTTTCCTCAGTTTCTTCTAAGGAATTGCTCTCAGTGCTCTATTAAGGAACTGTAACTACCTACTCTTTCTTCTTTTCAGCTGATTGTTGGTGTGGTTATAGAACCATATCCCATCTATCCTACATTTTCGATTCCATCCTAATTATATGGTGGATTTTTGTTCCTAGCATTATGTTTAGGATCCATGGAACATAGTTTTGCAGAAACAGAGACAAAATACTACCCAGATTTTGCTCTAGGATAAACTTTACAATTCTTTCAAATAGATCTCTTCCCCAATCTGCCTTTTTGGAAAGAATAATCCTTACAATCAAATTGAACATTCTCTAAGATATCCTATCATGGGAGCCAGATTTGCACAAAAGAGCATTTCCAATGACATTTACAAGGAACTTTCCTTTCAGGTTTAGTTCCTTCCTTTGAATCGATCCAATGGTGTGCTTTGAGAGTCCATACCACTTTAGTGTAGCCTTGGCATCAGTTTGATCCATGTTATATTCATCAACTGATACTCTGAACTTCGGCAGATGCAGTGCTTTGCTAAGTATCATGGGGGTAATTTTTATCAAGTTTTCACTGATTAAGGACTTGAATTTAGTGGATAAGGAGACTACCTGGGCAGTTGAGTATAAATCAAGTATTTCTATCTTCCAAATGAGACTGGGCTTGGAAAGAACATACTCTAGCTTAGCGACCTGTAGCAGATGGAGAACTAACTGAACTTCTTCAGGGGCATCCTTGAATCCATTTCTGACCAGCTCAGAACCATCGAACAAGAAATCCAATCTCTTTGGAGCCATTTCTGCTGGAGTTGCTGTAGATTTTCCGAGATCTTGCCGCTTCGTTGTAGGGGGCAGAGAAAGGGAAAGGAATAGTTTATTTTGTTTTATGCACACAGCCTTCTATTTATATTAATTTCTAATTTTAGAAGATGGAGAGGCGCGTACCTATTTATGATCAAGATATGATCAATAACTGGGATTAAATCCCGATACTTAGCCACAAATCTACATCTCTGGGAGCATGCATTTACTGGACTCGACGCATTCAAAGCTCTCGACACTTATAGTTGTTTCAATGATCTTGACGCCAAAGAACTTAGACTCGGCACACTTGATGCTTGATCTTTTCTCAGTGCACTCAATGCCTGGATACAAAGTCCATTTCTACTTTATTATCGTGCAGAGATTAACACGTCCTTCCACAAAACAACAAGAAAATATATGAAGAGCTACTGAACCAGAGCTAAATTCAACAAACCTAATTCAAGTTTTTATGTGTTTAATTGGCTTCATCTTGTGGTTTGGTTAATATATCAGCTACTTGCTTGTCTGTAGGGACAAATTCAAGACGGATGTCTTCACATTCCCCATTCTTCCTAATGAAGTGATGCCTAATCTTAATGTGCTTAGTCATGCTGTGAGAGACAGGATTCCTAGCAATAGAGATTGTACTAGAAGAATCACAAAACATTGGAGTGTTACCGAGGTTTAGATTGTAGTCCTCGTGGTGGTGCTGGATCCATAGTAGCTGAGCACAAAACTCCTTGTTGATATATATATTCTAACTTAGCTGTTGATATTGTAACACTAGTCTACTTATTGCTGCTCCATGATACAGGTCTTCCACCAAAGAATGGACAGAAGCTTAAGATGCTTTTCATGTCTTCTCTACAACCTGCAAAATCTGCATCTTAATACCAAATTAGCTCAAAATCACTATTCCTAGGGTACCATAGGCCAAGATCTCGTGTGCCCTTAAGATATCTCATAATTCTTTTTACAGAAGAATAATGATACTCTTTAGGGCTAGCCTAGTATATAGTATAGACACATGTAGCTTACATAATGTTTGGCCTTTTTTTATTAAGATGGAGGAGGGAGGGAACTATGCCTCTATACACGGTTTCATCAACAGGTTTCCATATCTCATCATTGTCTATTAATATACTTGACCCCATGGGAGTTTTCTTTATGGAGGTACTCTTCATACCAAATTTTCTAATTTACTCCCAAGTGAACATAGACTGAGAAATGGAAAATCCATCCTCAGACTGTCTTACTTTGAGGCCCAAGAAGAACTTAATCTCACCCATACTACTAATTTCAAACTTCCCTTGCAAAAGTTTGGCAAACTTCTTTTAGAGGTTATCATCAGTAGAACAAAAGATTTTGTCATAAAAATAAATATGGACTAGGATGATCTTGCCTTTGAGTCCCTTAGGAATAGAGTCATTTTTATCTTTCCTCTTGAGAATTTGTTCTCAATGAGAAAGCTAGATAGGGTTTCATACCATGCCCTAGGTCCTTGCTTCAACCCAAACAACGCTTTCATTAGCATACACACAAAATCAGGAGAGTTAGGATTAACAAAACTGATGGCAGCTCAACATAGACCTCCTCTCTTAGGTCACCATTTTGGAAGGTTGACTTCGTATCCATCTAGTAGACTTTTAATCCCTTAAAGGTGGCATATGCAATGAATAGTCTTAAGGCTTCTAGTTTAGCAACTTGGGCCAAGGTCTGATCAAAATCAATACCTTCCTCTTGTCTACATCCCTTAGCCACCAGTCTAGCTTTATTCTAAATTATAACAAATTCTCGTCTATCTTATTTATATAGATCCATTGGGTTCCAATGATGTTATGTCCTTGAGATCTGGGAACCAGCTTCCTGACCTTACATCTCTTGAACTGGTTCAGTTCCTCTTGTATTGACACAATGAAAAACTAGTCTATGTTGGCATCTTCAAATCTTTTGGGTTCAATCTTAGATAAAAAGCTAGAGTACATAGCTATGTTCAGGCTTCTGCTCCTAGTTTTAACCCCTTGGCTAGAATCACCAATGATCAGATGTCTGGGATGATCCTTTAGATTTCTAACTGCTGCAGGAAATCTTTCTTCAACATCATTGACTTAAACTAATGTATCCCGCTAATCTTTACCCATGTCCTGTGAGCTTTGTCTTTATTTAGGAACGTACACATCCTTGACTTTATCTTATGAAACTAGAGGAGCATCCTTGATGGACAGTCTATCCATCACCTATTCTATACAGGCAGATCTAGATGAGGAGCTAGACAACTCTCTGCTAATCATAGAAAACTCATCAAAATCTATATTTGCATAATCTTCTACAACTTGATTTTACAGTTATAGACCATATGTGTTTTTCTCTTGTTGATGTACACGACAAATATTCCATCATATGTCTAGGCAGCAAACTTAGTCAAATATGACTTTCCATTATTGAGCACAAAATAGTTGTTACAAAAGATCCTGAGATAGACATGGGTTGATTTTTTGCCCTTCATGATCTTATAGGGAGTATTCTTGTGATACTTGTTGATAGATGCCCTATTCAGGACATGACATGCAGTATTAACTGCCTCAACCTATATATATTCTGGGAGAGATGTTTCACTTAGTAGTGTCCTTCCAGCTTCTATAAGAGTTCAATTTTTCCTCTCAGATATCCTATTTTGCTGGGGTGTTCTTGGGAAAGAAAATTCTTGGAGAATCCCTTGGACTTTACAAAACTTAGTCATGCAATTAGATTGAAATTTATAGCCCGAGCAACTTCTGACTTTGACAATATAACTATCTAATTCATTCTGAATTTGTTTGACAAAGGTCCTAAAGATGTCAAAGTTGCAGACTTTTTCTTCAAGAAGAAGACCCAAACAAACCCGAATAAGTAATCAACTATTACAAGTGTGTAGAATTTCTGACCTAGACTATCAAATGGCATAGGACCAAACAAGCCCATATATAGGAGGTATAAGCACCTCATAGAATTCTTGGCATAAATGCTCATAAAGGAAGCTTTTGTCTACTAACCCTTTTAGCATGCAGAATAAGTACCCTCATTGGTGCATTTTATTTTGGGTCCATGTCTGACTAACTCTTCACTGAAGAGCTTATTAATATTCTTAAAGTTCTTGTGAGCAGGCCTCTTGTGCCATAGAACACACTATGAGACTTTCTCATTTGCAACAAGACATACAGGTGAGTATGTACTTAAGCATAGAAAGTTTAAGCAATAATCAGTTCCACTCCTCGTGCCTATCAATATGATTTCTTGGTCACTTGACCTCTTATTTTGGCTCTCATCCTTGTGGAATACAATGACATATACAAGATCACATAGTTGGCTTATACTATTCAGGTTGTCTTGCAACCCTTCCACATAAGCCACTTTTGAAATTGAGACTATGCCATTGGAAAACATACCATATCCCATGGTAACTCCTCTGTCTGAGCCTCCAACGATAACTTTAGGTCCATTCTTCACAAAAGTGTAGTCCTTCAGGTGACATCTTGTACTAGTCATATGACTTGAACATCCACTGTCCAAGTACCATATTGGTGCATGGGTACTTAGACAAACCTGCAATCATAATTTTGTTTACATTGGGACCCCAAAAGAGTTTCGGTTCTAATTGCTTATTAGTATAAAAATTAACTAGTCTCCCTACAACACTCCTGGTAGAAAGACTCACTTTAGCCCTTAGCACACTAGAGTAGTGCCAACAATCTATGGCAAAATGTCCCACTTTACTATAGCACCAGCACTAATGAATATTGTACCTTCTCTTCTAAACAGTTCCAGTAGGTTGTATGTTGTTAACAACAGACTATTTAAGGAGAATGTAGCAACCCTCTTCTTGTTTATTTTAGCAAGAATATGATTGAAAGTAAGTCTAACAGTACATGTACTTGGCTTGCTCTGATTACTACCAACAACAGACTTCTTTGTAGCAGATTTGTTGTTGATGGTATCATAGATGGCCAAGTCAGACTTCCTGATAGACTTGCCCTTGGTCTTTGATTTTGCTGGAAGAACTTGACTATAGGCCACTGTGATATTCTTTAGTTTAGGGGATGAAGTTCCAAAAACAAAGGGTCCATGATGGGCCATCTGAATTTCTTCATGGGCTGCCATGAAGGCACTTAAAACCGTGCCCTTTTTCCCTTAATTGTAAGAAGCATTTGTATACTTACATGAAGCCATTCTTCTAGTGACCATATATACTATTCTGTTCATACCTGTTTGATAGGAGAATTACCATATGGAAATTGGTCTGAGGCACAACAGAAGCTTTGTCTTTCCCTTTGGAATGGGCAGCTCTAGTGTTCTACTTAAATCCCAAACCACTCTTATCCTTACGAGAGGCAAAGGAGTCAATTAGCGGGAGCACAGTCTTTGGCTTGCTGAATTCAACCACTAACTTTTTCTCCTTAAGGAGTTTTCCCTCAAGTCCTTTACGAACTTATTCTTATGACTTATGGTTTCAATCTGGTTGATTAGTATATTCTTCAGTTGTCTGACTTCCCTCCACTTCTAATCAAGCAGAGGTGTTGAGTCAGACTGCAAGGAATCATCTAGCTAAAGGGAGACAACTTCCTCAACTTGTTTCTTGGCCAACCCTATGCTCCTTTTCAAAGCATCCAGAAGGGAACCATACTTTTCAATTAGTTGAGTGACATCTTCCTCAAATTCTGACTCATCTTTTTCACAGAATGAGGATGCATAAGAATTAAGACTTGACTCATAGTCAGATTCAGAAGAGGACCTAGATAAAGAATGTTCCTTATCTGGGCCATACTGATCCTGGCTTGCTTCTACATCTGACTTTGCCATTAGTCTATAACAACCACTATCTTTTATATCCTCCTCAGTATCACTCTCTGAATGTGAAATATGACCCTGATGTCTATCTTTGCATCTTGATAGTCCTGATACTCTACATCAGTAACAGTAACAAATAGCCCAATGTAGGCTTCTTCTTCTTCTTTGTAGAAAACTAAAGATGTTGAGTCACTTTTGAAAGATAGGGTAAGCTCTGACAAACTCTAGAGGGGGGAGGGGGTGAATAGTGTTTTTAAAATCTTTTTGATTTTTGCTGAAATAAGAAGTCTTTAATAAAATATATTACTATGATATAGGTGTATGAGTGTACAAGTGTAGCAGATGAACTAGAGAAGAGATAACTAAGCTATACAGCAAAACATATCACAGCACAAGCACACAGGAAGATCATAGTCACACAGACAACACAAGAATTTTTATAGTGCTTCCCCAAACTTGGGTACATCCACTCTTCTTCCACCCTAGGTAGGAATCCACTACAGGTTTTGATCAAGTGACTGCCACCAATGAGCTTTCTATCAGGTGCTCAAAAACCAACCCAAGTCTTTTGGAAGGAGACTTGCAACTAGAATAATTTTGAAGGGAATTAAAACCATGTACAAAGGTGGGGAAGAGAGGTTGATGGAAGTCTTCTTTTCTCAAGTCAAAATAAGAAGACTATGTGGATTCTGTGGTGTTGTCAAAGCTCCCCATGAAATTTTGAATGGTTCAGGAGTGAAAGGTTTGCTAAGGGTGAGTAGTACTTTTGTGATATGATCAACTCTCCAGAGAACCTTTGACTGATTTGAAAATACTTATCACTTGTGATCCCTGAAAATAAAGAAGGTGAAGAAGAAAGACTCTTGATTGTGATTGTTGTTCTTTCTTCTTCTTTTTAGAGCAGTTTATTTTCTGAGAACTGTATGCACTGCACTTCTTGTTGATATCAAAGAGTTTCTGTATTGACTTGATTCTGGCAGAGAGATGACCAGATTGATAACTGCCTCAAGGTCGAATTCAAAAACCAGCAATAAATTCTCAGCCGAAATCTGGGAAATGAAAACGGCAAGTATGCTGTCATATATTCTTTTCTATGTCTGTCTCGAGATATAAGCAATTAATTTCATGGAGGATAATTGCAATCAATGCAGCCAGTAACAGCTCGATTCAAAGGATATAAGTGCATTGATTATAAAGGGAATTCACAGCCTATAATAGATATAAAATAAAGAGACAGAAAAGGGAAAAATAAATATCAATATGTCTTACAGTTTTTGTTGACCAGAGAATAGCTTTCGTCGACCTGTAATCAGCTTTCATTGACCTGTAATCAGCTTTCGACCTGTGATTTCCAAACAACTACACTGCATAAACTGACGGATACTGTACTCTAAGTTCGTCGACCTGAGAATGTGAAATTAGTCGACCTTAGAACTTGGTCAAACTGACAGCGTTTAGATAATAGCACATCTGGAGTTGAGTCGTTTAAGAGTGTTGAGTCATTGATATCGTTGAGAGCGTTCAGTGATCTTAGGATCTGAGTAAGCTTTGGATTTGAGTGAATTATGGAGCTGAGAGATCTTTGGCGTTGAGAGTTGAAGTGTTATTCGACCTGAGAACAGAGTTCGTCGAGCTCAGCTCAGGGAATTTTATCTCTGAGTTAGTCGAGCTGAGCACGACTTTCGTTGACCGGAGATCGACGAATGCAGATCTCCTGTTTCTAAAACTTGAATTCTCTAAGTCTTGAGCCTCGGGCAGTGTCGGAGGCTGTTCCTTTGTATTATTGACTCTAAGGACTTAACCTAGACTCTAGAAACAT
The DNA here is from genome assembly GCA_039513925.1 of Platanthera zijinensis. Lineage (NCBI taxonomy): Eukaryota > Viridiplantae > Streptophyta > Magnoliopsida > Asparagales > Orchidaceae > Platanthera > Platanthera zijinensis. Next base: position 164,261,094 of record CM077084.1, read on the forward strand.
ATAAAACTTGACCCTTCTATACAACATGGGTCACAACCTAAGAAAAGAACCTAGCCCAAATCACTTAGGGGTTCCAACAATCTCCTCCTATTTGTGTAAGGTTACTTCAAACAAAAACAGAGAAAAAAACACAGGACAAAATGAAGTAGACATAGCATAAAACAGAGATAACTGATAGAGTAAATAAGATATCAGTACCTTTATAATGCTATGCACCAAAATTTTTCACAGTAAAAATAGAGACTAAAAATAAATAACCTAAATGTCCTTGGGAGAATCAGAAGATTTAGCAAATATAATTACTCTGTTAGGATCTTGTGTTTGCTTCACTATCATAGTCATATATGCATCACCAAGTGTCTTTTGAGAAGTAGTTTTAGGAACAACAGCTTCAGGATATAGATGCATGTATTCTTCAGCAATAAACAACTTTCCAACTTGATATATTTCAAATTTCTTTTTCCTATAGCTTGACATTGTTGAAAATTGATGAAGGATCCTGACCCTTTTCTCTGGCTTGCCTTATCTGAGAGAGAGCAACAGATTCTTTGAATCTAGCCATTCTGGTAGTTGGGCTATTCTCAGGATCATAGGCTGGAATTGGAGGTCTTTCAGGGCTGTTTGCTTTGTTAGGAGATGGAGGAGAGAATGTTGGCTTGGGGACAAACTGCTGAGCACTGGATGAACTTCTAGAGGAGAGCTGATGTTTGTGTTGGTGTTGACTGTCTCTTGTAGATTGAGAATGTCTTCCTTGTCTCTGATATGTTTTGGTGAATGTAGGCTTGTAAGGTGAATCTTAGCTTTGAGAGATGGTTCCTGAAGCACCTGCAATTGGAGGAGGAGGAGGAGGATCCCTTTTAAATTTTTGTGGAGGAGGAGAATATCTGCTTCTTTTCTTCCTTACCTTCTGTTCATTTTTGGATAGCCACATCCTTGCTGGCATGCCCTTATATGGAGTTATATTGTGCAAAATATAGTAAGGAGTGTCATTTGTTTGGTTGAGTTTTGGAGCAGGAGGAGGAGTAGCTTTTCTTTTCTTGGAAATTTTCTTCCTCTTTGCATCCTCATCAGAGTCATCATCATCATCATCAGAAGATTGGGGATTGTCATACATATCATCAATCTAGCTTATTATATCCTTGGGGATTTCTTTACTTACTGGAGTAGGGACAATTTCAGCATGATCTACTTTAGTTTCCATGGTAATGTCTTGAGCCATAATGTCATCCAGATTGGGCAGAGGGCTATCATCCATGATATAGGATGGCCCAGGAGGGCTAGATCTATTATCAGACAATATTTCTGGAGGAGCTATCAAACTTTTCTTTATAATTTCTTACACCTGTGAGCTGACAGGAGAAGTGTAGCACACTATTGCTCTTAATGATAGAATGGGAAAGGTAAAATAAATATAGGATCCAAATATTTGTAGCAAAGATGCTAGATTTGCTTTGGGATTGATAATATAGACCCTTTCAGGCTAAATTTCTGGCAGAATAACCTCTTGAGTATTTGAAATTATAATATCTGTACAATAAACATTTGTCTCCATGTCTGATTCAAGAGAATTTAAGAGATCTGTTTCCATAGCAGCTTTTGTTCCTACTGCTGGCACTTTTGTTGTTGCTATCGTTGCTATTGTTACTACTGCTATTACTACTACTGCTTCTACTGTTGTGTCCATGTCATGTTCAGCTAGTTCTTCTGCTGCTGCTACTTCTTCATGAAGTATCTCCCCCTTCCTGATTTCAGTAGGATCTGAAGTCAGGCCCCCAAATGAAGAGGGAGAAGAAATTAGGGTAGAGATTTGGTCATCTAGAGATGATATGGAGTCAGCTAGAGGAGAAATAACCTAAGCTATAAGGGATTTGAGTAGGGGTGTGAAGAGAGTGATGAGTGGGGAGACAAGAGATGGATCCAAGATTGGAGAAGTGGATGATGGGGCAGTATCTAGTTGAGTGGAAATTGCAGTTGCCGGGGGTGCAGGTGTAATGGAAGTGTCTAGAGGTGAATCATGTTGAGGAGAGGGAGTGTTCAGTGGAGATGATAATAAATTGAAGGATGGTAGATCAGCAAGATGAAATGGAAGAGGGGATTTGGGAGGTGTAGGTATGGATGTATCTTGTTGGGGGGAAGTTGTAGAGGAGGAAATATGGGTTGGAGATTGATGAATTGGGGACGATGGAGAAATGTTTGATGGAATAATGTTGGATGGGATCTCTTCATAAGGGTGGGAAGTGGCTTGAATAGCCCTTATACTTTCAGAAGATTGGGTGGCAGAGGATGAATCCTTAGAGGGCTTTGAGATTATCCTCTCCCACCTGCCAAAGAAGGAACATGTGAGCCTTTTGCTAGCATTGATGAATGTTGTCTGGCAGACCAGTGATTCAACAGCCTTTTCTGTCAAGAAGATCCCTAGGATCCTTTCAAAGTTTACTTCCTTCTTACTATTCCTTTTCTTTATGAGATCAAAGATTATCTGTGTCTAGTTCACCTTCCTCTTGTTTACCACTGCACACATAACCAAAAATTGATGCATGGTTATATAATCGTGTGCAGTGTGTTTGCCCAGCAAGACTTTCCCAATAATATCTGCGAGAAATTTTAACTCAGCAGATAGGGGTTTCTTTAGTAGTTTATTTGGGTTATCTCCAGAGTAACCCATCAGACTTAACATCATGTCATATTCCTCATTATCGAGTTTTAATTCTTCTTCTCCATTATCTAATCAAAAGATTTCAGTTAATACAGCGAGAGTGAGGGAGATGACATTACCCGCTTTTGATCCCGTCATTGTGTTGCCTCGGTTGTAGACGCAGTATAGACCCATTCTCTGATTTCCATGCTGGGTAATTTGATTCTAATAGACAATAGATTTTTCAGTTTCTGGTCTTCCAGGAGTTGAAGAATGTGAAGGAACACTTGATCGGAGTGCTGGAAAGAGTTCAAATCCACGTCGAATCTGGTATCAAACTTCATTCCTACAAGGGAGCCTGCTGGAATCGCCATGAGTGCACTGGCAAGAGAGAAAATGAAGATCAAGTGCAAAAAGAACTAAAGGCGCGGGACAGAGGTCGAAGAAAACCTAAATATAATGTTTTCCGGAATATGAAATGAAAAACTCCGGTCCATGAAAATTAAAAATCTTCGTTCTTAGGTCGACGAAATAATTTAGAGTTAAACAATTTGTTGAACTCAGTCTGAAGGTTTGAAGACATTTTGTCGATCTCTAGTCGACGAAAGGTTTCAGAAGTAAGTTCGTCGATCTCAGCTCGACGAAAATTACTTCACCAAGAGATTACGTCGATCTCAGGTTGACGAAAAATCTCAAGAACAGTTATCAGTTCGTCGATCTTAGGTCGACGAACAGAGACAATTCTTTGACCAAAGAAAGAGAATTAGATTAAATCCTGACCATTTATCATACCAAGGAGTTTGACAAAGAACAGATGCATGGATGAGTCCAATAGCTTAGTGAATATATCTGCTCTTTGCAAATCAGTAGAGATAAATTCAAGTTTAATCTTTTGTTTGTCAACACACACTCTAATGAAGTGATGTTTAATGTCTATATGCTTGGTTCTAGAATGCAATACTGGATTTTGTGCAATTGAAATAGCACTTGTATTATCACATAGAATAGTTGAATAATTTATGTTGACACCATAATCTAGTAGTTGGTTTGGTATCCACAAGATCTGTGAACAGCAGCTGCCTGCAGCGATATATTCAACTTCAGTAGTGGATGTTGAAACAGATGTTTGCTTTCTACAGAACCAAGATATAAGTTTGTCACCAAGGAACTAACAAGTTCTAGAGGTGCTTTTTCTGTCTACTCTGCATCTAGCATAATCAGCATCAGAAAATCTAGTTAACACAAATGCTGATTCTGTTGAATACCATAGGCCTAGATCTGGGCAACCTTTTATATATATTAAGAATCATTTTTAAGAAAATAAGGTGAGATTCTTTAGGGTTCACCTGGAACCTATCATAAAGACATGTGGCAAACATAATATCTAGTCTGCTTGCTATTAAATACAGTAGGGATCCAATAATGGCCCTATACCTGGTCTGATCAACTGGTTTTCCAGATTCATCAGCATCTACAACAGCATTGGCAGCCATGGGAGTTTTCATGGCAGAGGCATCATTCATTCCAAACTTCTTAATAAGCTCTTTAGCATATTTAAACTAAGAGATGAAGATCCCTTCAGGGGTTTGTTTCACTTGGAGACCAAGGAAATATGATAACTCACCCATACTACTCATCTCAAACCTTGAGTGCATTAAATCAGAAAATCTTTTGCACAGATTGGGATCAGTAGAACCAAAAATTATGTCATCCACATATATTTGTACTAAGAGAATTTTTACATGATTCAACTTTGTAAAAAGGGTTCTATCTACCATGCCTATTGAAAAACCATGCTCTAAAAGAAAGCTGGCTAAGGTCTCATACCAAGCTCTTGGAGCTTGCTTTAAACTATAGAGAGCCTTATGCAATTTAAAAATATAAGAGTGATGAGATGGAGAGATAAAACCTGGAGGTTGTTCCACATACACCTCTTCTTAGAGTTTTCCATTTTGGAATGCACTTTTCACATCCACCTGGTACACTTTAAACTTTTTGAATGCTGCATAAGCTAAGATCATCCTTAAAGTTTCATGTCTGGCAATTGGTGCAATGGTTTGATCATAATCAAAACCTTCCTCTTGCTTGTATCCTTGAGCAACAAGCCTTGCCTTGTTACTCACTATCACACCTTGGGCATCAAGTATGTTTCTGAATACCTACTTAGTCCCAATTACTGGATAGCACCTAGGCCTTGGAACTAAGTCCCAAACTTTACACCTCTCAAACTGGTTGAGTTCCTCTTGCATTGTTGTGATCCAATTTGGATCTTGCTCTGCATCAGATATAGATTGAGGCTCAATTTGAGAGAGAAAACAGGAAAGCATCACATCATTGTTGAGTTGATTCCTTGTATGCACTTCTACTAATATGTCTCGAATTACTTGAGATCTAGGGTGATCCCTAAGTTTGACAAGATCATTAGGTTGAGTTAGTTCAGTGATAGTTATTTGATTTAATTCCTCTTGTGGAATTGTATCAACTTTTGGAGGAAATTGAACTGCTTCCATAGTCACTTCTTCACTTTCAGCTTCTAATATAGCTTGTAGCGAGGGATTTGATTCAACCTTTGAGGTAAGGTTTAGATCATCCAATCTCTCACACAAATTTTGTACCTATAGATAATTGTTGGTAGAGATGTCTCTCTCCTTGTAAAACATATTAGATTCATCAAATGTCACATGCATAGATTCCTCAATTTTTAATGTTGATTTATAAAGCACCTTATATTCCTTGCTGACTTGGGAATATCCTAGGAAAATTCACATTACAGCCTTAGCTTCAAACTTTCTAATATGTTTCTTGTCATTATTGTGAATATAATACATCGAAATACTTTAAAATAGGTTATTATAGGTTTCTTCCCTTTGAGTAGTGTATAGGGAGTCTTAAGCTTTAGTTTCTTTATTAGGCTTCTATTCAGGATATAATTTTTTGTGCTTACTGCCTCTGCCCAATAGGAAAGAGACATGTAAGCATTTGCAAGCAATGTACCTGGAGCTTCTATGAGTGTCCTATTCTTCCTTTCAACTACCCCATTTTGTTGAGGAGTTCTTTGAGCTGAGAAACAATGTTTGATAACTTCCTTCTCACAGAACTCTAACATATGAATAGATTCAAACTCAGTGCCATGATCACTTCTGATCAATGCAACTTGAGTAGTGTACTCAATCTGTATGTTCTTGAGAAAATCTGTGAGAACCTTAAAAGTATCTGACTTAGTTCTCAAAAAGAAAACCCATGTGAATCTTAAGAAATCATCAACAATAACTACTGTATAAGACTTTCCTCCTAGACATTGTACTGCAATAGGGCCAAAAAGGTCCAAATGGATCAAGTACAAAATTCTAGGTGAATCACTCTTATTAATGGATTTGAAACTAGATTTAGTTTGCTTGCCTAGTTGACAAGCCGTGCAAAGGACTTCCTTCTTGTAGGGACCAGAAGGTAAACCTCTAACAAGATTGTCCTTAGATAACCTAGCTATATTTTTATGGTTTACATGTCCTAGTTTTTTATGTCATAAGCTAGTTTGAATGCTAACAGAATTTAATAAGCAAATTTCAGATTTAGCTGATTCAAAATTTACTAAGTAGATGTTGCCTTGTCTATTTCCTGTTAAAAGAGTTGTGTTTTTTAAAGAAATAAGGCATAAAAATTTAGTGAACCTTACTTGATAACCTTTATCACATAGTTGGCTTACTGATATCAGGTTATGCTTAAGACCATTTACATAGGTCACCTTCTTGAATGTGACAGCTCCACAGTTGAAATATCCATAGCCTTCTATCAGTCCAAAGCCTGAGTCCCCAAAGATTACTTTAGGTCCAGTCTTGGCTTTATAGTTTATTAGGCATTCCTTGCAACCTGTAATATGTTTAGAGCAACCACTGTCCAGGTACCACTTGTTTTGAGTGACAGGGTTCTCTTCTACTTGCAAAGAGGATTAGCAGTTTTTGACCCAGATTACCATGGGTCCTTGTTGTTTAACATAACTGAAACTTGAAATAAATGAACATTAAGGTTGATCTTTATAACCTAAAGGATGATACATTCTAGGAGGTATAACCCACTGACTAAAGGGATTAAAGGATTTATAAGTTTTTAGGTTACTCTGGTTATGAATTGAGTTTGACAAATTTGAGTATGTTAGTCGACCTTAGCTCGACGATCTGGGTTGAGTTCTTCAATCTCTGCTCGAAGAATGGAGGTATCCATTCTCAGAGCCCGAGAAATGTTGATCTCTGGTTGATGAACCATACTGGTTTCGTCAATCCCAGTTCAAAGAATAGTTTACATAATTATTTGCATTCAGGGTTCATCGTTCTGAGGTCGACGAACCATACCCATTTCGTCTTTCTGAGTTCGACGAAATATGCTGAACATAGTTATAATGTTTATTTTTCTTTTTATGATTGGTTTTCTTATGTTCTAACTGTTTAAGAACTTCATTAACCTTCTCTACCTGTTCAGTATTTTTCTTACCATTTTCAGAGATGAAGTTAATAGGTTTTGATAATTGATTTTCTTAATTATGATTGGTTCACTAGATGAGGCTCTTAATCCTAGTTTTTTATTGTTAGATCTTGTATTAAGTGTGCTAGTTATATCTAACAGTTGTAAACTTCTACCATTCAAGAATTCTTCTAGTTCCTTAACTTTACTTAATTAAGATTTCAGAAAAACTATTTGTTGATTGGCTAAGCTTAATTCTTCAGTTAACTTTTCATTTTCAACAATGATTTTATCTTGTTCTAAAAGTTTATCCCTGAGAAGTTTGATTTCTTTATCAGATCCTATTTGGCCTAAACACAAGAGTTTAAATTCAGGTTGAAATTCTTTAGATTGAAAGTCATAGGAAGCAATTACCTGATCGTATTCAGAGGGGAATTTTTCATCTTATGATTCTTCTGAGTCTGATCTGCTGCTTCCAGCATCTATTGCCATAAGGCAAATTTCCCTTGCCTTATTTTCTTCTGCATCATCCTCACTAGAACTTGAGGAGGATGTTTCATCTTCAGTATCACTCCAGATTTTAGCTACAAATCCCTTCTCCTTCTTTTGGTACTTGTTGGAGGAGGCCTTGCTGTGCTGATGTCTTCTTGAATCCTTTTCTTGCCTTCTGTCTTTCTTTTGGACTTCTGGGCAATCTGAGATGAAGTGTCAAGGTTTCCTGCACCCAAAACAGATAACCTCTTTAGAAGGGGTCTTGTCATACCTAGGTTAATCGTCATTCCTCGAGGGCTTCCTCCTGAAGTCCTTCCTTGCCATTTTATAGAATCTCTTAGAAAAGAAACCCATAAGATCTTTATTGGCTTGCAAGCTGGGAAATTCTTCTGTAGATTTGAATGCTAAGTTCTGTTCCTTCCTGGTAGGTGTTGAAGCCTTTGGTTCAACTGCAGCTTCTCTTGACTTGATCAATTGCTCGTAGGATTTGAGCTTTCCAAGTAGAGATTCTATTGAAATTTAAGCCATGCTTCTGGCTTCTCTGATAGGCCATATTCTGGAGTCCCAAGTGCTAGGGAAGCACATAAGGATCTTGTCATTGACCTCAGTCAGAGTAATTTCCTTGTCCAATGTTCTGAGCTCACTGATGATGGAGCTCAGCCTATTGTACATTACTTCCACAGATTCTGCTTCATCTTTCCTGAAATTCTCATATTGGGTTATGAGGTTGGATCTTCTATCCTTCCTCTCATCAGCAGAGCCTGCTACCATAGGGTTGAGGGAATCCAAAAATGTCTTTGGCAGATGTACATTCAACAACTTTGTGAAATATATCATCTGACATAGTTTGGGCCAGTATGTTCATAGCTCTGGCATCAGTAATCTTTGCTTTCTTATGTGCATCAGCTTGATCTGGAGGAGGCATTGCATTTAGATTTACTAGAGTTGAAGTAGAGGGCACTGGAGCTGGTGGTCCTGTCAATATGGAATTAAAGATGTCCTCATCAATAGAGTTCATATAAAGCTTGATTCTTGCCTTCCAGATCCCAAACTTTTGCAAGTTGCAGACTGGAGGTCTGGTGCTGGTATAATTCTTATTTTGTGCCATGATATTAGAAAATAAAATCTAATCAGAGAAACTAATAAGACTTATTCAGAGTTTATCCTGAGAATCTTGATTAATCCATGTTTAAGCCTGTATGATGTGATTAACCTTCCTCTAATACCAATTGAAAGAGAGGGTAAGCTATGACAAACTCTAGAGGGGGAGGGGGTGGTGAATAGAGTTTTTAAAATCTTTTAAATTTTTGCTGAAATAAGAAGTCTTTAATAAAATTTGTTACTATGATATAGGTGTATGAGTGTACAAGTGCAACAGATGAACTAGAGAAAAGATAACTAAGCTACACAGCAAAATATATCATAGCACAAGCACACAGGAAGATCACAGCCACACAAACAACACAAGAATTTTTATAGTGGTTCCCTAAACTTGGGTACATCCACTCTTCTACCACCATAGGTAGGAATCCACTACAGGTTTTGATAAGGTGACTTCCACCAATGAGCTTTTGATCAGGTGCTCAAAAACCAACCCAAGTCTTTTCGAAGGAGATGATCAGATTGATAATTGCCTCACTCTAGTGGCAAAAATTATTCTAGAGAGTTGATCAGAAAATCAACTGCTCTGAAAAGAAGAAGAAAGAACAACAATCACAATCAAGAGTCTTTCTTCTTCACCTTCTTTGTTTTCAGGGATCACAAGTGATAAGATTATTCAAATCAGTAAAAGGATCTCTAGAGAGTTAATTATATCGCAAAAGGCCTACTCTTACCCTTAAGCAAAGCTTCCACTCCTGAACCATTAAAGATTTCAGGGGAACTTTGACAACACCATAGAATCCACATAGTCTTCTCATTTTGACTTGAGAAAAGAAGTCTTCCGTCAACCGCTCTTCCCCACCACTGTACAGGGTTTTAATTCCCTTCAAAATTATTCTAGAAAAGAACTGTATGCACTACACTTCTTGTTGATCTCGAAGTGTTTCTGTATTGACTCTATTCTGGCAGAGAGATGATCAGATTGATAATTGCCTCAAGGTCGAATTCAAAAACCTGCAATTAATGCTCAGCCGAAACCTGGGAAATGAAAACGGCAAGTATGTTGTCATATATTCTATTCTATGTCTGTCCCGAGATATAAGCAATAAATTCCATGGAGGATATTTACAATCAATGATGCCAGTAACGGCTAGATTCAAAGGATATAAGTGTATTGATTATCCAGGGAATTAACGACCTATAATAGATATAAAATAATGAGATAGAAAAGGAAAGAATAAATAACAATATGTCTTACAGTTGTCGTTGACCAGAGAACAGCTTTCGTCGACCTGTGATCAGCTTTCTTCGACCTGTGATCAGCTTTCGTCGACCTGTGATCTGCGAACAACTGCACTACATAAACTGACGAATACTGTGCTCTAATTTTGTCGACCGGAGAATGTGAAATTATTCGACCTTAAAACTTACTCAAACTGACGGCGTTGAGATAATATCACATCTGGCATTGAGTCGTTTGAGAGTGTTGAGTCATTGATAGCATTGAGAGCGTTGAGTGATCATTGGCTCTGAGTAAGCTTTGGCTTTGAGTAAACTATGGCGCTGAGAGATCTTTGGCATTGAGAGTTGAAGTGTTAGTAGACATGAGAACAGAGTTCATCGAGCTCAGCTCAGGGAATTTTATCTTTGAGTTAGTTGAGCTGAGCATGACTTTCGTCGACCGGAGATCGACGAACGTAGATCTCCTGTTTCTAAAACTTGAAATCTCTAAGTCTTGAGTCTTGGGAAGTGTTGGAGGCTGGTCATTTGTACTGGTGACTCTAAGGACTTAACCTAGACTCTAGAAACATATAAAACTTGACCCTTCTATATAACATGGGTCATACCCTAAAAAGAGAACTTAGCCCAAATCACTTAGGGGTTCCAACAACTTTGACTCTAGCTTTTCTCCTTTTTAGCAATGAAGGACCTTTCCTTCTTTCCCTTCTAGTGGTGGTGCTTCTTCTCCTTAGATTTCATCTGCTCTTTCCTCTTTACTGGGCAATCAGCAATGACATATCCAGCTTTGCTACAACAGTAACAAATATTATGAGAAGAAAACTGTTTACTGCGTTTAGTGTCATACTTATCTCCTTTTGAGAACTTATTCTAAAAATCGAATGGTCCTTCTTGTGATGAGAGGAGGAGGATGGTTTGTTCCTCTACTGCTCCCTCTTCATCATCTTCTAGAACTATCTTGACAAGACAGCAAACTCTCCATTATACATATTATTATCAGATGTGCTTAGCTTAGAGTTGTCTGATTCAGTAGGCCTTATTGGGGGAGATACAATACTCTCTTTGCTCTTCTTAGAGCAATCTGCCTTAAATGCTACAGTCTTCTCCTTGGCTTGAGATCTATTAGTGGTCTCCTCCTCCTTTTCGGCAGATAGTTGCATCTCATAGGAGTGCAGCTTTCCAAATAATGTATGTGGAGGTGTTTCAGATAGCTTGGCCACCTCTCTAATGACACATTTTTTGGTGTCTCGGTATCTAGCAAGATATCTGAGGAACTTGTCATTCAGCTCATAGTTGCTGAAGACCCTCCCATAGGTCCTCAGCTCAATCATTGTTCTGAAGAAATTTTTCATACCATTTAACTATGTTGTCCTTTTTATCTTCCCTAAAGGTTTTATATTCTTGATTGAGAAGTGATTTTTATCATCCCTAATCTCTTTGTTGCCTTCCATTTTGACAATCAATGTGTCTCACATTTCCTTGGAAGTCCTACAATGGACAAGATTTTGGAAAGTAGAATCATCAATGACACTCACTATAAAGTTATGTGCCCTCTTGTCCATAGTTGCAAGTATGACCTCATCCTTGGTCATCTCAGAATATTTCTCAAGTGTCTGTATAGTGGCATCCAGAACTGACACCTTCTTGAGGATGAAATTTCTCTCTTGAACAGTAATGGTCATATGCTTCCATGAACAGCCTGACCCTTTCTTTCCAAATGCCAAAATTTTATTTTCTACAAATTGGGAGGTTCATATAACCCATCTCCTTATGGTTCTCTCCTTAACTCATAAACAATATCAGTAGCTACTCTTGAAGATCAACTCAGACTGTTAAGTCCTATTTGAGCCACCTCCCTTGGATACCACTTGAAAGTTTTTAGTTTCAAGAGTAGCTAAATCCTAAGGGGGTGAATTGGTTTAAGGTCTTTATTAAATTCCTTTTTCACTTTCCTAGTTTAATGTCTTGTGTGTTTTAGTTTATAGTAAATCTTTAAAGAACACAACCAACACACAAGTATTTTATAGTAGTTCCCTAGAGTATGGGTACATCTATTATCCCTCCCACCTTTTTAATAGATTGTTAGACAAGGAAAAATTTTCCAATCTCGGATCAATTGATGGCACCGCCATCCCCCAACATGTTGACTTGGAGCGTCCTCCACCGGACGACGTTGGTGATCCGGTACATGTCAAAGATCCCCGTCATATTGCCGAAGAAGATCCCCTTCCTGATGATTATGGTGACCCGGTTTATGTTGGTGCCGACTGAAGCTTGTTGTTCCTTCGCCGCCTCGAGATGAAGATTTGTCACGACATTCTCCGCCATGGCCGCGTCAACATCTCCGCCAATGTCGTGTCAAATCTCCGCCGCGTCATTTTAAATATTATTTCATATTTTAATTATGTTTTTATTTGGCCAATTTTTAGCCAAAGTTTTAATTATTTGTCATTTCATTTTGGCCTTTGTTTAGCCACATTTGGGGTTCTTATTACCCTTGTCTTTGTAAAGCCTATATAAGGCTATGTTGTATTGGAATTTGAGTAGATTGAATTAAAAATTAAAAACCTAATTTCAGATTTTGGAATTAACTTCTCCTCTTCCCTCTTCCTCTGGGCCGCCCCTACCTTTCTCTTTCCCTCTTTGGCCGCCGGCCTCCCTCCTCCCTTTCCAAGGCTTCGACCACCTCCTCTCCTCCTCCCTTCCCTCTATCACCTTTCTCTACTCAAGGGTTACACCTAGCTGCCTCCCCATCCTCTTCCCAAAAGGAAAAGCCATCCCCTCCATTCAAATCCGCCGGACACCCTTGGCATCCCCTCCAAAAACCGACCCTCATCAACTTCATCCTTGACAGAGCCCTCTCCCTTTGCCATCAAGATCTCAGCCACATCCATCCCCTCATAAAACCGACACACCCTTTCATTCTCCTAGCCGACCACCTCCATCCCAACACCATCCACAACCCTATCCCTACCAAAAACCGTTTCCTTTGGTAAGATCCAAATCAACCCCATCTTCTAATCCAAGAGAAGAATCGGCCAAAGCTTGAGGTGAATCTTGTGAAACTTCAATAGCGTCGGAAGGAAACAAAGAACTTGGAGTTTCCCTCCAACCGGCACGCTTTCGGTGGATCCGGAACAGAGCAATCCAAAGAGAGTTAAATCGGAATCATCCATTCCAGTTGGGTAACGAACGTCTCCACTCTTGTGTGTTTCTCTCTTAGATCTTTTCTTTAGGCATTTAGCATATCGTGTGATTTGTGATTGGTAGAATTTTCGTGGATAATATCTATTAAATTATTGTTATTGTTATTGATTCCCATTTTAATTTGTGAGGCGTGACGACCCTAATTTTATTTTCGGTTGGAGAGAACCACCCGTTATCTGAATCCTTATTTTCGGTGGTATCTCTTTTGGTACAACGTACGCTCGACCGAACTGTGTGGGTTCATTTTGATTGAGAGGATCTTGGCCTATAGTCTTGATATTATCTTAAGGGGCGTAGCGAACCCCCCAAATCCTATTAAATTAATTGTGGCAACATACGTAGTGGCTGTGTTTATTCTTCGTATGAGCGTAATAGTAATTATAATTAAGCGAACGTGTGAACCCCTTAGCCATCACTGTGTCGAATCCGGTAGCCTACATCAATTTGGTATCAGAGGGAGGTTGTGTCGATTTCTTAATTGACATAATCCTAATTAATTTTTGTAGGCCGACACGCACGTGCACAAAATTTTTCAAACAAAAAAAAAGAAGCAAAAAAATATTTTTTTGTGGTCTGCCAATAGTAACCTAAATTTTTATTTTTCAGCAAAAAATCAGAAAAAAAAATTAATTAATAATCTCAATATTTTTACCAGCAAGAATATCAAAAAATATATATATATTATTTTGAAATATTAGCGGGAACAAATCTATCTTTGAAAATTAATCAAGATCAGACTATATTTATTTGTATTTGTGTACTTACTCCGCGTAGTCTATCCCTATTTTCCCACTGAAAATTAAAACAAAAATATGGCCTACGATGTTCACGTTTCCCGAATGAAATCTTTAGGTTCCGTCATGAACGTTAGAAAGCATTTCCATTGTCCGATAGTGGAAGAGATTAAGGGGTTGATTGGCCAACTAAAGGCTAATCAAGTTGTACCACACTCATCTAGGCATGTTAGAGTTCCAGCTCCGACCTATGATGGGCTAGGTGGAACGCAAGAGTTTTTATGCTGGGTGAAGGCTATGGAGCGCTATTTTGAGAGATATCAGATTATGGACCCCCACAGGATCCCCGTCACGAGACTTCAATTATTTAGTCGAGCCCAGACCTTCTGGCTCAATGAGGAGGGATGTTTTGGGACATCCCTCGAAGAATCACCTGTAGGTTGGAATATTATGAAGAATTTATTAACGGATGAGTATTACCCTCTGTACTGCCGCTCTCCGTCGTCTGATTATTTGAGTGAGTCGCCACCTAAGATTTTGCCTACATCGAACCAGCATGTTCCCTCGTACTCCCGTATGAGGACGTCTCATGATTTTATTTCTCCCCGCCTGGGCACTAGACCCTTTCCTGTTTATGAGAGTGTTCCTATCAGCGTGATTGAATCTGAGCTTGCGATTACGAGTACGCCTGTCACTAAGGACGATGTTGTTAATGTTGACAACATGAGTGACGATGAGGAGATTGGTTACCCGAGTGACTTGGATGAGGATTTCTCATTTGAGGAACCCTCTCCACTCCCTTCCGACAACATTTTGGAGCCATCCTTTTTGACTGTTGTGGAGCCTTTTGATGATCCAAAGTCGATTGATATTCTAGCTTAGTCAGAAGAGTTATAGTCTGCTGAGAGCTTACCCAGTCGTGATTCATTTGACGATCTGTTAGGACATAAGCTTGTTATTTCTAGTCTGAGACGTATCGAAGTGCCCGTTTCATAGATTTTCACTATAACTGATGTCAGGACTTATGTGTTGGAAGATTGTTCTAGTAAAGGAGTTAAACTTTTGGAATACGATATTGAAGTGGAACCGGATGGGGATCCCCTAATGCTAACTCTTTTACCTAAACTTGAATGATATTTTAACTCTCTACCGTTTGTAACGCCTGATCTCGTTGTAGTGTTGCCGACCTATGATCCGATCACTGAATCTGAAATACATGATTTACCACATGATTTAGAAGACATGTCAGATGATTTTTCCGTAAGAGCGAATTAACTATTTGAATTTTCTTATGACTTAATTGGGTTGCGACCGGATGATCATTATTGGAAGTCAAATCCGTGTTTTGGGGTTTCGAATCGTATTACTAGTTGTACCTTGGCGATGGTGCCTTATGACGTGATGTCCCCTTGACAAACTTATTTGCCAAGCCCGGTCGCACGCATTTATCCCCCGCCTTTTTATGACCCGTGCACGCACACGCTAGTGAACGTAGTTGCGACTGTTAAGTGGTGTTGCCCGCACGTCATGTCAAATCCGGGAGCGCCCCGTTCTATATATAGTGATGAGTGTTTTCCGTTAGCTTTTATTCATGACGTTTTAAAATTTAAATTTAAGTTTAAATCTAAAACTACGATGTTGTATGACGGTGATTTCACCACTGCTTTTAAAGCACCCGTGCCACCTGACTTGGTCCTGTTACTACCCACTATTAAAGCAAGTCACGTTGCACATGGGTTCTCTCCACACATTTCTAAGATTGTTTGTTGGAATCGGAGAGTATCCTACCGTTATATAAGTGATTTGGTTTTGGTTTGTCTCGTCCTTGAACAGATGCCTCCAGGAACCTCAGAAATATTTATGAACCGGTCAGTCCATTATTTGCAAATCTTATGGAAATTTAGTAGCATGACATTTCTTGTAGAATTTTCCATTGATTGGGGCATTGCTCCTATTTTATACTTTTCATACTTTACGCGTCATGCTTCTATGCCCCTTTAAAAGTCTATCTCTCCGTTTATATATTCCACTATGCTTTCTATTGGGTTGGGTGGTGATAGTTTGTTAGGATCGTTCTCTTCTCCGGTCTCCATTGGAGGTATGTTGGTTGACGTTATGGAAATACTTTGTTCTTATTTGTCTAATGCGTCTTTGAGGTCCCCCCAAGACCACCTTTTGGTTTGCAGGTTCCTCTTCCTCAATGATTATACCCGGGACTACTCATCAGTGATGAGTATTTTTGAGAGGGGGAGGATTGATGGCGCCGCCATCCCCCTACATATCGACTTGGAGCGTCCCCCACCGAACGACGTTGGTGATCCGTTACATGTCAAAGATCCACGTCATGTTGCCGAAGAAGATCCCCTTCCAGATGATTATGGTGACCGGGTTTATGTTGGTGCCGACTCAAGCTTGTTGTTCCTTCGCCGCCTCGAGATGAAGATTTGACATGACATCCTCTGCCATGGCCGCATCAACATCTCCGCCAATGTCGTGTCAAATCTCCGCCGCATCATTTTAAATATTATTTTAGATTTTTATTATGTTTTTATTTGGCCAATGTTTAGCCAAAGTTTTAATTATTTGTCATTTCATTTTGGCCTTTGTTTAGCAACATTTGGGGTGCTTATAACCCTTGTCTTTATAAAGCCTATATAAGGCTATGTTGTATTGGATTTTGAGTAGATTGAATGAAAAATTAAAAACCTAATTTCAGATTTTGGAATTACCTTCTCCTCTTCCCTCTTCCTCTGGGCCGCCCCCTACCTTTCTCTTTCCCTCTTTGGCCACCGGCCTCCCTCCTCCCCTTCCAAGGCTTCGGCCACCTCTTCTCCTCCTCCCTTCCCTCTATCACCTTTCTCTACTCAAGGGTTACCCCTAGCCGCCTCCCCATCCTCATCCCAAAATGAAAAGCAATCCCCTCCATTCAAATCCGCCGGCCACCCTTGGCATCCCCTCAAAAAACCGACCCTCATCAACTTCATCCTTGACCGAGCCCTCTCCCTTTACCATCAAGATCTCGGCCACATCCATCCCCTCACAAAACTGACACACCCTTTCATTCTCCTAGCCGACCACCTCCACCCCAACACCATCCATAACCCTATCCTACCAAAAACCGATTCCTTTGGTGAGATCCAAATCAGCCCCATCTTCTAATCCAAGAGAAGAATCGGCCAAAGCTTAAGGTGAATCTTGTGAAACTTCAATGGCGTTGGAAGGCAACGAAGAACTTGGAGTTTCCCTCCAACCGGCACGCTTTCGGTGGATCCGGAACGGAGCGATCCAAAGAGAGTTAAATCGGAATCATCTATTCCGGTTGGGTAACGAACATCTCCACTCTTGTGTGTTTCTCTCTTAGATCTTTTCTTTGGGCATTTAGCATATCATGTGATTTGTGATTGGTAGAATTTTCGTGGATAATATCTATTAAATTATTGTTATTGTTATTGATTCCCATTTGAATTCGTTAGGCGTGACAGCCCTCATTTTATTTTTGTTGGGAGAGAACCACCCGTTATCCGAATCCTTATTTTCGGTGGTGTCTCTTTTGGTACAACGTACGCTCGACCGAACTGTGTTGGTTCATTTCGCTTGAGAGGATCTTGGCCTATAGCCTTGATATTATCTTAAGGGGCCTAGCAAACCCCCCGAATCCTATTAAATTAATTGTGGCAACTTGCGTAGTGGCTATGTTTATTCTTCGTGTGAGCGTAATAGTAATTATAATTAAGCGAACGTGTGAACCCCTTAGCCGTTAAGGTGTCGAAACCCGTGGCCTACATCATCAATGAGCTTACAACACAAATCCCTCAAGATTTCTCAGGCTCCTCCAAGCCCTATACTCAAGCCCAAGTCCCTACACTCATAGAAATATTCTCCTACCACTCGGGCACACAGGACCTACCTCAGAATTTAATTCAAAGTCCTACCCTCAGGCTAGTAGGTTAGCCCTACACTCAGATCCACACAGGTTCCAACCTCAGAGAGAAACTCACCTATAACTCAGGAACACAGCTCTACCTCAGATCCATAAAAGGATCCAAAACTAATTTTCAACACTGGAATCCTACCACTAAGGAACAAAGTGCTTATAGCTCAGATCTTCTGAAAGATCCTACATTTGGAATGTTGTTTTATTGATGAGGGACACCAGTGAAATGATCTTTGTGTCTTCCTCTTTTTGAAACGAGAAAACTCAGACCTGCATCCATCATAACTCAAAGAATATATCGTCAAGATTAGGCCTGATAGAACTATGAAGTCACTACAATAACGGCATGCTCTATTGCTTCTTCTATCTCAAAGATTAAAGCTCTCTGAACCTACTGTTGAAGTTGTGTAGGTCAACCACTATCTTTCTTGAACTTTCAGATTAACAGAATGAACTGATATACGCTCTGCAACTCGGTCGAGAGGAAGAAGATTAAGCTCCGTATTCAAATATATTTTACTCTCAAAAAGATGATTTCATCATCCATGATCTCTTCCTTTTTTATCCAATCGTCCAATAGCACTTTGGGTAGTTGGACCACCTAGAGTTGGTAGCTGCAACTTCTCTTTAGAATTAAATGCTGTATAACAGACAAGCGGGGCTGTTTGTCGTCGACTATTCAGTTCCCATAACACTTTGAATTTCTGCTGACGTCATAATGACACATCACCTGGAAACTTAGCCAAATTCATAATCTACATAGGCGTTTAGTGAATCCTTGACACTCAATGCCAAAACACTTAGGCAGATTCTTGCATCTTCAGGCATTGAGTGGTCAGTCAACACTTAAAGTATATTGACTTTTATAGTCTAACTGAATAGGCATTGAGTGAGCCTTCATCACTCAACGCATTTGGACTTAATTGATTATCTCTGTATAAAGGCGTTGAGTGAATTGTCTTCACTCAACGCTTTCTACCTTGGCTTGTTTTATTGAAGAGGCATTGAGTGAACTGCCTTCACTCAACGCTTCAGTCCTTAGATAGATTTTTTGTCGTATAGGTGTTGAGTAAGTAAACATCACTCAATGCTTTTGTTCTTAGATAGAATTCTGTATCAACCAATATATAAGCTCTGAATGAACAATATTCTGTCGATAATTTCTCTGCTTGGCGTTGAGTGAAATACCTTCACTAAATGCTTCTGGACTTTGCCAGATTTCTAGGCTGATTCTCTATGTCTTTGACAGCTTGAGCTTTACTCAACGCTTCTTTCTCTAGGAATTGAGTGAACTGTAATGCACCGAAACTCGAAAGTGTGACGGGTGGTGTTTTTAGCCAAATCTTGGATTTGGTAGAGGTGACACGGCCTGGGACACGGGCATGTCGTGCTCGGGTTCGGCGTTGGTCGCGTGGTCGACGATTTTGGAGTCAACGGTCGTCGGGGGGGGGGGGGGTGAACACGGGCATGTCACAAGGCGTGTCAGCCACTCAAAGCTTTCCACTCAACAATCGTTGATTGAGGGCGCATGGCTTGAGCCCAGGCGTGTTCGGGTCCGACACTGGAATTTGAAATTTGACACGGCCGTGTTGAATACCCGTGTCCTACTCGGGTCATTTGGCGCAGTGTGCTAAGACAGCTACACAGCCTTGTACACGGGCGTATTCCAGGGCGTGTCTAGTAGACGGCATGTGACACGGGTGTGTCACATGGACGTGTCCTTCTCTTGACATTTCTGGACCTGTGGCATTTTGGCACACGGGCCGTGACACGGGCCCTGACACGGGCATGTAACATTCGATACGGGCATGTCGTATGCCGTGTCACAGGCTGTGTTCAGTTCATGAATTTCCTGAGTGACGGCGAATGGGTGACATGGCCTAGGACACGGGCATGTTGCAAGCCGTGTTCGGCCCAGATCTTGGATTTCAAGTCTGGATCGCAGCCGTCCATTTCCTTATTTTGAGATCCGACGGCTGGGGGTTGTTTCCCTAGGGATATACCCAGGTTTAGGGCTTAGAAAACCACATCTCAATTGGGTTACTCTCTTCTTAAGATCTAGAGAGAGGAGAGAGCAAGGAGGAAGAAGGAATGCTAGATCCGGTCACCGGCGGAGTTTCAGAGCTCCAAATCACGAGCCGACTTCGGATCTACGAAGGCAAGGAGATTGTGGTGCCTTTCATTCCCGTAGATTTCCATGGTGCCAAGAAAAAATGCTAGGGTAACGATTCTCATTTTGAGCATGTGATGCTCCTCTTCTTTTGCATGGGAAAACCCTCTCCCGCGATTGTGCGGTGGGTTGCGGTGTTCCTTGGGGTAGATATGTAAATTCTCCATTGTTTAGAGTCCGGAATCGAAGTACGGGCAAGGCATGGTGTGTGAAGCCTACCAGGACATGTTGGTCTCGATCAGTGATTTTTTTTTTGCATTGTTAGTCAGAGAAGACTTCGTGCCTTTAGATGTTTTTCGGGTTTCTACGTGGTAGATTGCATCGGGGATCCTTGGGGATTAACCCCAAGGCGCACCCAGAAATCTAGGCAGAAGCGTGATTCTGCCATCTTTGGTGGCCCGGGAGCCATCTTTGTACATAACCGGGTTATCTACTTTGGTTGATCGTTTTACGGGTCGCGGGGAAACTTAACTCGCGCTGATGACTTTAATTATTGTGGCAGTGTGAGCAGCGAGATGAGTGAACCCGTGCTTGCCCTATGTGGTTCGATTTTGTGGCCTGCCGATGGCATAGAGGGAGGGTCTTCGGCTTCGACAATGAAGACTTTATTGCTCATGAGATTGCCGTCCCGGGGACGGTGGTGGACCGAGTCCACCGTGTAAGTGCCCTGAGAGCACGGGGTATATGGCCGTGTGTGCCTACACCTATGGTGAAGTGTACTTTAATTTTAATTTCGCAATCCTATTTTTTTATACTAATACAAGTGTATGGAAGAAGCTTTGGCCGCCCCATGTTGGGGGCGGAATCGTTATAATTTGGTCAGCTTCAGCTGACCGTTATTCTTGTTTGCTACCATTGCGGTGATTTGTGCTTGCAAGTGCTGTGGAGCCGTGCCGCAAATAGCGGGCCAAAGCCATAGTTGCTGAGCCGGCCCTCGAAGGCCTTGTTTGTTTAATTATTTAAATCATGTGTGGTCGGCCAGCACGCCGAAGTTTGTAAAACACAATTTATTTAAGTAAACTATTGTAAGGCCATAAGGCCAGTACTTTTTGGTACTTTGTATTTCATTCCTGTTTGATTTACTAGTGGACATTCATGCTTGTTTGTTGGGTTCTTATTGTTGTAACTTAATAAATTGCTTCCGCTAGATGCTCTGTGTAGGACGTGTGTATTGGTTGAATGGTTTCATTGAGTAACCCACCGGTCTGTCCGTGGTATATGGCATCGGGCCTCGGCCAAACCTACAGTTATATGATATGTGATGGATAGGGGTGTTACAATTTGGTATCAGACAATTGGTTTCGGTCAGGCTTAAATGAATTCGTGGACGAATTCACTTTAAGGGGTAGTGAGCACATGTGTGTGTGTCATCATTATAACATGAAAAGAACCCATGAATGTCCACTTAGGAATGAAAATACTCATGTTTGATGATAGTGCGTGTTCCTATAATTGCGTTTTGCAATGTTTTTTGGTCGCTTATCGGTGTTTTGTACGATTATAGGTGACCAAGAGTGGTGCTGGGCCATCAGAATGCCCAGTTTCTGAGGCAAGAAGCGCACCAAATGATGCGTCGACAACACCTCTTTCAGCTGAGACCATTCGATTGGTAGCAGAGGCAGTGCTTGCGATGATCAACGCGCAGCCTGCGAGGCAAGTGCACCAGCATGCCCCTGCTGTGGAGCAAGTACCACTCCAAGCAGCAGAGATGAGGAGAGTGGAACTGGTTGTAGTGGAGCCAGTGTTTCCTAGGAGAGCAATGGAGAAGCAGCTTAAGCACGTAATGGGATTAAATGCTCCAGTGTTCTCGGTGACGGGAACCCCAACTTAAGCATAGGATTGGCTCTCCAGAATTAAGAGAGTGCTGGTAGCTACTGAGACTGAAGAGTGATAGAAGACCATAATCGCCACGTTCTTGCTGGATGGTGAC
Organism: Platanthera zijinensis; assembly: GCA_039513925.1. Classification (NCBI taxonomy): domain Eukaryota; kingdom Viridiplantae; phylum Streptophyta; class Magnoliopsida; order Asparagales; family Orchidaceae; genus Platanthera; species Platanthera zijinensis. Next base: position 164,282,991 of record CM077084.1, read on the forward strand.
GCAAGATTATGGTGGGAGGGCTTGGAGCTATACCATCTGAGGGTAGGCAGTTGACGGACGTCTCGATTGACGAATTTTCGAGACTGTTCTTAGCTCGCTACCTTCCCTAAGCTCAGAGGATTTCTTTGGAAAATTATTTCCAGAAGTTGGTTCAAGGATATAGTACCGTGGATGAGTATCTCCAGAAGTTTACTCGCTTAGGTCGGTATGCAAGCGCTACCTTCGTTGATGAGGAGCGCAAAATGAACCGATTCTACGAAGGTTTGAGAGATGACTTGAGACTGTTACTCTCGGGGCCTATGGAGCAGGATTTCCTGACCTTGGTAAACTTAGCCCGGTCTTTGGAAAAATATATGAAGAACGTTCAGGCTAAGAAGGTCTCTAATGAGAAGGGTTCGGAGTTCAAAAGGCCGAACCCCTCAAAATCGGTGTTCTGCAAATGGAATAAGAAGGCTAAGACGTCGGGTCCAGCCCCGTCTTCAGGTGCCTCGGGGGCAATTACCAACCGAACCTCGGGTGCTTGTTATACTTGTGGAAAGCTTGGGAACTATGCCCGAGATTGTCGGAGCGGGCGTGCAAAGTCCGAGAGGAAGCAGGTAGCAACCTATGAATAAAAGGGAAAGAAGGTGGATTCAACCACATCCCACTATGCTCCGAATCAATCGAGATTCTATAATCTGGTCCAGCATGAGTCCATCAAGCAAGCGGATGTGGTGATATGTACGGTTTAATTTATTGATAGTTAGTTTTAAAAACTGTTACCTAGTGCTTGTTAGCTTATTACTGTTTGTATAAGCTTTTTTTTATTTGCGATAGTCCGGTAAGGGCACTATTCGATATGGGAACTTCGCACTCCTTTTTGTCCGAAGGTTTCATATCGCGCATCGGAGTCCCTTCTTCGATGGCAAAGTACAAATTGGATGTGTTGCTGCCGAATGGGTGTTCTATGTGTGCGGACAGAGTTTGCGCCGTAAGGGTTCATATTAGAAGTCAGGAGATCGACTTACTAGCTTCGTTGCTGCCACAAATAGAGTTCGACGTCATTTTCGGTATAGTTTGTCTTTCAGAGCAGAAGGCTTTTATTGATTGCAACCATAAAGAGGTCAAGCTGGGCTTTTGGCAGGAGACAACATTTGCGGGATTTAAGGGGTCGAGCAAGACGTTGATGTCTGCTCAATAGGTGGTGAAGCCGGTTCGTGCTGGAGCAGAGCTATTCTTCACGTTAGTGGAGGCTGTAAAGGTTAAGTACACTTTGTATGGCATCCCAGTGGTAAGCGAGTACCTCGACGTGTTCCCAGACTATCTTCCCGGAGCCCCACCACAGCGAGAGATCGATTTCACCATCAGGCTAGTGCAAGGTGCCAAACCTGTGTCACGCTCTCCTGATTGGTTGGCGTCTAAGGAGATGGCAGAGCTAAAGATTCAACTGGAGGAGTTGATGGAGTAAGGTTATGTGCGTCCAAGTTCGTCTCCATTGAGCACACCGGTCCTCTTTGTTAAGAAGAAGGACGGAAGTTTGTGGTTGTGTATCGACTACAGAGAACTGAACAAGTTAACAAAAAAGAACAAAAACCCGATCCCACGGATTGATGATCTTTTTGATAAGTTAGTCGAGTCGTCGGTTTATTCAAAATTGGATCTGAAGTCCAGTTACTATCAGCTGAGGATAAGGGAGACTGATATCCCAAAGGCAGCGTTCAACAAAAGGTATGGGCATTTTGAGTTTACGGTCATACCGTTCGGGCTCACTAATGCGCCATCCGTATTCATGGATCTGATTAACAGAACGTTCAGGGAGTACCTAGACTGTTATGTGATCGTCTTTATTGACGACATATTGGTGTACTCGCAGTACGAAGAAGAGCACTTCAAACATCTCCATCTTGTTTTGGAATTGCTGAGGAGGAACGAACTATGCGCAAAGTTCTCTAAGTGCGAGTTTTGGTTATCCTCAGTGGAGTTCCTTAGTCACATAGTCAGTGGTAAAGGGATTACGGTAGATCTGGCGAAGATTGTTGCGATACGAGAGTAGCCTGTGTTGTCATCGGTAGCGGAAATCTGGAGTTTTCTGGGGCTTGCCGGCTATTACAGGCTCTTCGTGGAGAACTTCTCGGAGATAACGCTACCTATTACGATGTTTACAAGGAAAGATAAGAAATTTGTGTGGACGTAGGAGTGTGCGCAAGCTTTTGAAGAGTTGAAGAGTCAGTTTACCACGGTGCCAGTGCTTAGTTCACCGAGTGGGACCGAAGGCTTTGAGATCTACAGCGATGCCTTAGGCAGTGGTTTGGGATGCATGCTGTTGTAGTATGGTAGTGTTATTGTGTATGGCTCGCGTAAGCTAAAAGTGCACAAAAGGAATTATCCCGTCCACGACTTGGAGTTGGAGGCCGTGATATTTGCGCTAAAGATGTGGAGGCATTATTTGTACGGCGTAAAGGTCGATATTTATACCGACCACAAGAGCCTTAAGTACCTATTGGATTAAAAAGATTTGAACATGAGGCAACGAAGATGGATGGAGTTCTTGGGGGACTATACGTTCAAAATTCATTTTGTACCCGGGAAAGGCAATGCAGTTGCGGATGCGTTGAGTCGCAGGGCTCCCACCCAAGCCAACTAGTTGTCGGTTCATGATGAGAGGTTAATTCGGGAGTTGGAGGCGTTAGAGATCTGTTGTGTGGACAAGCAGACTAGCGCCAAAGAATTATTTAACTAGACGGAGGTTCAGTATGACCTAGCTGATCGCATTCAGCAGGCTATGGAATTTGATAGCAACATGAAGGAGCTCATGGATGCAGCATTGGATGGGTCAAATTCTCAGTTTTCAGTAGAAGATGGGCTACTAAGGAAGGACAACAGTTTGTGCATCCCAAACGTGGGAAATCTACGGGTGGAGTTGATGTACGAGGCTTATCATACCAAGTACTAAATTCACCTATGAAGCACGAAGATGTACCGAGATCTGATGATGTTATTCTGGTGTCCAGGGCTCAAGAAGGATGTGGCACTATTTGTTGCTAAATGTCAGACTTGCGCCTTAGTAAAGGCAGAGTGGAAAAAGCCAGGGGGATTCTTGAAATCCTTGCCTATTCTGAAGTGGAAGTTCGACGACATTTCGATTGACTTTGTGCATGGCTTGCCAAAATCGTAGAAGGGAAACGATGACATTTGGGTGATCGTAGATCGGTTAACAAAGGTGTCACACATCATTCCGCATAGGAAGGATGATTTTGTGGAGTAACTGGCGAAGTTATATGTGGATATTATAGTCAGACTGCACGGTATGGCCTACAAAATCGTGAGTGATCAAGTTGGGCGTTTCATGTCCAATGATTGGAGGTTGGTGTAATAGATGCTCAGAACTAAGTTGAAGTTCAGCACAACCTTCCATCCGCAAACGGATGGGCAGACCGAGATGGTCAACAGAACCATGGAGGACATGCTCCGCATGTGCGTTCTAGACTTCGGAAATCATTGTGAAGAAAATTTTTATCTGTTTAAATTTGCGTACAATAATAGCTACTAGGCGAGTATACAAATGGCGCCCTTCGAGGCCCTATATGGTAAGAAGTGTCGCACGGCGTTGTCGTGGCTTTAAATGGGTGAGGCAAGGTTATACAAAAATTAAGAGGTGGAAAGCGCTACTTTAGTGGTACGAACCATTCAGGAGCATTTGCTGATCGCTCAGGATAGACAAGCTAAATACTACAATGCCAAGCACCAGAATGTGGAGTTCACGGTTGGCGATTGGGTGTATTTGAAGATAAAGCCGTTCAAGGGAGTGTCACGGTACGACGCTTGAAGAAGCTGAGCCCGAGATACCTTTGCTTGTTTGAGATTCTGGTGCGGATCGGTGAAGTGGCTTACCGTCCGAAGCTATTGGTGGAGTTGAGTGGTCTACATGACGTATTCCACATATCAGTGTTGCGGAAGGCGGTGCAAGTTCCTTCGCAGGTGATCGCAGTTGATCAAGTACCGGAGGACGAAGGGTTGACAACTAAGGTCAAGCCCAATTATATTGAAGACTCTAAAGTCAAGCGAATTATTAAAAAGGAGATAAGAATGGTCAAGGTCCGTTGGGACAATTGCAGTCATGAGGAGCTCTTTTGGGAACAGGAGCAGACCATGCTTAAGGAGTACCTAGAGTTATTTCACTCGGGTACCGCTTTTGGTTTTCTGTTTTCTTTTCCTTTGGTAATTTCGTGGATGAAATTCTTTTAAGAGGGAGAGAGTTGTAACGCCCCGAAACTAAATAGTGTGACGGGTGGCATTTTGAGACAAATCTAGGATTTTGTATATGTGACACGGCCTGGGACACGGGCGTGTCGTGCTCGGGTTCGGCGTTGGTCGCATGGTCGACAATATTGGAGTCAATGGTTGTCGGGGGGGGTGAACAAAGCCTGGGACACAGGCGTGTCCCAGGGCATGTCAAATACTTAAAGCTTTCAACTCAACGATCATTGAGTGAGGGCGCACGGCCTGAGCCTAGGCATGTTCGGTTCTTACACATGCATGTGAAATTGACACGGGCATGTCGAATACCCGTGTCCTGCTCGGGTCGTTTGGCGAAGTGTGATAAGGCAGCTACACGGCCTTGGACACGTGCGTGTCCCAGGGCGTGTCTAGCACACGGCATGTGATATGAGTGTGCCACATGGTCGTGTCCTTCTCTGGATATTTCTGGACCTGTGGCGTTTGGGCACACGGGCCGTGACACGTGCCCTGAAACGGGCATGTCACATGCGACACGGGTGTGTTGGATGTCGTGTCATAAGCCGTGTTCAGGTCGGGAATTTCCTGAGTGATGGAGAATGGGTGATGTCCTTGGACATGGGCGTGTCGCAAGTCGTGTTCGGCCCAGATCTTGGATTTCAAGTCCGTATCACAGCCGTTCCTTTCATTATTTTGAGATTCGACGGCTTGGGGTTGTTTCCCAAGGGATATACCCGGGTTTAGGGCTTAGAAAACACCATTTCCCTTGGGTTACTCTCTTTCTAAGATCTAGAGAGAGAAGAGAGCAAGGAGGAAGAAGGAAGGCTATATACGGTCACCGACAGAGTTTCGGAGCTCCAAATCTCTAGCCGACTTCAAATCTACGGAGGCAAGGAGATTGCGGTGCCATTCATATGGGTAGATTTCCATGGCGCCAAGGAAAAATGCTAGGGTAACGATTCTTATCTTGAGCATGTGAAGCTCTTCTTCTTTTGCATGAGAAAACCCTCTCCCGCGAGTGTGCGGTTGGTTGCGGTGTTCCTTGGGGTAGATATGTAAAGTCCCCCTTGTTTAGAGTCCGGAATCTAAGTACATGCATAAGCATAATTTTTGAAGCCTACCCGAACATATTGGTCTGGATCGGTGATGTTTTGCTTTGTATTATTAGCCGGAGAAGACTCCGTGCCTTTGGATGTTTTTTTTGTTTATACGTGGTAGATTGTAGTAGAGATCCTTGGGGATTAACCCAAAGGCGCACGCGGAAATCTGGGCAGCAGCGTGATTCTGTCATCTTTGGTGGCCTTGGGTCAATCTTTATACATAACCGGGTTATGTACTTTTGTTGATCGTTTTATGGGTTGCGAGGAAACTTAACTCGCGACGATGACTTTAATTGTTGTGGCAGTGTGAGCAGTGAGATGAGTGAAACCGTGCCTGCTCTATGTGGTTCAGTTTAGTTGCCTGCCGATGGCATAGAGGGAGGGGTCTTTGGCTTCGGCCATGAAGACATTATTGATCACAAGAATGCCATCCCGGGAACAGTGGTGGACCGATTCCACCATGTAAGTGCCCTGAGAGCACGGGGTGTACGGCCGTGTTTGCCTACACCTGTGGTGAAGTGTGCTTAAATTGTACTTTCGTAATCCTGTTTGTTTATACTAATACAAGTGCAGGGAAGAAGATTTGGCCGCCCCAAGTTGGGGGCGGAATCGTTATAATTTGGTCAGCTTTATCTGACAATTATTCTTGTTTTCCACCGTTACGGTGATTTATTCTTGCAGGTGTTGTGGAGCCGAGCGGCAAATAGCGGGCTAAAGCCAAAGTTGCTTAGTCAGAAATGGAAGGCCTTGTTTGTTTACTTATTTAAATCATGTATGGCCGGCCTGCGCACTAGAGTTTGTAAAACACTATTTATTTAAGTGAACTGTTGTAAGGCCATAAGGCCAGTACTTTTTGGTACTTTGTATTTCATTCCTGTTTGGTTTGCTAGTGGATATTCATGCTTGTTGGCTGGGTTCTTATTATTGCAACTTAATAAATTGCTTCCGCTAGATTATCTGTGTAAGACGTGTATATTGGTTGAATGGTTTCATTGAGTAACCCACCGGTCTTTCCGTGGTATATGGAATCGGGCCCCGGCCATACCTACTGTTATATGTTATGTGACGGATAGGGGTGTTACATGAACTGCCTTCACTCAATGCTTCTGAACTTAACCAGATTTCTGCCTTAGCTAAGCTAAGGCTTTGACTATCTAGTCTTTACTCAATTATTCTTTCCATCTGGTGTTTAGTGAACCATCTTCACTCAATGCATTTGTACTTAGAGACAAATTTATACCTATCATTATCACTTGGATAACCTATTTAATCAAAGAAATAAGGAACAACCTGCATTCATAGAACTTAGGGTATGCATCAAATAAAAACATAAGTATACCATTGTCCTAGTGACCTTATTCAAATCTGGGACATTGTGTTCAATGGACATAATAATCTCCCTCTATTTGAAGAAGTCAAAAAACCTTAGTCAACGATATACACTAACAAATCTACAACATATATAACATTTCAATAGACAGGTTTGATGAATTATCTACAACTAGAAATATGATATTCATTAAGATAAATATTAATGTTTTGGATGTGTGCATAAAACAATACACAATTTCTACAGTCGTTAAGAAAAAAAGATACTTTTCTATGTTTCATGTTCTCTTATGACTATGCCTATGCTACGCTTTTTGGCAGCTTTAGTTTTGTCTCCTTGCTTTTCCTTTTGCCTCTCAAAGTAGCTATATGGATTTGGGAAGTACTTGCTTGGCTTAAAAGCATCTGGCATTAGTTTGCCTAACTTCTTGTCCCTTCTAAACTTTCTTTTGACTTCTTCATTCTTCTCAAGCTTGGCCCATCCAAGTGAGTTGTAGATCTTTCCCCTTTTAGTGCTCTTATTCTTGACTAGCTCCCATACAGACAAAATGATAGTCCTGGATTGAGGACTCCATTATTCAAAATCTAGGATTGTTTCCATTTCTTCCCTGTACCTTTTCTTGCTCAATCGGACTTCCTCCTCCTCCTCAACAATAGACTTTCCTTTTTCCCTCATCATATGGTCAACAATGGGGCAGAATTTAGGAAGTTCAACTGTTGTAGAGGGTTCAGCCCACTATGCACCACCTTGAGTATCATACTGCTGAGTATCATAATGCTGTACATGCAAATCAATGTATTGGGTACCATACTGATTCCCATCTTGTAGAACTAGTTGAATCTGGTCAGGAAGAGCAGAGACGTTATCATAAGTTATTTATTTAAAACCAAGGGAACCTCTGATCACATTTATAATCTAGACAGCATTTTCAATGTTGTCCTTTATAATTTCCATCTCCCCCTTTTTGACTTCTTCAGAGATTTCTTTAGTCAGGGAGGTGTTGGATTTTGTCAATTGTCCATCCACCTAGTTAACACCTAGGGTGACATGGTTCTTGACTTCGATTAAATGATCATATAGAACATGGGTGCATGCGTTCATTCTACTTTCAAGAATAGTTTTGTGATTTTCCAACAATTCTATTTGTGCATTGAAGATAGCTTGCATGTTGTTTGGAAGTAATTGTCTTATTTTCCATAATTCTAGTCTGGATTTTACTGATTTCATTTAGCTTTGTCTCTGTAAAGGTAACAGCAAGTGCTGCTCTTAAGAAAAATTTGACAGTCTGGGCCTTCAGCAGATTAACCTAAAAACTTATAGATTTAATCTCTGTAGTCAGATCATTCCTTAGATTCTTGATGGTGTCATCCACAAAGTTCTTTAGCTGCCTCCTTTGTTCATCCAAAAACCCTTTTAGTTCATACCCGGTGAATTAAATCTATAAGGATGCTGACTATAAAGAAGGAGTCTGGGCTACGACACCATTAATTTTTTTCTTTATTTCCTCATTGGCATAAAATATTTTTCGAGACCTCCCCTCAAAATTTGCGTAGTTGCAGCTTGCACCCCTCTTGTTAAATATAATGAAGGATTAAGGCGTTATTTATGAGTTAATATTTCACTTTAGTTTATTTCACATGAATTAACATCGCGAACTTTAGGATTTTCAAGAACAATGCTAATTAATCTCTAGTGGAATACAATCAAAATTTAGAAGTTAATAATCACTAAAAATTTAAGAACACGGTGAAGTAACACGAATGATAGTATGCGCAAGATGTAGTGCGGAAAATTTATCGCATATCGTTCTTTGATTCACTCTCGTGCCGCATGATTGCGTCATTCTTAAAAGCCTTTCAGTATTTTTCCAAATGAAATTTACTGCAATAGTGGAAACAGTAACACATAATTGAATCTCTTAAGGATGCTGACTATCTTGAACATACATGTTTAATTTTTGCGAGAGATTAATAAAATATAGTTATTTATAGATTTATTTTAAATATCTTTGAGCTACTAAAATCTAACACATGTATGTATTCATTTAGAATGATTGCATGCAATTATAAAATTAAATGATTTAAAATCTTGAATGAATTTATTCAAGGTTGCCAACTTGCCTGCTATAACTCCAAGTGAAAAAAACTGCATAGTGGTCTTCCTTTTGGCTGGCAGTTTCAACAAGAGGAGAAGGAACAATTCATCCTTGTTCATAAAAAAATAAATAAACTCAAATGAAATGAATTTTTTTTGGTTTTAATAGGTAGAGCCAAATAAGAGTTACTATAATTTGATCCAATTAAAACTCTCAATTAAATACATTTGAAATCCTCTCAATAAATAAAGAGCATTGTTAAACGCATGCCAGTTATAGCTATACGCAGGCCTACTCACAAGACTTAATCTGATTTTCTCCTTTTCTCAAACCGCAAGCCCTAAAAAAAACCGCAGGCCGTGTTAGGGTTTCACATGCAGAGATAACCGCCCGACAAGATTTATTCCTGCTGCTGCCGCATCGCCCCCCCCCCCATTTCTTTGCCCTAGCTCCGCGCCTCTCAGGCTCTCCTCCGCACTTTTTCGTACGGCGCAACACTTCTTCTCCATCTACGGCGTGGCGCGTGCCCTAGCATCCTCGCCAACAACGAGGCATCGAGGTCCATTTCTGGTGCCGCCGTGCCGATACGACATTCCAATCCCTGGACCTTAGCAGCTAGCGGCTAGCAGCAGCGGGGCAGGTATCTTGATTCTTGCAAACATGAGCCCGCCAGCATTCATTCCTAATTTTGTTTTACTTCTTCTTACTTCTTAATTCTTCGATCAAGTCAGCATTCATTAAGCCGCAACCCGCAAGGCATCAGGAGTCTGGGCTACGACTCCTTCAATTTTCTTCTTACTTCTTATACATGGTCTATTCCCTTCACTCGACGAATAACTGATAGTTTTTTACACCTATATTCGACGATTTTCACTTAGTATGCCAATCATACACGACAGATTCTAGCAAAAAATTCCGAAATATTCTAGGGATTTTCTCAACACTAACTACTACACAACTCGTACACATAAAGGATAGAAAGAAAAGGAAAGACATGAAAGGAAAATACCAAGCAAGGGGAAAATTGCCACTTGCCTCAAATCTCAGAAAAATCCACCTCCTCCAATGCTCCACGACAAGGATCGGCCGCAAGAAGACCTAGATGACGTTTCTTGAAACTTTTGGGGGAAGAAGGAGGTCAAAACCACAAACCCTAATACCAACAAAATCAGAGAGACCGAAAAAGCATACCACAATCGAGTAACTCTCGGAGAAAGTTTTTTGAATCTCTAATCTAATGACAACCGACCACCGAGTCACTAGAAATCGCCGGCTGAAAGGACCCAGGATGCCGAACTCCACCTCTTTTGCGAAAATGACGACGACTTGGTAGGGAAGACGATGAATAGGGTTTTGACACGACCCTTATAGCTGGTTAAATATATATATATATATATAAATAATTTTTAATATTATATTACAATTAATAATAAATAACCTCAAAATGACCCGAACTCAAACCAACTAGGAATCTTACGAAAATCGCACCATAGTTAAATACCGACTCTACGAATCTAATGGCGATGTCGAAATCCAAATCCGACAAACCAAACTCGGGTAAAACTCCACCCGAAGATAAAATGCCACCACACCACTATAAAAAACCACCACTGATTTGCCAAAACAGACCCGGCTCGCGAGGGATGGTCCACAACCAAGCCGAAACACACCACACAGGAAAACCCACGGATCAAACCCATGCTCCAACAAACGATACCCATTAACTATGCATCATTGCAACACCATAATGTCAAGAAAACGTCACTACAAGAATAAAAATAAACACCGAAGAATCTGGGGCGTTACAGCCACCCCCCCCCCCTAAAAAGAAGTTTTGTCCCGAAACTTGTCATAAAAAGGATCAAATCCAAACATGAAGAAATGTAACCAGAGGCTATCAAAGAAAACACTTACCAAAAGCATCAGGAGAATAGATGACGATGAGCCTCCCTCATAGCATACTCAATCTCCCAGGTCATTCTGTCCACGCCTTGGTTCCGCCATAAAACTTAAACCATGGGTATTGTCTTCCTTTGCAATACCCGATCTTTAGTATCCAAAACAGAATTAGGCACTTCCAAATAGGAATGGTTAGGATCAAATTATGGCACAACATCAGGAATCTACCGGTCGCTAAGCACACACTTCCACAACTGGCTTATGTGAAAAATGTCGTGCACACTAGGAAAATTCGCAGGAAAATCCAGCCTGTAAGCTGATACAGCAGTCCGTTCAACAACTTTAAAAGGTCCAACATACCTAGGGTCAAACTTATGGTTCTTGCCAAACCTCTTAACACTAGACATTGGGGAAACCTTAAGTAATCCATGTCCCCAATAGCAAATTCCGAATTAGTCCTTTGGCGATTAGCGTTCTTTTCATAACGCTCCTGAGATATTCAAAGTTTCTCTTGAATATGCCAAACAGAGATATCCATTTCTTCTAAGGCCTCTGGACCCAACAACAGTCTCTCACCAACCTCAACCCAAAACAAGGGAGTTCTAGAATGCCTCCCAAACAAAGCCTCAAATGGAGCCATCTGCAAACTCTTTTGATAACTGTTGTTGTACGCAAATTTCATCAATCTCAAACGCTCATGCCATGTTCCTCCGTGGTCCAAAATATAGCATCTGACCATATACTCCATGATCTGATTTACTCTCTCTTCCTGACCATTAGTCTGCGGATGATAAGCGATGAAATACCTCAAATCAGTACCCAACCCTTTCTGTAAACTTCTCCAAAAGCGAGACGTAAACCTGGAGTCTCGATATGATACAATACTAACTGGTACTCCATGTAATCTGATGACCTCATCCAAGTATAACTCACCTATCTTTTTCATGGAGTAATAAATTTTAAATGGCACAAAGTGAGCACACTTCGTCAGTCTGTCCACTATAACCCAAACTGAGTTATGTCCTCGGGGAGATCTCGGCAATCTAATAATAAAATCCATCGAAATACTCTCCCAATTCCAAATTGGAATTTCTCAAGGCGTTCACATGCCACCAGGCCTTCCATGATCAGCCTTAACTCACTTGCAAGTAAAACATTCGGATACAAACTTAGCTATATCGCCCTTCATACCATAAGATCAAACGATCTGCTTCAAATCTTTATACACTTTGGTAGAACCGGGGTGGTAGCAACCAATTGAACTGTGTGCCTCATTGCATAACTTAAGTCAAATATCCTCAATTACAGGGATAGAAATTCTTTGGCGATACTTTAAGGTACCCGCATCATCGATCAAAAAGTATGGTAACTCCCCTTTCTCCATTCTATTATAAAGGTGCAACAAATCAGGATCATCCTTTTGGTGTAGCCTTATAAGTGTATTCCAAGAAGTCTCTATTACTTCCAAACTGCTTGGCGAGTCGCTACTCCATACCGATATATCCATCAAGAGAAATTCCTCTACCAGCGAATCCACAGAAAGGTTAAAAATTTTCGTTGTCTTCCTACTCAGTACGTAGGCTACCACATTAGCTTTGCACTGATGGAATTGAATCTCAACATCATAATCGGCAACATACTCTAACCATCTTTGTTGGCGCAAGTTCAATTCCTTTTGAGTGACATCGTACATCAAACTCTTATGGTCAAGGTAAATCATGCACAAAGTGTTATATAATAGGTGTCTCGACAGCTTTAGGGCATAAATCACGGTTGCAAACTCTAAATCGTCCGTAGGGTAATTCCTCTCATGAATCATTAACGGTCTTGACCCATACGCAATCACTTGGCCTTATTACAACAATACACACCCAATTCCAATGTGTGTTGCTTCCATATACACAACATATTCCAGTCCTTTGGTAGGCAAGGACAAAACAAGGGCAGTGCACAATCTCCTCTTCAATTCCCAGAAATCCTCTTCATACGTATAGCTCGAAACAAAAGTTGTGTTATTCTGCATAAGCTTAGTCAGCATCCCAGACAATAACGAGAAACCCTCCACAACCTTCTATAATATCCTGCCAACCCTAGGAAACTTTTCATCTCTTTGGGTATATTAGGTCTATTCCAATCAATTACAATAGCTATCATCTCAGGTTCTATAGAAATTCTATCATTATTAACCACTTGACCCAGAAAGTAAACCTGAGGAAGCCGAAAACTCACACTTGCTTAGCTTGGCATACAACTTACCCTCTCTCAAGGTACACAAAACTAAACGCAAATGCTAGGCATGCTCTTCAATACTGCGGGAATAAACCAAAACATCTTCTATAAACATGACCACAAAATGGTCCGGAAAATCCTTGTACACTCTATTCATCATGTCCATAAAGGTAGATGGTGCATTAGTCAATCCAAAGGACATTATCAAAAACTAAAAATGTCCATGCCGAGAATGAAAAGCAGTCCATGGAATATCCATCTCACGAATCCTCAACTAATGGTAGCTTGAACGAAGTTCAATCTTCGAAAACACAATGCTACCACGCAACTGATCAAACAAGTCATCTATTCTCGGCAAGGGATATCTGTTCTTAATAGTTACCTTATTCAATTCTATGTAATCAATGCACAACCTCATCGATCCATCTTTTTTCTTCACAAACAGCACAGGAGCACCCCATGGCAAAGAACTTGGCCTAATAAATAAATTCCACAACCACTCATTTAGCTGGATTCTCAACTCCTCCAACTCATGTGGGGCTATACGGTACGGTGTCGTAGCAATAGGACGGGTACCCGGCTCCAAATCTATGACAAACTCCACATCGCTCTCGGGTGGAAGACGGATGATTATCAAGAAAAATATTAGTAAACTCGCGGACTACAGGAATATCCTTTACACGCGGCAAACTATAACCGGTCTCCAACACCGAAACAAAACAAGTAAAACATCCGGAATCTAAAAGCTTCCGAGCATATACCGCATAAACGATCAGAGAAACCTGGCGCAGAAAACCATAAACACTCCTGGGTTGACCATTGTCCGTCTTGAAGTCTAAATGCTTGACCTTACATTGGATGACCCAATCATACTTTGAAAACAATTCAATGCCCAAGATAACATAAAAATCTTCCAAGTCTATCACCTTCAGATCAGCAACGGATAGAAAATTACCTAACAGAATCAGATAACTCTAAATGCCTTGGTATAATCCCGCTGAATCGCCATAGGGAAACTTGATACGAAACGCATTGCCAACAATACCAAGGGTCAAATGGTGATGCTATACAAAGGTCCTAGCCACAAATGAGTGGGTAGCACCAGAATCGAAAAAAACGCATGCCAAACAGTTATTTACCTTAAACTTTCTTATAAAATCGTATACGCAACTAAGGGAACAAACATCGAAGCTACTACTATGAACTAAAAGCTAGAACTAGGTTAGGATCTAACCGAAAATTACTTAATTAGACATCTGAGCTTCCTCTAAAGACACCATGTTAAGCTTTACATTCCCTTGTGCTGGAGGAGGAAGATTCTTCTTCTATCTCACTCCAGGTGTTAGCTACAAAGCCCTTTTCTTTCTTCTTGTGCTTGCTAGAGGATGGCTTGCTGAAGTGTTTCCTGGATTCTTTTTCTTTTCTACTTTCTTTGTGTTCTTTTTTTGTACACTCTGTTAGAATGTGTCCAGGCTTCCTGCAACCAAAGCATATAATATCTTTCGTTTGAGTTTTATCATGCCTTGGCTTGTCTTCATTTCTGGATGACTTCCTCCTGATGTCTTTTCTGCCCATTTTGAAGAACCTTTTGGCAAACAGACTCAATAGCTCTTCATTTGAAGTTGTTGCTTCTGATTCTTCAGAAGCCTTGAATGCAATGTTGTGCTCCTTCCGTGCTGGTGGAGGAGTCCTTTGTTCTACAGCTTCCCTGGATTTGATTAACTGCTCATAGGATTTGAGCTTTCCTAGGAGAGATTCTGTGGAAATCTCATTCAAGCTTCTGGCCTTTTTGATTGGCCAGATAATGGAGTCCCATGAGCTTGGGAAGCACATTAGGATCTTTTAATTCACCTCTGTGAGATAGATGTCTTTATCCAAGTTCTTCAACTCACTGATGATGGAGCTTAATCTATTGTACATGTCAATGACAGATTAAGCTTCAGCTTTCTTGAAATTCTCATACTGTGAGATGAGAGTTGATCTTCAATCCTTTCTCTCATCTGCTGAGCCAGCAACCATTTAATTGAGAGAATCCCAGATTTCTTTTGCAGAGGTGCATTCAGCCACCTTTTGGAAGATGTCATCTGACATGGTTTGAGCCAGAATATTCATGGCCCTTGCCTCAGCAATCTTTGCCTTTTTCTGAGCATCAATATAAACTGGAGGTGGGATTGCACTAAGATTTGTTAAAGTTAAAGGAGTGGAGGCCACTAGAGTTTGTGGTCCTGTCAAGTTTGAGTTTAAAATATCTTCATCAATAGAGTTCATATAAAGCTTGATTCTTTCCTTCCAGATAACGAACTTCTTCAGGTAACATACTAGAGGTCTGGTGCTTGCATAATCTTTATTTTGTGTCATGGTTTATAAAAAAGAAAGAGGGAGAGAATAGGACTTATCAAGGATCTTTAGGTTCAGGTGTTAGCCTGTACAACCAATAGAAAAACAAACCCTATGATACCAATTGAAAGTGAGGGGATAGATCTAATCTACTCTAGAGGAGGGTGAATAGAGTATTAAAAACTTTTAAATAATTTTTATAGTGGAATTAAAATAGGTGTTACTTATAAGTATGAGAGAAGAAAAATAAAAGCAATCACAGCACAACAAAAATAAAGAAGGATGAGCAACCAGATGACACAAGAAAATTATAGTGGTTCCCCAAATCTGGGTACATTCACTCTTCTACCACTATGCTAGGAATCCACATAGGTTTTTGATCAGGTGCCCAATCACCACAAGATCTACTTCAGGTAGATCTAGAAACACTTCAGGCTTTTGTTCAGGTGCCTAAAAACAAATAAGTTTTTTATCAGGTGCCCTATCACCACAAGATCTACTTAAGGTAGATCTAGAAACACTTCAGCCTTTTGATCAAGTGCCTAAAAACTAATATGTTTTTGATCAGGTGCCCTATCACCAAAGAAACCACTTTTGAAGGGAGTAATAACCCTGTACAATAGAGGTAAAATAAAATAGATGGAAGTCTTCTCTTTCTCGAAGAAAATGAGAAGACTATGTGGATTTGAAGATGCCAAAGCTCCCCATGAGATATTGACTAGGTTCAGGAAGTTTGAAGCTTTGTCCAGGGTGTAGGTATTCAATAAATCTGTGTTCTTGCTCTTTAGAATCTGTAAAATGATGTTGATTTTCTGTCTCTGTAGATTCCTGAAGAAAGAAATAAAGAAGACTCAAGATGAAATTTTGTGTTTCTTCTTCTGTTTTCTGAGAGCAAAATTGAGAATTCTGAGAACTATTGCAGAAAAGATTGTGCCCTCTGAGAGTATATTTCGGAATCTGCTTTTTTATCAATTAACCAGTCTGAATGTTTATTTTTTAGATTCAAAAACATTCCTTAGATTACTGTAGAAAACGAGGAGAGAAACGGCTACTAATTCTGGAAATAAATTTTCTCACCAATTGTCTTGGCAAATAAGTTAAAATAATAACTCTGTGAAATACCATAGTTAATGCTGAAAAGAAACGGCTATATGCCTTGAGAATATTAACATTAACCACCAGAGATTATTTGATATAAGTAGAATTAATGAAGTAGGAAATAAATCTTCAAGACAGCTGCTTAAAATAAGAAGACGGACATAAAGAAAGATCGTCCATCTAAGCTGGAAGATCGTCGATCTGAGATCAACTATCTACGATTTGAGAATACTATGAACAAATATGAGATTGTCCACCTGATCTCGTAGATCATCGAGCTCAGTTTAGAGACTAAGCTCTGAGATCGTTGATCGAAGATCAATGATCGTGGAGCTAAGTTTGACGAAAGTCGAACTGATATGAAATTCACTGATTTCTTCTAAGTCTGAGATCTTATAGAGAAAAGTCCACAACTCGTCATGATAAGTCTGACTTATAGAGACTATTCTTAGACCTTGACCTTGACCCTGGCTATACATATGGGTCAACAACCTAAGAGTGTACCTGCCCAAATCAAACAAGGGTTCCAACAATCTCCCCCTTTATGGGTGAGGTCACTCAACATAGAATAAAACTAAAAATACAAGGCAATACATATCTGATAAAATTTAAATTAACAATAGATATATTAAAGCAATGTACTGCACATTCATTTAAGATAAAATAGTAAATTAGTAAAGGTTTAGATAATGACTTAAGGATTTTAAGGAGGAGGAGCAGGAGAAGATATAGCAAAGATAATCTTCCTGGTTGGGTCTTCTACTTCCTTCTTAGACCTCTTCAAGTCTTGCTCACCAAGGGTTTTATGAGATGTGGCTCTGGGTACAACTACTTCTGGATGAAGTGACATATATTCAGTAGGATTGAATACTTTCTTACTTACATGCAGCCTTTCAAGTTCTTTTTCTCTATAAGAAGACATAGTAGTAAACTGTGAGAGATCTTGTCCTTCTTTTCTGGCTTTGTTAATCTGATACAATCCAATTAGCTTCTGGCCATCCTAAAGTTAGGATCAAGATCTGGATCAGCAGGAGGAGAGGAAGGTTTCTCTAGATCAGCATCCTGTGATGGCTTTTGAGATAAACTTCTGAATTGGGTAGATTGAGCTTGAAAATTTGTTGATACAAGATTTTGTTTCTTTTGACTGGAGTAAAGAGATCTTTGAGGAGGAGCTTGACTGAACTTGCCTTTGGACATAGAATATTGAGATGAAGAATTCCTTTGAGATCCAGAAGGAGATTGCTTTTTATGTTGAAAAGGTGCTGGCTTCTGAGCTTGAGAAGGAGCTGACCTTGAAGGCTTAGAGATATTGAAACTTTGAGTCACATTGCCTGAAGATCCTACAGCAGGAGGTGGAGGAGTACCTCTCCTGAAATTTTTAAGAGGAGGAGAGTACATTATTTTCTTCTTCCTACCCTTTTGCTCATTTTTTGAAAACCACATGAATTATGGCATTCGTTGATAAGGAGTATTCTTCTAGAGTATGTAGTATGGAGTGTCATTTTGAGGATTTGGCTTTGGAACTTCCTTAGGTGGAGCTTTCCTATTCTTAGACACTTTCTTTTTGCTGTCATCCGAATCTAAATCATCATCTTGATCATCATCAGATGAGCATTGGGATTATCATACATTGCATCAATCTCTCCAATTACTTATTTTGGAACTTCCCTTACAGCTAGAGGAGGGATAACTTCAGCAGGAACTTCTACAGTTTCCATAGAAATATCTTGAGCAATGGATAATCAAGACTTAGAATGGGGTTGTCATCCAAAACATAGGTTGCACCAGAAGTTCTTTTAATAGGAGAATCAGACTCTTCTGCTAGAGGAACTTCAAAACTTGCCTTTATTTATCTAACAACTTAAGGACTTATAGAGGGAGTACAACACACAATGTCCAAAGGTGCCTTTATACTTGGAAGACAATTTAGAAAAAGTGTACAGAATAAACTCAAAAACCCAAAGATATCTACTATAGGATTGATGTAACAATCACTAACAATTAAAACTTCTGGAAGAACTATTTCTTCTATATCAGGATCAATATAAATAATCTCAATATCTGATGCCATCTAATCATTTGAGGAGTCATCTTCCTGCACATCTGCTAAAACTGTTGCTGCTGGAGAGAGTATAGGAGCTTCTTCATTGGATATCTCCCCCTACCTGGCTGTAGAGGTATCTGTAGCCAGGCCCCTAGAAGAAGGGACATAGGAGAGGGCAGCAACTCTATTGGAAAGAGTTTTGATGGAGGCAGTGAGAGGAGCTATAGCTTGTGCTATAAATTGCTCTAAGGAGGGAGAAATGAATTTCAGAATATCTTGAGCTATATATATGAAATTTAGGTATAGAGGTTCAGGCTAAGAGGAGGTATAAGGAGTTTGATGTCCATAATTTGAACAAACTAAGAAGGCAGAAGGGAAGTCTGTATTGGTGAACTCAGGAAAAGGGGAGGATGGAGGAACACTAGAGGGAAGAGATGATGATGGAATATCCTTATGGATGGGCTCAGAGGGAATATGAGAGGGTGAGGATTGAGGAATGATGGGAGAAGCAATGTGCTGAGAAGTTGCATGATGATCTGTATGAGGAGATGCAAGAGGAGATACAGGATGATCTGGGGAGGTTTGAATTTATATAAGTGAAGCAGGAGGTGGAGGTTATGGAACTGGAGAGGATTGGATTTGGGTGGAAGGAGCTGAGGGGACTGAGGTTGAGATTGAGAGAGGAACTTCTTCTAGGGTTGCGGAAGTAGCTGCATGATCTCTTGTATCCTCAGATGTCCTGGAGGCACTAGAAGGCCTAGGAATGGTCCTCTCCCACTTTGCAAATAGAGAGGAGTCTAACCTCTTAATAGAATTTATGAATTGGGTCTGGGAGACCAGTAATTCAGGAGCCTTAGCCTGGAGAAATATTCCAAATATTCGCCCAAAACAAACCTCTTTCTTATAGTTTTTCCTTCTAATAAACTCAAAGAAATGATCTGCCAAGTTTATAGATTTCCTATTAACTAGAGCAGACATCATAGAGAACTGCTGCTTGTTAATGTTATCATGAGCTGTATGCTTGCCATCAGAACTTTACCAACAACATATGCCAAGAATTTAAATTCTACATACAGATTTTTCTTAAACAGTTTTGATGGCATTCATTCTGGATGACCCATTCTTATCAGCATTGAACTATACTCTGAGGTATCTAGTTCTAGAGCATCTTCTCCATTCTCTAATTCAAACATTTCAGAAAGTATAGTTGGATTTAAAGTATCCTGGGTTCCAGAAATAGTTCCAACCATATTCGATTCATCTGGAGATGTTGAAGAGTAAACCAATTCTTTAATTTTAGATGCTGGAATCTTGATCTTGGTGGACATTATCTTCTTCAGATTCTGTTCTTTAAAGAGATTCAGTATATCCAAAAAGATTTGATTGCAGTGGTTGAAGGAATCCATGTCAATGTCGAATCCTGTATCGAACTTCATCGAAGTAAGAACGGCCGCTAAAATTGCCATTAGAGTCCTACAAAGAAAACAAAGATCAAGTGCAAAAGAACTTGGAAGGCGGGAGATAGAGCACGACGAGAAACCTTAATATAGGTTTTTCTTTTGGAATACGAAAGGATGGGCTTTGTCCTACGATAAGATAACACAACTTCGATATTAGGTCGACCACAGATTTATTGACAAATATTATTGTCGGACTCTGAATGAAGATAGAAAACAAATCGTCGATCTCAGGTCAACGATTTATTTTCTGAAGTAAAAGTCATCTATCTCTGGTCGATGATTTTAGCTTCACACAGAGTTGTCCTCGTTCTCAGGTCGACGATAGAGCTCAAGATGAGTTCGCCAATCGTCGATCTCCGTTCGACGATTTTTGAACAGATCTTCAAACACAGACAGCAGATAAATTAGTCCACTCCATATAACATTCCAAGATGATTTAAGAAGAATAGATATTCCTTTTCATCTAAAGGCTTGGTGAAGATATCTGCTCTTTGAAAATTAGTGGAGATAAAGTTAAGATTAATTTTCTTTTTATCTACACTCTCTCTAATGAAATGATGTCTTATTTCTATATGCTTAGTTCTAGAATGATGGACTGGATTCTGAGCAATAGAAATTGCACTAGTACTATCACAAAATATAATTGAATTATTTAGATTGTATCTATAATCCAGCAATTGATTTTGAATCCATATTATCTATGAATAGCTACTGCTAGCTGCAATGTATTCAGCCTCTGCAGTTGAAGTTGACACAGATGTTTGCTTCTTACAAAACCAAGACACAAGCTAATCACCAAGAAATAGGCATGTTGCTGATGTGCTTTTTCTATCTACTCTGCATCCAGCATGGTCAGCATCTGAGTATCCAGTTAACTCAAACTATTACTCTGTTGGATACCAAAGTCCTAGATTAGGGCAACCCTTTATATATCTCATATCTCTTTTTAGAAAAATTAGATGAGATTCTTTAGGGTTTACTTGGAACCTAGCACAAAGACTTGTAGAGAACATGATGTCTGGTCTACTTGCTGTGAGGTATAATAAGGATCCAAAAATAGCCCTATAATTTTTCTGATCAGTAGGTTTCCCTTTTTCATAAGAATCAACCACAACATTGGAAGCCACAAGTGTTTTCATTGATGAGGCATCAGCCATTCCAAATCTTTTCACTAATTCCTTAGCATACTTAGACTGAGATATGAAGATACCATCAGGTGATTACTTCACTTGGAGACCAAGGAAGTAAGAGAGTTCACCAATGCTACTCATTTAAAACTTAGAATGCATCAGGTCAGAGAACCTTTTTCATAGTTTGGAATCAGTAGAACTAAAAATAATATCATCAACATAAATTTGTACTAACAAGATTCTATCATGATGATGTCTAATAAATAAAGTTCGATCTACTATTCCTCTAGAAAATTTATGCTCTTAGAGAAAGCTAGCTAAGGTCTCATACCAAGCTCTTGGAGCTTGCATTAGACCAAAGAGAGCTTTATGCAATCTAAAAACATAAGAGGGATGGGTTGTAGAGATAAAACCTAGATGTTGTTCAACATAAACCTCTTCCTTTAGTTCTACATTGAGAAAGGCACTCTTGACATCCATTAGATATACTATGAACTTCTTATGTGCAGCATAAGCAAGAAATATCTTGATTACTTCTAGCCTGGCAGCAGGTGCAAAATTCTGGTCATAATCAATGCTTTCCTCTTGCCTATAGCCTTCAGCAATAAGTCTTGCTTTGTTCCTTATGATTGATCCATGGGCATCAAGCTTATTCCTGAAAACCGACTTAGTTCCAATTACTGGGTAGTCTTTGGGTCTAGGAACAAAGTCCCAAACTCTGCATCTCTCAAATTGGTTAAGATCCTCTTGCATTGCAATAATCCAGTGTGGATCATGCTCAGCATCTTTAATGTATTGGGGCTCAATTTGAGATAAGAAGCAGGCACGCATCAAGTCTTGATTGAGTTGATGCGTTGGCTGCACACCATCTGATATGTCTCCAATCACTTGAGATGTAGGGTGATCTCTATGTGTGACAAGTTTAGGTGGTGGAGTTGGTTCAGTAATAGCTTGGGGAAATAATTCCTCTTGTGGAATTGAATTAGCTTTTGGAGGAAGTTCAACCACTTCCAAAGTTTCTTCTTTATTTTCTTCATCAACTGCGATGTAACCATTTGAGTAAGGTTTATATCATCCAATTTTTCACAAAGTTGGGGTACATGCAAAGAGTTACTGGAATAAGTTTCCTTCTCATTTTAAAACATATTAGCTTCATCAAAAGAAATATGAACTGACCCTTCCATTTTAAAGGTTGATCTATTAAACACCCTATATACCTTGCTGACTTGAGAATATCCTAGAAAATTTCCTGTGCAGCTTTGGCTTCAAACTTTCTAAGATGTTTCTTGTTATTATTGTGAATGTAACAAATGCAACCAAAGATTCTAAAATAATCTATTTTAGGTTTCTTCACTTTGAGCAATTAATAGGGAGTCTTGCCCTTAAGCTTGTGTATCAAACTTCTGTTCAGGAGATAGTTTGTTGTGCTCACAGTATCTGCCCAATAGGATAGTGGCATGAAAGCATCAACAAGTAATGTACCTGCAGCTTCAGTGAGTGTTCTGTTATTCCTTTCAACTACCCCATTTTGTTGAGGAGTTCTAGGAGCAGAGAAACAATTCTTGATACCTTCCATCTGACAGAATCTTTACATGGGAAGAGATTCAAACTCAGTACCATGATCACTTCTAATCAAAACAACTAGAGTAGAATACTCAATCCTTATGCCCTTAAGAAACTCTGTAAGAACCTTGAATATATCCGACTTGTGTCTCAAGAAGAAAACCCAAGTGAACCTTGAGAAGTCATCTATAATAACTAAAGTATAGAACTTCCCTCATAAGCTCTGTATAGCAATGAGTCCAAAAAGATCCATATGAAGCAAATACAGAATCATAGGTGAATCA